>OZ002741.1:288921855-289564913 GCA_963924295.1 Dioctria rufipes | reverse complement strand
TTTTTAATAAAACTTCCCAATGAACATTTTTGCAGCTACTCAGTTGCAAAAATTAGATATTTATTTTACAAGGGTTGTATAACAGCTACACGAAAACTAAAATGTTTTATAGAGGTACCGCTTTTTCCTATTGAGTTCCGGTGCTAAATTGTTTTATAATGTAGCACTGAGAACGCTTTCCGAACTTCTTATAAAACAGTTTTGCTGCGGAAACTAATTTATTCTATAAGTATTTTATAATAGTTCGAAACAAATCTTTGAAAGGCCTTTTAAAACAATTTACCTTGCTTCCGCAGCAATTTAGTTGTCGGAGAGTTTTGTAAAGATATCACAAAATTAAATTAGAACACTTATAAAACCATTTGGTTGCGACTTGAATTGAGCATGGGATCTCGCTTTTATAAAACTCGAAAGCTGTATTTTAGCTTTTATGACAACTTTATAAAAAAATGGAAGCTATTTACATTGGTATTAAATACTTTAACAAAAACCATTCGTCACAAATACCAATTAACCTGTGTAAAACTAAGTACTGGAGTATGCACTTTGACATTTCCGATCCTGAAGATTTAACACGAATCTAAAATGTTTTATAAGAGCTGTAAAGTGAGGTGAAAACATTCGGCCATTTTATAAAAAAAGTGAATAAATTTCAGCGAGCAACATTATAGCATTTAACTTTTTCGTTTACTGACACGCAAAATATACACGCGAATAAAACAAACAAAAAAATTTATGATTTCACTTTTAATTTTTAATTTTTTTAAACGATTTGGTACTTAACATTAAAAATATATTTAATAATAAATATTTATTTAAGTTCATTTATTTTTAGAATTTACTAGGCGCGTTGGATTTTTTCTAGCTAGAAGTATAACTTTTACAATAAAATTAAAGTTGCATGACAATTTATTCCAATATTAATCGAGAATTAATGTTTAAGCATTACGCAAACAAAATTATGTTGGATGACAAAGCCTGATTTCATAAATTATTTTTTCTGCTCACACATTTCTGAAGTAAATTTATAATATGTTTTTCATAAAGAAAGAATAAGACAACAATAGATCCATATTACACAAATACATATAAGTTTTAACAAATAACTGCTGGAAGGAAGTTTTCACAACTACTATAAAATATCTCCGCAACCCAGTTGTAGATACAAGTGGTTTTATAAGGGTTTCAAACACTTTCTCGCAGACTGCTAAAACGTTTTATTATTGCTTTATAAATTAGCTTCCACAGCCCTTATACAGTGTGACCAATTAGTAGTAAAGTATAAATTGTTCATTGGGTTGACGAGTATGAAACAGAACCAGTATATTCAATAATTAAGATTATGTTTATGTGCGAAAATACCATATATTTTGTATTACACGTTTGTAAATTGATTGAATTTAGTAATTTTTTACAAGTTTTCTCTATAGAAATAATTGAAAATGTTATTTTGAAAGACTTATCATTTGTTAAAAATGAGTTTTGTCTATGTTATAATGACATGAAAAAATACGTTGCTTGTAATTGTAAGCGGTTAAATTAACTGCAATTCTCCCAAATAAAAATTATGTGGTACAGATATTATTCTTTTATTTCTTTCCATCTTAATAATACAAAATTTACAATCGTAAGTGTACGCGATTCGGTGTAAAATTACACAAGTTAGGGATTTCGAATGCATTTCCGATCGGGTTATATATCATACTTCTGAAGAAGGTCGAAATATTCACCGTGCAGAGTATAATAATTATCCCACGCCAGAGCTTGGGGTAATTATATTTATGAGTAATAATAATTACACCGAAAATGTACGGACCTCATTGAACACCGTTTTGGTGTCCGTGGAACGCGGAATTTTTGACTGTGTATATAAATTTACAAACTTGTGGAAGACTAGGGGGATGATGAAAATTCACCTAAACCTAATACTCTCATACTATGTTACTTAGGGTATATGATAACTTTAAAAATTTATATCTTCAAAGCGAAGCAGAGCAACATCGGAACTCTGTGCATATGGTTAGAATAATGGTAAAATTTTGTCTAAATAGGAAATGATGTCGGCTTCAAAATAAGTCAAATTTTATCGTAGTTGTTTGGAACTTTTCATATTCTACCTTCAAGTTTTTTAAAAATATTTTCCCGAAAATTGTATTTTCTTATTAAACATTTATTAAGTGTATTTATGCTGGAAATGCATTCGAATAAACTCTGCAGAAATAAGTTCCAGTTGCAGTCTTTATTCCCAACAGGAGTCTTTTCCGATGGAAATTATCACACTCAGTCTTTTTTCGTCAATTTTTCTCATTCATAGGATTTGCTTGTTTAAATTTGTTAAAGAAAATTTCCAATGGTATTCGAGCGGAATGCACACTTTCCTGATGTCTGTTATCGGAATTTGGTGCTGAAGCTTTAAACTTACTTTTAGTCTGTTCAATGAAGCCCATTTAGATTAGCACTACCGTAATTTTAAAAGCCAGATATGGCTTGAAATTACATGAGAATATCGGTTGTATGCAATCTTTTGGGAAGATATTCAACTCCTTCAAAATACGTTAGATGTTTCCTAGTTAGATATGGGAAAAACATCTAGTCATTCAAAGGGTACAACGACTTACTTGTTACATAAACACTAATACTTGTAGCCAACTGTGTTCCATTGAATTGACTTATTACAATGTGAGGATAAATTTAACTTTTAAGTTTTTATTAGTATGAATTTGATTATATGAATTAAGAGAAAAATATGTTACAATAGCAAGCTAACAACAAGCTAATAGATGTCGTTATATTCTAGTAATGGTCCTATATACAACAGACCCTGTAGTTGTACAAGTGTACAATGCAAAATGTTAAGCAGATATTTTTCCTATTTTCCATATAGTAAGTGAAACAAAATACATGATGCGAAAAACGGTATTTTGTCGTAATGTATTATTTTCATTTAATTTGAAATATTTTCCTCGGGAAAGTCAATAGAATTTCATATCTCTCAAA
The DNA here is from genome assembly GCA_963924295.1 of Dioctria rufipes. Classification (NCBI taxonomy): domain Eukaryota; kingdom Metazoa; phylum Arthropoda; class Insecta; order Diptera; family Asilidae; genus Dioctria; species Dioctria rufipes. The sequence continues at coordinate 289,561,916 of OZ002741.1, read as the reverse complement.
TCTACCTCGATCAATTTAAGTATGGCACCGTACAACTATTTGTATTACCTGAACCACGGTAATGAAAGTGTTTTGCTTCCCTATTCTACATTGAATTTACAGTTCTAATCCAATGTTTATCGCATTACCCATTATTCATTGCTGAATACACTTAAGCTATTAGACAAACAGCTTTTAAAGAAATCAATTTGGAATGTCTTACCATACAAATCGAGAGAAGAATTAGTAATTTACCAACATGCTGCTAAGTGTGAATCGAATTTCTCTTATATTAATTTCACTGTCGTATTGGCATGGAAAGTTTTTCGGGATAATAAATTTCACGTACAACCGAAAAACGAAAATTGCATCGAAATCGCGTGTTTCTTATCTACTCTCTTGGACATATTTTGTGCTTCTGTTTCTTCTGCCCCTAGGACTTCCACATGTTCTTAGGCTCTTCGACAGCAAATATATTGAAACAAATCAAACAGTTTTAATGTATGTCTTAAATATTATCGTCACCATCACGGCAATACTGAATTACGCAATTATAATTCGAAAACATGACAACTGTATAAAAATTGCAAATAATTTCTTGTGTACTATTAATGAATTGTGTAATTTAACAGGTGAATCAATTATTTTTAATAAACGATTTCTTCTGCCCTTTACTGGCAAACTTCTTTTCGATTTTCATCAGATATTTCGAGGCTTTTTATATATTTTCGCGGAATTTCCCTGTGTTTATATAAGATTAACATATATTTTATTATTATTTTCTTATGCATCGTTGATATTCACAATCAATAGTTTTTTCATTGGATCAATGATCATAAATGCAATGAGTAAGAAGTGTACCAATTATGTGGAACTACTGTTGTTTAAAATCGAAGAGACCGCAACTACAAATAGTGTGTCGAAACCAGACAAAATGGAAATGTTCACCGAAATCGCTAGTAAAATGGAAAAACTGCATTTAATTTATGTTAAAATTTATAAAAATGCAAGAAATTTTTATAATTTATATCAGTTCATCTTGCTGCTAATATTTACTAAACTATTTTTTATCAGTGTAATTGTTCCTTACAATTTTTACCTGTTAATAACGCAAGGTGTAACTAGATATTTTAATCTGGTCAATTGTTTTATTTCTTGTTCGATTGCTCTCTTATTGATAACATCAGCAGATCTTGCATCCACAGAGTATCGAAAACCAATGGGTTTTCAAAGGTTGTGGTTGATGATGAATACTGAGATCACACAATTAGAAAGAATTGTAAGTGAAAGTAACTAAACTGTATACGATTTAATATTTCCTTATTTATTTAATCATAGATGGAGAATTTTAGACGCGAACTAATTTTGAACGAACTCAAGGTTGATGTGTTGGATATGTTCACATTGAACAATGCATTCGCATTTGCATATCTATCAACAGTCGTCGAATTTGTAATTGTCCTTGTGCAGCTTTATTTGGCAAATAATTAACTTCTAGGAGCATCATTTGTATACATGTTGGTACATATTATGGCGCTTAGTATGTTTTAGTGATTTAGAAGCAACGCTTAGCCATCTTCAAAATTTTATAAACAAATGTTAATATGAAATGACAATTTTCGATAAATATCGTAATTGATTATTTATTGGTGCACGAACGATGGTAATGTTGCTGAGTAAATGTGAAGGTTTTCAGAGGTTCACTCTTTGGAAGCTAAAATCTTTGCAAGATTAAAGCAGAGTTGATACTTGCAATAAAAATTAAAGAGAAGAAAGGTTTTTTAGTGGATAATCACAAAAACTGTGCTACTAGATTTCAGTTGCAAAATAAAATAAATAAATATAAATGAATTTCGCATGATTGTTTTTAGCATGAAGTTATATTTACCAATCAGGTCTCAATAAATTTTAGAAGCAAATATTTGCTCACTCTAAAGCTAATACACTCTGCTGCACAGAATCAACCTACATATAAGTTAACACCATAAGCAACATTCGCCGTAATTTGATGCGACAACAACTTCTCCGTTAACCTGGAAAATACATTTCGGTTACCAGGAAATTTCTGCTGTTCACTGGTCTGGTAATTTTAAGTTAGATATATTTTAAGTTCAGAGAAACTTGTAATTTTTAGTCTTAATTCTATATCCGAAAAATAAAGGTGCAGGTAACCTGCCTGCCTAGAAAAATATTGTTTTTTTATGTTTTTTTAATAATTTTTTTTAACTTATACGTAAATTAATTTCTGGGAAAATACCGCTAAAAGTGGAAATATAAAAGATGGAAGCAAACCATAATTAACGGCGACTGAGATTACGTTCACCGAACGATAAGGTTAAGTAATGTTGTTTTCACAACAATTCCAAATAAGAACCCTGGAAAACCCTTAAATTTATTTTATACAAGCCCAACGATGATATAGGTGTATAGACGGATAGGGGTGGGGTGTTTAGAGATGCATAATATCTAAGTAATCGCCTGTGTATGTGTGGGTGGGTGTGCTTGCGTGCATGTGTCTGTATTCATGTATATTTACGCATGCATACGTTCATACTTCCAAAACATATAGTAAACTACCAAATTTTTGTATGACAAACTTATGAAAAAGAAGTTGCCCAATTCGTCCCATTTTTGAATTTAATTTTTCGTTTTTTAAAAAACCTCCATATACAAAAATTCAGCTCTCTACCTCGACACGAGTTAAATATATATATATATATTTTACTTTTAAAATCATTTCTTCTATTTGGGATAACGAAAGGAGAAGGCTTTTTTAAATCAAAAAATCTTACTGGAAAATTATTAATTATTTTATTATTCACAATCAGAGACTTGACAGAATTCAAATACTTCGTTATAATTTCACGACTGATCACAAATGACTGACTACCTTATCTTTACATTTCATATCTTCTTCCCTGACTTGGTATGACAACGTGACTTTATATTATTAACATGTAAGCATTTTTCGTGGGAACGGAGAATGCACTTTCTGATGGGACATGAATTAGTTCAAAGCTTTGCAGAAACAGAATATATTTTATGTGTGGATGTTTACCAAGCCATTGGTTTGTCTTTTGGCTTGACCTGGTATGAATCCGGTATATCGGATATCATGGAGGTATCTGGGAATTTAATGTATGTAACTCGCGTGAGGCAGCGTATATATAAAGAAAAACTAATGTTGTGTGTGGCAACACTAAAAAGAGGTCGCCCGATTTGGTCCATTTTTGTACATTTATTTGCAATTTTTGGTGAAAACGCCGTGTACAAAATTTGAGCTCTCTCCGTAGATGCGTTTTCCAAGTATATATTGAAAAACCACCGTTTTGTATGATGACATTAAGAAGGGGTTGACTAATTTAGATCATTTTCGAAATTGTATTTACGATTACTATGAAAACACCATGTACTAAAATTTATAGAGAGTTAAATTTTAGTACATGGTGTTTTCATAGTAATCGTAAATCGAGGCGTTCTCAGGCAGTGCCCAAATATGTAGTTAAAAACGAAATTTTTGTAGGGTCTCCGATTCCAATTTTTCTCTTGCCAAAAACTTTATTCGGACAATTACGAGCAATAAAAAATAAATTACTAAAAGCGGTCCAGCTGTTCTCAAGTGATGCGATTACCAACGAACACAATTCATTTTATTTATATAGATTTTTTTTAAGTTACGACGATAGTATACAAAAGATGATCCAATTTTGCAAATAAAAATATAAAAAGAAATACATTTTTTTTTAAATAAATTGTAAAGCCATGAAATAATAATATTTTTCAATTTAACTTGTAGTCACTCCAAACATATAATATTATATACCTTAACCATGCATTGCAGAGCCATGACCACAGACAAGAAAAATAAACAAAAATCAGAACGATAAACGAAAAGAAAACCAAAACAAACAAAATTCGCTCTACGCAACATACGCACATTTCGCTTTGCGAGCAAAAAAAAAAAACATTCTACTATAAAAACATAAATGTATCTGAGGTCATCGCTCTACCAAATCAATAAGAAATGATTCATTATGAAGTTCAGTGATCAGAATTGTTGACACTGCAACTATGATCGGTGAATTCAATTATTGCTTCAATTATTGCAATTCTTCAATTAGAATTATTAGACATATTGTTTTGTATGTAAGAAAATTGTATAAATAACCAGTGTCTGGTCAATAAAAATCAGAATTTCTCAGACAGTCGAAAGGCATCTTTTATATTCTCGCCTCAAAGCGCCATACTCTGCCACCCTAAATAAAGCGGCCTAATAATTCACAGCGGCATACTCTGCCATTTTTTCATAAAACGGCATATTCTGCCTTAAGTAAAGCACCGGAGAAGCTCTGACGAAAGGATAGTGAACAGCGGCATACTCTACCATAAAAGAAATACATCGGCACTCCCTGCCACCCTATTTAAAACAATCAAGAGCGGCTCTTTTTAGCCATAAGTCGTAAGTTCGGCAGCCCTCTGTCTTTTTTTAAATTAATTCAAGTCCTTTTTTTCATTTTTAAACAATCATAGACAGCTTACCACGATACCCTGGAACGAGCATTACAAAATAACCATTAATCACTATTTGCAATGAAAGAAATCCAGAGGTAACTAATGGGAAAATAATAATAAAAAAAATATATAATAAAAGTAAGAGTAATAGTAAAACCGGATGAAGAAATATATTAAAAGAAAATGTAACAAAATGTATGACAATAACAAACGTAAAATTGTAATAAAATATATTAAAAAAACTTTTAAAATAAATAACTTTTGTAAATAAAATGAACTAAAAAGTAAAAAAATAATTTTTCTTCCGTATTGATATACACAAGAAGAGTTTTATTACAAAATAAGAAATGCTAGAGCTCAGATTAAATCTTAAAAGTTTGGGCATCCATAACCATAAACATAATTTTATCTAACTGCAACTCATTATAGCGCAATGCGTGGAGTTGAGCAATGGAAATAGAAAGTCGTTCGCTCATGGGTTGATCTGCTCTCAATTTCAAAGTTACAAACAAAAATGAACAAATTAAAAATTTCGAAATTTTAACTCAGTTTTATTTATTTCAGTACAATTTTTATCAAAAAATATGCCATGAAAACATCGTTAATATTTAATTCACTAAGTCAATAATTTTAAGCTTAAGGGGGGGTTACCGTTCATGATGATGAAAAATTCGATTTTTTTTACATCATTATTATTATTAAAGTGTTTAGAACACGTGGGTAAAAGGCCAGAAAACAAGTAGCTGAGGCGGTCGGAGCGCGCTTGCTGGGAAGAACTTTTCTAGCTACCCTCATAAATTTCGGGTAGCCGTTAACCTTCAGATTCAGCGTAATCAGTTCTTGAAGGAATGAAGAAGAGCGACTGTATGGTGCTGGAATAGCTGGTGTAAGCTGTTAAAAAATTTTTATAACCTTAAACTTTATATGAGTTTTTCTGTGAACAAAATTTTTTAGCGCGCGAGGGGCTGTATAGCTCCAACGGATGAACCAATTTACATGAATCTTTGCGCAATTGAAAGGAATTTCAATTATTTACAAATAGGTTTTTCGTCAGTTGAAGAAAAAAAAAGCCAGGCAAAAATGTTTTTTGTTTTTTCAAACGGCTAGCATGTTTTTATTCAGAGGGTTTTTTGAAAACGAAAACCGGTAAGACCCCCCAACTTTTATCAAGTTTAATCATTTTCAACCCTATTTGTTTCGAATTAATTGGCAGAGCTGTGGAGTGCTCCGCTCAGACCAAAACACGCCTTGCACGGTTTTGTTTGATGGGTGCTGGAGCCGCCATTTTTATTTTTTTTTTATATAAATAAAGTGCATTTACAAAAGTATTTATGTAAAAAAAAAAAAAATTCCAAAGTTCATGCATTTTTCATGCCTCTCGACGGTAACCTCCCCTTAAAAGAGCCCATCACAACCGAAATACAACTAAATTTGGGTTTTTTTATTATCTTTTCTTACGAATAACATAAAAAGTTACTCAAATTGTGAGGTTTTTAACAACATCCTGGGATATATGAAATATTTACGAAAGTGTAGCATACCAGCATTGATATTTCCAAACTTATTTTATTTTTCGCTTTGTGTGTTTTTTGTTTTGTCTTTATCGATTTAAACAATTGTGTGGTAAGGATAAACTCCTCACTCAGTTTTCCATCAATGTTTAAGTAACATATTATATCTACGTATCAGGAAAATTTACCCACTGACAACTCATCAATATAAAATTCATACATGAAATATGTATATCTAACAACAATTCATCCATTTAACAATTTTTCCTCAGTTAATTGGTCTGATGACAATTTATCAGGCATAATTCGTCCAATATTCTATAAACATCATAATGAAAGTTTCTTTTTTAAATAAATTTGTTGATGCTGTGTTGATTGTATGCCTAAAATAAATTTCTGTTCGCAGTTACAAGTGAAACAAGAAAAAAAAACAAGCAAATACAAATACAGTGTAGAGTCTAATGAGATAAGGAAGATTACAAGTCTTTGATAAGATAATAATAATAATTTATTTGGCAATATACCCAAGATTAAAAGTTCTTATTGCAATACTAATATCAAGAAGAGGAGAGAAAAAGAAAGAAAAAGCTGAAAGTATTTAATAATAATAATATAACTATAAATTTAAAAGTATACAAACTAAGTATTAAAAAAAATGAAGATAGTAGTCCAATTAATTTATTTAGTAGATCCGTGCACCATTCACTCTCAAAAAACTAAATTATTAATTAACCTTGAAAAAGCTTTGGTGGAGCCTTCACCTTGAATATTACTTGGAAGAGAATTCCACTTACGAGCAGCCCGGACAAAGTAAGAACGCTCACCATACTGCGAGATGTGAAAATTAGTTCATGTCTAGCTACATATGTCTCAAGGGATGTGCTCAGGATCGATGATACATACGCTGATATGTGAGCGCTACGAGAGAGCTTGTGAATATTAAACTGAAATATGTAAAATGTGGTACAATTACTGACTTAGCCAACATCAGTTTAAAATCCACTGACATGGAGCTTGAGCTAATCCGCAATTGCCGCAGAGCACCATATACCTTTCTCATCGTATCCGCAATGTAGGTGCAGCAGCTGAACTTGGAATTACATTTGATTCCCAAATTCTTGATTGAGTCAACATATTCCAAGACTGTGTTGTTCAAGACCACAGGGGGAAACTCGTATTTCTCTAATGCACGCCAACAACTTGATAAGCAGTTTGATTTTGAAAGTTCATTAATTGCAGACCACTTATGTAGGCCCTGTATATCCTCATTGATCTGATAGACACAATCTTCCATTAATCCTATAGGTATACTAAGGTACATCTGTACATCATCTGCGTATAAATGAATGGAATAATTTTTAATAGCGCTCGGTAAGTCGCTTATGTACAGGCTTATTAAAAGTGGACCAAGGATTTATCCTTGAGGAACACCTGAGGACAGATAGGCCGGATTAGAGAGAGTTTCTCCTACCTGGACTGCGATTCGTTAGGAAACACGTAATCAGCTTAACAGCTGTAGATGAGAAGTTAAGCCCATGATCATATTTAGAGAGTAGTTTTAAATGATTAACAGAGTCAAATCTCAAGTAACAATTTAAATGCTATTTAGTTTTACTCAGGTTTTATAATTGTTTTAGTAAGGTTTTGAAGTTGCTAAATAGTTTCATGGTGATTGTAAATCACGCCAATCGGTCTTCTAGAACAAATGATTTTATTGTCTTGTTTCAATAACCTCCTAGAGAGTAGTATTAAAATTATTTAGCACTTAAGTCCATTTGTACTTATAGAAGTTTTATGGCTGTCATCAATTCAACTAGGATAAAACCATTAAGCACCAAAATAGGCATTGAATACTACTTCATTTTATTAAGGTTTTATAGAATGCGCCAAGACTATTGTATTAAGGTTTAATAAAACTTAAAAATAGGACTCATGAAGGTTATATTAGGAAGTACGGAAGGCTGCTTTAAGTCAAATTTAAGGGACAATTTTGTCTAGAGAAGTACTGGGATATGTGGGAATCTGTCATAAAACTATTATATACAGGGGTTTTAAGAATGCATTGCAAAATTCTTTCACAAAATCATTTTAAGCTTAAGAGACTTAGACAAATTCCGTATAAATCTAGCAAGAATATTGTATTCCATTCTAGGTCTGATATAAGATGTGTAGCACTAGATTTGACGGGGCGAAATATTTATTACACCTTTTAAGAAATCCAAAATGTTTCTATGCTTCTTTGGCAGCAGAAAAGATATTATCTACCCAGCTTAACTTACTGGAAATATTAATCCCAAAAATGCTTAGTGATAGTGAACCAGAAATTAATGCTTTGGGATGATAGATTATAAATTAGATTATAAATGATTAGACGTCCAGAAGAAATCGACAAGTCGAAATAAATTTCATCGCGGATACATATAAAACTAAATAGATTTATGCAGGAGCAGGTAACATTATTTGAGTCTCAATAGACTTAGAACTGTTTTAACTAGAGATCAAATAGATTTGAAAAAGAGCGAACAGTTTTAGTAGCAACTATATTAAAGTGAAACAAATTTATTTTGCCTTTATAAATTAAAAATTTAAAAATTCTCCGAAATGTATGAATTCAAATTAGTAAAAAATGCTTCGTACGAACAATGCATATAGGTACTACCTTGTAAATAAATTATTAAATTATTATTATTCATGAAAAGTACACAAGATTTTACAATCTTTTCAGCACAAAAACTTTTGGGAATACTTTTGGGTACATTTTAGAAATCTAAATAAAAATATCCTAACTATACAAAAACTAAAATAAAATTAAAAATTGATAATTAAAAAATTAAAAATCAAGAATAAAAACCTACTGAAATTAAGTAAAAATTTGGGAATAAACATAAAATAAACAGAAAAAGTATAAGTATCTACTGCTACAAAAAAAAAACAAACAAAAGAAACTAAGAAGAAACTACGAAAGTAATTGAGAATTGAAAATTATAAAATTTTAGGTATGATAAAATTATGAAAATTATGAAAATTTTAAAGAATCTGAAAGTGAGCTACGCCGTGAGAACAAGAGAATAGGAAAACAGAAAAATAGAAAAAGGGGAGGATTAATTGAAAGTGTGGATCCTGATTAGATACTTAAATGCACCAACAGATCGCGCGTTTTAATGACTAGGGGGAACACTATTCCAGAGACGAGATAATTGGACAGGATAAGAGGCCTCCATAACTAATCTGTCAAAACGAGGTATTATCACATTCCGATTGCGTTCCGAAGCTGTGTACTGGAAAAATTCACGCAAATAATACGGCTTGTTTGCACGTAATAAGCTATAAAAGTGAATCAGTCCTCCCTGCTTAAGATAATCTCGTATTGAGCAACCTAGTAATTTTGTGCGGTAAGGTGAAACATGGTCGAACCTACGGAGTCTATAAATGAAACGAATACAATCGTTAAAGGCAACTTCCATCTTGCGAAGACAGACGCTATCGAGTCTAGGGTATATCAAACTGCCAAAGGTAAAGTATGGTAGAATTAAGGTTTTAACCAGTTTTGAGCGGATTTCGACCGATAAATAGTCAGCCGAGAGCATACGAAGTACAGCGTAAACCTTACCGATAATTAATTTTGTATTGTCGCAGCATTTCATATGTTGGTTCAAAATAATGCCTAGATTTTTAACTTTAGGCACCAAATCCAAGATTGTACCATCCAAGACCACAATAGGTAAATCATGCGGGTCAAAAGTGCCATTATGGAATACAATACACTGGGACTTGTCAGGGTTTAGCTTTAGCCCGTTAGTTTTGGACCAGATATTGATTCTCTCTAGATCGTCGTTAATGCGAGCAATACAGTCCTCAAGCAAACCAACAGGTCTGCTTAGGTAGACCTGAACATCGTCAGCATACATGTGCACGCTAACGTCCCGAACGGCTTCAGGGAGATCATTTATAAATAAGCTAAATAACAAAGGGCCCAGATTGAGCCCTGAGGAACGCCAGACAGAAGAGGGAGGGAACAAGAGGTATTAGAATCCACTTTTACCACTTGCCATCGATCAGTCAGAAAGTCCCGGATAAGAGCGACTGCCAAGGGACAGAGACCAAAGCAAGGTGCCAAGATCAACGCTGTCAAAAGCTTTCGAAAAATCGAGCAGTGCCAAGGTAACCAAGTTGTCTTGGTCTAGGGCAGCTCTGATATTAGTGGATACTCGTAGTACTGCCTATTCATTAGCTTTTCCAGAACTTTCGATAAAAAGCATAGAATGCTTATAGGTCTGAAATCAGAAGGGGACTGAGGAAACGATTTTTTGGGTGTTGGCAAGACAGTTGCAGTTTTGCAGCCCCTGGGAAAAGACGAAGTCATAAGACACGTGTTTACGATATGGAGGATGTAGGTATCAATGAAAGGGAGCAGCAACTTAACAAACCGCGGACACATGTTATCTGGACCGACAGCACAAGACTTGACAGAAAAAATTGCTTCAATTAATTCGCGGCGGTCAATTCCGCGGAAGGAAAAAGAAGAAACATTACCACTTGTACTATTGGAAGTCGATAGATTTGAATTATCACGCATTTCATCCATAGGTCCCGGTTAATAAGAGACGTGTAGAAAGCATTGAGCACATCCGGGTCAAGTTCATAGCTTGTTTTGTCCTTACCAAAAACTAAATAGTATAAAACCATGGTAAAGGTCAGAAGCAAGATTTATGTTCGATTGCATATACATATACAAAAATACAAGTGTCATAAGTACGCTAAGTTTTTGTAATGCATTTATACAAAACTAAATCGTTTTATTTAATAGCAAATGGCATTGCTTCAGTCTAGGAGCACTCTGAAAGGTTTTACTTAAAACCAAATGGATTTACAATAGAATGAATTATTTTAGTCGCAGCCATCCTAAGATCAAACGGCTTTATTACGGCTGTACAAGTAGCAAATAGGCTTTAATGTGAAATTGCCATTTTATGCTTAAAATGCATTATTTTCAAATTAATTATTTTCAGGAATTTAAGCCGTTTCAGAACATTATTATTTTTTTCAATTCCGAACGAATTTGAGATAATATCAAAATTAAATTCAGTGTAAATATAAAAAACTTATTTTACAAATATTTCTAAACTTTTCCTAATTTTAATTATTTCTGAGGAAGTCTATTATTTTTCGAGCTATCTTATGTGATATAATCAGTAAATTTTAAATCGCCGGAAGATTTTCTACATTAAACTGTACTTAAACTGCACTTAAAATAAAATTGAATTACATTTCAACATATTAAATTATTATAAAGTGGAACATATAAATCTATTTGGTTCTATTATTGTGAATTTAAAGATAACTTTTATTTTGAAGTTTCAAGTCTAAAAGGTTTGCTGAAATAGTATTTCCAATGCCTTTTTATCTTAGAAAAGGATTGAGGAGTAGTTTTATGATGATTGTGATTACGTTATGTGGATAGGTTGATGAGTTCAAATTTTTACGAACTTCGAAGAGCTCACTTTTAACATAATCCAATTCATTCCCTCAGCTCATTTACTTCTGATCTAATTGGCGAAATTATTTCATCCATTTTTTGCTAAATGTTCTCCTCAAATTCGCTAAAATTTTCAGAGATTATTTCAGCCAGGCTTTTCAGCAGTTTTCTTTCAAACAATTCAAAATTAATCCGTTGAGATAACAGAGGCAGATCAGCTTGCAGTTGGAGTAGGATTGCAGGCCGCCACTTTTAACTTGGTCTTGGTTCTTCTGTTTATTTCTCGTTGCTCTAGTTAGAGACGTTGGGGTGATTGTATTGGCACCTTTTGCATTAGTATTAACTTTATTAATGTTGCTCATATTGATTAAGATTTTATAGATCCACTTAAAAAACACAGCACAATTAATACCAATAATTATTAATGTGGTAATTAAAAACAAGTAGAACTGAATAAATAAACTTGGAACGATAAAAAATTAAGAGTTTTTGCGTGGAAAGAAACAAACTTCAGGAGCTCAGTAAACAACGAACGTAGTTTATCATGATTCTCACTGATCTAGCTAGTAATATATCAAATTTTTTAAGTAAGACCAGCCCCATGAAAACAATGGAAGTGCATGGATTAGTCGAACAGAATTAAGAAAATATGCATAACAACCCTTTATCCAAATAATTTATTATACTTTAAGGGCCCTTGTGCATACTTATATATTTTTGTAAATACTAAAGCCCTATTCCATTTAAGTATACATAAAGAAATTAATTATGAAATAAATTTTACACAAAAACACTCATTTGTTTTTTTACAAAAAAAGTGTAGAGATTTAGTTAATTTAATTTTCGCTTTTAACTCTGTGTAATTGTCATCACTGTTTTACAAATATTAAAATTAAATATATATATATAAAATATACATAAATAATATATGTATATATTTTTTTTAATTAATTGATTTATTGTATTTTTTGGATGACTTGTATTGGATAAGTTTTCCTTGGACTATTTTTTTTTTGGTAAATTTTCCGCAAATGATATATCCAACATAAAAGGTATGTTGTGACTTTACTTATAACTTTCTTGATAATATGAAATGAACTAAATTGAATTAAATCGAAATACCAAAATATATGTAGGTAGTAAAGTTTGAATTGAGTTCTAGTATATTAAAATTACGAAAGTAAAATGTGATACAAAATAAATTATACCTTTCTAAAGGCGATGGCATCATTCTATTGATGTCAAAAGTGAAAGAAAATATATTGCAGTATTCGCCAGTTGTGGATTAGCTCTAGCTGTCTATCGACATATCTTCGAAAAAAATTAGTCCTAACGCCTCATTTCACCTGTGGTAGTCTAGTCTACAGTGAGCTTAATTCAGTATGTCGAAGATAACTGGAAATTGCTTTCAATGATATGATGCGCTACATTTACAGACTTCCTCGACATCCTCATGTATCTGAAAATGCAAAATCATTACTTGGAAACTTGATTGAAACTTATCTTAACCATCGTAGACTTATATTCTTGCAAAAGCTAATTATAGGAAAAACCCCAATATATTTCCACGTGAAACTGCATTTCCTAAACTAGGCCAGAAATGTACAACTTCTTGGTCCCAGTAGTACTTTGCGGTATGGTGAGCGATCTTACTTTGTCCGGACTATCCGTAAATGGAACTCTGTTCCTAGTGTTGCTCGGCGCATTAGCTCCAGCAGGGAATTTGCAAAGTTTTTAAACAAATATAATACTTAGTTTGCTCCAGATGGAAATGGCCCTTGTAGCGGAAACTACGAAATAATTTTTATTTTTGTTTATAACTAAAAATAGAATAAAACGTAATTTTTGTTTGTCAGAGTAATATTTGCGCTGTTTGTTTGTCAGAGTAATATTTGCGCTGACTGTAAATAAAATAAAAAAAAATTCAAATTTGACGTTTAAAGGGAAACACTTTGAAGATAAAAACTTTGAACACAGATACACACTACTTTATACATTTTTAGAAAATACACATCAAGACTTTTTGGAATGTATTGTTTTTAAAAATATAGACTTTGTGTCAAGGATATTTTAGTTATAAGTGAATTGCCAAAGGGCAAACTTGTTTATTAATAATGTAAGCACTAGAAGGCAAACTATAATATAAAAAAAAATAGTATTAATTTAAACGCCAGAGAGCAAATTATAAAAGTTTTAATTTAAACGCCAGCGGGCAAAACTGTAAAATAATTTTTAAATAAAAGTTTGCTTTTACACTTCTAAAAAAATATTAAAAATATTTTAAAGAATTTTAAATAAAAAATAAAATTTGTAAAATAATAAAATTAACCACATTTTATTAATTTTATCCTAACAAGAATTTAGGATTCATATAGATGTATATATATATATTTATATATTCATTTAAATAAATAACTGTTGGAGTGCAACATTTTCAATTTGTTGCCACATCAATCAAACAACAATTTAATTTGGAAACAATCAACCAACAATGTTCAGCTCTCATATTTTGGAACATCTCTCCAAAGTTTGTAGTTTGCAGTTGTAGTTTAGTTTAGTATATTTAAGAATCTTGAATTTATAGTTTGAATATTTAATTTTGTTATTCGTTTACTACTTCCTAGCAGTAGTACTAAAATAAAATTATATAATCTTCAGTACAACACAAATTAACGTATTATTTTATTATTAAAAGTAGAATAATATCAAAATCTATTTTTTTTCTTTAAATGGAAAAGTCAATAGCACTGTAGAATGCATGAACGTATTTCCATCGATTAAAGTACGATTCCGCTTAATTATTTGAATTACCAGAACAACGATAACGGAATTCCTAATCTAATTTTTATCGCATTAAATACAATTCATTGTTGAATACACTTAAGCTATTAGACGAAAAGCTTTTAAAGAAATCAATTTGAATTTCCACCAAATAAGTCGAGAAAAGAAATAGTATTTTGCCAACATGCTGCTAAGTGTGAACCGTATTTCCCGTGTATTAATATCACTGTCGTATTGGTATGGAAAGATTTTCGGGATAATAAATTTCACGTATAACCCAAAAACGAAAATTGCATCGAAATCGCGTGTTTCTTATCTACTCTCTTGGATGTATTTTGTACTTCTGGTTCTTCTACCTGTAGGACTTCCACATGTTCTTAGATTCTTCGACAGTAAATATAGTGAATCAAATCAAAAAGTTTTAATGCACGTTTTACATATTATCGTCACCATAACGTCAATACTGAATTACGCAATTGTAATTCGAAAACGTGACAATTGTATAAAAATTGCAAATAATTTCTTGTGTACTAATAGTGAATTGTGTAATTTAACGGGTGAATCGATTATTTTTAATAAACGATTTTTTCTGTCCTTTACTGGCAAGCTTCTTTTCGATTTTCATCAGACTTACCGAAGCTTTTTACATATATTCGAGGAATATGCATCTGTTTATATAAGATTAACATATATCTTATTATTTTTAGCTTATTCATCGTTGATATTCACAATCAATAGTTTTTTTATTGGATCTATGTTTATAAACGCATTGTGTAAGAACTGTGCCAATTATATGGACTTACTGTTGATTAAAATCGAAGAGACCTCAACTACGAAGTTCATATCGAAACCAAGCAAAATGGAAATGTTCACCGAAATCGCCAGTAAAATGGAAAAACTGCAATTAATTTATGTTAAAATTTATAAAAATGCAAGAAATTTTTATAATTTATATCAGTTCATTTTGCTGCTAATATTTATTAAAATATTTTTTATCAGTGTAATTGTTCCTTACAATTTTTACCTGTCAATACCGCAGGGAGGATCGTTGGGGCTGACCAAGTGCTTTATTTATAGTTCAATTGCTCTCCTATTAATAACATCTGCAGATGTCGCATCCACAGAGTATAGAAAACCAATGGGTCTCCAAAATTTTTGGTTGATGACGAATACTGAGAACGCAGAATTGGAGAGAATTGTAAGTGAAAGTAACTAAACAGTATACGATTTAATAATTTCTTATTTATTTTATCATAGATGGAAAATTTTAGATGCGACCTAATTTTGAATGAACTCAAGGTTGATATATTGGGAATGTTCGCATTGAACAATGCGTTTGCATTCGCATATCTATCAACAGTGGTCGAATTTGTAATTGTCCTTGTACAGCTTTATTTTTCTAAAAATTAACTTCTAAAAGCATCGTTTATATACATGGCGACGAATATTATGAAACTTAAATAATTTTTCTTCAAAATTTTGTAAATAATTGTTAATATAATTTAGCTGTGAAAATTTTTGAAAATTATTGTAATTGATTACTTACTGTGGCACGAAGTATGATAATGCTGCGCATTTGGTTTGAGCTTGACTTTATGGTAGCCAAAATCATTTCCAAATAAAAGTAGAGGTTGGTTTTGCAATAAAAATTAAAGACAACTTTCTTTTTAGTGACTTGTCATCACCATTGTGGTCCTATCTTTCAGTCGTGTAATCTAAGTACGTGAATTTCACATAATTGCTTTTAGTATAGGGTTACTATTGACAATCAGATTCCAAAAGATTTGAGAATACATATTTGCTCACTTTATGTTTAATATGATCTGCTGCACAAAATCAGCCTACACATGTATATGCTGAACCGTTAAAAAAACAATAATTAATTTTTGTAGAGATACAAAAGGTGCAAGTAAAACATAGTCATCGGAATACGATTACATTCACCGAACGTAAAGATTATGGACGCTGTTTGTACAGCCATTCTAAACAAGAACTTTTGCCAGCTCTTAAATTATTTTTATTTTATTTTGTTTTATTTTATTTGAAACTTATGACAGTAGTATACAGAAAATTATTCTATTATAAAAAAGTTTAAGAAAAAGACAAAGAAGAAATAAAATTAAAAAAAAAAAATTTAATTAATAAATATTAATAACAATCTGTAATGAAAAAAATCTAGGGTTAACTAATGGAAAAATAATAGTAATAGATAAAAATTATAACAAAAGTAAGAATAATAGTAAGACTGGGTGAGGAATGATAAATATATTAAAAGATTAGTTAAGAAATAAAATAAATAAATAAATAAATAATTAGTTAAGAAATAAGTGAGAATAGAGTATGTACAACAATAAAAACGTAAAATTGTAAAAACTTAACACAAAATTATGTTTAGGCTGGAGATAAATTTTTCGTGTTCTATTGTGTTTGAAATTATTTGCTTGACGCTTCGCTTGTACTATTAAATATGAGCACAATATTAAATAAAATATTAAAATTTCTTTAGATTTGGAGTATTGGTGATTAATTTCTTGATTTAGTTCTAGCGAATCGAAGATAAAAAGTAATGGAATTACGAAATTTACGAGATGGAACAATACAACACTACTTCTATATTAACTCTAGACAGAATTAAATATTGTTGCGATTTTAAACAAAAAAATTGCATTATCTCTTTACAATCTGCGGTTATGTAGAGGAATCAGTGAAAAACTATTTAGTCGCTAAAGTATTCAGATTAGGTTCTGTCAGTTTGTATTCAAGATATTTTGTGAAGAGCTTCAACGGCAACTCTTAAATAATTTAAACGCATATGTGGAACAAAAAGTATTCCGTAATAGTATAGGCATTTTTCATTATGTTTCTTACAAGGGATAATCAAATTGAAGTCTCTCATGGTTTGTACAAAAGTATAAAAATTGTCACTTACTAAGCTTTGTCGCGGCTTTAGTGACACTTCACAAAATTTTCTTGCACCTACGAGAAGAAATGTTATATTGCATGAAAATATTTTAATGCTCAAATAAGTCGTTCGTTATATCGTACATAAATTAATAACGAAGGATGCTTAACAGCCGTTTTTCTAACGCTCAAACGCACAAGTCAAACACAATGTTACGAACTTTAACGTTAATGTGTGCCAACCATTACGGCTAAATGTTTTACAGCTAATTGGAGGATTCCAGCTGGTTTTAGTTTTGATCGGGTCTATGATGTAAGGTTCAGGTTAATTACTTAAGGAAAACTCTGATCTTTATTTTGCGTTTTCTTTTATTATTTACTCGGCGTTTCGGTCCTTGATTAGTACTCTTCTTCAGGAGTTAGCTACATTAAAATACAAGAAAACGTAGTATCAAGTATAATCAAAATAAAATGAAATGTTTTTTAAAGAAGATTTAAGACAAGATACATATTTAATAAATAAAGATTACCAACACATAAAGGGTTTTCCAATAAGAGGTGTTATTTGCTTTAGCCCGCTATTTCGGTAGATGTCACTTTTGGAGCTGTCATCTTTAGACATTTGACAAGTAGAAACTACGCCATTATTAAAAATGAAACAATACACGATTAACAACGCATTGAAATTATTAAAAATCACTATAAAAATGGTGAAAATGTGGCAGAGACGGTTCGTAAAACTCGAACATTTTTGGGTCGTCGTGAAGCACCTTGTCGGACCGCAATACAGAAATTGGTAGAAAAATTCGAGCTGTCGGGACAAGTTAGTGATGTGAAGAATAAAACCCGTGCACGTCGCTCAAGAACAGCCGAGAATATTGCTGCTGTAGCCGAAAGTGTTGAAGAAAACCCAGGTTTGTCCATTCCTCGTCGTTCTTTGGAATTAGGCATTCCACAAATGTCATTACACCGTATTTTGCATAAAGATTTGGGTCTTAAGGCTTATAAAGTTCAGTTAACACAAGAACTCAAGCCGGCCGATCATCAACAACGTCGAGTCTTTGCTGATGGGGTCCTTGAAATGCATGAAAATGATCCGGAATTCCATCGAAAACTCATCTTGAGTGATGAGGCCCATTTCCACCTCGATGGCTTCGTCAACAAGCAAAATTGTCGCATCTGGGGCTCGGCAAACCCAAGAGTTATTGTTGAAAAGCCAGTCTATCCTCAACGTGTGACTGTTTGCTGCGGTTTATGGTCCCGCGGGGTCATTGGACCTTACTTTTTCGAAAATGAGGCGGGAGGAACAGTTACGGTGAATGGATTGCGCTATCGACAGATGATTAATGATTTTTTATGGCCGGAATTGGATGGTATTGATCTGGACAACGTTTACTTTCAACAAGACGGCGCTACGTGTCATCTAAGCAACGAAACCATTGATCTTTTACGGGAAAAGTTTCCGGACCGTGTTATCTCTCGAAGAGGTGATAACAATTGGCCACCGAGATCTTGTGACTTAACACCTTGCGACTTCTTCCTTTGGGGCTACGTGAACGAGAAGGTCTACACCAACAGCCCAGTGTCGATTCAAGACCTCAAAGATGGAGTTCGTGAGGCTATCGAGGACATAGGGCAGCCAATTTGCGATTTAGTTATGGAAAATTTCACGAAAAGGATATGGTCCTGTAGGCGTGGTCGTGGTGGTCATTTGGCTGATGTTATTTTCCATTATTAACGGCATACTTTCCTCTTTAAATAAAATAAAGATTCGATCATTTATCTAAAAAAATGGCATTTTTCTTTGAATATCAAAATAACACCTCTTATTGGAAAACCCTTTATGTCCTCTTGTATTTTAATGTATCTAACTCCTAAAGAATAGTACTAATCAAGGACAGAAACGTCGGGTAAATAATAAACAAATATAAAATCAGGGATTTCTTTAAAAAATTAACCCAAACCTTATATATGGCTAAATGTGCAGTTTAAATTTAGATTTTTAGCACGGCAGTTGGCAGTTACTTGTGATTAGTAATTTTCAGGTAAGTAGTCGTGTATCTATGTCTAAGAATTGGAAATAATACGGTAAGTAATTTTGTGTTCTACTTAAATATTTTATTTATATATTTTGTTGTGATTTATAGAACCATTGTGTTCGGCACACAACATTTAATTATTGAAGTGGTATAATGGTTTCCGGCATAATATTTTAAGCTATGCTTGCAAAATCGTGTAATGAACTGTGACTGTGGAATTAGAAAAATTATTTGATTACCGCCCAGTAAAAATTATCACATAGAATATGTAAATTCTCCATGGAAATAGTACGTAACTCTACATTGAGAGGTTATTCTAAGGAATTGAGACATTCTTAAGCATTCCAGTAGGAAGGCAGCTCAAGCAGACCGATAAACTCACGATTTAATATCCCGCACCACAATTATTGAACTGGTACTGAAAAAATAGATATGTGGATTTCCTATGCACCATTAGGGAGTGTTATGTGTATTGATCGCTCCAAATCGTGTGAATATGGATTAATCGGTCTGAACAATTTTATCAAAAAAATTGGGATATTGTCAATGTCCGCGGAACATATCACTGCAAAATTCAGCACGCATCGCAGAATCTCGAAGTAGTTACGCTTGCACTCGTTGAATATGAAATGCACAATTTCGTACATAACAGAGACGCCGGCACGTCTTTCGAGTTCAACTCAATAATTCATCTTGTTCAATTTCGTCTAAAACATTTTAGTATCTCTCTTCATCCGCAATCCTAACACATGGCTCACGATTTCTTATGCCAGGTATTACGCCTTTGTTGATCAGAAAAGTTTTCAGTATAAGTTCGGCAAAATCTTGCAGAATTCCGAGGATTATTTTGCGCAGCGCCGTAAAAATAACGTATCATCGCATATTCCCGCGATTCCGGGCGATGATCCAGATCCAGGTAATATAAAGCCACAGTCCAAATCAGAATATAATGGCGTTGAACAGCATCCAACATGCCAAGCTGTTCTTCCACGATTAGCAACACTCGATTCCGATTTGATATGATTCTTTAGTTCTATCGAGTCCTCCATCAATGACGTTGATTTTAATTTTTTCTATACATTTGAAATTTTTACCGTGTAAGCCTACTTGACATTATGCTGATTGACCAGTGCTGATACATCAGCAGCTAAAATCGGCGCACTATGAGCTCAGTGTCAACGCCAATGCTGATAGCATCAGCACTTCACATGTGCTGATTTTACCAGCATCGGAAAAGTCAAATGAGTTTAAGTTTTAGGCTATCAGCACATAATAATTGAGTGAAAATCATGGCTGCAACTGCAATTAATTGGAGTGAAACGGAAACATTAAAGTATACTAAGCTATATAAAAAATTTTGAATGTTTGTTTAATTACAAATGAAAAGATTATAAAAATAAAGACATTGTAATAGAACACAAGCTCACTATCAGCCATTTTTGTCAGTACTAACTTGTGCGTTTGCAAAAGTCTAATGTAAACAACATCAGTGTGCTGGAACACCAGATACTGATGCATCAGCGCTGGTCAATCAGCATAATGTCAACTAGCCTGTAATAAGCACAAACCAAGATTGTTTTTAAGAACAGGGAAGTGTATTTTTTATACTACTTAGGTATATGCTTTTGAAAATTAAAAATATTTACCGCGTACGTACTGTTCTTAATAATACATAAAAAGTTGTTTTAATGGTATTTATAATGAATAATTTTAGAACAATGGAGGAAATATTCTAAAATTGTAGTGGAGTAACTTTTAAATCATGAACTTTTGTAGAAACTATAATGACATTCAGAGGGTAGATAGTCATTTCCCCTATCGCTCCTTTTTTTCTGCCTTATTATGAACGGGATACCCAGAATACACCGCAAGTCTAACACCCACCCCTTAGATGTTGATGGATAAAGAAGAATTTTAAGAACTTTTTATTTTTAACGATTCTAAATCAAATTGATAAATACAAGAAGAAAAAACAACCGCCTCGTCTGGGGTTTGAAACCGGGACCTTCCTTCATCTGTCTCGTTAGCTCAGTGGTAAGAGCAGTCGCCCGGCAAGCGGAAGGTCCCGGTTTCAAACCCCAGACGAGGCGGTTGTTTTTCCTTCTTGTATTTATCAATTTGATTTAGAATCGTTAAAAATAAAAAGTTCTTAAAATTCTTCTTTATCCATCATTGACTGATTCTAACAAGTGTAGGTTCGATTCCCGTCCGGGAAAAAATACCTTAGATGTTGTTTATGAATACGCCACTGCCTCTGGCAAGGCGAATGTGTTTCCTAGATCTTTTATCCTGAAGTTCACAGTCGCAGAGGACGTGTTGTGTTCTGCAATTTCGTCAAGACAATAGCAGGTAGGTACTAAAAAGTACCACAGTTTTATACCAGTAAATGATATTAGTGTTAGAGTTTTTTTGTTTCTGTTTTTTTTTTTTTTTTTAATTATTAAACCAAGCTCAGGGGATACCCTATGCTGCAAAGCACACCATAGTAGGAAGGAGATAGGGAAAGGATTAGGGGATAAGAGGAGAGTGGCGGAGGTGCCAATGTATGTCGAACATGGTAAACTGTTCCATATTCGTACTACTGTTCGGGATAAAAAAGCATTACGGAATTTCACTGTGCGGCCGAAAGTCATATGAAGGGTAAAAAGATGTGCGCAGTTTGCAGCGCAAGTATTCCGTGCAGGAATCATTCTACAAGGGATTATACTAGATATTTCATCAGAAAATTGACCATGCATGTATCGATAAGGGAACGAAAGGCATCCAACATTGCGGCGGTGCTCAAGTGAGTCGATATGACAAGTAATTGCAAAATCGCCGATGAGCTTGAAGGCTCTCTTTTGGACAATATCCAATTAAGCTAAGGCTGTGCGACCAGCCCCAGTCCATATATGGGAAATGTATTCCATTCTAAGTCTAATGTAGGAGTTTTAGAAGAGCGCTAGATTTGACGGGCTTTCATCTTTTCAGAAATCTAAGACATTACGATGCTTCCTTGGCTAGAGAGAATGTATATTCTGTCCAGTTTCACTTACTGAAAATATTAATGCCGGGAATGCTTATTTACGGTGAATCAGAAATTAATGCTCCATCAAAAGAAACTGATGTGGTTAAGTTATGATCTTGTTTTAATGAGATGTGACAGCTTTGAATCTTAGATGCATTGAATTCGACGCGATTCGTTTTGCCGCAAGCGAGGACATCGCTAAGATCGTTATTCAATTATCTATTCCTACAATCTCGTATAAAATATGCGGAATTCCCCCTGGAGTCCGGAAGAGTGTCAAAGCAGTAAGCGAAATCAATCAAGGGTACTGTCATCAGCGAAACTATGGAAGAGATTAAAAGTAAGGAAAAGGAGATCATTATTGAAAACTAAAAAGAGATTTGGAGAGATAACAGAGCTTTGAGGCACACCGGCATTTATGGGATGAGGTTCAGATGTAGCGCCATCTAATACAACATGTATTTGGCGACTAGATAGGAAACCTTCAAACCGTAATAGAAGAGGAGGGGAGAGACCAAGTGCTCTAACTTTAGCTAGAAGGGCTGGTTGCCAGATTTTATCAAATATTCAAATATCTCAGGCAACGATTTTGGACTCACCAAAATTGTGATGAATACGGTTCCAACATTCCGAAAGAAAAGTCAGTAAGTTACCAGATAAGTGTCCAGCTCGGAAGCCATCTGTTGATGAGATGATTAGGTTCTAGATACCTCGTTAATTTAGAGTTAATTATAGGTTCAAAAACCTTTGAAAGAATCAACGTGATTGCAATTGGTCGGTAATTTGAGGGATTGTTACTCTCACCTATTTTTGTAATGGGCTGAACGCTAGTTTCCAAGCAGTTGGAAAATTTTCCTGTCGAATAAGACAAGTAGAATAATTTGCGCAGAGGTTTAGCCAAGGATGAGGCACATGTTTCAATTAACAGGGCGAAAACCCATTAGGACCTGCGGCTTTGCAGACGTTAATCCCCTTACGTACGTTGAACACATCTCTCGTACGGATGTGTATTGGCTCTTGTATGTATCCACTCGGGAGATGCAGAACAGGTATCTGTGAAGTGGGTGGAACACGAGAATTTGAATCAATTCTAGCAGCCAAAATATTAGCTTTATCCAGGGAGTCCAGAATCATTTCACCATTATTAAGTAGTGAACGTATAGAAGAACTGCCGAGGTTGTTCCTGTTGGTTTTGAACTTTTGCTGCCTTTCCAGCTTGTAATCTGCCTTTTCTAATAGTCTGGCCAAAAAGAAATTTTTCTCTCTGGATAAGGGACTTGCATATGTTCCGTGCACTAAAACTAAAACTAACTTATTTAACTAAACTAAAACTAACTTATTTAAGCTAAAGATATTAAAAAGAGCAAGTTAACAATTTGAAAACAAGAAAGAAGAAAAATAAGAGATGAAGAAATAACAGAAAAGAGAAAGAGAACAAAAATAATTATAATTAATTATTTATTAAAATTTTCTTTAATTTACTTGATTTCACTTATGCATTAGCACAACCTGACACCATCAAAGAGAAGAAGAAGAAGAATATACTAATAAATTATCAAACATTTAAGTCGCAAATGAGACGCCTGAAGATAGAGGTAGAGCCGGCCCTCTGGACACGAACGGGGAAGGAGTTCCACATTCGAGCGACCTAGACAAAATAAGAGGCCTCATCAGTCGAGGAATGGAAGCAAGGAACTAGTAGATTGGGATGTTGTGAAGATTGCAGGAAACGTATCTGGTCATACCGATATCCAGGATCACCAGAGTGAATTCAAGTTTTCGCGCGCATACGATATCAAGTTTGGGATATATCAAACTTCCATAGGTAAAACATGTCCACAGTTAAATATTAAAATTTGAGTCACCCTGTATTCAAAACCTGAGATCAGAAGTGTACATCATTAATTCTGAAAGTTTCATCGAAATCGGAAAGGGTCGGGTCTGAAAAGTGATAATTTTGATCGTTTTGGTACTGCTGAATTATGAAAATCAAATATGTCACAAAATATATTATAGACTTTTAAAAGTGATGGTATCATTTTATTGACGTCAAAAGTGGAAATATATTAAAACATCTTTTTTCCAGTTTAAACTATATTTAAACCGGAAAAGTCAATAGCATTTTATTACACTTGAATGTACCTCGATCGATTAAAGAACGATTCCGTTTAATTATTTGAAATACGAGAACCACGGTAATGGATGAGTTTTACTTCTCAATTTTACATTCAAGTTCAACATAAAGTTAATTGCAATAACTTCTTAAGTAATTAGATAAAAAGCTTTTAAAGAAATCAATTTGAATTTCCACCAAATAAGTCGAGAGAAGCACTAGTATATTGCCAACATGCTGCCAAGTGTGAACTACATTTCCCTTATACTAATTTCACTTTCGTATTGGTATGGAAAATTTTTCGGGATAATAAATTTCACGTACAACCGAAAAACGAAAATTGCATCGAAATCGTGTGTTTCTTATCTACTATCTTGGATATATTTATTGCTTATTGTTCTTCTGCCTATTGGACTTCCACCTGTTCTTAAATTCTGGACCAGTGCATTTCAGGATCCAATACAATTAGTCCTAACGTGTGTTTTAAATATTATCGTCACCATCACTGCAATACTGAATTACGCAATTATAATTCGGAAAAGTGACAATTGTATAAAAATTGCAAACAATTTCTTGTGTACTACTAGTGAATTGTGTCTTTTAACGGGTGAATCAGATATTTTTAATAAACGATTTCTTGTGCTTCTCACTTCAAAGTTAATTTTTGATTTGTATGAAATATACCAAAGCTCTGCCCTTACATTCCTGGACTATCCCCGTATTTATTTAAAATTAATCTCTTTTTTACTATTATTTATATATTCATGTTTGGTATTTACAATTCATAGTTTTTTTGTTGGATCTATGGTTATAAGCGCTTTGCGTGAGAAGTGCGCCAATTATTTGAATTTACTGCTTATTGAAATTGAGGAGACTATAGCTACGGCGAGTGTATCGAAAACAGGCAAAATGGATATATTCACCGAAATCGCTAGTAAAATGGAGAAACTGCATTTAATTTATGTTAAAATTTACAAAAATGCACAAAATTTTTATGATTTATATCAGATTATCTTGCTGCTAATATTTTGTCGAATATTTTTTATCAGTGTTATTGTTCCTTACAGTTTTTGCCTGTCATTATCAGAAGGTGTAATTAGATATTTCCAGCTGACCTATTCTCTTAATTGTAATATGATTGCTCTCCTATTGATAACATCAGCAGACCTCGCTTTCACGGTTTACAGAGAACCAATGTGTTTCCAAAGGATTTGGTTGCTGATAAATACTGAGAACGCAGAATTGGAGAGAATTGTAAGTGAAAGTAACTAAACAGTATACGATTTAATATTTCCTTATTTATTTTATCATAGATGGAGAATTTTAGACGCGAACTAATTTTGAACGAACTCAAGGTTGATGTATTGGGAATGTTCACATTGAACAATGCGTTCGCATTCGCATATCTATCAACAGTTGTAGAATTTGTAATTGTTCTTGTGCAGCTTTATTTTTCAAATAATTAACTTCGAAAAGCGTAATTTTTATACATTGCAACAAATATTATGCGACTTGTTTTGTTTTAGAAGTAAGATGGTTTCAAAATTTTGTAAATAATTATTTTATTAATTTATTTCTGCTGTGAAAATATTTGAAATATACCGAAATGGATTGTTTGTGGTAAAGTAAATCCAGTGCCGCATCCAGTAGCGTATTTCGGGTGCACACATTTTTAATATTTCTGTGTATATTATATAAAAACAAAAATAAATAATTATGATAATTGCGCCGTAAATTTGGAATTGACGATAATCACATAAAGATACGTCGCTTGGTGATAGAAATTAGAACTGCTAAGAAAATATACTATTTAAAACGTGAGTCAGATTCAAAATTTCAAATGCATAACTAGTGTAGCGCGCGTTGACATTTAATATCGAATGTATGCTTGATGTATAAGGAGTATTAGATTACAACCACATTCGACGTTTGCGAAGCAAACATTAGGCGAATTTTTACTTTCTACCGCAAACGCAGTGAATATAACCTCATATTTGGAAGATTGTCCATACTGCTACTGGATTTTTTAAGATTTCTTGTTTTTGTTTTTCCAAGGAATATAGTAATTTTGTGAAAAGGAAATAACAAAATTGAAAAATGCGAACTAATTTATAACAAATTTGACGAATTTCAAATGTCAACGCTTTCAATCTAACAGCATATTTTTTCCAACAAGTCAAACGCGACAATAACCATTCGTCGAAAATATCACCTACCTTAAAGGGGGCTAAATGTTTGAAGAGAATTATTGCAATATTGTAGGTAGATGTATCTTATACCTAATACAAACTGCAATATTTTTGATTGCCATTTAAAAGTACGTAGAGCTCCGTACTTCTTAATAACTTTTGCAACTTAGAGCTTTACGAAACTCGTTTTTACACTAAGCACAAAAGTCGGTCTAAAAACATATATAAACGAACATCACCTGTTAATATTTTCTTTCGTGGCATTAATAAGTAGGGACTATTCGCTCGCAAGTGAAGCATTGCCTACGACACTAGTAAAAGTTCCTCGTACATACACCACACATTCTTTCCCTAACATCTGCGCGTACATTCTGCCGAATGATGTTGATTGGTTGTTTTTTTCATTTCAGAAGCATGGCATCTGCAGTGTGCAAAATCTGTGCGCTCCAAAGTCGAGATAGACGCTCCTAATATTTCATAAATATCGTCAGTGGGTGAAAATGGCTTCAGAGAAGAGAACTCGTGTAATAATTAGTGCTTTTATGTAATTAAATTTTTGTAAGTTTAACCCTTATGTGGCTATGAAAATTTTAACCTTCGATCACCCGAGGAAGGTGCCCGGCACCCTCACATAATTTGCACTCAAATTAGTGTATGGTGAAGAAAATATGATTTTCAAACTTATAATATATGACTACTTCTACATCTAGTGTATTTTCATAAACACTTATTGAAAGATATTTAGCAGTTATTGCCTGCGATGAAAGGAATCCGTCCCATATGAGCACACTGACATAATGAAAAGACAACTTGTTCACCTCACTGCCACTCGCGAGAGTCTTACGTACAATGGAAATGACTGTCGTGAGAAGAATTAAAAAAAAACGGAGGCCAAATTCCGCATCAACTACAAACATCAAAGTAGCGATAGGTTTTATCATTAATTTTTGCCCTTCACCTAGAAGCGACCTTAGTAATCTACTTGCCGAAGAAAAACAAGGCAGTATTGTTTCTTTCAAGTATGCATTCCCAACCGGATGTACGTGATAACGATACGAAAAAAACAGAAATAATACACTTTCATAATGATACAAAGTAAGGAGTTGACATGATGGATCAGTTGCTAAGGAAATGCACCACCAAACGTAGAACAAATAGATGGACATTAGCATTTTTTGCTTTTTCAACATTATAGATGTGGCATGCTTAGCATTCGGCAAATTTTCCCAACTGGATGCAACGAACAGAGCGCCACTCAGTCTTGAACAGGTCAAAAATTCAAAAAGTAATACATCATTATTACGTTCAAACTGCGATGGAAACAGTCCTGGGAAATAGGATTACGCTAACCCTGGCACAGGCACAGGAATTACAGAATCTACCTAAAGACACATCAGGTAGAACTAAACATACAGGTGTATGTCAGAAGACATCAGGCGCTGAAATACTAGAAAATGTTGTACTAATTGTAAAGAAACCAATATTGAATTAGCATTTAAAAACAGCGCCAACTGCCTATATTGACTGCGGCGATGCCACATTAGACAGTCCAATAAATTTTATTTTATTAAGTATTATTTAAGTAAAATATAAGTTATTAAAGATTTATCGCGTTTCATTTCATCGGAAAAGTACGGAGATACTCATAAGGTACCGGGTACCGGAAGAAAAAACATATTTCGAAAACTCGATTTGTATTGAAAATAGTGGGAAATTGTTTAGAAGTGCTTTTTAGGAGTTCTCAGGGATACACAGAGCTCTAGGAGCGACGTGAAAAGAAAGATATCATTTTAAGCCCGAAAAAGGCACCGGATACCTTGTATGGTCACATAAGGGTTAAAAAATCCCAGATATAAATATACTCAAATTTCACTCTATTTTATATATTTTTCGAATATTTTCTAACACAGTATTAAAACTTTTCTATCATCTCGATACACACACGCTGAATAAAATCAGAAACTAGGTAATCGCATTCGTGTATAGGCGAAAATTATACAGGAAAACCATACAGTTTTCCAAACGGTGTTGTATAGACCGTGACACGTATCGTTACCCATACACATCCGGGCTTTCCGTTATAATCTAGGAGCGTACTCGATTACGCGCGAGTAATCCCTTGCGTTTATGGCTTACAATTGTTGTTATTGCAAACAGCGCCCCTTATTCATGGACATCGTCAATAGACAAGAGGAGTTCAAGAAAATTTAACTTAAGAACAAGTTAGAAAAAAAAAAAAAATTCCGACTGTTTCCCATTTTATCATATGAAAATGAAAAAAAAAGCAGGAGAGCAAAATAACAAAAAAATCAAACTCCCTTTGATAATTTTACGAATAAAGACGAAAAATGTGAAACCACAGATAACATTCAACAAAAAGGAGAGGCAAATGATTAATTCTCGAAAATAAATGATAAGAGGAATTTTTAGATTTAGCTCTCATATAATGCTCCAGCGCTTTTGTGAAAGCATGTTTTTACTGAAATTTTAAGCGATGAGACCAAAGTTAAATTCAAAGTTGTGACAATGACGAACAGCAGTTCCATATTAAAATGAAAAGCATCCAGAATTGTAAGTCTGTACTTGCTTTATAAGAACAAGTAAAACGTTGGAAAGCCTGGCAAGGGACTCATGAACTTTTATTCGTTAAGTAAAAAAGCTAGAATTAGTCTAAGACTAATACTTATGATACCCTAGATTAATACCCGTATGTAATTTAGTATGCATCAGTACAAATTTTATTGTTGAAATTAATTTTCGCATATATACATATTTCTGGAATGGTTCTTCGGATAGTAAACATGATTATAAGTAATTTCATAGGATTTCATATACTGAAGAACTTTTCAGTAGAATAAAAACATCTAGGATTAATCATTTTCACAATATACGTAAAAATCGTCAGTTTTATAAAACACTATATAAAAAATTCCAGTTCTATACGTACGCACTCTGAGTAAAATGTCCAAATATAGTGAAAAGGAAATTTTTGTATGGCAACCCCACGAAGGAGTTACCAGGTTTGTCCCATTTTCGAACTACGTTTTACTTTTTTTTTTTTGTTTTTAAAGGCGCATCTGAGAAATTTCAGCTCTCTGAGTATACGCGTTCTTGAGTTATCGTGAGTCCGTCCTCACGACGAACATGGAAAAATCAAAATAACTTTTAATATTATGCGTGGGTGTCCAATCCATTTTGACCTACCATTATTATTTTGTGAGTTACAAAAGGAATGACAGACAAACTTAGTATACCCTAAGATTTCCTGTAAGGTATAGAAATATAGGTTGAACGACTCTGTTCCCAACATTGTAATATTGTTAAGAATTTTGTTAACAATATCCGTCAGTGTAGCTACAAGTGAACAGAGCTTTTCCAAATTAAAATTAATTAAAAATTGTCTTTGTTGAGTGATTTAAGATTGCGAAATCTAACGATACTTTTCATAGAAAAGCAACTAACAGATGATATAAATTTTGTCATTCTAGACTTTTCTAATAAAAAATACATAAATAACATGTGTATAAAATCTGTTTAAATTAAAAAAATATGTTTTTTTTTATTTGTTTATTTACCTTCCATAATTGTCAATGCCTATTCTTGATGTTCATTGACTTAGGGCGGCAAATTGGGGACCGCTTCAGGCGGCAAAAGCCTCTAGGTACGACACTGACCACATCTATGATATTTTGTACGGGAATTGATTAATGAATTAAAAATGATTAAAAAACTACCCAGGTAGATATACATATTCTTCATACATTTTGTATGGTAAACACGACTTTTAGTCTCAAAATTATATGGATTTACGTTATTTTAAATGATAAGGACCTTATGGGAGTTCGACGAATAGTGTAAAACATATAATAAGAAGTATTTTTTGCAAAATAGAGATAATGTACTTCCATGGTACGTTTATTTCTTCAGTTAAGCATATGTAAGTATATTTCATGATTTTGATACACTTCAGTTTCAATTGAAATTTTTAAGTGAGAAGTTGTGTAGCAAAAAAAAAACCATATGAATCCCGATAGGAATTTTGAAGTTTTGAGTTTTTGCATTTATTCTACAATTTTATGTTTCATATAACCTAGGATCTGCTTGTATTTCACATCGCACACTGGAAAAAAGTTTATTGGGCAGGCCGCTCAACTCAACTGCGTTAATGTTTACAGCAATTGTTTGCATTCAAAGACTGTATGAAACGGCTCATATGAAAGAAGGCTAGCCTATTTTAGACAAATGTAAGAGGTCGATTCCGAAACGGAGGAAGAAGACGTTGAGTTATTTGAGGGTGCTGATAGCGACGAAGGAAGACAATATTTTTGAGGAGAAAAATTTGGGTTTTGATGTTGTAGCAGCCGATGGTGGAGAAGTAGAGGTGGAGTTAAATGCTGATGAAGCGTCCTCTTCTTACGAAAGCTATTTTGTAAGCAAGGATGGGGTAAATTGGTATAAAGATCCATCGACGTTGTAACGAAAGAATGCTCACAATATTTTTCGTGATTCATTGTTTAGCGGCCTTTATCAGATCACCAAGAATTTGCCGGAAAAGGATACTTTCTTTGTATCATGAGTTTACTTATTACAGGAATTACATGTATATAGATACAAGAGGAAAAGACCGAAGCAGACTCCGCCGAATGGAACAACAAAAATCCCGATAAAAACATCTTGCATGGGAGTCACTTACTCATGCTTATACTTTCATGTATTTCTGGAAATTTTACTGATAATGGGCTGTCATAAATCAAATCAAGAGGCTGCAGGTATACTCTGGAGACATAATTCCATCCCACTTTATTATGCTACGATGTTTAGAAACAGATTCTAACAAATATTGCGGTTCATTCGCTTCGATTGGCACGTAACAAGAGCTACTTTCGAATAAGTGGATAAAGTTTCACCGTTTACGGATGTCTTTATGAACCTAAAGACATATTACAGACCATATGAATTGATTACAGCAGGCGAACAATTATATGCAGAAATGGAATGTATTTTAGGTGAGTCAGTTACTGCATTAAGCGAAATGGACGAAGATTTCGTTCCAGATGTCTCTTCAGAAAAAGAAAGAGCTACTCGCCAAGCTTGCGTCAAGAAAAAGCCAGTATACGCACAGCATAGCTTGACACAAACAAAATATGAAGGCTGTCATGCAGGTTAGTCATCAATGTAGCCATTATTCCAATGCTAATATTTTTCAGTATTTTTAATTATTTTTCTATTTTTTGCTATTTTCGGACATACTTTTATTATATTATTAGTTATTTTATTATCCATTAAAATAAATAAATGTTGTATTTACAAGTTTTACTGTTTTCCTTGCAAATATTCTGCCGACAATCTTCAACCTAAACAAATTTCCATATTAATTTTATGTACTTATCTACCCTGGTAGATACAATTTGAAATCCGTGCATAAAACAACGAAATTGAAAAAAAAAAACTATTAACCGGTGCAAATAAAATGATTTTCTTTTTATTTTCTAAAATAAACCGAAAATTTAGTCACTGAGTCGGAGGAATTTTGAGATTTGATGAAATTTCGCTGAATTATAAAGAAAAGTAAATCGAAATATCTGCCCGGGTCGATATCGGTAAAGAGAAGGTTAATTAGTTTTAATATAAGATTACAAATTACAAATTTAATTCCACCATTTTTTTCAAATTTCCTTTTCATTTCCCGTACAAAATGTTCAACATTGGAATAAAGTAAATTCGTTGAAAAATGTTTAATAGATTTCTTTTTCTACTCTTCTTTCATTTTTTTATGAATTTTTTTTTTCAGTATTTTTTCGACATTGTCTAAAAGGGTAGAAGTACTAATTTGATAAAATAAGTACTAAAAAAAATTTGGGATCTGGCGAGGTACAGGAAAAACCGTTGCTGGTTTGCAGTTCTGCTTTTTGCATTGAATATACAATACTCAAGAAGCTTACACTTGGAATATAAAACATAGCTAGTTCCAACTTCAAAAACCTAAGCAGAAGAAATATGTATATTTCAATCTTCTGATATTTTAACTTCGGAGTTTGACAAAATCAATTTCTTAATTAAAACAAAACCCGTATTAGTTCTTGTGCCATATAATGTTGTCAAGTAAAAGTATATACTAGATTTTCCGGAAGGTAAAGTTATTTTAAAAACTAATTTTAATTTACTTATAATACGAAAGCTTAATGTTTTCTGCCACAATATTGTTATAAAATATCTCATTTTAAGTAATATCACAAAACGAATTCAAAATAAGGAAATTCAGCCTGTACTACATTTTACCAATTTCTTTCCTGTGAATTTGTAAAAAGTAGATTTTGAAGAGACAAAACTGAGCTTTAAAAATAATTTCAAAAACTTTCTCAACAGTTCTAGGTTACTGATATTTGCACTCTCGATTTCTTTTTATTCATTTTCAAATGGTCTATGAAGTTTTGAAAAGCATATAATTTATTTTTGCTAATCTGATAGAAACCTTGTTTTAAAATACTTTTTATAAACTCCTGACCTACAAACTTATTTCCAATCCCGTATGGATTGTTATTTACTACAATGTGAATAATATATATAGAATCATGTTCAAAAATCAGTCTTTCTTTCTCCCATTTTGGGCTATAAAGAGGTATCTTAATAACGAAGTCACCACAAATCCTGAATAAAATAACTTGGAATACTAATGCTTGGAAGTAATTTTTTCAAACGATACCCACACGATACTACTAAAAAAAGATTTTTTTTTAAATAAAAAAAAAAAAAATGTATATATATTTTTCATAATCTAAAATCACGGATATTTCATAATCGCTAAGTTTCGAAATATTTGCGCTTCAAAAAAAATCTGTCAAATTTCAAACTCCTACGTCACGTTGAAAACATCTGTGACAGATAGGCAAACTGTCACACAATAGATCTTATAATGGTTTCGTTTTTTTTCCTTTTGTTGTACGGAACCCTAAATAGGAGGCGGAAGAAATTAGGAAATTGTAGCAGAAGTAAATAAAATAAATATTTTGCCATGGTTTTCCTGCGAAACTATTCGGCCCATCAATCAAAAGCAATTTTATATATACCTATATAAAAAAAAAAAGAAAAAATCGCCTGTCACCGAAAATGAAAGTTACAAATTGTCGACATGTCGAGTAATTGTCAGTTATACTTCCTTGTTTCTTTATCAATTTTTCCGGTGAGTGGGTACCCGAATTTGAAACTCTAGTTTATATGGATAAATGGTCTGAGAAACGGTGGGTAGTGGGTAAAGTTGGTAGCTCAGCTAAAAAAACCCAACAAGGCGACTAGCCAAACATAAATTTATTTAAGATCATATGAGAGTTTTCCTCATGCTGTTAATTAAATGGATAGTCACAGGTAGAATAATTACGCGGACGATGACACCGGGTCATTATGGCCCGAACTATACCGACAAATTATTACAAAATTAAAAGAGCTACACTGTAAAAATGAACAAATTACTGCCACAAAGTTTAGAGAAAAAATCCCATGAAATGCAGGGAATATACCCTAAAATGTAGGGAATATTCCCTATATTTTAGGCAATATTCCCTACATTTAGGGAATATTCCCTAAATTTATAGGGACTTTTCCCTAAGCTTTTTGGCAATAATTTGTGCCTTTTTACAGTGTACCTTAATTTTAGTAAGAATTTATTTATTGATGGTTATTTTTATATGTCGTAAAATAAAGATAATACCAATGTATTCTATAAATCAAACTTTTATTAGCTTCCTGAATAGCATATGCAAAATCAACTTTGAAAACATAACTGTGATATTTTTCTTTTTTACCTTTTTCACGCTGGGTCATATTTACCACTTTTGAATTGACGTACAGGTATCTCTCTGCGTAGATGGCGACGCACAGAGAACACTGGCAGTACTAGTAGAGCGGGGCTGTATCTCTATCTAAACGTACGGACAAATTGTACGGTCAGCGTGAATAAAAAATATTACCGTATTAAATTGGCACGGGTCAATATGAGCCAGCCTCATTGGCGCCAGATTAAGGTCTCTGTCTAATTATAAGGGTTAATTTAGAATCACTTAGTTAGTTAGTTAGCCCTGCCATATAAAGTAGATCATCAAAATTTGTTTTCCGCGATCAGTCTGTTGAGTTTCTGGGCTATGACCCGCAAACACGAAACGGGCTTATTGAGAATTGTTTGTTTTGGGAACCTTGATTCAATACAAAAATATTTCTCTGAAAAATCTCTAAATATTTCAAAGTAATTCTATGTCGTTGCTCGGTAAACAAGGATTTGAATTACTCTAAAGATTCGAATTACTCTGAAAATTGAATTGCTCTAAAACTTTGAATTACTCTCAAACTTAAATTGCTCTTCATTTAAATTATTTACGAATTTTGGTAAATGATGACTCAGCTCAGTTTCAAAACTTTGCATTTTCAGCTGTAAGTTTTAATTTAATTTTTTACTTACTATTTTCATGTCTCATCGCAGACTAGAGCAAGTAAAAGAGCTAGAATTGGTCTAAGACCAATTTTTACGATGAAATTCATATGGTCACCCATCTGTGCAAGTTTTATTTTTAAGTGGTTTTTCGCATATATTTCATCGTCGGACAGAAAAAATGATTATAACCAATTTTATAGGATTTCGTATTCCGAAGAGGTTTTTTGTAAAATAAAAGTGTCTAGATCTGATCATTTTCACATTATCCGTAAAAACCCTAAATTTTTGTATGACAACACCAAGAAGGAGTTCCGCGATTTAATTCAGTTTTGAAATTTTATTTGCTATTACTATGAGAACACCATGCACCAAATTTAAGCTCTCTATGTTGACGTATTCTCAGGCAGTGTACAAATATATAATGAAAAACGAAATTTTCGTATGGCAACTCCACGGAGGAGTTTATCGATTTGTCTTATTTTGGAACGGACAGACGGACGGACATACAAAACTCAACATAACTTTTTATTAGATGCGTGGTTGTCCAATACATTTGGCTCTTCAATCATTACAATCAAATGGAATGACAAACTTAGTATACGCTATAGATTTCATCTAGGTTATAACAACTATAATTTTAGTCTCAATATAGATATCAGCGAGCCTTTAGGCAGTAAAATTTATTATACGTAAGTTTGTGTCCTGAAAGTGAGAAAATTCATATAAAATTAGCTTAGACCTAGACAACAGATCTAATTAGAGACATCTAGCGTAAAAGGCAAAAACGCAACATGCGACAAAACCATACAATTAATTTAACACGAAAAATGAATATTTGCATTTTAAAAAAATTGAAAATTTTTAACGGGAATTTTTGTTGCACATTATTGTTAAACAAATTATTTTACTTTGTATTTCAACAATTTTCGATGAAATATTCAAATTTCTCGTCGATGAAATATCGGGAGAAAAAACAAGTACTATTAGAGTCAAATAATTAAAACAAGAACCAGTAAAAAATGAAAAAAGTCGACGTTATTTGCTAGATTTAGGCTTTAATTTTCTAAAATAGTCAAAATCTAAAGAAATGAGAATACATATTACACGGGAAAAAGGAACTTGTAGCCGTTAACATAATGACGATGGTTTTCGCAAACACTTTTGTGGTTAAATATCAACTAACTATCATTTTCTGTACTATACACATTTCTCCTAGTATTTACCGGAATGTTCCATAATCACTATAGTAGTTCTAAGTACCATATTTTCGGTAAATATTACCTGACGATAATATGTTAATGTTACATAATCGTTGTATTTATTACATTTATGAAATAATTAATGCGTAAACAAGTATATGTTACTGCTGCATATTAGTTGTTGATAACCGATTTTGTTGTTTGTATGAAATTGTAAGATCCACATTTTCGGTGTAATATTTGCACATTTTCGGTGTAATATTTGCGTTGTATTCACAAATAAACCCTTTTTATAAAATCTACGATTTCATAGTTTTTGAAACTATGAAATTGTTACCTGGTTTTTACGATGAATTAAAAAATATTAGTTTCCTTTCTCATTTTAAATTAAAAAAACTTATTTGAGTTTAACAAAAATGTTATTCAATTTCTCATATTACAAGAAACATAAATGTTTTCGTTTGTACTTTGATTGAACAAAAAACAGGATAACATTATAGTCTAATTACCAAATAAAGTTGTTGCCGTTTTCTGGCGTTACGTAAAATAAAATGAAAAATAACTGTCAAGAATGCAAAACCAATCCAAAATGGTTTTATTCTGATCAGAAGATCTCCATTAGGATACTTGTGCATATTTTTAAGCAATGATTTAATATCTTTTATAGGAAGGCATTCTCATCAATTATTGTCGTCAACTTCATCATTAAAACTATAAAATAGATTAGAATTAATGTCTGTGTGTGTGTAATAAAAACACATAATTTTGGCTTACCCATGAATACTTCTGGAAAACACTCCATAGTTTGAGTAAATCTGAAACACAATGTTCACCTGTAATAATTTCTATGATATCCCTGTTGTTCGGCAGCACTTTATGGGAACATGACAAAACCAGAAGTGAGAAAATCAATAGAAAATAAAAAATCCGGAAATAAGATCATCCAGAAGTGACCAAATCCAAATCCAATTTTTTTTTTTTAATTTTAAAAATGACATGAACTTCGCTTCGTAATTCTCATATTTACATTCGTCATTGCTGTTATATTAATCTTTGTTACTAATACAGTTGGGAGTTTTGTGATGACATATTCATCTGATGGAAACCTAGCATCTTTGTGAACGAAACAGGCTAACCTAACGATGCCGGCACATGGGACACCATTTATGAATGGCGGTCAATAGACATTATATAAAATTTTGAAGTGTTGATCGCGATTTTGAGATGGGTTAAGGTCCAAAATGTATGATAATTCTAATTAAAAAAAAAAAAAGTTTAAATTTTGGAAATCACTATACATAGAACCTGTTATGAAATGTATAAATTAGTTCTTATAAGGTACATATCTAGATCTGTGCCTAAGTCTACGAAAATAAATGAATGTGTGTGTTGAAGTGGTAGTGTGCGGTGAATGAATGTAAAAATTATATATAACTTGTTTGTTTTTAACGTAAACGAAAAAGTTCCTTCCGAGCTCATAAAAATTCAACTAAGAGACAATCCAGAAAATTATCCAGAAAAGATATTCGAGCGCGCGAATTTCTTTTCTGGATTTTTTTCTGGATTTCTTCTGAATTTTGGCTCTTCTGGATTTTGTCACTTCTGGATTTCGTCACTCTGGATTTTGTCTTTCTGTATTTCATACCCAACCCGCACTTTATGGCTTACAAGCTTCACTGTCCCAAGCTGAATGATAACAACAAACCAAATAATGTGTTCCACATATTCTCATCTAAGATACAAATTAACCAATGCAGACTAACAATGTATGCTCAATATCTTTTTGTAAATGAACATGTCACCCTGGACAATTTTACTTGAATACTTGACAAAAACAATTTCAATTTCAAAAAAAATTGTGTGGTAAGTGATGTCAAAGTGATACTGTATATGATGCATACTTAATTATTCTGTATATTGTGCGGATTAACTTTAAAATTGTATACGCTACATTTTCGGCAGTAAATAGAACACGTTTTTTGTTTAAGATCGCAGCCGAACCAACAAAATCGTAAATCGCACAATTTAAATTGTAACTTCAGCATTTTTGGTGTAAGAAATAAAAAGACCAGCGGCGTACCCAGGTGGAAATATTTAGGATAGCGAGCATATTTAAAAAGATGACACTGTCAAATCTTCTAGAAATGTTCTAGCTAGACAAACTGTCTCCATAATTACTTAATTTTTTATTAAATGGAGTCAAATGTGGAGTCCTTCACACAAATTAGATGCATCAAGGACTTATAAGCAACATTTTGATTCAATGTCAAATGAAGACAATTTTACTCCATATTATACCGATTTCCATTGATCACGTTTTCAGTGTGGTACTCCGAAATTATTCGATTGACGTACACTGCTAACTGTAGTACTTTAATGTAATTAATAATTTCAAGAACACTTAATAGGTATATGCCCTAGACACACAGCACTCTTAATGAAGAAATAACTGACGACTCGTTAGTCTATAATGATTCATTATAAACCATTTCTTTAATTAAGTTGTTCTGTCAAACTGGTTTTGATAAGCTTATCACATTAAAGGAGCAATATGTATCGAATTAACGCGATAAACTTTCTTTTCATTTATTTTATTGTCAATTTAACAATTTGCAAATGAGAAAAACATTATATTAAAAAAAATATTGATTATATAATTTGTGATTTGCATTTCTTTGCATTTCTTCTTCTTATTTTTCCAATCGGCAGATGCACAGCGGAGCTCCAGATTTTCATTATATGCCAAATATAGCATATCTATAATGAAGGAAAAAGGAAAACACTTCATTAGCGTACTTCATTATCATCTGATTTTCGAGCTATAATGACGAATACTATGTGTCTAGGGTAATACGTAGTTGTTACAATATTATAAAACAATAAAATGTGTACCTAACAAATGTATTGTAAAAAGATGAATAGCACGAAGAAGTTTTAAAAACAATTTCGCTGTTTCAATTACAATTTTTCTGTATAATAAAATAAGTTAAAAACGAGTTTTCAAACAAAACTGAGGCCAAGCCGCATGAAAAAGTAGAAAATAAACTTTTCTTCACACACAGAGGTAGACTCAGATTTTTTGATTGGGACATTTCTCTAGAATATTCTTTCTCTTCATGAATCAAATCACTTATTACCTCTGATTGATCTTACTGAAATATATCGCTGATTGTCAGCGAATAAAATCTGAGTCCACCTCTGTGTGTGAAGAAAAGTTTATTTTCTACTTTTGCATGCTGCTTGGCCTCAGTTTTGTTTGAAAACTCGTTTTTTACTTATTTCATTTTCTGCCTTTTTCACGTTAACTAAATTGTTATTACGTGCTGCATGGAGATATTTTATAACAATTCTATGACGGCTGAAAAGACACTGATTTACCAGTTTTTCAAAAAATTTATTCGAGTATCAAATCGTTGAAGTACTGCAAAGGTTTTCTGAAATTCAAATTATGTTTTAAACAGCGCTTTTTAGCTGTATTCCGACTTGATCCCATATAACATGAATTTTCCCGATTTTACATGTTTTCCACAGACTTTTCCTATTACTACGATTTTTTTTTAAAAATTTACATGAATTTTCCTCGATTTTGTTGTTGTTTGTTGAAGAGAAAGTATCGATGCCAGTAGAACGGAAAAAAAAATGATTCCGCATAGCTTATAAAACTTTTTTGTCTGAAAATTTTCTGGAAAAGTCGGAAAATTCCGGAATTTTTCGGAAAATTTTCCAGAAAATTTGGAAAATTCTGCATTTTTCCTGAAACAGATTTATAACTAATCATATCGATGAAAATTTTTCCGATGATTTTCCCGCTTTTGCGGGTTTTCCATGGAGTTTTCCACAAAAGCAACTTTATGCAACTCATTTCGCTTGCAAAACGCTCAAATGCTTCCTTGGTCGAAAAAACTCCGGAAAAGCGTTTTACATGAATTTTCCTCCATTTTTTCTGCAAGTTTTCACCATTGTCGGAGAAGAAAGTAATGATGCCAGTTGATAGGGAACTTGATCCTGCATAATTTAGAAAACTTTTTTACCGGAAAGTTTTCTGGAAAATTCGGAAAATTCCGGAAAATTTTTTCGGAAAAATCGGAAAACTCTGCATTTTTCGTGAAACGGATTTATCGCTAATCAAATTTGTACCAAATTTTCAAATGATTTTTCCCGATTTTCCAGGTTTTCCATCGAAATTTCCGGTTCATTCAATTGTCATGCGACATGAACCTGTGTGCCAAATTTCAGCTCTCTGTGATGACGAAAAGTCGGTCTACGAGAGTGTAGAAAATAGTAAATGTAAGTAAATATACAGTCTGACAAATTCGTGTACGAGTTAAAGGGACGGGCTGGCCTCAAAAAACAATTCTTCAGTACATTTTTTATACTTGTATTGTATAATTCCGTGGTTAATAAAACGGTTATATTCACAACGTCGATAGCTGTAAATACAGTTGTTATGTAAACTATACATATGTTTCAAAACATTTGCATAGTGTTATATTTACAATTCGTTTTTTTCCGTGTAACAAAAATTTAATTTAAAGAGCTTCAAGTTTTAAACTTTTTTTACAAGTTTCCGTGCTAATATCTTCATTACAATACATTTTTTTTTATAATTTCTGCCAACGTTATTTACTAGATGTCTTCGTTACATTTAATTCAAGATATAAATCATTATTTTACTACAAATAGTTTGCAAGAAATTCCCATTGCAAAATATATGAAACCTCCTCTTAAGATAGATTAAAAACGAAAAAATAGATGTACCCAATTAAGCAAAATTTGTATAAGATAAACAAAAAATTTAAACTGTATTGAGTTGTTAAGTTATATAATTTTAATAAATGTGTTTTAATTAGACAACCTTGTCTTCTTGCATAATGTTATAAGAGACCGCAAATTACCCTTTTCTTCCCCTTTTGAGAGGGAAAATACGCAACACAGCGATAATTCACAAAACCATTAAAAAATAATAATTAAGGGTCGAAAATAATTGCTATTTTACAAATTTCAATTTAAAAAATAATGCCCAATTTTCTTATACGTGCAGAAATTGAAAGACATATTTAGTCTTATCCTGATTTATACCTGTATATCCCGTTTAAATATTCCTTTAAATCATGGAGAAGCTGTCAAAGGATGGACTCATTTACTTGACGACAGTTCATCCAAAACGCTACAAAGTCTTGATCGCTGTTCAATTCATTGCAATTCATTGCAAAGGTACAATTTTTAAAATAGGAATTTATTAACAGTAATATTTTTCTGATTTTTGTTTTGTTTATCAAATCCGGAATAAAAGTCATTTCGTTATCTGCTCTGATCGAAATATCGTACTAGTCTCTTTAACGCTGAGAAGAGCTTCTAAGTTGCGCAACATCAGTCTCGAATTAAAATTAGCTTAACGAAATAAGTAATTCGAAATTATATTAGACACCAATTGATGATAATGATTGATGATGATTGTTGATTGAAGGAAAAATACTAACGAACATGTCCATCGCTATTCATGCTTACAAAAAAATAAGTGGAAACAAGTGAGGCCTTAATCTTCGTATTATTTACTGGATGTATATTTTTATTATAAGACAATATCCTTGCGTACGGCATTATGGAGTGGTGTAGCTGTCTAAAGGAACTGATTTTTTACGCATAACATAATAGCTCTAGGAACTGTACCTTCCGTGTACAACTGAGCTGTACTCTAACCCTTACACATGGATATTCATGGTAATGGTAAATATACGAAACGCAAAAATTGACCTAAGAGAGTAATATAGTCAAGATGATTGGTAACTGTACACCATGGTCATGAGCAGGCCATCTTGACCTGACGACTGTATACTAAAGGCCAAGGATTACACTATTCTACGGTTTAATTACAGGATTCACGACTATTGTTCCTAGAAGAGGTGGAGGTTAATAGCGTGGTCATAGCATCAAATATACGCATTTTTACAGAAGGATCAAAAATTTATTTCAGAATTAAAGCTGAAGTATATGTTTTTAATCCGCCAAAGTATTCAAAAAGTTTATGATTTGTGGCACTATTGGAGTGTCTTCCAAGTGGAAATTCTAGTTACAAATAATGCGACAATAATACTTGCTTCAGTTTCAAATATATCACATGAAACTGAATTTAAATGTACTGCAATTGATAACCTTCAAATTGCACAACGATGAGATAATAGTGAACCTTAAGTGATTTTTATAGCATTACTCTCTACCGGATACCCGTCGCGGCGTATTAGCTCACCAGAAAATACTCAGCCATTGATTAAAGTTTTATAGAGGTATCCATAAACAGATTCCTATGATCGGTTAAAAGGGTTCTGGCCTTATAAGATTGCCAGGTGTATGTATATGAGATGAGCTAACGAACTGTATTATTTCAAGTAATATATGGCCTAAAGTATGACCCAAGAATATTGGACTGAGGAAGAGTTGGGCTAAGGAACCCATGAAATTTTTCATAGAATGCGAAAAACGTACAAGCCCCGTTCAGTAACTTTTGTCCGGGTTTAATATGCGAAGAGGAGGTGGAAAGCTTTTAACGTCAGTTGTGTGAATGTTACAATTTTCCTAAATTATTCCATGAATAGGGATCAGACTACTATAGTTAATTAACTCTCTAGTCTATCCATAATCCCAACGACATTTACGTAGATTCCACTGATGCACAAGGATAACTGTGAGACTAAAGTATGGCTGATTGAAAGCTGATCTGGTAGCCTCCACTTTTACAAATTAAAACCTAACCTAAATATTTTTATAACTTTGGTAGCTAAATGAGAAGATAACGAATTAAGCTCAAAACCATAGGGAGAAAATTTCTCTATATGAACCATTATTTATTTTTAGACTTCACGAACAAATTTCAAGAAACAAGAAATACAACTGCATTCATATAATATTCCTTATATGTCTTAAGGAACTATCGCAAGCGCTCTAATAACTTTAATTCCGGAACTTTGT
The DNA here is from genome assembly GCA_963924295.1 of Dioctria rufipes. Taxonomy (NCBI): domain Eukaryota; kingdom Metazoa; phylum Arthropoda; class Insecta; order Diptera; family Asilidae; genus Dioctria; species Dioctria rufipes. The sequence goes on along the minus strand of OZ002741.1, from coordinate 289,518,821 downwards.
TTATTGAGTTGCAAGAAATAAGTTTACCGATCTAGAAGAAATGTATGTTGACAAAATTTAATATGATCTTTCCTTTGTGATCTTACATCAATGAAACTTCATATTAGAAAAGAAAAAAATTTTTAACAATAGAGAAAGAATTTTGCTGTGGCAGCCATAATAATCAAAGTAAAGACTATGTATAGATTTTCCTCTAAATGATTTTTATTTTTACTGTATGCTTTGTAGTAGCCTCAATTAGACTTGCTAGAACATTTCGTTAAATGTAATAGAAAAATTGATCTAAATCAATATGAAAATCTTGGGTGCTATGAGAATCTATTAGATCACAAGATTTGTGTACATGTATCTATATGCTTGATAGTACTCTAATAATGTGCATTGTCTCCTACAATTAACTCAATACTGAATCTATAGAATATATACCTACCCCACGCGATAGTGATATTATGCCGGAAGTAAAAATTTTAATACCTTAAAAGCTCAATTTATTAGTATCGCACGCAAATGAAAAGTTATTCCTTAAACTGCAAAGTCAAAACTTAATTACGATCCCTTCAGACACTATTAATTTTATGAATTTTAAATTTTAATAACATCTCTCAAATAAACTACAATATACATAGATACATATGTATAATAGAAAATTTCCACCGAAATTTAATTTGCTAGTGGTTGCCCCATTTCATGTTCCTGGTAGTGAAATTTAATAACGTGCATATGTACATACCGCCCCTGACACCCACTAAATGTTTTCTCTTACAGCTCATAACCCATGAAATTAGATTGCATATGGTTGAAACTTGCATTGCAATATGATTTAACTTTCGATAGAGTACAAAGTAATAATTAAGCGTTAATGCATTTTACAAATTATTATCTGCTGTCCATTATCAATGTCATGAGGAGTCTCTATTACAAAGCAATTTATGTTGCAAGCACTCAGCCGCTTGTCATAGAGTTTTGTTATTAAAAGTTTTACAATTAAAATTACCCTAAAATTAAAATCGTTCGATTGGAAAAATGAGGACGTGGAATATAGAAGGAAAAGAATCCTTTTAATATAATATGTGTAAATAATAAATAACACTATCCGTGTTAGTTTTTTCGTAGAAAATGTTATCAAATAGTGCAATCACTACCATCATGGAATTAGATATCAAAAGCAATGAAATGATAAGTAGACTTGGAAATAGGCGCATGCGAGGTTTGCAACGACGTTAAGTTGTAAAGGAGTTTTTTTTTTTAAAGAGTATCAAAAGGTCATTAAGAACTGGATGCAATTATATTTCACTAATGGCGCTACGAAGACATGCGTTAAGCCTGGTACTGAGGTCCGCGCTTAGCTAAATTTTAACGAGTCTCCATTACCGAGCTGTTTTTAAGCAGCTCAAATATGCCAGCGGAGACACAGACATGAGAGATACTAAAAGAGGAGGAAACATTTTTATTATTTTACTCACTCTCTACTAATACATATGTTAATGCTTTTACAATTTTGTTTTTTTTTTTTTTTTTTTTATTTATTATTTATTTTGTGTTTGCTTAAAGGCAGCGGGGCGAAAGATCCCAAGCACAGAGGCCAAGGCGGCCCATTGTGCTATCCTGCTTGAAACCCCATTACCAAGACCTTCAAGTCCTCTTAATGAAGCACATCAGGTCTTGGTGGGGAAGAGATTTCAGTTCATCTACAGATAGGAACGCAGACCCTAGAGTATCTAGCCTGCTTCGGGTGAAGACCGGACAGCACACAGAAAGTATTTGGTTGTCTCAGGCTCTCCTTCCAAATATCATTCTTGCTGGATGAGCATGAAGCGAGCTGAGGGCCGGTAACGATGTCAACCACAGTTCTACATTATTTCCTTCCGCTCCCAGAAAATCAGAGATATTCTTATTGGACTCATCATATTGCACTCATAAGTTTTGTGCACCTGCAAGTACTCAGGTTCGCCCATTTCTGCTGATGCTTCATATGAACATTTGCTTTGAGGAGAGACCCGATACTCGAGGTCGCAACACCTACGTCGGGTTTCGGTCCGAAGAATGTAGAATCAAAGCCAGCCACATGATCCTTATGTGACCAGGAACCAACTGAAGAATCACTTTGTTGTAGTTACGCAGCTTATCCCCAGACGACCTGCAATGCCCTAGTAATTTAGATGTTATCCGAGGGCTACTCAGAGCCATCAAGGATTCCCGAATTTCAAAAAGGATAGCAATGTCCTTCCCCTTGATTTGCATATAAAGGGCTAACTTCCTTGCCATTGCGCTGGCGATCACTTCAGCCCGGAAGACAGTATTGTGTCTTCCAAGTGAGTACTGCATCTCAATGTCAGGTTCACGCAAGTAAATGCTCGACGCGTCTCCCTAACTATATACACAGCCGTCAGTAAAAAATTTATAGTGGACCATAGAAGGCTCAATAAGACCTTTCCCGTAGTCAACGATTCCCGTACAGAAAGGCTTGCATAGAAGCAACGCCATAAACGAAGCCCTGTTATTCATTTGCCTCCCATGGCATGCTGGCCAGAGGGTTTTCCAGCTCCAGGCTATACGCTAAAGAGCAATGAGAAGAGCCAGTCCAGCCGTCCTCCCAACATCACCATGAGCGCAATCTGGATACAAACATTTTGGCATCTGCCTAAATGACAAGATCCAGAGGTGGCAGATTATGTCGATCGCATTAAGCCCGTAATTCTCAGGCAGCCAAGCCTTTGAAAGACCGCCAGCTTCCACATCAAAGTACTCGCAAGCGTCTTCAGCAACCATAGACAGGAGGCATATGTGAGTATGTGTCTAACAATCGAAATTTACATCTAGCGCACAACCTTCGATCTTATGCCCAATGTGCAGCCAAAGGTTCTTCTACATTGAGCGAAGCCCGTCATAGCCGCATTAACTTTTTCCTCTATATGTAATCCCCACGTGAATTTCGAGTCAAGGTAGACTCCAAGGTGCTTGACAAAAGGAGAGAGTTTCCGAGTGTGTCCAAAGAGATTTGGAAAAATAAAGTATTCAAACGTATGACTTCTGGAGAAGAGGACCAAACTGGTCTTAGTTGGGTTTACTGTAAAATCTTGAGTTGAAGACTAACTGGTGGTACCACCTTTAATCGAGAAGAATAAACCAAGTTCAGGGTCCTTACCATAGTACTGATATCGCAGGTCAAGTTTTCATATGGCTTTTAGCACGATAATTGTATTTGAAAATTTAATTTATAGTCCAGTCAAATTAGATCAATTTTCGGCAAACTAAAACATTAATCGGACAGGGTCTGCATTTTGGTATAAATGCTTATTTCAGCTACCATTGGTGCTCTCGAACCGCCATCTTGTAAAACGGTACAATTTTTTAGCGTTTTGCCTGTATATCGGCAACTATAACTGATACAAAAAAATATTTCACATGAAAACTATTGTTTATTAAATTGGCTATAAAAAATTCTATAAGCATCTCCCATCTCCCATACTTTAGTTGTAATCCGTCATTGAGCAGCAAAATGATTTATATTTTTGCCACCGATTTGCCTTGTTTGCTCTTCTGTACGATGTAAAATCGATAATATATATTTTTTGAAATTTATTCCCTAAAACTTTCTACCAGAATTAATTTGGAGCTACCACTTTTCACCAAATTATGAAAAATCTTTATATTACACTGCCGACTTGGTTTTTAACAAGCAGTAGTCTCATTCTAAGCTTTTTTTGAAGATGCGTTTTACTGCAATTATGCTGGGTGCTATAATTTAGCCACAGTGAAAAATGAAAAGCTCCGAAGGCAGAAAATTTTTACTTTTATAGTTCGCTACGGACATAAAGAGCACGAGGGTAAAATAGAGTAGTTTCTGTTCTGTTGAATTTTGTTGAAATCCTTAGAATACGAGATATCATACTAAGGGTACTATGGAAAATACTTAATTTGATATCCTCTAATCGGTCGCCCGGATCTCCTCTCACTTTTCCAAATCCTCTTCCGTCTCATCTCGCTAATTCACCTACATCACATCTGTCTCTCTCTCACCTCACTTTCCTGTCCCCTTCCCTTCTTCCATTACCACCTAAACTTTGTTTTTCATACTCTCTTCGTTTTCCACCCCTCTTTCCTGTGCAACCCCTCAAATTCCACTTAACCCATCTCTACTGCAAGCTTTCACCCCCTTGTCACATTCCCCTTCTTCCGCTCACCCTGCGCCATATAATTAGGAATCTTTAAAATAGCCAATCCATACTGTCCGAATAATTTTGTCATTATAATGAAGTGAATGGATATCGCAATAATTTCATCATTTTATTTTATTTTATTTTTTTTATTAAATATAATTTTTTCTTTTATTTTTCTCTGTTGATTTTGTGAGAGCCTACAAGAGGCTTAGTAAATAAATTTGAAATGAAGTAAAGTTAAACTGTAACAGTTACATAGATTTCTTTCGCTTTTCTGCATGAAAATAGTATGGTCTGAATAATTGTGCCAAGGACTGCATGCCCATTTCCATACGAGGATCTTCACGGAAGTCTCCCGCTTCGGTGTTTTCCTCTAGCTGTGAAAGGTAGGGTAACTATGTCAATGATTGAAGTACAGAGTCTGATTCCTATTCTGTTCTAGATGTGAGTTTCGCCTGAAGTTAGCTCTTAGAATAGGCTTGAAGATGTGATCGCTGTCCCTGTTGAGTTTAGGTGCGACCAATTGCACGAATTCAAAGATCGTCTCGTTTAGTACCCTTGTTCCATGGTGAATCTATTCATATTAGAGGTGCAATATCGAAGGTGCGATTGATGGCTCTTTCTTGATATAAATTTGCAGATACAGAATAACCTCAAGGTGTAAGTGTATATACTTATCGATAAATTAAAAAAAAAAATGAGAAGGACATTTGTGTTATATTACTTCTATTTTTATCGTCTTTTATATGGAACAATGTCTAAGATGCCAAACAATATATGCAAATTGATTAAATCTCGTGCTGCTTACATTTATTCAAAACCTTGTAAAAACCTCTTCCTGGTTAATTTAAAATTTTCAGTTATCAACTTTTGAAAAAAAAAGAACTGTGAATTCTTCAATATCCATCCATGTACCAAAATACTTAACTAAAATTATCCAGACTTTTCCTCCAGTTTCTCAGTTTTTTTTCTTCTTAAATTTCAACAATTGGAAACAAAGCTGCTTTCAGCTGGTTATATAGAATCAGTAAACGCACCAGATTTCCTGCTACATTTTAAACTGGCAATTCGTATTTTTTCCGAATTGCTTGACAATTGCCAAAATTAGGTTTATTGATTGACTCAAAATGTGTATTGAGGGCTGATTCTGGGATACGTTTATAATTGTTCTCAGTGTCTTATAAACATGATTGTTTCCCATATCCTTATACAAATTAAATTATAGTTTCCGTACCACACTTATCAGACTTTTTCCTCTAAAAAATACCTCTCATCCGATGATGTATGCATCACTCATTTCTAATATACATATCTCAAAATGTAATTTATTAAGTGTTCAAATTCTTCTATATTGTTCAGCCCTAAACAATATCAGGATCATAATCATGGTAGCATAATTTAATTACATTATGCCGGTCAGCGCATTTTTTCCCCTTCTTTATTATTTTAATTGACCCACTTGATTGTTTGCAATATGGGTTATGACTAAAACGCTGACAACGGTGTCGACACAATATTAATATTTTGCCATGAGTTAATGTACCCACTATAATGCATTTTGCTAAACAATTATTTTAGTTTGCTTGGTGTAAATATTTTTGTATAAATTAAGTCACCTAATTAAAATAAATCACAGTCTAATTAAAGAGTTGCTTTTCAATATATCAGAGATTCAACACACCATTGAATTTTATTCCTTCTTTGAAAAATTGTCACGTCCTGTTTAAAGTCTATCTTGATTCAACCTACTGTTGAATTTCATAGCCATTGAAAATAGACCTCTACATCTTAGTACAAAGCTGGACTTCAACACAATGTTGAAATTTGCACCTCATCAATAAAATCTTGATTCAACACAGAGACAGACTTGCAGATATATAATAAATTTCTTTGGGGAATATTATGAAGTTAAGAAATTACCATAGAATCCGCTGTATTCGAAATTCCAGTCGCAAATTACTGCAAACAAAAATGGAGGTCTTCTGATTACTTACAAGCAATTAGGTAAAAAAATCTATAATAGAAACTATAAAAGAATTAATTCTAGAAAATTTTAGAAAATTGCAAAAGACAATTTCAACGATCTTGTGAGGTAAAATTGAGAAAATTATTAAACCAATTACGTCCGTTGTTTTAAATATTATTCAATTCTTTTTTGTCGTGTCGTTTTTTTTTAATCAAGCTTATAAATTAGAAGTGGAAGTAAAACATTTACTAATTATACAACAAGAAGCTTATATCTTTCGTCGCTAAACAATAAAATTTTATTTCCATTTAAAAGAATTCAACGTGTAAACTAAAGCCCTAAGTACACCCCAAACGTAAGTAGCCACAATCCTTACCCAGAACACACACACACACACACACATACACAGCTCGGTTTAATTAATCATTAGTGCTTATTATTCATTAAGATTCAATGTGCTACGTAACATTTGTAATTATGACTCGAAAATCAGATCCAGATCATAATGATGAACAATAATAAAGTGCCTTTTGCTTTCATTAGAACACTAATGAGGATAAATGTATCAAAACTGAATGTATTTTTTAATATAATACAATTTGGAGCTCCGCTGTGCATCTGCCCATTCAAAAAATAAGAAGAAGAAATACAAAGCGCAAACTAATTATCAAAATGCAAATAATGTCAATGAAAGCCAAGTTTGTTATAAGTGTGTGAAAATAAGTTTAACAAAATAACTAAATTAAAGAAATGGCTACGTGTCAACAGTTGCCTAATGAATTATTAGCGCCTAATAATTCATTAGTTAATTATTCATTAGGAGCAGTATGCGTCTAAGGTATTAGTGTTTATATAAATTTATTAATAGTTAATCTCTTATCAAGTGAGTATAATTTGTAATTTGCTGTAGCTACTAACTGGACATTGCCTTTTATTTTCCATACAAACTTTTTTAATAAATGAAAAATCTCATTTCGCTGGAACTTGAGATTAATTGTATTTGCTCCAAATTCTCTTCATTATCGTATCAATTTTGTATGTAGAGAGTGTATATAAGAAAATTGGAGATACCTGAAGTTTTCTTGTGGTATGAAAGTCTTAAATTATTATACTAACTTTGTATAAAAATTTAGCGCTATACATATAACATGTTTCCTCTTTTTCTTCCAATTTTGGGTATATAGAAGCCCAAAACGAGCTGAAATACAAGTTAATCCCCCCCCCCCCCCAACCCATAATAAAAATAAATCAATTGTTGTGTTGATTTCAGTTATAATTTTCGTACTTATTTGCTTCAGGCACAATAGAATGTGACCGTCTTCGTCAAAAAGGAAATGATACGAAACATCAAGAACAAACTGACTCAATCAAATTTCCATTAATATTTGTCACTTGACAAAACTCTCTCTCTGTGGATGAATTCTTGAGCACTTCAACCTCAATCCATATTGAGATTGGTTGCTCTATCCTCAAGCTGGAGCACTTTAGATGAAAACAATGCTTGCTTCATAGCGAGCCTAACGAACCAGGTGGAAGAGAAGGGTATGAAAGTAACCAGTCTGGCACTATAGATATTGAAGTGAAATCAGCCTTTTAAGTGATTTCAGCATGAATAACAAAGATTGTATGCAGAAGGATGGGTAACATCCTGATGAGGGAATCCCAAAGGAGCACCCTTAATATCGGTACGAAACAAAGTGCCTAATCTGCAGTGAATATCTTGCAGTGACATATTTACATACATTTTCAATACTTTAGGATAGGGAATAGACCGTAGCGCCTGAGGCGAGTGATTTTAAGGGGGACTGGTTGTTTTAAAAACAAATTTAGGTATTGAAACAGTTGTGCTGTAAATTCTTTGAGTATTTGATTTCTGATAAGGGTGACGCCTTAATGCTATGATAATATCAACTGACGTTTTATGAAAAATGAACTCCTCCGGCTGTTTTTTTTTTTTCTTTTTTTGTAATATCATCTTTCGACACAATTGCATCACTGTCACTTTCAATTTTTTTATACAAATGTTATTCATATTGGCCGTCGAGAAAGTCAATATCTTTACAGATCAAAGAAAAAATTACAAGATTGGAATTTTTTTTTTTTTTTTTTTTAGATAATTTTATTGTATGAATCGAAAATTTATATTTCCATAAAGTTTCGTATGAAATCTGAAGTGGTAACGTAAATATACATATAGTTGGGGATTATCCTTAAAAGGATTTAAGAGCTCAGGAATCGTGAATATATTCCACGTAGAAATAGTTAAGCCCTTCTGTAGATATTCCTGTTATTTGCTGATTACGTTCCTTTCCATTTATTATTGTATGTTTCGAAAAAAAAAGAATAAAAAAACGCAACAACACAAAATCCCCTGATAAAGTTTCTGTAGCATCAACTGCATCAAATACAGAATATTCAATGTACGAGTACATATAAACCTGCTTCAGTAGGTACTCTTCCTCTAAATTTTAAAGAAGTACTTTATGTAGCCATAAATAAAATTATGGTCGAACATAAAACGAGATAATAAATTTAAATACTACCGGAAATTTCCTCCCCCAAACCCTCCTTATGCACTATTCTGTTACTCCAGAAATCTACCATGAGATTATTCTTTAAAACGACTTGACTGCATTTGGGTGGAAATAAGTATATGTGTCTGTGCAGTTTGCAGGTGCATAATTGCTATAACCATAAATAATCATCTACGAGGTAGTCCTGGATACAGGAAATCTTTATACAGGAAGCTGAATTCTGTTGGCATTTATGCATTTTTGAACTCATGTAAAATGAAAGTTAGTAATGAAGAAATTTTAGATTCTTCTATTCATGCATAAGAATATTATGTACTGCTCCATTTCCCGAATAAAAGTATTTTATTTTAATCAATGGGTAGGATACTGTTTTATTACCCTACTTTTACGTGTATTAATTACAATTTATGAGTATGGTATAGGTTTCATAATTCTGATGACTGTAACTAGACTTTGCAAAAACACTTGTTGGAGATTTAATTAAGGGAAACTTTTTATTATTGTAGGTAATTCATATCTGAGCCATATTATTCTGTAGTTTCGGATTCCAATCTTTTACAGGATAAACCTTAACCATTTTCTACGTTCCTGCTGAATGTAACTAGGACTGCTCAGGCAAAGGTGTGGGTGTCAAGAAAAATACAATCAGTATAGCGTAATACATAGTTTTTTCACGGGGGAGGTAGAACTACGAAACCTGTTAATAAGGAACACACGGCTAAATTTGAATTAATATGAAAGGTACAGGGGAAAACTGCCGTCATTACATGAAATTCGGTTTTGGGAATAATGTAAAAAAAAATTTATTAATTGGGAATAAGTGGATCGGTGCACTATTGAGACGATACAAATGGAGACCCAGCAATTCATTGATGTATTTTGCGAAAAACTATCCAAATTATTTCCACATTATTGCTAAAGAATAACCAAAAGCAATGCCAAAGCATTGAAAGGTTACCTTAAAAAGAAACGATTGAATTATTATCTGTAATTTTTCCGACAATTATTCTTTCGTGGTTCAGGATGCTGTTCAAAGATTTCATTGGGCAAATGTGCAATACATCATGCCCCCATTTGCTATTTTCTATTTGGATAATATCGACGCTGTGTAATTTACCCGCGTAAGTAGTAACAGTGAAATCATTAAAATACCACCATATCGCCGCAGTTTGTTTATTTTTGGGAAAAAGCTTCATGTTCATTATGGACAAGTTAGCTGTTGTTAAAAAAAAATATTCAGTTTTCGGAAGGTTCTGGGGAGATTACAAAGCAAGTCTGAAAGTTTCATCGAATTCAGTTCGGGTCGGGTCTGAAAATTATAATAGTTTTGGCTATATATATCGTCGCTTGAATATTATTTTAGACTAAACGCCATTTTTTGGCTATTTCGAGTTAAGAATGTTTCTGCAGGTATTTGGGGGCGCTCTTTTCAAATCTGTAATTAGATTCTTTCTATCATGTGTAGTTTGGGAGATATACGCTATTGAAATTATTCTACATTCACCTTTTTTCGATATTTGGAATATTATATTATTCCATGCGCCAAAATTTTTGTGAATGGACTAATTTACTATTTTAAAGTTTAGATGTTTCCACATTCAATGGAATATATTATCGATGAAAAATTTTTAATATTAATTTATTCCGTTTCCATGATAAATCACATGTATAATTAAATATTTAATAGATAGAGACTATACAAAAATAGGGAATTTTTACTATTATTCTATTCCAGTGTGAAATCTTGTACGTTTTTGATTTCATGCCAGTTTTGCGTTATATGACGGTAAGTTTGGAATTATATTTACCTTTAACTCATTAAAATTGTTTATATTCTTAGTACGATTACTCGTATCATGTTCAAAACGTTATATGAATACATAAATATGGAATCTGTAACACTTGCGGTGCAAAAATCTTTCGAAAGATGTTTTGAATATGAAGGAGATTTCTCGTCTAACAGACTGAAATTTATTGAAAATAATTTCAATAAATTTACAAAATTCATTTTACGTGCAAAATATGAATATGTATATGTAATATTATTCTGTACTGTTTGCCGAACGTTGAGTTCTATTTTGTCAAATTCAGATGGAGAACAGTTTGATATTTACATCAATAAAAATAACAACAATGTTCCCAGATCTAAGCATTAATTATTATCAACGGATGAGGACTCGCAACGTGAATTTTCGGATGACGACTTAGATAACGACCGTACCTTTTCTCCCAACGGGTACAGGAAAACGCAGTTAAAAAGAAGTAATATTATTTCACAATTGTGAAAACCATCGACGACAGGTATGGAAAATAATTACTATTAATTACTATTAATTAATTACTACTAATTACTATTCGAACTCTATCTACTCCTTGATCAACATCACCTTCTCGACCGACAGAAAATATTACTAGACAACCAACGGATTCAAGTTCTTCAGCAGACGGTCAATTTCAAATTCCTACACGAAAAAGAAAATATAATATTGATTTGCGATAGTGCAACGTCAACAAAAAATTTAGACAATCTGGTAAGCCGTATGTCAATTCAAAAAATAGACCAACTACAGGAAAAGAAATAAAACCACCATGCTCTACCTCATGTTCCTAAGAATTTATTTTTATGATTAGGCCTGTTCCGAAAGGTGCATATGCTGTATATGGCTTACAAAACTTGGAGGTTGGATAATTGTTGATGGCAGGAATGCAGTTTTTCGAGTATATCAAGGAGAATTTGATCATATTAAGTGTAAATTTCATTCTTGAAACCGACTTTGACTTTTTCTACTGACTGGCAAGGATGATTAGATCATAAATCGCATTTTGAGGTATCGAGTATCGTAGAAACATGGACTGATCGGAGCATTGTAAAATAAAATTAACCATACATTCCTACAGAATTTCAAGTTATATCTTCGCGTACACTGCTTTCTACTGAGTTAGGATTTTGTGACAAAACCACGATTTGCTCTTATGTACCAAATAGAGAAAATCTGTAATGTTGCTTTCAAAAGTGTTAGTGGTGTCCTCCAAAACCCTCAAATCATGTTATTTTGCAATAACCCAAGTAACAATTTTTCCAATTTTTGGTGACTGAAGGTGATGGGTAGTTTTATAAGGGGTATATAATGGTTACTCGGTTATATAAAAATTTGAGTAGTTATATAAGAGTTTTATAATATTACCAATTGGTGACGTAGTTATCTTAGAGTTTTTTAATGTTACTAATGATTATCGGGGAAGTAAGTTACTAAAGGTTTTATAAGTTGGTGATGAAAATGTTTCAATCATCGGTCTATATAAATTAGAGTAACTATTACTAGAAGGTATATAAGAAAGTTTTATAATTATTTTCATCATCACGTTATATAACTGATTGGCAATAAGTGTTTATTGCGGTATCCGTGATTACCCTTATATAACTCGACAACGTTCAGTAATTTAGGTGACTTTAATAAAAATTGGAAACTTTCAGTAATACATATATCCACTATAAAATATCGTAACATTTTTGGTGGCGCTTTAGTATCTAAGGTGACCGTTATAAAAATTGGAAACTTTTAGTAACGTTAATTTTTTCGTATTTGCCACTCGGCATTTCCCCGAGCTTTTGGGACAATACACAAAGTAGGTCTTCTTGACCTGCCCCTTTAATTTGCACGACTTTATATGATTTTTTTTTTTCGTATCTAAAATTATTCACACACTACCGAGGAGCGTACAAAAAAAATTATTATAAGAAGAACATCACACAGACAATTTGTCATTACTTTAAGATATATAAGATTACCAAAGGTAACACAATGTAACCATAGGGTACATAAGATCACTAATGTCTGTTTTTTGTTACTATAAGATATATAACATTACCAAAGGTATTATATTATGACTAAAGGGAATATATGTGGTAGTTCCTTTAGTTTATGTAATATTTCTAGAAGTTTTATAAGGGTAATTGAGTTTATAAAACAGAGCCAGAGTTTATATAAAAGTATTTGAAGTTTTATAATGGTAATTGCCGCCATTTTTTCATCTGTGCATTGGAGATTAAAAAGAAAATATCAGTTAAGCCAATTATTTGAATTGCTGATATATGGCTTCAGTTTTTATTTTATATGAAGAAAATATATAATTTTAGATATATAATTTTTCTAAATTATGTAATGTTACTTTTATCAATTGAATCACCTAAGTGAAAATTTAAAATTTTTTCATATTTAATTAAAATAATTATATATTGGTTATTTCTGGAGCGGTCTGTGATATTCACAGTAAAATTTTAATTGCAGCTGAATTTCACCACGTACATGCCGATAAATTGTTATTCTAAGAAGTAAAAATATTAAACTCTTACATTATAAAAATGCAGTACAAGAATATATCGAAATTTTATGTCAAGATAGGTTGGGTAAATATTTGCCTTATATTGTTTTATAAAGGTAACGAAAAGTAAGTTCCCTAACATTTCAATTACTAAAAGTAATCAGTCTGAAAAAATTCCAAGCGTTGTGGAAACGTTACCATCACCATTATAAACAAAGTTTATAAAGGTAATCGAAACATTACCGCAACCACTGCCGTGACTAAAGTAAATTAATCGAGAGTATCCCAGGTTAGGGTTATATAAGAAGTTATACAAAGGTAACCGAAATATTTTTATTACTCATTTTATAAAACGTTTAGTTATATAATGTTACCTAAATCAAGTCACAGTACTCTTTATATAATCCTCCATTTAAGCTCTATACGGGTTTTATAGTGGTTGCGAAGAGGTTTCGAATACTATTCTATATAACCTAAGTTATATAATTTGGTAATGGAAACCTTACGGTTGCTACTATATAAAATAAATTGTTTCTTGGGAATGCAATATGGATAACATGGTAGGACATTACACCACCAAGAGACGTACGTTACAGTGAACTCTCATTTTTTATAATATTTTGGATGTGGCTGCTCTGGCAGCCTTCATTATATACGATACCCACAATCCTAACCAAAAAGGCAAATAAGAGACCTTTCTGCAAGATCTTGGTGAAGCCCTCACCATCCCAGCTGTAGCAGCGAATTCACACATTACGAGGAACTTCGTGACCAGATATGCTATCGAATGCATGATGGGACACCCAATACCAATTCCATCTACATCCACGTCAACTGGGCCAGCAGCACGGGATCCAACAGGCAGACTGAAAGTAAAAGATAACTGCGGTATTTGCAAAGAGTATGGTAAGCGGCGAATCACGCGAAAGTGTTGCACAACATGCTGTTAGCCTGTGTGTGCAGAGTATTCTACAGATTTCCCCCGATGTAAAAAATGTTTGTCATAATAAATTCTATAAATCTTTCTTCAGAATTAACTCAATTTCTTTATTGCACAGTAAAAAAAATGCACAATTGTTGCCGCAAAGTTTAGATATTCTTCCCTAAAATGTAGAGAATATTCCCTAAAATGTAGGGACTGTTCCCTAAACGAATGTAAATTTTCCAAAAAATGTAGGGAATATACCTTACATTTTAGGGAAAAATACCTAAGCTAACCACACAATACTTTTCAAAGTTTTAAAGCATATATTAGCTACAAATAGAGCCCTTGAGGATAAACTAAAGTGATGGATGAAAAATTTCAAAGATTAGATAAAGTTTTTTCATTCTCAAAATTGCAAACATACCCAGGTAAGTAGGTATTGATATATGGATTAATGGGAAAACTGGATCGCCAGTAACCTTAAGAAGGGGAAAACATACAAAACGTTCTTTTTCTGTTGACAGATTAATGGAAATTCAAGAACATATAAAAAGCTTTCCGACTATCGATTCCCATTATTGTAGATCTACATCTAAAAGGAAATATCTAGAGAGCACTTTAAGTTTGTCGAAAATGTATAGCCTATATAGAGAAAAGAATAGTTGCATCTCTGCAGATACACTCTTATCGGGGTATATTTAATAATGAATTTAATTATTCTTTTTATAAACCAAAGAAGGATGAATTTAATAAATTTTACCTATATAAAAATAATAAAAACCCGTCTAAAATCAAACAAGATAGTTACGAAGAGCATCGACAAGAAACAAATTTAGCCAAAATGAAAGTGATGCAGATGGTGGTATGAAAAATACTAAATATTGTACTTTATACTAGGACATGCAAAAAGAATTCAGTTTACCAACTGATAGTGCATCTGTATTTTATTACAAAAGAAAAATAAACACTTACAACTTAACTGCAACTGCAATTCTTAGTAATGATCAAAAATCAACATATTGTGCAATGTGGACAGAGGCACACACAAGTCGGGACACTCCTTAATTCCGGAGGTGGACTGTGTACTTTCTACAATTGATCGCTATTTATATGATCTGGAAATAAATAGCCCTCTACATTTAATCAAACTTTTTAAATACATTAATTACAGGAAATTTTAGCTAAGGATAATTAATAAAAATACACTTTATTAAAGTGCCCTTTTCAATGAATAAAGTCATAATGAACCAAAACAACTATTAGCTACAAAACGACTTATAAGGATATTGATTTCAAAACTGTAAAATTACAAAAAGAAAGTGTTCAAGGATATGTACCAGCATCAAAAGGTCTTTTTAATACTGTTAACGTTCTGAGCTCAAAACCTATTTCAAAAAATCAAAGATATAAGTGATCTATTACAATATCTACCAGTTATTGGCAAACATTATTTTAAAACCATATTAAAAATATAAATGTTGGTTTTTATGCCAAACAATATGTATGTGATTTGAGTGAGCTTGTGTACCTTTCCAAGAATTTATTTTCAGCACAATTCAGCTTAAGCGAGACGATCCCTGAGTTGTGTTGTTGTCGGTCGAAAATGAATTATTGAAAGGCCCTATAAGTCTCTCTTTAGCTGTAAACAGAGTGTTCAAAAACAAACTATTGCTATAACTGAAGTGTATAAAATATTTTATTTTGTTATTTTTTTTACACGAAGACGTGAAACTTAATTAATAAGTAAAAATTAGTAAAAATTTTGATATTTCAGATATAAATTAAGATATCAATACGAAATCACTAAACTCTTGCTTCCTTAAATAAATTTTCATTGTATAAAGCTAAATTGACTTTTAATATTAAATTTATAATTATGACTTTTATTCAGGGCACCTCCTTTAGCGTATACTACTTTTCAAGAGTGACTAATTTTCTTTTAAATTATTCCACATCCAGTCTGATTTTCGTCCACTTCATACAATTGTAATCAATGTGGATTGCAATGTATGTAATGGATCAAAATGGCATTTTGGACTATCGTGAGTAAATCTTACATAATATTATTATTGTTCAAGGAACAATGCCCAGATTTCAAAACTGCATTAAGGATGCATCAAGTCTTAGTTTTTAATCAAAACGTGAGCATCTTTTTTGGCTAGTTTCAATAGTATCTGTGGAGTAACTTCTAAAATCGAATTTCTCGAAAACGACTAAATGGCGTTTGGACTAAAATAATAACCAAGCGACGATATATAGGAAATTCTGTGCCAAAACGAGGATCCCATTTTGATGAAACCACCAAAAAAAAAGCTCACGATTTCTGTTCCCAAAGTCTTAGTGAACATAAACGCATAAAAGTATGCAATTTGAAAATTGAAACAAATCACTATATTTAGTACCTACATGCAAAGCTGTATGGTGCTGTGATATGTCTGTATTGTACTCCAAAGCATGTCGGGCATCTACACAGCAGTAGGCTAGAATCACTGACTTATAAGTCAGTGGGTAGAATTGCATGACGAGATTTTAAATTTGGCTGTTGGATTTTTCTTAGAATTTTGTTGATGAGCAGGCACGGAGCGAACGAAATGTATGCGCTCTGTGCTGTTGATCAGACACTATTCCGTGTAATTTGTCTGGCACTATTTATTGCTTGGGCAATTTTATTTTACTGAAGCCGGTCAACAAATAAAACTCTACCGAGAATTCTGACTTGTAATATACCATATAACTGTTGCAATGTTCACACGTCGTCAGATTACCATTTTATTAACTAGATAGCCCAAGAACTACTTTAGAGAGTTAGATTTGAATTTACCAACAACACAATTTTCAGGTTGAGCTATGTCTGGTAGATTTCTATAGAATTTTATCTCTATCTCTATCCTCAATTTTGTTCGCATAAAATTTTGCATGTTTCAAGAAACGCAATTCAACCAGATGAGCCTAGACGGAGTTATTGTAACTGGGAAAGATTAGCAATATAGCAAATAGTGAATTCTTTTCTGCGACTCGATATTAACAATCAAATCTGCCATTCTCGTGCTCTTTTCTGCCATACTGACCTCGTTTCTCGTTGTCTTTTCTTCCCTACTGGTGTGGTGGTGGCGGTGGTTACACCGAGTCGATGAAAAGAATTCACTAAAAGATAAGAGTATGCAACGATTTCAATAAAAAAGAAATATTTAAAAAAATGTAAAGAAGGTAACTGCCAGCATTCGTTTTGTTTAGAGGGATGTCGGCAGTAGCCCTAATCCCCTTTATATACTGAATAAATAAAATAAATATACTAAATAAATAAAGTATTTAGTATATAAGTGGATTAGAGCTACAGGCGACATCCCTCTAAAAAAACGAGTGGTGGCAGTAACCTATGCGGTCACTTGGAAATACTGCTTTACATTTTTTTTAATATTTTTTTACCTATAACCATAATAGAACTGGGAAAAAATTTCTTGCCTCAAAAGCAAAAACGAACAAATTACCAATGATAAAAATTAAAATATTCCGGGAAATCTATACACATTCATATACCTAATGCAGGAAATCACGGCACACACTCTCCAAGCATGCAGCTATAGCCCGCTGAGCTTTCAAAACAAATGAAAGCCTTCCAAAAGCACATTACTCCATCTGACGATGATAGAATGAATTGAAAACGCCAAATTGTATGCAAAATATAATAAAACAAGAAATTTTTGCCGTTACCGTCATTAACATTATTGACTTTATTTCCTTTATCATTGCACAAAAAAATTTGAGTTTTTCAAAATAAACAGAAAAAGGTTCGATCTTTGTTACAAATTGAACTTTCTTTGAAATAATATGATAATTGTGATAGTTATTTGTCTCGGAAAATAGCAACTTTCAAACGAAAATATATTAGTAACCAACATTTTTTGTCTGGTTTTCTTTCCGTCACTGCCTCTTTCAGCGCAAGATCTTCCATACTAAAGTATAAATTTATTATTACGTTTTGATGTACTAAACTTTGCAAATTTCATGAATTCTAGAGTTTTCTAAAGCTGATTAAATACATATAAAACCCCGAAATCTTTATTTTTGATACGTAATTACCTCAGTTTATGCATTTTCTCTAACTACATGCAATTTTTATCATGAGAGTACGCACAGATTTGCAGCAAATTTGTATTAACTTTTCGTGTTTTTTAAGATTTCAGTGGTAACCCCCCTTAAGAATTAAAAATATTCGACCCATATTTTTTTTTTTTTTAGGTTTGGGATACAGAAAGACAATGTTAATGTTTTCGCTTTGGTCGTGTTATGCAAAAAATGCAGAAATTGTTAAATTTTGGGTACAGAGTGTGATAGGTCATTTTGAAGCAAAATTTTGGATTTATTTCTTAAATCTATTATGAAAAACACCATTAAAAAAAAAACATCCTAAATTCTAAAATTTTCATTTTGTTGAGGTATAACTTCAAAACGGAGAAAAGGAGGGAAATTTTAAGAAAGGTCCAACAATCTAACAAATTCCAAATCATTCTCATAAGATGCAACGTTCAGAAGTTACAGGAGATCTATAAAAACATACCGAAATATTTTTAAGTCCTATTATCTCGGAAACTGTTGGGACTCCCCTTCTAGCCTTCCATACAACTGTTTGTTTGTCTAAGCATAACCTATACATATCCTTCGAATGTAACACCACTTACGAGACACGCTGTATAATTTACACTTGCCTTTGTTAAAAGTCTTTATAATGGGCAATTGAGTGACCTCCATCATTGCACTTGTTCCATACTTATGATATCTCTTTGATCCCTAGATCGAAAACTTCAATCCTTTTTTCATTTGCTTGGAATTGGCAAAGTCAGTGAAATTATCTTGACTGAATTTCAGTATAAGTGATAATAAAACTTTTCATCGCTGGATCACTACTACAAACTCTAGAGATACACTCGGAGGACTATCTGTATTTTGAAAGTAAGTGGGTTCACGTCCAGCTTGGAAAATGTTTAACATTTAATGAAATGACGGGCAGATCATATGGCTTTGAAATTTTTGGATATAAGAGTCAAAGTTTAGAGAACCACTTAGCAGAAAATATTTTTGTCTATTCAGATCATAGCCCTTTAAGTAAGAAATAGAAGAATTTAAGAAGATATAAATGAGAGGTATAGAAATAGAACTCGCCATGTCCAATCTAAGCGCTTTTGAGCATTTTTGAGTAAAAGCTCCTAAACTAGTAACAAGAAATTCACTTTACATTAGGGTAAAATCATTTTTGAGATCTCTCATCAAACACATGTGTTAAGAAACGATTGCATGATTGAATTCCAATGCTAACTTAATTTTAGCGAAAATATGGACATAGCGAGCTTTGTTTCTATACCCTCAAATATAGTTTGAAATCTTTGCTCGAATTGTATGCTTCGAATTACAATTTTCTAGGTTTCTTTGCTCTAGATCGACAGAGAAATTTGAAGCATTCCATTAGAGGATAATACGAAAGTAATACATGCGTTGAATGGAATCTTTCACATTACGAAATTAGTATACGAATCGAGTTGAGAGCAATCCGAAGTATTTAGAATGAAATGAAAGTGACAATTTGAATTATAAATAAAAAAATGTTATTTGAATTTTGAGCGACTATTCTAAGGAAATATTGTCAATAAGTGTTGAATACTTAATTATCATACCGAAAAAGGTTTGTCACCACCTCGAGATTAGTGACAGTATATTTTGTAATAAATAAAAATGATAAGTCAAAGTAAACTGTAGTGAAAATTCAAGTACAACGAAATTGTAGTGAAATACCAAACTATGTAGTAAAAATATACGACCAGTAGATCAGAATTAGTTATGAAGAATGGAGTCTTGGTGAGTCAAGGAAAAAGTTACTAATCAGTGATGAGTATTAATAATATTTCCTAATTGTTTAATAATTTCTGATTAACATACATACTAGTTCTAGCGTGGTCTTAGTTCGTTACTCCATTATGCTGTTTACGTTTATAAAATTCACAAGCAATAATCAATCAAGTCTACTTCAAATTATTGCAATCCAAATATAATACTTTCGCCTGTTTACTACGGTCACTTCCTGTCTAAGACAAGACTTGTTCCTGGTGGTGATAAGTGCTGTATTCATACTCTACAAATTATTCAGAGCCTTCCCGAAAATTCCATTCTAGAAACATCGAATCTCCGAACCTAAAGTTATTTATGTCCGTGCTTTATAGATGTGGCTAGTCCTTTTCCATTGGTTACGTGCAATAGAAAAGGAAAAACGAAATCTATAAAGCAGATAAAAAGATAATTAAAATTTTTTTTAAATCGTCCGAGCTTTCTAATATTCCACAATATTTTCCTCGGTTTCCTTCCGTTTTGAAGTTTAACAAATTAAAACCAAATACTGTTTTTCCTAAATTTTTTCATTTCACAACTTTTTTCTCTTTTCTTCTTCAGAAGACACACATAATTTATAATAAATTTAGAACGCCTGAAGTCTTCAGTTTAATATGAATTTTCATACGCTGAAACAAAAATGCATACCTCTTTGCATTTTGTGGAAATTGTCTTAAGCATATCTAGCGAAAAGACTTCAAAAAGTCATTTATAGAAGAAAATTGAGTACCCTTAGGCATTGATTTGCATTTTCCGCTGAATTTATAGGAAGAAAAAGTAAAACAAAAAAAATGGAAAAAGGGTTGAATTTCGGGAATGTGATAAGACATTTTAAAAACGGAAGGATTTGGACTTTTTAATCTGGTATGAGAGTATGGGTTTTATAAGGTTTTTCGAAAATAAGAAATTAATGAAAAAGACTTAGTTAAATTTTGGAGTAGTTATGAGCACTAACTTCGAGAACGAAGGAATTAGAGGAAAAGAAATATTATGACGTATTAGAAAGCTCCAACAATTATCTTTGTATGTATACATAAACAATTATGTAATTCGATTTCCACAATGAATTTCAAGCAATAAATAAAATAAATTATTTTGCGTTATTTTATGCTTTTCAGTATTTTTAATTCACCAAAAATATATGAATCGGGGTAGCGATGGTAATGCAAACACTTGCGATGTCTTCGATTCGAAATGCAGTAGAGGACATCTGACCTGCCTTTGTTAACAGAAAACTAGTGGAATTCAATAAAATGAATGTCATGAAGAACTGACACGCGCAATATATAGTTTATACCTTTTAAGTGTGAACATATGAGTTAAAGAAAATTGAGAAGTCTTGGGTACACTACTCAATAGAAATAAGTTACACACGGATGTATAAGTATTTTTAAGAATATAAGTTAGCACTACTACTAAGATCAAATATGTGTTTGGGATCTCACGTCTCTCTGCCTTAAAAAAATGGTCATACATGTTCGGAGTCATACCGTCATAAAAATGATTTCAATCTAAGCATTTGATGCTCATAGTTTAATTTAGTTGATTTTTAAAAATTCATATCTCGAACACGAAGTCGACCGCCATCGCAATTTTATACTAAATGTCTCATCCAAATCGGAGATGGTCGGCTTCCAAGGTGATCAATTTCGTGTGGAAAGGCTGATTGAATTTATAAAACGTTACACTAAGTTAAGATTTAAAGTTGTCCGTAATAAAAACAGGGAGTTTTTAATTAGAAAACTGGATGTACCGAAAGGAGTAATACGACAGACAAAAGGACGCAATTTTTAATGCCTGCATAAAATTGCCTTCAATTGAAATAACTCATACCCCAATAAAGAACGAAAAATTTCCAATTATTGTCTTCTTCCTATTATAAATAATTAAGTCTTTATCTAATTATTATTTTATACAAAAGCGAAATCCTTTTCATTACCCATTCACACCTCCTTCGATAATTCACGCGTAAATATGCCTAATCCTGTCATTCTTCAAAAATGAAATTTCTGAATTATTTATTTACTTCCACCGTAATACTACAAACACAATCACTTCCAAGTAGTACCGATGGTATTAAGCGATTAATCTGGAAATCAAAGCTCCGCAACAATGGCAGCTATTGTCTCATCCCTCAATTCAACTCCTTAAGCTTGTATATCCTTCGAGTGTGGGCTTACTGATAACCGAAGGTCGCATTTTACGGAGTAGCTTTCCCTGCTTAAGTCCTAATGTATCGCAGAGATTATGTCGCCCAACGCATGTTTCGAGAAGGGATACGTATTTATATGTATATATGTATGGTATGGTATTAAGTAAGAGGAATGAGCTCCAAGAGGTCTAATTATAAAAGGGCATTAATTTCTCTTTAGTGTTATATAATGAGGGTTAGTTTTTGCGATCTTATCACGACTTCATTCATTCAAATAATTACTTGATACTTGCCGTAGAATATAATCTTTAACCCTTCTGTGCAAATAAATAGAGTCAAGGATAATTTGTCTTAAAGATGAATATGGTAAAAGTATAAAGTTTTATTCCTTTTCATGATAAGATTTTTCCTTTCCCTTTGCAAACAATTCGCTCGATTAATAAGAGGAATTTCCCTAAGCTAACGAGCTGTCTACTCAGTCAGTCAATTAATTAGTCTGTGCGCTTCGTGGAGTTCGTTAATTTTGTTTTATTTTATTTATTTTTTTCTACATCTATTCCTTGCTGTGGCTTTGCATTGCTTCTTCTTAAAAGCGCTTATCTTGTGACCCTTTAATTAGTATTGTAATAGGATTTCCTTCATTATTTTCCAACTTTTGTGGCTTTTTGTATTCAAATCTACAGATACACTTAGACTCAATGTTCAAGAAAGATATTCAGAATTTGTTTTTGATAGTCGCACTTTTGGTACAATATAAATACAAAAGTAAAGGTTTTCCTTTAAAGATGGCAACTTCAATGGAAATTTAATCATATCAAGTGAATTAAACAGCTTAAAATATATTTAGTTAAGTACAGAGGCCAATTAAAAGTGAATTAAGTTTAATTTTTTTTTTTTAACTGAAACTCTAATTCCACTTTATTGAAATAGCTAAAGATTTAAACTTTCTAAAAATATACAGGATCAGTAATAACGAAAAAATAAAGTACACAATAAAAATTTGGAAAACAAGAAGATAGATACATAAGCGTATTTCTCGAAAGACTAATCCAATAATATGAAAAGTAATCTAAAACATTTTCTAATTACGAACATAATTTAAACATAGTTTTCACTTGTAATAATTGAAAATTTAATAATAATGATAGTAATGAAAAAGATAAATAGAATCCATGGTAGTTAAGGCTAGGTACTAGGATCGATCATAAATCACAAAACGTGCGTTTGTTAGATATATTTTCATATTCGATTATGTAATTACAAATAACGTCTGCGGACTCAGAGAGTTGCGGCACAATTTTTTATTTCGGATTTTAGTACCAGAACAACAGACAACAAATTCAGCTAAGAAAGTTTTTTTGAACGAACTTGCTCTTCTCAAAATATCGAAGGTATAAAAATTTTAATTTACTATTGAAGCCAGCTCTATGTTTTAAAAGCGAAAATCACTCTGTGAGAAGCTCGGACATTAATCGAACTGTTACTGCACAATATCTTCAGATACTTTAAACAAGGGAATAAAAAATGCCTTAATATCACACTATCAGTCTGTGATTCGAGTAAAATACAGAAGGACAAACATTTTTTTTTTTTTTAATTCATATGTCAACAACGAACTTTTATATGTAGAGTTTGTAGAGTTGTACTATGTACAAGATAATATTTATAAAATAAAGGAGTTTTGAGAATTTAATATAAAAACTAAGAAAAACATCGTAGGTACCTATATACTAGTTACATATTAAAAGTACTACCAAAAATAAAATAACAAATTTACCATAATATATAATTGACCTATAAATAATAAACTAAAATATAACAACTATAAAATTAAAACCTAAATTGAATTAAATTTTTATTGCACAGATAAATAGATTATTTCTGTACATTGGGATTTACAGAAAATTAAATATAATTAATATCATCGTCATCATTATCATCATCACTACCTTATGTAGTTGAATCATTTATTAAATAATCCTCTTAATAAACAATATTCCTAGTAGCTAACATACTCTGACCGTCATTAACTGTAGAAGGTATAAGTAAATCTAATACTTCCGAAGAGAATGTGTCAGTTTTTTTCCTAGGAATATCCCTGAGGCTATTAATTACAGGATCAGATGTAATCAGTAAGATTGTTAGGAAATCACTATTCTAGGCAGTGCGTGAACGCTTCCGAGTTCCATGCTTTCTAAATCTTCTGTAAGCTTTGTGGCGAGCTTCTTTATCTTCTTCAGAAAGCTGACCAACAGGCAGAATCGACGATTGGATAACCTCCGTTCCGTGAACTAAAGTTTTGTGTACAGATCCGGGCATATAGTACCTATCACGAATAATGATTTAGATAAAGTCTCATTTGCAAGTTTTTCAAATTTTTTTCAAATTTATGGCATATCCAGAAGATACTTTTCTGAGTAAAAAACTAAAGTTTTTTATCAGTTATTCATCCGATCCTATAATTTGTCTACTCGATATGGGATTCCCAAAAAAAAAAAAAACACCGGCAATATTTCCATCGTTCTGGTTTTTGTTTATCTACTTTAAACCCCATTTCAATCTTAAACCTGGTTTTGATTTCATTCGAACGTTGTTTCACATTTGCTTTATAATCTTCATTTCTAACCTGCCATTTTTTTTATGTCAAGGCGATAGCTAATGTGTAAAAAGCATCCGAAATATCGAATCCAGGCATGCAATGTAAACAAACCGAAAACAAAATTATCCTTATGGCTAGCAAACTCCTCGATGAAGATGTTTGTCAAAACATTACAAACTGTTCCATCAATAATGGCTAACAGTAAATTATGTTTGACAGACATTTCATTACCATCAATATCACATATTGATGGAATTAAGTTGTCTATTTTTTCCAGCACTTTATCTGTTTCTAATATAGTAAGATCATTACTTTCTTTGAAAAAATAAACATAATACGTCGACAATACATTGTCGATGAAGGTCGAGAGTTGTGCCAAACATTGTCGTTACCAGCATGTAAGCGGAGCGAAAGAAACGAAAATGCAAACAAAAATTCATAGGTATCGTTATTTGGTGAATTTCTGTTTATATGTGCTATGACCCGAACTCGCATTACATTTACTAACAAATTGCTGATGACTTTAACTTGTGCAGTTATAAGACCGTCAGCCGTTTTGTGCAATATTGCTTGTAGATTGATTTCTGCGCACGTTTCTGTCACAATAATTTGCTCCTCGGGAGGGCAGGATACTTTTTAGCTTTCGTAACACTATAGTACGATGGAAATACCTGGTTTCCCCTTTTCATACTCCACTTTCGTGAGCTTATATGAATGGCTAGTCGACTATGAATCGACATAATAGGCCCAAGCTTCGTCACTGGTCAAGCACCAACTACCACCATCTGTAGACTGATTTTTCTTTTTATTACGCTGTTTCTTTAATTATTTTTACTGATTTCTCTAATCACATTAGCTGCGCCGCTATTCCCAAAAAATTGCATCGGAATTTCAGTAGCAGTTGTTAATTTAATAGCTTTTCGAGATTGGACGAGATTATCGACCCCCGTGTCTTTGTGTTCACCGAGGAGTATTCATAGTCCTTCTTTTGCGTGCATGTAATATTTAATCTTTTCGATGTTGATGGTTGCAGTTTGTACCGAGATACATCAAATTTCCCGTCATCTCTACTTAACTCAAACAATCGGAATATTTAATGAAAAAAACGCTTTCAATTTCTTCCACAAGAAGACCATTTTCAGCCATGTTAGAATGTACCTAAAATAATACATAAAACTTAGCTCGGGGACATCGTGGGACATTTCGTTTATATTCGTTCAAAATTATAAAATCGGAAATGAATTATATTTTTGTACATAATTGAATAATTTTTTCCTACTTCAATACAAAATAAAATACTACTTAACCTTAAGTTGAAAACCCATTAATAAAAAACAGTATATAGATACCATTAAATGTCTTCTAGATGCAATCACAACTATCGCTAAATTGCCCGTAATTTGCATGCACAAGTGAGCTTACCTGGTTCGTCAAATTTCGAACTCTCTTCTCATCACTAAACAATGTTTGTGCAAAACAATTGTTAGAATTGGTACGTGCGGATAGTTGTTTGTTACTTTTATTAATTATTTACTAAATGCAAGAGTGACTTTTGTCCTTCTAGGTTGTTCTACTCGAACTGCAGTGTATCAGCGAGACGGGTATTTATACCGAGTTTTGCTATGAAAACTCATAGCGAAATAAGTCAATCTGAAATTAACTTAGTTTGCTGCTAAGTCTGCAGCTCGAGAATTGAATGGAAAAAACTCTTTATGCAAACGAAAAATCTTCGAAAAAGGACATTTCATTGTAAAAAGAGAGCTAAATCTTGCAAGGCATTCAAGTAATACGTAGTATTTCGCCTCATATAATTCACACCTAAAATTTATTTTAAGTCTATATATGAGGTCAACTTAGCTGTTCGCTTTGGCGAATACAGCAGGCAGGAAGCAAGCCATACTGACGATTATACGGTTCCTACTTATATGAAACGCCCTCTTTTTGCAATGAAATTTCCTTTTTCAAAGGTTTTTCGTTTGCATAAAGGGTACTTATACCTTTAATGCAGAGCGCGTAAATATTAGTAACGCACTTACCAATGCCTGTTTTAGTATTTTTTTATTGTTTTGGCAAACTGTATATCGTTGTCTTGCTCTTCGTCCTAAGAAAACAATCCAGCTACTCATATGCATTTCTTATTAGAAAAATGTACGAGCTCCGTACGTTTCGTCTATATAAACACACATCAGAGGGAACTCTCGCTTGATAAAAGCATATATCGTGGAGAGGCAGGCTAGCGCTCAAGGTGTACAATGCGTCAAAAATTATAAAATACGAATGGTGTGTGAAGCCACTACGGGATATATCTGTTAGTTGCAAATATTTTGTGGATAAGGAAAATTATTATTGCAAACAATCACACCCCTTCTAGAGCCATATATAAATTTTTGGCACCAGTTTTACATGAATACTTATTAAAATAGAATAAAAACATGTGAAATACATATAGTACTTCTCCAAAACAAAATAAGATTCCAATAATTTCACGACACCTTATAATAAGTTGTTGGGAAATGATACGAATAAATAGAGGACTTCCTGAGAGCTTGAAAGTGTTATTCTTATACGAGGTGATTCGACTTTCCGTCATCGTAAGGATATTTCACTGGAATTCTGACAATAAAAACAAAAAACAGATACCATTGATTTCTAGGATACGTTCAGCCGAGAAAATGGCGAGCTAAACATGGATTGGAACACTAAACAAAATATCTGAAAACCATAGTTTGTTATGCTGACAACAAGTATATAGAGGGGGTCAATCGGACAGATAAATATCTTATCACTTATCATTATCAGCAGAACAAAAAAACACAAACAATTACAATTTATAAACAATTCCTTCATGAAATCAGCAAAGAGTAGATAAGTTGTCGGGTTCCTGAAAATACCTGCTTCCTTAACAACCTATATCTGGCTTTAAAGGGACTACAGTAAATTGAGATCCTTCTAGTCGTTATATTTGCGAAAATAAATTTGAAGCTATAAATTGTTGCTGGTTGCAAAAAAGGATTCTACATATAGACAATGTCGTGTTTGTGTAGTGAGAAGAAAGCAAAGTTTGACTTCTTATATATGTAAGTTTTGTCAGATTTGCCTCCATAGAGGTGAGTGTGTTCAAAACTAAAATATCATACATTGAAATAATATTACAGTAAATAAAATTACTATATAAAAAACTATATTAACAATACTATATTAAAAAAGTTGAAAATTCACAATAATTGCTTGGCTCATGATAATTGAAAACTAAATTAAAAATTTCCATTTTCCTTTTTTTAATATGATCTATTTTGAAGATGTTACTTGTTTGAGTTTTAAATATAATTTAATTAAAGGAACTCTCATCACTCCTGATGGCCTTATCAATTATCGAACTTACTGAATTTCTTTTCAATTTCGAGAAAAAAAAATCAAACGACTAAAATGCGTCCCATTGCTTTCATATGCTCACATTCATTCTACTAACTTGCGTAAAATTAATGATCGTTCAATTACTCGTAAACCGACTGATATTAAATATCTGGAAAATATAAAGTTCTATATATTAAATATTTCATAAATATTTCAGACGTTATGCCGAAACGCCATAACTTTAGTGATCTTGGGGGATCGTCAACACTGACACACTGGGGACCTACCCTTTGAAAAATGATCTCTTAAATTGTACACGGGTGGGTCCAAAATGGAAGGTAAATCAGGCGTAGGCATATGTGAGACAAGGTGCCATCTCTCAAGGGCACTGGGGGTCTCACCAACCATTTTCAGGCAGAAATACTCGCGAAATAATCCACAAGAATATGCGTGGAGCAAAAATATACATAATATCAGAACCCAAGCAGCACATAAAGCGTTAAACTCGTTTACCTTTGAGTCTAAGCTGGTTTGGGATTGTCTCAGTGTCGTGAAGCAACTGGCTGAGACAAATAAGGTGTAACTGATCTGGGTTACAGAACATAAAGTCATTAAGCGAAACGAAATCGCGGACCGCCTTGCAAAGGAAGGAGCCAAATCTCCGTTTATTGGCTCTGAGCATATCTTTTGACACCCAAAGATTCACCTCACAGCTCAGTTCAGGCTTTTGGAGGACAGAGCTAAGAAGAGACACTGGGCAAATACTCCGGAGCTGAGACAATTGAAGAAGTTTATAAAGTATTCGCAATAGAGGACAAAAGAATTCCTGATACTCAGCAGAAAGGAACTAAGGCTCATAACGGACCTACTTACTGGGCATTTCCCACTTAGATAACGTCTTAAGAGGATGGGTAAGGTCGATGATGAGACCTGTCGATTCTGTATGGAAGACGGTTAAACCGATGAACAAGTCCTATGTGACTGTGAAGCTCTGTGCTGCATAATGCTAAGACATCTAAGAAAGGCATTTCCACTGCCAGAAGATATCGGAAAAATGGCCCCAATAATGTTGTAGGTTTCATCAAAGACCTTAATTTCGAATAGGCGCCCTAGGGCATTTACGGGAAATATCAAAAAAGATCTTATAGGTCGCGGTGACAAGATGAGAGGCGGGAATCGTGGCTGCATCCCCCGTTGTTAATAACAATTTTGTTTTTGTTTTTTTTTATTGATATAGGCTCTTTATTTGGTGGTTCTTTTGCTCTTTTCAAAATCCTTAAAAATAAGTGGCAAAAGGCTCTACAATGTGCATATAAAAACACACTAACTAATGTAAGAAAAATTACAAAAATAACAGAGCCAATGTGAACAATAAAAACAAACTAGACACTAACAGTTAAAATAACAAAATGGAGTTACAGTAAATGCTCAATAGAGACTGTGTATAATGGACACTACAAATTTTGAAAAGCTCTTAATAATAATAAGTGGTTATCAGATTTTTTTTCCAACTGGGTAATAATATAAAGAAATTCAATCAATATCCATTAGAAAATTTGTTTTTCCTCATCCCAGCTTTCAGCTGAAATGAAAATATTCCAAATCTTTTAGTATTTTCAAAATTATTCGCAAAAGTAACATCCTCCCATCAAGATTTACTAATTGTGAAAATATAATTATGAAACCTTGGAAATTAATTGGCATGCTGTTCTTAAATCCAATAGTGAAAATAAAACATCAACTGAGGAATTAAAGTTAAATTAGTTGTGCTCGTAATTTGAACCAGATTTAAGCGAAGACTAGGACTCCAGACGTAACAATTCAATCTAATAATATTGTTGTAGATTATCTTACAAGATATTGCTTTTTTAGTACACTTAAATATTTTTGTAGTTCTTGTCTTGAATATATAAATCACATGGTGACGAAACCTTCTGACGCATATGACCTAAAATTGTATTAATTAAATTGAAGCAATTTGAACAAAATTTTTGCTGCGGAAGTTTAACGTATCCAAGTGAGCTATGTTACGACATATGTATGTAACAGACATCTATGTAGATATTTACCGGCATTTATAAAGAGCACCCTCACATGAGAAATATTCTAAACTTTGCTGTGGGTAAATGTATTAAGCCCTAGATACAATGAGAACCATGCGTTTTTTTACACTGGACAGTTCGAACTATCTGCGGTGTGTTGATTATTTCTGTAAAATTATAAAAAGTATTTAAAAATGAAAAAATAAATAAATAAATAAAGTAAGATAATTACACCGTGTCCGCAAATTGTTGTCGGCAAGAAAGAAATGATTGTGAATACTTCTCTAGAAAACTTTTTTTCCTTGGAAATTTATTTTTCTCTTTGTTGTAATACTGTAAAGTTTTTGCCTTATTTAAATCAGACAGTCATTGATAAATCTTCATGGAAGCCAAACGTCATCTATTTTTACAGCTACATAAAAATGGTAAAAGAAACTGCGAGCTATTTCCGTCTTTAAAAGTATAGGTGTGTAAAAAAGATTGTTGGAGTGAGTAGTTACAAGATTCAGGCAGTCGAGTTCTATAGACAAAACAAAACATTCTGGTAGAAAAAGATTCATTAGAACTGCGATTAACAAGAAAAAATACGGGAAAGAATTCATAGAAGTCAACATCAATCAATGAAAAGACTTGCTGCAGACTTAACAATTTCAAAGTCTTCAGCCTGCGAGATAATACATAAGGATTTAAGCATAAAGGCCTACAAGAAAAAAAATTCATTGTCTAACGAAAATGCAGGGAGTTGTCAGAGTAATGCCGGTACCTCCTTCAATGCCACGTAGATTCTGAGGTAAGTTTCTCTGATATCCCTACCAACGTAATAGCAATTGAAAGATATCAGAACGCCTCCTCTGTTATGGTTCAAAACGTGGGAAGTCACTCCTCCTTTTTGTCGATAAAGGAATAAAAATAACAAAGGAATATCACTTTGAATTTTAAAAAAATCATTTGATTCCCACTGCTACTGAAATATTTGGAGATGATTATTTTTGTTTTCAACAAGTTTCAGCACCAGAGTGGATGAGACATAACCTGCCGGATTTCATATCTAAGTAAGAGTGGCCTTCATCATAATCAGGCCTAAACCCTCTTGATTTCTGCATATGGGGACACATGCTCAGTAAACTTACGAATGTTAGAAAAATGAGTTTGGAAAATAATTAGAAACTATTAGTTGAAATATGGAACGAAATTCCTGAACGTTTGAAGGCCGTTGTTCAAGCTAAATGTGAAAGACTTGAATTATATTAAGTAAATATAAAATATTTATATGTAGTGGATACAAAACTTAAATTAAATTAAAATTTATTCCCAATTAGTCTTAATTTGAATATAATTTAATGCCGAAAAAAATTCGTGGACACGGTGTAAAGCAAGTATTCTTGCCCTAAAAGTTTATAAAAAAAAACTATTACCAAAAAAGTGAAAGTTTTTAATTCAAACTTGACAGTAATTTCATTCGCTCTCTTAAAATGAAACAAGGAACAAATGTATAAAAAAAAAAACAACAACGCGCCGCAAAGTTTAAAGTTTGATCAACAAACTTTGCGGTGCTCAAAAGTCGCGTGGCTTACATTGGCTCTCTAGCTATATATGAAAACAATTGATTCAAACTCATTTGACGGCGCGTAAAAAACGGGTGGTGTTCATTGTTACATATATTAAAATTGCTTTGATTTTCCATGGCTTAACGAAATCAATACTTGTTATAATCACCGTGTAAAAACCTTGCAATTTATGATTAAAGTTATTTTGTGGAAAAATTATAGGGGGACTAAAAAAACCAAGATCAAAACGTAAAACGAAAAACATGAAAGTAAGAACTGTTATGAGCATGTGAGGAAAACTTAATTTTCTTAATTATTCTGGCACAGGTCAAGATAGTGGTTTTACTTTTACCTACAGCAATCAAGCATAATATGTACGTATTAATGCAAAATATCATGTATACAGCTTGACCTAACCGACCTGTCAATGCAGTGCTGAATCCGAATGTTTAGAATGGCATAGTTAAACCCATGAAATACACTTAAAACCCTTTGCGGTCCGAATTAATTTTTCATATTCCCAATAGTCCGGTCCGAATTGATTCTCACACTCTCATTACGAAATCTACAGAACTATAAAGCCCTCAAGTTTGCAATTTAGAATATAGGTTATTATATGACATAGACGTCCACTAAGAAAGGATATTTTGAAATTCAGCTCCTGGAACTCCTGTAGAATTTCAAAATGGCGCCTACAATATGGTGACTGCAAACGTTCAACTTCAAAGGATGGCTATGAATACGGTTCCTTTTATATTTTCGGAACCGCTGATCTCGATCCTACTGTCGATGTTCGAAAATTAAAGATGGCGGATTCAATATTGCGAACCAAAATATCTTAATTTCAAAGGATTGCCATGAAAACGGGCTCTTTTATATTTTTACCGTCGCTGATCTCGAGTCTACTATCCGATAATTTCTCAATATCAAAGGATTGCCATGAAAACGAGTATCTTTATGTTTTCGGGGTCGCGACCAACAATTTCTCAATATCAAAGGATTGCTATAAAAATAATACATAGGGGTATCTGGGGCCGCTGTAGTAATTACTAGCTTTAGTAATTAATAGTTGTGCGGCTGACTTCGCTGCGCCTAGGAGTTAGGGTGGGGGAACTCATGTACCCATGTATAGAGGGAGAGGTTAGCTATCATTTCAGCGAAGAATGAAGAAAAACGGTAAAGAGGGTGAGGAGCAATGGACAAGAGAGTGGAGTCATGTTTGCGTGTTTTTTATATGTTGATTGGTTAGTTATGCTGGTAGGGTGGGGTGGGGGTGGTGAGGGGTAGGACATATGCTTGCCTGTGGGTAGAGAGAGGGGCTCGCTACCATATACAAAAAGTATGAAAAGAAACGGTAAAGAGGGTGAGGAGTAATAGAAAAAAGAGTGGAGTCACTTCTGGTTTTTACCCCTCCCCCCAAATCTTTTAAACTAAATTATATGGTGGGGTAAAATAGTTTTACATGTTCATAATAAACTCACTGAGACCTTTCCAATGAGTGGTCATACGTTAAGATTGGATGAAAAATAGTAAATTGATGTTTTTACAAATCTACATAGGGGGTAATTATTGCTAGTTACATCGGATTCGGCTGCGGATAGATTTAAAAAATCAGAAAAAAATCGCAATAACAGAAAATTAAGACATTTTTAAAATAAGTTAATAATTGTAGAAGATACAGCTGGTTAAACTGTGTCTTCAGTACACACAATTCCTTTCCCACTTCCCTTTTCACTAAATTATATGGTGGGGGTAAAATATTTTTACATATTCACAATGTACTAGCCAAGACCTTTCCAATTAGTGTTCTTTTGTGAAGATTGAAAGAAAAATTAGAAATTGATGTTTTACCACTGTACGTACATAATGGATTGAACGTATGCCAAGGAATTCCCCAATTAGATCGGGACTTAAATAATTTGAATTTTGATATCTCCTGAACGCTTAAAGTTAATGGCTTCAAATAAATGTTACTAACTAGAGCACATAAGTACCTAAAACTTTCTCCGATATTGGAGGTCTCCATATTTCAAGGGAGCGCCGGTATAAGGCCATCTTCTCAGGGACACCCCATAATTCGGGAAAATTAGTGATGGTAGGGTGTCAGTTACAGTTACACACAAAAATATGGCCACGCTAAGCAGTAGATAATTTAGTTGTGGATCGTGTAAAAAAAAAATCATTTAAAAATATATTATCTAGCTTGACTTCTGCCTCTTGAAGCAAAAGTCAAAAATTTTTCTTACCGTAATTATTCAAATTTTTAAGATTAAAAACTTTGTCGAGCCATACTCGACATTGGACCTGATGCAAGGAAATTCTTTGTCGAGTGGGACTCGACGTTAGACCGCAAAGTCTTAAAACTAAATTAAGCGTTTTTAAGACCGGTCTAAAACTATATTGCCGCCAAAAGACCCTCTAGGATAGCATTATATTCATAAAAATCCTGATACAGCTAGACATCATTTAAAAGTACCTCAAGTCTTCATCATGTCTCATTTCATTCAAATAAGTAATTAAGAAAAATAAAAGAACTGGGCCAGTACATCAATCTTAACTGGACAACAATTTATGATTGCACCAAACTCAATACCGTAGATGAGATTAAATGCTTTGAAAATCCTCTCAATTTTTGCTTGCATTTTTTTCACAAGGGGTTTGCGCGGTGGTTAAAATAGATAGATTTAAGAGATTATTAGATTTAGAACAATTTCTTAGTATTTTAAAAAGTATTCGAAACCATATATTGTTTTTTAAATCGACTTTTCATGCTTCTATGCATTACAGAAGAAAGAAAACATAGGGCATCCTACGATTTCAGTGCATACACAGTAAAAAAAAACATTTCTTGTTTCGCTAGCTTCAAAGTTGTGTTTGTTTACATCCTTTTGTGATAAAAATACTGAAATGTATAAAAAAGCGAAGAAAACGTAGTAATTTCATCCATTCCACACTTTTAAACACATAATGAAATAATGTTACAAACCAGCTGTAAAATTTATACCAAAACTGTAATACTACATTCAGTATTGCAACACTTTCCATTCTTTTACTGCAAAAACTCCAAGGTACGAATAAATTTTATAATTTCTTCATTCGTTTATTTAACAAACTTTTTACGGTGTTTTCAAAATAAATAAAAGTTCTTAAACTCTTATAATTTTTCTCACAAATATTGGAATCCTACTACGAAAGATTGCAAAATATCATAACTACTGTGCTGTGATTCTATGGAAGAACTGACCACGCGTTCATGCACACTACGCTAAAATTATCCGGAGAAGATCTTCAAGATAGCGCAATCACCGGCTTAGTCAATTGTATTGTATCCAGCCTCCACCGGGAGAAGGCCGGACGCGCACACAAAAAGTGTTCCATGAGAAAATCGGAGATATTCCTAATGGGCCCATCAAGAAACAGTTCTGTACATTTGCAAGTACTAAGGTTCGCCCATTTCTGCTGATGCTTTCTATAAACATCCGTTTTGATGAGAGACCCGATACTCGAGGTGGCAACGTCTACTGCAGGTTCTGGTCCGAGAAACGGAGAATCAGAGCCAGTCCTAGCTAAAAGGTCAGCCCTTTCATTCCCCACAGAAGGGACACCTTGTTGTGGATACACAATTTATGTACAGACGGGCTGCAATCCCCCAGTAACTTAGATGTTAGCCGAGGGCCACTCAGAGCCATCAAGGCTGCCAGTATCTCCAAAAGGATAGCAAAGTCCTGCCCCTTGATTTGCATATCAAGGGCTAACTTCGCTGCCATTGATATGGCGAAGACTTCAGCCTGCAAGAGAGTGGTGTGTCTATTAAATGAGTACTCCATCCCTATATCAGGCTCAGGAAAGTGGACACCCGTCCCAGCTCCCTCATTAGTGAGAGAGCCGTCGGTGAAAATTCTTAGAGCGGACCGGGGAAGGCTCGATAAGGCACTTCCCTCAGTCCACGATACCTTGACAGGAAATCTCACAGAGAAACGACGCCCGAAACGAGGTTCAGGTAGCATCGGATCACGTAGCATACTGGCCTGAATGTTTTCTAAGTCCAGCTTATACGCCAGAGAGCAATGAGAAGAGCCCGTCCAGCCATCTTCCCACCACCTCCATGAGCGCAATCTGCACACAGCCCTTTTGGCATCTGATTGAATGACAAGATTCAGGGGTGGCAGATTAAGCAGGTCTTCAATAGCGGCAGTAGCCGCAGATCCCACGGAGCCCGTAATTCCCAAGGAAGGAAGCCTTTGCACGCCCGCCAGCTTCCGGATCCAGTCCCCCACAAACTCCCTCTCCACCATCCACAGGAGGCAAATATAAGCAAGGGTCTAATAATCGACGTGTATAACCAGTACACAATCATCGGTCTCATGCTCCATATGCAGCCAAAGGTTCCCCTGCATTCAGCGAATACCCACCCTCGTAACCACATTAACTTTTTTCTCTATGTGCAATACTCATGTCAGCTTCGCGTCGAGAAATACTCCAAGGTGCTTGACATGAGGAGAGAGTTGCAATGTCCAAAAAGCTTTGGAAGAACAAAGTACCCAAGCTTATGTGTTCTGGAGAAGAACACCAAGCTGGTCTTTGTTGGGTTTACTGTCATATCATGACGAGTGGCTAAAGAGATTAGTATTTCATTAGTTAGTGCTGGCTAAATCATTTTTTTGGATTATCTCGAAAGTGTGTTGTTTGTCCATGCGTGAAAGGTTTAAAGAAATTGTAATTTTTTTAGAGTTGTCGGTTGTTTGATATTGTGCTTTTGAAGTATAATGGCATTTGAGTGCAGAGTTTGCCATTTAAAGTTTATTGATGTAAGTGGCTATAATAATCATCAATATGTTCATCGTTTTGATTTTTCTTAATTATAACTCTTTTAAATCTCATTGCTGTCGATATCATCCATACAATAAGACTCTAGAGAAAGTTACGCTAGAAATTTATAAATGTAACAAGATATAATGCAAAATTTCTTGCAAAACGTGGAAAGAAATTGTTTCGTATATTTCGTTCCATTTTGGATTTGAAAAAAGTGTTGTTTGCCCTGTGAAAGATTGTGAGAAGGAGTTGTGGGTTAAATCATCCATTCATAGCCATTTATTTCAAAATCACAAAAGGAGTGTAAATAACGAAAAAGTACTTGCTGTCAGTAAAAATTACTTTTTGGAATATTATGTTGCGAATGAACCTCTAAAACATAATTTATGTGTTAATTTATCTGAGTTCTTGCTAAAGATGAAAACGAAGTTTACTCTTACAGACAATGCGATACGAAGCTTTATTAAGGATTTCAAAAACTTTGATAAAGTAAGTTCCATTTATCTATAAAATAAAATAGAAAAATGTTGTGTAAATTTTAATTGCAAAAACTTAGAGGCGAAGTTTATAAAAAATATAATAAGTACACAATTCAATGAAAAGCTAACCGATGCAGACTCTTCATACAAAAGAAATTATTTGTATAAGAAAAGCCTTTCTTACGTACAGTCAGTAGAGATTTAATTATTAAGAAATAGCACCCAAATTGAATGTAGCTATCATTATCTCCCCATTACAGATAAGTTAAAGATAATGTTTACAGACATAGAGGTTCAGAGGCAGTTTTTAAATCCCATAAGCAATAATTTGGAAATTTTAAGTAAATATAGAAATGTTGAAATTAAAAATTCGGTTCACAAGGTTTATCTACAGCTACGGGCTTTCTGTTGTGGTGTACAGAAATTATTCAAAAATGGGGCAAAGTTCAAGAGTTTGCTAACATGAGCCAGTCATCTTGCAATATATCTGGGATATTACTTAAACATAGATATTATATGAATTCCTTTTTTTTGGAGTATATAATGTTTCTTATTATTATGCCATATTTCTTATTATTATGCCATATTGGAGAAAATTTTTACTTGTAACCGTTGAGTTTATAAAGTTAATCTTATAACGTGATTCTTTTTACAGAGCCTGCCGACGCATCATGTATCTGTTATGTATAATGCTGACAACGAGTTGTATAATTCTACTTCTACTTGTTTTAAGGAAGCCTTTATATAGACGTTTTGTATATATTTCAATTTAAATATTGAATATCCAAAATATACATACCAATTTTATAAATTTGTCCAACGATTCTTCTTTGAGATGTAGACGGAGGATTCCAGAGACGGAAGGAAGAATTGCAAAAAAATGGCAAAACTGATAAGACTTGTTTCTGCAATTCAAAAAGTACAACTTGAAGGTAAACAAAAAGCTGCCCCGAATTTATATTCATACAGTAATATTTTATCCATTAATTTAGATTAGAAAGCACTTTATTAAGCTTAAAAAGCACTTTACTAAGCTTAGAAAGCATTTTATTTTTTTTTTTCCTAAAAAGAAAGAAAGAAATATTTTCATATCATCTTACTTAAGTTTATGACTTTTTATATTAAGAATTGTTTTTTGTTTTTAGTAGGTATGTCATATCCAAAATATATGTATGTCTAACATCTTAAGATAAGACAAAATATGACATCCTATTCCTATAGTATTCGATTTATACAATTATGAGCTCTTATTCGTATTTATACTATGTAAAAAGAAAAATCTATAAAATATATTATCTGTTCAGGCAACACCGAGTTTTCCTTATATTCCCTCGATTCTTTCCCTTCCCCACTTTTTGCTTCCTAAAAAGATACAAAAAAAAACACAAGGAATTCAATCCTTAAAACAATTTAAAAATAAAGCATGTATCTAATGCTAGGGAGCTTCCTCCCTTTGGTTCAGCGGCGTCTAAACACATCCCCGAAATTCATCATCTAAAATATACAAAACAATCATTAATTTAAATGAAATATAAAATAAATTAACAAACTCACCAAAAATTCATCATACGTCCGATTATTTACGTCTGCTAATGTCATCAAAAGACATTGTCACGATATGACGTCAGTTCGTGTCGTCGCAGTCAAAGTTGAATGGCATATAATTTTGAGATCGAGTGTTGGCAAGGCAACCCAGCATGAAGCAGAAATGTAACGGTTCTCGGCGACTATAAAAAGGTGACGAGCCACAGCAGAATTTACTCTGAACACATCCTCCACTAGAATTTATTCTGTTTCCTATCCTTTGAACAAAATCTACTTTTTTTCACGTTGATAATTATAACTTAGTGTCTTGTTTTCTTATTTCAATACTACATTTAAATTAACCACTCTTGCACTTAGATTAACAATTTAGTTCACTTGGTACTAGCACTTAATTGCTATAGAATGCGTAATGATTTATATTTGTTAAAAATAATATCAAACTAAATTCTATCAATAGAAAATATACAATTATTAAAGTATAGAAAATTTGATACAATCTGACTTGTGCTTACCAGCTCGAAGTTTGGCACTTGATTCAATTGGTTTTCTATTTCTTTAGTTTGGGAATCGGGATATCTTTATTGCAGTCAATGACCACAATAAAGTGTTTTGTTAATACTTTTCCTATTGCAGTCAATACCCATAATAAGAATCTTTATTCCAGTTGCTATCGAAACCAAAGTCCTTATTCTAGTCGATACCCAGAATAAGAAATTTTAATTTCAATCCGTAATTAGAACAAAGCGTTTATTTTGTGTTAAGTATAAGAAGGAGTACAAATATGGGATACCTATTTTAGTTTTAATGATTAAAGGCCCCAGAAAAGACATTTCCAAAAAATAAATGGTATAAAGATAGGAAATTTTGTTTACTTATCAGTGATATTATATATATGAATACAACACGCTCAAAATTTATTTAAACTAAAAATATCAAAATTAGAAATTTCCAAATTAGTGTAGTAATATGAGACAGCATTTTAACATCAAAAACAAACGAAAAATTGTGGCAAAAGATGTGCAGTATCAGTGATACTAACTCGATCATATTATATAACATTTTTAATATACTGTATAACTCTATTATAGACCTACAAAAGTCATCATCATCATCTAGAATACCGCTTTAATAGTTGGTAGAAATATAAGATAGTCTGATATTATTACCAACCAAATGTCTCATATTGAAACCGATTGGTTTTTTCAGTAAAATTAGTAATTTAGTGAGAAAACCTGAAGCTTTTTTGTAATATTTAATTTTATTCTAAAACTAAAGTAAATACAATGTAACTTACCGTATTCCTGTTCAAAAGTAAGAAAATATACAGATATAAACTAGAAAGCAAAACATGTGAAAGAAAACTTTTCACTTATGCCCCAACTGTAAACATTCAGTACGCGTCAAAACTAATAACGAAATGTCCGCCGGCTGTTTCAAAACCTTCGCAGAATTAACAGGAATGCTAACCTAGCTACGCTTTAAATTTTAGTAGCATAGGCAGACCAAAACCCCGGTATCTCAAATTGCTACCATATCTCATATTTATACTTCCTCCTCTACTATATTTTTTATTGCAGTCGGTACCCACAATCAAAATCTTTATTTTTCTCGCTTCTTAAAATAAAGTCTAGTTTCAAGTCGATACCCAGAATACAAATCTCTATTTCAATCGTCAATCGAAAATAAAATTCAAGTTACAAAAAGTGATTTATCAGGAGTAGAAATTTACCAAGTTGAACGCTATGCTGCCAAACTAAGAAAGGGACCGAGTCAAGTCAGATTGTGAGTTATATAGGCATGGTTTGCACGCGGCACCAAAGAACAGCATTCAGAGGCCCATGGCAACAATAGCTTAATATAGCAGCTACACCTCCTCACATTCTTTCGAAGTGTTACCATTTTTGTGTGTTGTTATTAACACATCGTCCCTACCCATGATATAAAGTTTTACCAGGAATGGCCGAAAAATCTGTCAATTGGTTGCTTGCCTCCTTTGGAAACAATTATCAGAAATTTGTTCGTCTCAATTTCAATCGTCCTTATCACAGTAAAAAAAAAAATTTATTTGGAAATTTCTTTGCTTTCCCACTAGCACATAATTCTAAAATTCTAATTCAAAACGTATTTCAGTCAATAAAATACGAAAAAGCTCAAAACAAATTCGCTGGAAATAACTTTAGTCACCTAATGACATAGCAAAGCAACACAAAAAATTCCTCTCGAATCGACCATACTTGTTATCTTTGTACCATGGTTCCTACCTAATTATCTTGTGAAAATATTTGACTAACTTCAATTTCGTAGACTAAATAAAATATGGTTGCAACTAATAATAATTTTCGCTTAGTCAACTATACTTCTGTTTTTTTCTTATGAATTATTTAAGAATAATTTTACAAACAATGTAATACTACCCACGGTACAGAGGTATTCCCATTACGAACCACGTTCCGCCATTTGTGTCCGAATGTATAGGAAAGTACGGTACAGACAACACAATATTCTCTCTCATCTCTCTGTCTTTTCAATATAAATGTATATACGTTATAGGACGAAACACGTCACAGTTCTAGTACAAATTTTTTAATGAGAATACCTTGTCTTCTATATACCTTGATACTCTCGCGTAAATGATGCTACAGTTTCGTTCCACTAGTAAATTTCTGCATCTAGTATGTTTTCTATTTTGAAGTTGTTGCACTTGCGTGGAATATTTGGCTTAGAATATAGAGACAACAGGAAGTCTTGATACCTGTAAAGTTCATGCATCAGTGCATGAGCGTGGATTTTTTCGGGGTATCGTGAAGTAGATCAGAATTATATTGAAGAAAGAGACAAATATATTTTCAGCTGCCAAACTAAATTTGAAACAATTTGTATCCCGTGGAAAAATACTTGGGAAATCATTTTTTAGGCAAGTATAGTTATAAAATATTACTTTGTCTACTTTACACACATTTGTATATTAAATTAAATTGAAATTAATAACAAAAACGATGAAATATTGGTTTATTGAAGATTTGGTTATGTTTGTGACAGCTGAGAAACTCTCGGGGTATCTTGGCGCAGTAGCAGCGGCTAAGAGCACGACTAAGAGTACTTTTAGTGGGAGCAACTGCAGTATTTTCAACAATATATCTTGTTGTCCCGCTCTCTTAATTCTACTATATGGCTGTACTGAGCTTTAACTACAGCGCCATCAGACTCTAACGCACCCAGAATTTGACTGCTAAATGTGGCTTATCACACTCCTGTACTCTATATATTGAGACTGACATCTGTAGCTGTTATGTCACGTCAATTGAACAATTTGTTCAATTTTGTTTAGAAAACTTCAGATTCATAAATAGGTGCCACTGACATGTATATAAATGGCCTGACTGATCTCCTGTTTCATGTGGCACCAGTTTTGATTTCAGAAAGTATGCTCTCACTGTCAATGCTACCAACTGTCGTTAACTGGTGCTACGTTTACTATATTTAAATAATTTGGGAATTTACTTATATGCATATCAGTGGGATTTACCGAATTTACCACAAAAGTATTTGGACTATTTGTATTTTTAAATGTTAATTATAAGCCCAAGGAAGTGTTTTTTACAAGGCTGTTTTGGTTGGAAATACCGCTGAATAGTTACAGTTCAGTGAGAAAGTATGCTCTCA
The DNA here is from genome assembly GCA_963924295.1 of Dioctria rufipes. Lineage (NCBI taxonomy): Eukaryota > Metazoa > Arthropoda > Insecta > Diptera > Asilidae > Dioctria > Dioctria rufipes. The sequence goes on along the minus strand of OZ002741.1, from coordinate 289,476,843 downwards.
CGGAAAGAGACAGGCATATGAAAGTGGTGCCATTTGCTTTCATGCATTTTTGGATCAACGAGCAGTCCATTTATATACATGTCAGTAGTAGGTACATATGTGAAGTTTGGAATTATACAAAGGATCAATCGTTGATTTGCAAGTACGTGCTAAATCGTCAAAATGGATAATAGATTTCTGAGTGTGATATTCAATAGCGAAACTGCTAAAAGCCCATTCAACGTGGAAACAAATGGAGATCCTGAAATGTGTTGAATTGAAAAAGTTGATTATGCTTACTTATAAACTGACAGACATTAGGTAATTTCATTTGTTATTATTTGTGTGGAATCGATTCTTTGTGGTTTCTTTCTCTCTCTTTCAGGGTACAGGAGCTGAAGCCAGTATATACTGTTGTCACTATGTTCAGTCCAGAAGGTACGAAAATACCAGAAGCATAATTCTCTTAAAGCTTTTCTCATTGATAACAATAAATTTAATTAGAAGATTAATATTCATGTTGGGAAGTAAAAGCAAGTATATTGCACTGCCACTTAAGTTTGCTTTTTTCACACACATACTTATTAAATATTACTATAAAAAGTATTAAGTCTGTTAGAGAATGAAAATGGCTCTTGTGAATGGATTTTTAATTAAATCTACAATATCTTATAAATTCTAATCTAACACATTCCAAACATTAGTACTCGGATGTAGGTACTAACGCAAAAGGTTTTTAATCGTGAGGGCTCTAGTTCAGGCGGGCCGCCCTAGTTCAGGAGGGCCTGTCAAATCCAAGTACTAGCTGAACCCCACACGAACAAGAAACCTATACATCTAAGTGATGGTTTCTCGATATACATAACTCCAACCAGATTATTGAATAAACCATATTCACTTTACTTGTTTAGATCTATTAAGAATGTGTTAAAACAGCACTAATTAGAAAGAAACAAGCACCCACCAACACCTTTAATCTCCCAGTCAAGATCTTTTATTTTGATTTGTTGACTGAACATTTATGTAACTACTTTCAGCCAACTAGGCAGGTACAGGAAAGGATCACGTCAACAATCCGGATTCCTCTTAGTTTATTTTTATTGTTCTCCGCATGCAAATGAAACTGTGCGTATTCCTCAATAACGACGAGTTAGATAGCCTTGAAATTTCCGATTCATACTACCTTTTTTCTAAGAATTTCTTACTGTATTTTCTAGCTTCGCAAATGCATACATACCTCACTTAAACGTGTTTCTTTATTATTTAAGAAGTAAAAAGTATCGTAATAAATTTCTATTTCAACATTCTTGCGTTTTTTGAAATCAAAAAAAAAAAAAAGATCATAAAATTATTCCCAAATAATAAAGTAAATATCGAATTCCGGGAAGCTATAGGTAATCAATTAATGGTCGCAATGTTGGATGCATTTCGCTCCTTTATCGCTACATGCATGGTCAATTTTCTGATAAAATTTCTAGTCTGAACTCTTGTAGAATGATTCCTGCATGCAATACTCGCGCTGCGAACTGCGCACAACTTTTTAATTTTTCAATTTTTTCCGGCCTTACAGTAATATTCCGTGATGCTTTTTTATCCCGAACTATGTGAATATGGAACAGTCAACCATCTTCTGTTTTTCCTTCGACAAACATTCTGCGAAAGTTTAAGAGCGACATACATCGGCACTTCGCCACTCACATCTTATAGCCTAATCCTTTACCTATCTCCTTCCTGCCATGTTGTGCTTTGTATCCATAGAATATCCCCGGAGCTTGGCTTAATAATATAAAAAAAAAAACAAAAAACAAAGGTAAAATACAGTCATGCCCTCCAACAAAAACGAGATGCTTTCAAAATATTTAAAAAATTTGTTTACCAAAAGTTTTGGCCGCCACAAAACTACTTTTACTGTCATCAGTTTTGTGGTTATCTGGGGTTTCTTGCCTGTATCTTTACATTAAAGATGTTAACCCTGAAAAAGAAGAGCACAGAAAAAACCCATTTTCATTTAATGATAGTAAAAAGCTTATTCGCTATGAAATTAAATTTCAATAACCTCTCCACCTTCCTGCACACCTCTCCCCATCTACCACTAGTTATACTGATTGCAAATACAGCAAAGTACCATAATTCACTTTATCAAACATAAACAAAGAGCAATTAACCGATGAAGAACGATTTACTTTCTCCAAAATAGGTCACAACCTCACACTTTAAAATAAGCCTGAAAACGGTGCGGTCGGATATTTTGGTCGGTCCGTTCCCTGTAATGGCCGACATTAAAAATTTTCTTTGGTCAAAAATATTCACAGCATGATTTCAAGTAATTGTTCACGGAAACCGAACCCCTTACAAGAAAATTGTTAGTCTTTGAGGAGGACCGGAGTTGGTATAGACATTCGAAAATTCTAAATGAGCTCAGAACGTCGTCGTAGTTTGGTTTGAGGATTGTAAGAATGGTGAGGATGGACGAGAAGTTGTAGGGGTCACCGTAAATAGATAAGTATCAAGTCACGGGCGAGAGTTTATCACTTTAACTAGACAAATTTATGTCCTTGATAAAATTAAATTGGCTTGTTTTATTCATGGTCCTCTGATAATACTAAGTCCACCGAAGGAATAAGAGAAAATTCTGGAAAAGTTCCAGCGGGAATTTGATACAAACATTTTAACAGATTAAGAACGTGCACACTCGGTTGGATTTCATTTTCATAGTTCTAAAAGAAGTTTTTTAACGAACAACTTTGTTTTGCTAATGAGTCTGAAGGAAGTCTAATTTAACTTTAGGTTCACAAGTGCAACACTTTTAGGTAGCAAAGCGGAAAACTTCTTTCCTCTGATGAGATTTTTTTTTTTCACCTGTTTGTTGAGATTTTTAATTCGTTTCTTTAATGAATGTGGCTCTGTGTTGCTGAATTTTAATTTCCGTAGATCAATTATGTTAACATAGAAGAGGAAAGGCGGGCATAATAAATCCACAAAAGTTGAAATAATTGAGGAAATTATGAGGATTAACCAAAAAGAAAGGTAGAAAAAAAATTAGTTCTGTTTTATATGGAAACATTTTTGAATATTTTCTTAAAGTCCCTAGTCGTCCAGTATAATTAATTGCTACCTATCACATGCGGTGAAATTCATTGCAACATAAAGTCGATGTACCTACAACATCCAATTAAAATTTATTGATATAAGAGGAGTTTAGGAATTGTTTTAAAACTTCATTATTTGAGTTGCCTGGGAGATTTTTGATGAATATACTTAAATTCCTCTTACATATATGCGTAAATCTGCTTATTTTCATTAAAAGTGAACTTAAAGTTAAACAAAAAATTCGCCCGAGTATTTTGCCAACCACGTGAATTCATCCCCAGGATCATAATTAAAACTTGAAATATTCATTTCTACTTTCAACGAAACACAATATATATATACACTATATGTATATACATATAGATATACATATATGTGTATTATAATAATATTAATCCTGTGGAGAGAACCTTGAGGTTATTGCCTGACTTTCACTGCTTGAGAGTACTATATCAGATCAAATTAAACGAGTTCCTCACAGCTGGATGTGCCGGTCAATTTTGCATGATAAGGCACCCGCTGGGACGAAAACGAAGGGCAAATGTGAAAGGAAGAAAGCGCATGCATACGATATAGTTCTACGAAACCTTGATTGAGAGTGCTCCCTTTTCAGAAATAGTGTTCGCTTCCCAACTGTTATGCCACGCGACCTTAACATATTTTCCGATATAAATGCATATACATATATAGGTATATAGTTTACATACCGACACACGACTTTTGGCACGATTTGTTCAAAGAAATCACAAGAGATGTGGAATTGTTTTGTTATTGGACGACTTTTGTACTGACGAGGTTTAGGCATTATTTGCAGTACATATGAAGAGCTTGTAGAGCAAATAATTTGGATGCAAGAACTTTAAATTAAATTCAATTTTAAATTAAAATTAAGTAAGAATTGTCGATTGCAGTGTTTTTTGGAACTGTATTAAGAGTAAGATTAAATCCGCAGTGGTCTCTGATGGGAAGATTCACTTTAAATAAGAGAATATTCGCTTTTTATAGACTAGAAAACTGTAGTGCAATAGAGGACCCTTTCTTCAAAAGTTCATAACTTAATTTTTAAGTAAATTGATGCACAGCTCAGTCATCTGCATTATTTAATAAGGATGTTTACTTTGCTGCCATCAGAGTTTACCATAAGACAGCACAATCTAATGAATCATTACCGCTTACTATTAATTAAGATGCGATGTGTTACATTGTATTCGTAATTATGACTCGAAGATCAGATCATAGTGATGTACATTAACTAATAAGTGTTGTTTTTCTTCATTAGAGTACTAATGAGGAAAATGTACTAAAACTGTTTTCTCATTTTTAAATCAATTAAATCGATAAAAGCTATGTTCGAGGAACTTGAACGACAAGAGGAAAATTCATCACAGTCTAATAGGAAATAAGTTAAGGCATCTTACCTGCACTTGGAGGGTGCGATAGGTGCAAAAGTACCTCAATGACCTGGAACAGAAATGAAAATAATTAGAAAAACAAAATCTTCGAATGAAAATAAATAGTTGAACTCAAAATGAATACAAACCATTGAACTTACAATAAACACACTAAGAACAGAGTAAAAAACTTAGGAAATAAACATACGAAAGCCTTTCATTACATGCAAATCCCATAAATATAAACAACACAGAAGGCAGGAAATTATAAATAGGGGAAACATGAACAAAATGAAATAGGGTTTTGTTTTTTCTGCTTTATTTACTAATTAGAAAAGACAGGAACTTAAAAATCACAATAACAATTCCTTAATACTTTCCCTAAACAAAAATATAAAAATTTCATCAAAAACTTCAAAAATAACGGTAATATAGTTCTGTGGTGACAGATCAATTAGTGATAACTCCAAAATTCAAGTTTTTCATTATAGCCATTTAAACATTTGAAAAATTCTTGCAAATCGGATTGCGCCTGATAATATCAACGCTTTATTGTAATATACTTTATGGTAGTAGGTAACTAACATAATATTATAACTCTGATGATAATTTAACGTTTAGTATGATTAAAGGGAGTTATCAGTGTTTGATCAAAATTACTACCAATACCTTATAGGTAGAAAAAGGAGTTATGATTTTATTACCATAAAAAAGAACTCTAGAAAAAAAAGGAAAACAATGAATACACAGATTTTTTTAATTTATTCATTTTCAATAAATTAAAAACTAAAATAAATTATTGTTCAGAAGAATTGAAATCATCCTCACTATCACTGACTGTTGCTGTTAATCTGTTGTCATGTCTCAAGTTAACATAAAAATCCCGATATACTGGATCCAGAAATTGTATCAGATCTAATAAATCCTTATATTTTTTTTCTTCAATTACCAATGGTTCAGAATATGCCAGTGGCAATTTCACCGCATCCAGAAGCCGCCCCCTTCTATTAAGTGAACACATCCTAAATGTTTCTTCTGAATTTAAGGAGTATTTGAAAGAAATTTCTCCGAATTTTTTAGTAACTTTCACCCAGAAAATGTTGTTCCAGTTGAACGGCTGTCGCTGGCTGTCAATATTTCTCTTAACCAAAACGTTTGTCAAGAGATTAGAAAATGAAAAGAAATCATTCTGACTCATACTGTGAACAACGTAGTTGGAACTAACCATTCGCACTAAATTCATCCAATCCTGTGGTATAGACAAAATTACGTTATGTTTCTTCTTAAAACGTTCAATAGCAGCGTGGTCTGTATCACATTTAAGATGGGTGTGCCCGGGTACCAAAAACTTGTGATGTATCTCCTTTAAATTTTGTTTTTTCTTAATCACATACATAAACATAACTGGTAAAATGGAATTTCTATTCTGGCCAGGACACGTATCAGAATAAAAAACCAAAGTCTCTACCGTATCAGGTAACGCCATAATAAATTTATATAAGCAAGATGCAATTTCGTTTGCACCTCGCTGAGCTGTTCCCTCGTGCCACATAAAACATGAAGTCTTTTTGTCTAAACAATTACGCACAGTTAAATTGAATGTCCATAATTTTCTCTTATAAAAAGACACACTTGTGGACAAACAAGGGGTCTCTAGACATTTTTGCAGATCAAACGAGGCTGTAACTAATTTTCCATCAGATGTAATGCAAGCAACCTTGTCACTACGTTTAGTTTCATAGTGAAAGTCCGCCTTCACATGGTGCTCCGCTTGATTAATTTTTAAAATATTTTTTTCAATCGCATTATGGCAGGATTTTATTTTCATGTCGAATGCGTCACATGTTTTACATGTATCAATAGCTGGTTTTTTAAATTTTAAATTATGAGTTGAAAACTGTCCTCTGTATACACCAAGCCTAACGGCATTGTCTGATACATTTACAGGTTTCTCTAAATTCAGCTTTTGAGTGTATAGATTATACATTTTTTTTAAGCTCATATCGCATCCTAAGTATTTTTTTTCTGTGTGCCTGCGGCTATAGTGACTGATGTAGCAAGGAAAACTTCGTATATGATCATTTACATAGGCTATATCCTTGTCATTTCTTTTAGTTCCTGGCGGATGTCTTCCTCTACTGTCGGGCGTCACAATATTGGATTCAGACTTCTTTTTCAGAGAGATTAAATAATTGATGAATCCTGGACCTTCACCATAAATGTTACTGAAACAAGTTTTGCACAAATCGATCAATTTACCATGGTTGTCAAATTTATATTGAACAGAAATCTGTCGATTTTTAGTGTTCGAATTTTTACGTTCCCGTTGTTTATCCATGATTACTATAAATGCTGACAAATGCTGTTTTTGGGCATCTCTTGAAGGCAATTTCCTGTAGTCTCGATAAGTAATCTTTAAATCTACGTCTGTAAGCTTAGTTTTACACTTAGAACGGCATGAATCTAACAATGGCTTTTGCGGACGTGATAATATTTCCTTGCCTTTAGATGTCCTGTAAGTTTCCCCTTTACGCCGCTTTTCGGATCTTTCTTTACGTAGCTTTCGTTGCATTGAGCCATAACCTTTTCTCCTTTTAGTTGAATCCATACTAACTAATTCAGCCAATGGAATGTTGTCAAGGGAAGACGAGGATAGTGACGCATTAGTCCTTTGGTTCCCACACGTGGGTGGAGACCATTCATCGGAGGAAGACGCAGAATAATGCAAATTACACATGTAGTTATCGCAAGCATCACCTTGAGCCTGAAATCGAAACAGCAATTACATTATGGTTTCGGAATAGAGACTTTATGTACTGTAAACATGCATCAAAATGAAGGCGTGCGTGTGCATAACTTTCAAATTAAGCGTACTATTATTGCGTGAAAATTTAGCTTTTCACTGCGGGGAATTCAATTTTGGTACATATCAGGGTACAGTCCAAACGATAAAAATCAGTCAAATTTATAATTTTTGTTGTTACTAATAGTAGGACGGGAGGAGTGGTATTAAGGCTGACAAATTTGAAGTACTTACGTCTAAACTTCCTGGCTCACTCATTTTTATTGTTCACGTAAAAAACTTTTTTAGTTTATTAAATCTTAAAATATTAATAATTTATTAAAAGAGAACATATGATTGCAAGATCGCACTGTTACACTGTCTACCACTTAACTTGAAATGAAAAACAATGAACAAACATATCATTCATTTTCATAAATAAATGAGGAGGGGCGGAGTTTTCACGTTTTACTCTCATAAAATGTTCCCGCGCTTTTGTGAAAACCGGTTTTCTTGAAATATTGACAGTCACATTTTGTTGCTGTAATGGACACATGTTGTTGCTGTAATCCTATGATATTTGTACAGCACGTGCTTTTGTTTACATTCGTTTTGTTCTGAAGAGATTAAGTGGGAGAATCTCACGCTGGATTCTCTGATATTTTCGGAAAAAATGAGAATTTCATTTGCGAGGAATTTTATATCTCCTTTCAGCACATTGGCCAAAGCCAAATTTATCTTTTTCTTAAAAGGTGGAGGTATTGTGACCTGATGTACATTATTATGAATAGTTTGAAACGATTTTGAAGGTATTCAATAAGATTTTGTCGTTCGGGTAATCCTACGCTCTCTCGATTTTTGTTTTTCACTCGTTGTCTCAGTTGGACTACAAAGGTGCATAGCCAAGTTCTTTTCCCCCATTCATTGAAAAGACGAGAGTATATGACATTAGCTGTTTCGGTCTAAAAAACACGAAAAGTTTCCAATTTTGTTCGGGTGTGTCCTCTCTTCTTAATATTAGGTTATCTTTGGTGAAGGTACAAAGTTGCGAGAGAAGAAAGTGAAATTTCCCCTAGAAACCCGGTTTGAATACTGCATCAAGAATACCCGTGTGGATGGCCCCTTCATATATAAATGTGAAGACTACAATGAGAATACCAAACGTGCGAAAAGGCTGACTCCATAGACGTATATATAATTTTTTCTTTTGGGCAATTAGTGATAAGTGATGAGATAAATCATTTGTGAAACAGATAGTTGTTTGATCAGAAGGTTATATGTGATCTTATAATGATATGACCAAAAATTAAGATAAAACACCTGAGATATTACTAACGTACCATGGTCATTATAGATTTTCTATTGAAGATGGAATAATGACTAGTAGATAAAAAAAAAGTATAAGTCCAAACAGTTGGAATCACATTTATAATAGAAAATTCTCAATTTTGGAGTTATCACTAATTGATCTGTCACCACACAGTTATTTATAAAAGGAACAACGAAAACTTATTTTGTTCATACCTAATGGACAAAATGAAATACTGTATTTTAAATGCACAGCTCACAAACAAATATTTCGGTTCTCTTAGGTTTGTCGGCACAAGATGCGTATGCCCAATGTCCACATGTTACGCATTTTAGCCGACTTTCTCCAGGCTTAGACCGGGAATATAAATCACTGCAATTTGTAAAATAATTAATATTTTTATTTTCTTCTTCTTATTTTGCGTGTTTTAAGATCGGTACTCAATGTTTTTTTTTATTGATGTCTTTGCTTTCTTGGATGTTTTAGTATTATGGTTTTTTGACTTTATTTCATCCATGTTAGCGGTGGATGTTAAAATTAAATTCTGTTGTCTACTCTTAACTTTTCGTTTTCCTTGGCCACTTATAAAATTTCCTTTTGGAACAGGTGATATAACACCCAATGGGACTGTGAAAGCATTGGACGGACCAGTAGTCTCTGTGTGACAATTGTTGGCCTTTGTTTGTGAAGTCTATATTGGTTCAGTGATGTCCGTTCGAGGAAGTTCAGTCGCTGGAACGTTCACCGATTTCTTATTTAATTCATCTTGCATAGGAATGTTAGTTATTTAACCAGGTTTATATGCATAATCGGAGAAAACATTGGGATTTACAGCCCAAAGTCCCGTCTTTTTGAATCCACTGCAGGCATTTTGAACAGTCGCTGCTTTACCATACGTTTGACTGAGCAAAGAACCAATTTGATAATGTGTCACCACACGTCCAGGGAGAGGTCTGAGCCAGTGAGAAATCTCCTGATTAAAATATATTTTCAATGACCCGTAAAAACAAACATCTGAAGGCTGAATGCGATGAGTGCAATGTGGTGGTAGACAAAGTAGCACTATGCCATTTGCTTTGGCAAATTTCACGGATTCGAAGCCCTTGTAACTCACGTGCGCATCCACTATCAAAAGTAGCTTTGTCTCTACACTTGCATTCACCTGAGATTGGAACTGACGAAGCCATTTAAGTAAGACTTCGCCACTCAACCATCCTGATTCTTGAACTATGCCAAGAGTTCCCGTAGGTGCATATCGTCCAGAAGCTCATTTTTCATATTTTTACGAGGGAATATAAGACATGGAGTCACAAAAGTTCCGGTGGCGTTCATCCAATAAACGATTGTAACGTTGGCCACCCTCTCGGCAATGATAAGTGCACCCACCTGTTTTCTTCCCGATATTTTCTGTGGTCTTTGTACAGTAGATAGGCCAGACTCGTCAATATTGTACATCCTACTTGGACGAGTATACGACCTCTTGATAAACTTTGAAAAACCTTTCTATTTTGGGCCTGTTAAAAGCTTGAGCTCTGGTTGCGAACGTTGGTTCCGGTTTCCGCAGTGATATGTCTTTATGCCTCTCAATAAAACCGTTAACCACTCCTGTCCAGCGCGATTTATTTCGTTATTAAATGAATTTTCAAACTCATTTTTTTCTGCAAGTCTAAAAGCCAGCTCTAGCATGTCACAGCAAGTTAATCCAAATAGACGAGTTTCTAATAATTTTAAGTGATCAACGAGTTGCTTCTCCACTTCTGGAGGAAGTGTCAATTTAAACTTGCCTAAATCTTTGGTATTGGGGCTCATAGTTTTATTTAAACGTAATTCGTGTCTACGCAAAGTAGCTTGGGGAGTACTGAACTTTTTAGATGCAGCTAACCATCCCATTTGGCTCTTTTTAGTCACTTCTATGGCTTTTTTAATTTTTTCTTCGTTCCATGATTGACGATTAGTGGTTCGCTTGTAATTTTGTGGCATGATGAAAACTATACTTACGCAAAGGAAAATTGTTACTTTAAAAAAATGTACCTGCAATCAGACGACTATGAGCAAACTGACATATGTCTGTTATTATGTCCATTAAAGGTGTATGTCATTTTGTCCAAACTACACTGAGTTATTTTATATCCTCAACACCGACGTAAGCACAATAAAACATTGGAAAAACTATCTTTATCAGACATTATTAAAACAATCCAAATAATTATAACAAGGATACAAGAAACCCCTTAGGTAAATGTTAGGTAATCAGTTGATTACTGATTATCCTATCTTGTTTACACTATAGTTGATGCTCGTTACCAATTGCCACCAATTGGGTAAGCCTATTGAGGCATCATCAGTCTTGCGTATAAGATATTGAACCGGTGATACCAAATGTTATCAATTGAATGATCTGTATGATGAATCTTCAATCTTGAGCGTGTGCTAGATAGTTGAGGTTACCCCACTTGAGGTAAGGGGTAAAATCGTCCTGTCGTTAATGAATGTAAAGGACTGTCCCTATGGCAGTATAAAGAAGTTATCCTGGCGAGAAACAATTACTCGAATTAGTAGTCTTTAACGAAACCAGAAGACTGTGGTGGTATCCTATGGTCCCTATGACAATATGATCTGGTGCTATGGACAATTTTGCTACTTTTCCGCTCACTAGGCTATAGAGACTAGTGACTTGAAATACGGCTGAAAAATAATAGTTATTATGTTCACAGGAAAGCGGTGCAACGGGGTGTCCTTTCAGTCCCTATGACCACAGAAGAGAATCCAGTATGATTACACTAGTACTGGGGCACGACCTCTGTAACCTTCCTCACGACAAGAATGGCGAGAAGCGGTAATTTAGATGCCGGTATGCAATCCACGAAGTGAAGTCAATCTGCAAGCGGACGTAGATAAACCAGTACTGTAGTTACGACAGTACAGTGATAGTCGAAGGATGAGGTTGCTTGCGCCCCCAGTGTACTGTTCCAGTTGCGGTTCTTGATTATGAAATATAATCTGTCTAGTTGTCCACTGAATGCGGGTCCCTTCCTATCTTTACAAACGTCTGAAAAGGTCAGACATATGGAAGCATAAAGAATTAAAACAGGTCTCTGATATTTTGTCCCAGTAGTCCTGGATATATATTTTAAAATATTTTCTCTTTTTATAAAAATTCTTAGGTAGGTTGTCAGAAGACTACAGCCATTTTTTTTCTTTTTCAGAACATTTTAAATAAAAAAAAAATCAACGCCTGTCTAGCTACGGCTTTCTACGTTCGACAAGGTATCGCTAGCGGTGAATTTTGTGATGAACGTACCCTGGTTTACACGGTGTGTGACGAAGGTTTGGAAATGGGCGAACCGAGACCGAAGCGTTACCATAAACTTACCTCAACCACCAAGAAATTATTAAATTTTAAATTTTTTGCGCAGCCAAAAATGTCACAATGCACATGTCACTCAATTCGCTGCCATGGGGAAACTGGCACGTGCGCAGGTCGGAACATGAGGCTAGAGTAACTTAGTGCCAGTATTGCAACCTATTTAACATGAACCGTTTATGGGATATTGCTACCATGTCATTTTACCTGTATATTCCATTTTGTCCACGTTTCCCCTAATTTTCCTGCTGTGAGATTCAAAGTACTAGATACACAAATAAAAAACAAGTAACCATGTAAAATTCAAATACATGTAGAAGATTGGTGGATATTTTAGGTGAGAAACACCCAAAACCTGCACAGGTGTCCACCAACCTTAAAAACAAAGAAGACACACAATAAATCCAATAAATTTTCTACATTACCTGTAGTACATGCTATCCAACAATGACAAGTTGGCAACACACCACACAAAACACTATTAAATTAATTATTAATTTCCATTCACTAATGAATGTGAAAGAGAGGCAAGGTGCGAGCAGGACATAACAGCGAAAATCGTGAGAGAAATTCATTGGAATGAACCAAAAAATTGCGCATCGATAAGGTAGATCAAATTTACGAAAAAATCAGTTAAAATTATTAAAAATAATAATAAATCCTTATGGGAAGGATGCCAAAAAATGTGAAATTACAAAGAATAATTAAAGCTCTAATAAAGTTATAAAAAGATTTCGAAAATTTCACTTTATGGATAGTGTGAAATCGGGACAAAGTTTTCTATAAAAAGCGCGTCTTCCTTCATTCGCTCTCTTATTTTCTACGAGTTGTTATAAGGTGAACATATGCCAAGTTGGTTATAGTTAATTTTTTCATGCAAATTGTCTCAGCGTTTTGTTAAAGGTTTTTATAAATTCGAAAAGATTTTCATTCCGCTCTTGCAATTTTTTTTTTGGATTAAAATTTTAATTTTTCAGTGAATAATAATTTTTTTTTTTATTTCAAATTCATTCGTTCGACGAATTCTGGGCCATTTGAAAGGTTTAAGTTTTGTCCAATTAAAAATTTGAACAAGGTAGTATTTATTTCATTTACCAATTTAAGGTTAATGGACATATGTAATTGCATGCCACACGGGTATAATTACTGGTCGAAAAATAACCTAAACAAATTGATCATTAATTTCTTATAAAATTTATTCCTTTTCCGAATTTTTTGTTGCATAGATACAGTGAATTGTAATTTTATTGTTTTTGAGATTTTATGGAAAAGATGCTTATATGGTATTTTTTGCAAATCATGTTCAAATAGTAAAAATTAAAATAGACTAAATTATTTAAGTGAAATAATTAATAGTGCAGTAATTAATGATTTTTTTTTTAATAACATGGTTTTTAAATATAAAGAGAATGAATTAAAAATTGTGAAATTGGATTTAGAATACATTAAAAAACGCTAGTAATTCTGTTTAATAAGTTAAAGTTTGATACAATATTTGAGTAAGATAATCAATTAGATAGTATAATTTTTTTGAGTTTCATAAAAGGAATTGAACTGTGTTCGATTTGTCGAAATTAACATTGATATTCAAGAATTAAAAGTGAATGATAATCAAACGATATCTTTTAATCACTACACTACCTACCACCATTTTGAATTTCGGCTTACAACAAATTTTGGTTTGTAAACGCAACTCAATTATTGGAATTGACTAGTAAGTTGATTAAAGGTTAAAAGTTTATCGCGTCGATTCGATACATTTCCCTTGTTCACTGGCATATGTATGTTAACCCTCTAGCAGGCAAGCCCGCCTATAGAAGGGCTGCACGTTAATCGCAGTAGCTCAAGTAGTAAAATTGAAATATAACGGACATTTATGACATCCATATGAATAGACTCGACATTATAATAGAAATTGAATGTTGTCGTATCACAGTTTTGTTAGATACGCTCAATTCTGTTTAATTTTTGCACAGAGAGGTACAAAAATTATAATTCAAATATTTGTGTTTTTTAAATAATTTGAAAAATATTTTGCGTTTGTTTTGTGCAGTGAAAAAATTATTAGTAACCTGAATTAGTTGGTTAGTGATGAGCAAAATTGGTATTGGTCTTGCAGTCTTGGTCTTGGTCTTGCAGAATATGCAAGACCAATACCAAGACCAAGATTGTAAACATGATCACAAGACCAACACCAAGACTATGTGTACGTTAACAAGACCAAGGCCAAGACCACATTATGCAAGACCAAGACTCATTATGCAAGACCACATTATGCAATTATGCACAAGTCATAGCACTATTGCATTTTATTTATATAAAGATTAAAAGGACACAAATAACACATCCCGTGTACAGACAAGATTTATTTAGACGGGGATAAGGTAGTTTTTAACTATTTATAAATTTATGGCATGATACATCAATTATAGAATTGCGCAAAAAAACGAAATCCTAGATTAAAACTAAAACCAAAAGTTGACTGTGCAGCCCAAAGCTAAAGCCTACTACAAGATCACAGACAATACCGAGACTGAATTGCAAGACCAAGAGCTAGAACAAGACCTAGATCAACACCAAGACTTGACTATGCAAGACCAAGACCAAGACCAATATTATACCAATCTTACCAAGACCGAAACCAAGACCATTATAGTCTTGGTCTTGGTCTTGTATTTTCACATCACTAGTTGGTAGTGATAGTGGATAAAACAAACCTTATCATACAACACATCATTACACTCATCGACCCGACCGCGCACCGTCTAAAGGCGGGTTTGCCAAGGTAAGTGAAGTTTTTCGAGTATTTATGAATGACGAAATACATATGCCTTTTGTTTTTAGATATGCCACTGAAGAAAAAGGGACCTATTATCCATTCGCCGATAAGGAGAAAAATATACAATTTTTCCAAAATGTCTGATGAAGAAATAGGAGAAATGTGAATTCAAGTTCTACCGATGAATCTGAAGAAGATAAGGTTTGGAGTGGAGATTTTGATGATGATGACAGTGTGGGCGATCAATATTTTCAAGTTCCATTTGAAGAAGAAGCGAAAATCGACGAATTCGTTTCTAAATTAGGAAGCTCATCGTCAACTGAATTCCTCAGTGAAGCCATTAACAGGAGTTTGAATGTCAGCAATTTCTCATTTCCATTTCAATCTACACCGCCAACTCGAACAAAGGAAATCTATGCAGCGAAAGATGAGTTTCAAGTAAGGCAATCTATGGTTTCATATTTAGCTGTTAAGCGGGCAGCAGGGATACAGCAAGAGGAGCCACAAGCAGAACCATCGTTGTCTCCACCTTCAACTGTTACACAGCCAGTAGAAATACAGCATGAACAGTCGCAAGAAAACCATTGGTACGTTCACCATTAACTGTTGCTCGAACGAAACATAAACCTCCGAAACGACCCCGGTTTCCTTTGCCAGAACAGGAAGAAGGTGGGTCCAGCGGAGATTCTACCCATGGTGGATTCATTGGAAATGTAATGCAGACAATACCAAAATCGAAAGAATTGACAAACATCGTGGCGAAAAATAAGCATTTGGAACTTCATCGGAACAAAGTTGTGTTTCAAGGGGAGAAAAGACTTGCAGACAGTTATAATGAACTGAAAGCACCCTTTCAATGTTTTAACTATTTCTTCACTGATGAGCTCTTGGAATTCATTGCACGTGAGACGAATCTGAAAGCAAGGCAGAATGACATTCAAACGGAACTTAGTATTACTCGAGTCGAAATTATACAATACATAGGCATATTAATATACATGTCTTTATATCGATATCCGAGTATTGAAAAATTTTGGGGACGGAATGCATTTCAATCTGTTAAATCAGTGAAGACATCAAAACAATTTTATCAGATCAGGAGTTTTCTCATTTTCAATAACATCGAACACATGGAAACTAAAAAAAAACTGAAGAAGGATACGACCCGTTGTTTAAAATTCGCCCAGTTCTCGATTGGTTAAACATAAGATTTGATTCAGTTCCAAAACAACACCGACTACGAAAAATCATTTCAAACATCAAACTTGTACTGATGGGTGACTATACGAAATTACATATGGGCATTTATCTAAGCCAAGGTATCAAAAGAATTGGTCTAAGACAAATTCTAGCTAGTTATATATCTCGTTTCATGTCTCAGTCTCATAAATGCATTTATAGTTCAAATTTTTGACATTCGCGTTTTGTTTTATTATGTTCATGGCTCCTTCAATTGTTATATTTTAGTTTTCTTTGTGTTTTAAATGGTTGTTTTTGTTTTCTTGTTTTTGTTTGTTTACTTATTTTTGTTTTTTCCCTTCACTTTTTTTTTTGTTAGTTTTTCTTTTTTGTGTTTTTGTAAAGCGACCCTGAACAAAGCTATTACTATTATGCTGTATCGCATTAAATGCAGCAGAGTAGGAAGCATGATGGAATAATCGGCATTTTAATCTTTCAATTGCAGTGCGAAATTTTAATTAGAGTAATGATTAAAAATTTATGTTCACAAAATAGCAAATTAGAACTGCATAAAAAGACAATTCCAAGTCATTATTTAAATTTAACATTGCTGTGAATGCTGTAAGTAAATTGAAAAAGGCAAGTTATGTGATTGCAATTAACTTTATAATTTTAAAACATAATGAATATACCTATCTCAAATTTATATTCTACAAGACAAGCAATAATAAATTCCCAACTAACTTTACAATCTTCTTTTCAGAATACATACATGAGACTTTTTCCAGTATGTGGTACGAATCATGCAAGATTTTTGCTCCCTACTGAATTTTCTACACTTTTTTTTTTATTTGTTTATTTTTAAGTAATATTTATTCCCTACATTTCTACGGAATTAATTAATTGAAAGTAACCTCGTAAGATAAATGCAAATGCATGGTAAAGAGTGTTACTGCCTGTAAAACAAATATCCACAGCATCGCCAGTTTCAATAAAAATACCTACATATCATAACTGAGACAGAATTGATTTATACACTTAATACTGACAGAGACGAACTTCCTTGGGAATTAACATAATTGCATAAAACTATAAAAAAATTTTTAATAATTATTATAACTATTAAATAAAATAAATATTCATAATTCATTAAGATATTTTCCCCCTGCAGAGAAATTTTTGCCATTATCGGAATATATTCGTATGTAAGTGCGACGGTCTTCCGTAAATAATTAGTCCTCACTAAAACAATTACTACCCACAATGTATCATTCGTCAAGGAGGTTGTGGTAATAATTGTGGCTAATGATTGCGTGTGGCGGATTATCATTATATTAATTAATTGCCTGTCACCATAAATAGGAATCTAACACATACACACAAAAATACAATCGATTACTTTGATGATGTAATTTCCTAATATTCTTCTGAATTGAGTGTTGGATTATAAATTGTTGCATCCAACTACACGAGTGCGGGTTTGTTGAGAAAAAATGTACTCACGCAATATTTAGGAGTATTAATTGCGTTAAGTGTATTATTTCTTGCTAAAGATTTGTCTCCCCAAGGTTGTAGTGTACAATATGAGAGCATATAATTTAATTAGAATATCTTCGAAAATACTTCAAAATTAATCTCCCTCATAAATTCTGCTCTGGGCATTCCGGTTATCCAAAAACATGCAAACTGTAAAAATAATTAATTAATTTTTTTAGCATTTTAATACGATTAATTTTAACTTTAATGATTGATATAAGACAACTTCTGTCTATACCCTAGAGAAATGGTCTTATATTAACCACTCGTATGCTCGTTAGATTGTGAAAATTATTTTTGTATATCCTTCGCTAGACAATAAAATTCTCACAACAAATTTCAGAAATTTTTACGTTCAGAAGAGCTTTGCACTACATCTAAAATATCTCGAACTAACCCTTCTCCCAATATAAGTGAAAAAAAGAAGAACTTTTTTTTTTGTATGGCACTCTTCCTACGGAGGGGTTGACCAAATTTTCGGTTCGTTAAGTCAAGGAGTTCTTGAAATATCTGTGTCTATTAGAAGTAAACGTCGACCTTTTCCATTGCACTGCATTTTGTATAAATAGCCAAAGACCATTTTAAAATACTAAGGGCCGTATTCACTAAGCCATTTAATACAAATTTAATTTAAATTTAATTATTATTAAGGGATCGCAAAAATTTTTTTGTAGCTATTGACCAACGTTAACAAAATAAACAATTTCAGACATTTCGGACTATCAGCTTCAAGCTTTACGAACTTGGCAAGTGACAGTTTTCGTGACAGTTGTTGTAATTTAAATATAATTTAAAAAGTTAAAGGAAGTTTTTAAAATAAACAATAAAAATGTTGTTATTGAAGTGCCTTTACCAATAAAAGGATTTTAAATAAATATAGCTCGAGATGGCGGCAAATATAAAAGCACCGAATATGAAGGGAGAAGAAAAAATTAGGTTAAAGGAACTGGCCATCAAATATAAGGCAATACTGGAATGTAAGAAAAGTGATGTGGTGACAATTCTTGAAAAACAAAACAAAATCTTGAAAGGAATTGCTGACGAATCCAATGCTAATTTGTTCTATAAAAGAACCGAGAAGCAACTGCGGACTACATCCCAAAATTTGAAACAATCGCTGAAGAAAGATATAAAGTGGAAACTTTTAAAACTGGAGGTGGATCCCTTGTTAGAAGAGTGGATAATAACGTTCTATTGCTTTCAATCGTTGAGGCTGAAGTGCAGCAAATCCACAACATTTATGACTCCAGTAGTAAATACCTTAAAGTTTTTGATGTAAGCTATAATACAGTTATTAATATTTCTCTAGTTTCTTAAATAATCTGCTTAGATTCCCGATGCTGGTGATGATTTAGAAGAAAAAGACCTCTATGAGACATATCTCAAAGAAATGGATACTGACAACGAACCATCGGGGCCAAACCTAGGTAGAAGTTACTTGGTAGGTGTTACAATGACCCTGGTTACTTCAGACTCATATCAGAATGAGCTAGGGGCTGCCAAAGCTACAAAGGAGTCTCTAGGTGTTGTCAATACATGAATGACAGCAAGAAGTCCTAATGGACCACGTTTACCAGGTTCATCCCAGCGGCAAAGAGGAAGACTAATAAAAAAAACGGAAAGTTCAGGTGGAGATAGAGGAAAGCAGAGCGGGAACAGAAATGTTAAAAGCGAAAACAGAATTAGCAGATTTGCAAATACAACAAATTAAAAATAATTTAAAACATACGTACAATTCGCGTAAAATATTAAAAAATGATTTAAAAAAATTCGCAATAACTGAATTACGCACAGAAAACTCGGTCTGAGTATCCCTCGTATTCATTTGAGGTTGCTGTAGGTTGTCAAATTCAATTTCAATTGGTGGAATTTTCCTGTTTCTTAAAAGATTGTTTAAAACAGCGGTCGCAACAATTACTATTACCACTGTTGTGGGCGCTTCTCGCATTTCTAAAACAACAAACAACAAATCAAAAGAAAATCATAGATAATTTCCACTGACATGTATACAAATGAACTACTCAAAAATGCATGAAATCAAATGGCAGCACCTGTCTCTTTCCGTGAGAGCATTATTTCCCACTGAACTGTAACGATTGGTAATGACAGCTGGTAGCATTGACAGTGAGGTCATAATTTTCTGAAATCAAAACTGGTGCCACATGATGAAATAGTCCATTTATATATGTATATGTCAGTGATGATTTCATTTACTAGTCCCGATGACTGGAAATGTTCTTTTCCAAATTCCTATATCACGCTCTACAATTTTTCGTCATCAAATAAGACTTATAAGCATAGCTTGCACCACCAAGTAAGTAACTAGAACTAAACTCCCATACTTCGAGTCTTGCTCTAATGTAGGAGAAATTGAATACAATCATGACAAGACGCAGGCCATCTAGAACAAGAAATGCTTAATTACTATGTAAAATTATGAAGCTCGCTACAAATCTGACATTGATGTCAATAATACGCATATCCGCATTATAAAAAATTTGTGTGTTTATTTCAGACTAGCTTTTGCGATTCCTAAATTTTTCTGGATTTTCTCCAACTGGAGATTGTATAGAGATTTGTGTACTTTCAAGTATAAAGAAAAAATCATATTTACAAAGCAGTATTTATGTAGTAGATACTACTAACCATCTATTACACCAATAATGTTTGGTATACCGTAAATGGTGTAGCGGAAGCTACAAAATAATTTTTATTTTTGTTTGTTATTGAAAATAGAATGAAATATAATTCTTGGTTTGTCAGAATAATATTTGCGCTGACTGTAAAGAAAAGAAAATATTCTATTGACGTTTAAAGGAAAAACACTTTGAAGAAAAAACTTTGAACACAGATACACACTACTGTATAGATTTTGAGAAAATACACATCAAGACATTTTGGAATGTATTGTTTTTAAAAATACAGATCTTGTGTCAAGGATATTTTAGTATTAATTTAGACGCAAGAGGGCAAACTTGTAAAATATTATAAAAAAAACTTTTACTGTTACACTTTAAAAAAATATATAAAAAATATTTAAAGGTATTTAAAATAAAGAATAAATTAAAAAAAAATTATCATTAAATGAAAATAATATAATTTTCAATTTTTATCCTCCAAAGAATTTAGGTTATACATATATATATTTATATAAATAAAGAACAGCAACATATTAATATTGTTGCCATACAAGTTCACATGGCATAAAATCTTCTTCGATTTCAGACATGCAAATATATTCCGCTGCCAACGATCAAATGGCTTTTGACACCCTTAGAATTATTCTGCTTATGGTAGGTTGAGAAAGGCCAAATAAATCTCCATTAATTATTTGGAAACTTCCTGTTGCATAATAACTAAGGGCAATAAGTATTTGGTCTTTCACAGAAACAGGATTATTTCTTTTCAACTGAGACTCTAGTTTGCCTTCCAATTTTCCCACCATTTTCCTGACAAGACTTTTGGTTAGTCTGAAACTACACTCGAAGGAATCGTTATCGTATTTTAGGAACATGTTCGGCCTTGCTGAATTATTCTCTTCTGCGGCGACACCGGTATATCATATGATTCCTCTAATAACACCATAAACTTTTCATCTGGAGATTCATTTACGTCTCTCGATGTGGATGGTCTTATTTCTTCCAAAGCAGTAATTAAAATTGAATTAATTTCTATTCACGTTTTAATGCACTTGAAACTATCTATTTACTGATATCGCAAGATATCTAGACAGTTAAATTCTCGCTTCTTCAGTCTTTTTAACAGCTCTATTAAAATTATGAAATTTGACAGCATGACATTTGACTGTATGACCCTTCAATCAGCTGATATTGAAATTAAACTTATTTAAGAGAGGGTAAGGCCTGACTTAAAATTAAATTAAAAGTAAATTTTCATTAAATGAATAAGTGAATTGCTTTAGTTGAAAATTTATTTAGTTTTACTTGGTGAATACGGCCCTAAATGTGCATTTGGATAAAATTTGAGTTGTCTTTAGGTTTGTGAGCGCGCCTACCTTGCAGAGGAATACAAAGTTAGTTAGTTTACTTCTAATGAAATTAAAAAAACAAATTTGAAAATACAGCGTTTTGAATGTTACTTCTGGAAATAACGGCTTTTGATTTTAATTTTGGTGGGAATGGCGAGCTTTGGAAATTAAGTAAGTAGGTTAGTTATTAAGAAATAAAACGATTTTAATGAAGTTCATTTATTAAGAACAACGAAAAGAAAAAAGTTAACAATGTATATAAACAGTTAAAATAAAAGAGGACTTAAACTCTTATATCCATTTCTTCCATGAATTCACAGTAATCTTCTCCATCTTCACTATTATTATTCACAGTTTCATCTGAATGCGGTTGGTTCTCGATTATATTTTTGTAATACCTTCTTTAAATGCTTCTTTAAATGTCGTAGGGTTCTCCAGTCATCTCCAAAGTATTTTTTGAGCAAATTATCAACAATATTTATTTTGGCAGTTTTCATTAATATGCTGGTGGATAGTGGTTGAGGGTTCGCTTCAGTCAATATTTTTGCCTGGGTTAATTACTGATTTTCCTACCCCAATGTCTGACTTGTATGACACTTCTTTTCGAATAGTGACTGTAGATTTTCGTTTGGTCGTAGCTTTAAACTTGAAATGCCATTTCCCAGTTGCCTTAAAAAAGCATGAGCACTCAGTTTTCCAGCCCAGTACTGGACATTCCCCTGAGCCGAGATTCACTACGGTCCCATGATTCCTATAGATGTCCATATACTCCTCAGGTGATATAACAGTATCTTTACATTTCACATCTTTTTCAATTTTCTCCAAAGCTATATCGAGAGGTAAAAAGGAATGACCAACAACTGCAAATATTACTTCAATTTGTGTTACATTACTTGGAGATTTTTTGATTAGCCAATAAGCCAACAAACACATTAAAATTGAATTTTTGTTCTGGCGGTGACAATCGTCTGCAAATAGTCTGACCCTTTTAATTCCACATAAATTTCAAAGACGTAACAGATGATAAATTCCGGATACTATCTCATTGGATCTTTTCAAACGTTCATGTTCTTTCCAAATGTTAAGAAAAACATTTTCTTTAGTTAGACCCTCCTTCGAAAATCCTTTAATTACCCCAAAATTATAAAGATAGAATTGACGGCTATAGTAGCTTACCTGATCGTGCACCTTCGACAAAACCATATTTTTCTGGCAATCAAATGCTATAGTGAGTATGTCTGGTTTTAGCTCTTTCAAAATTGTATAAGAGGCCTTAGCATAAAGGATTGTTTCTTTTAGATATTTCTTTCTAGTTCTATTCTTTCCTTAAGTCTTAGGCATGTTGAACAAACATCTCAACAATATGACGTGAAACTTAGATAGAAATTTGTATTGAGTACAAATCTAAAATAACTCCTTGTAACTTTCAAAGCCGAATCAATAATTTCATTGTCGTACAATCGGTACAATTTATTTACTTTAAGTCCCCAGATAAATACCTAATCGGCGCCTTTACGCAACACTGCGGCAATAGTGAGCTTCGAGGACTTTAAACTTAGTTCTAAATCGGATAACGGATTCATTCTTTCGATCCTACTTTGAAGATAGTTTGTCACCCCCACGACGTTCAACAGGTGTTTGTCCCATTAGCAAATGACTTTTAGGGACGCATTGAACTCCATCTTTCCCAATATTTAATATTCCGCAGAAAGCTTTTTGGCAAACTCTTAAGGGGGGTTAACACCAAAAAAAAGCTCACGATTTCTGTTTCCAAAAGCTTAGTGAACATAAACGCATAAAAGTATGCAATTTTAAAATTGAAACAAATCACTATATGTACATGCAAAGTTATATGATGCTGTGATATTTGTCTGTATTGTACACCAAAGCATGTCGGGCATCTGCACAGCAGTAAGGTAGAATCACTGACTTATAAGTCAGTGGGTAGAATTGCATAGGCATGGCGAGATTTTAAATTTGGCTGTCGGATTTTTCTTAGAATTGTGTTGAGGAGCAGGTAAGGAGCGAACGAAATGTATGCTCTCTGCGCTGTTGATCAGACACTTTTCCGTGTAATTTGTCTGGCACTATTTATTGCTTGGGCAATTTTATTTGACTGAAGTCCGTCATCAAATAAAACTCTTCCAAGAATTCTGAGTTGTAATATACCTACCATATAATTTTTGCAATGTTCACACGTTGTCAGATTACCATTTTATTAACTAGATATCCAAAGAACTACTTTAGAGAATTAGATTTGAATTTACCAACAACACAATTTTCAATATATTGTGCAGATAGAGAGACGAAGATGAGACCAGAACAAACCATCAAACCGCTAGGAGATATTTCATAGAAATGCGCTATTGGTAGTACCTCTAAGCGTAGGTACAGTAAATAGAGAAATCAATTAGATTGAAAAATCTCCGACAGTCTTCTTCTTGAGAAGGTGTCTCCCAAAGGCAAATTTTTGCTTTGGTCCACAAAGTTCTTATTTCTACCCATTTCATAGTTCTATTCACTTAAAATAGGACACGGGACGTGGTATTCAAAATATTAATTGATTCTTTGCGGCAGAAATTCGCTGTGAGAGCCACGGTAGTCGATTTCGAAAAAATGCTAGAGTTACTCCGTGAAGATCTTTGGTTGCCAGAAAGGTCAGCTAGTTTACCTATTCAAAGAGGCAGTAGTGTCAAAAATTACGTCAAAGCATGCGTAAAATACGGCGAATAAATCTACCAAAAACAACTCTGTGAAGCAAGGGGCGAGCCCATTCTAAAGGGAATATAATTTGGTCCCATTTGGATGAATTAGCTATTTATTTCGGTACTTACAGAAGAACTGATTTTTCTTTAAATGAATTTAGGCGATACCGATACTGCATTGATAAAAAGATTCATCACATAATGACAGCAGCTCGAGCTTTTAGAGGGGACGGGCCAATAGAAAGGTATAATCGCTATATAAATCAAATGACCATTGCAAGTACCTGAGAATGGAACGCTCATAATAATTTTCGTGCAATGAGCTCAATTAAAACATTTATAAGAAAGAAGTTGCTTTTACCGAAATATATATTAAATCGCGTAAATACTCGTCAGCTGATTCCCTCTTAGATAAAAAAAATTAAAAAAATAATTTCAAAAGAAAGATGTCATTGGTACAAAGCCGATACTTTTATTGGTGGACACAAGTTCTTTGTAATTTGTAAAAATGCTTCTTCTTCGAAAATCGCATTTTGAAAGCAATTCATACATAATACTTAGTAGTAATTATAGTCGCTAAAAAGATAATCGATTGTAATCAAAAAATTGTTACACACTGTATATAATCGTGACAACTCACTACACCTCATCAATTTTCGTTCAGTTTTCTAAATTACATACATATATTCGAAAAACAACTCTTCAAAACTGTAAAAAGTTCCATTTTGTCCATTCTACAGCTTCACTAAAACACGGTCATAAATGGAACGCAACAAAAAATAATTATTTATAATTTAGCCAACCTTCCTCCAAAATTTCATCAAAATCATTTACATTTCACAATTTCAAATTCACATTTCACAATTTTGTACATTTATAGGATTATTTCCTTTTCATACACACAGATTTACATACCTAACTATATTCAGTTTTCTCTTCTTTATTCCATAATTATTGGCCCGAATTTTACTAATACGTCCCATGATTAAATTATAGTTACTCAAAATTCGTTACCTATAACCATAATAAAATTGGCAAAAAATTTCTCGCCTCAAAAGCAAAAATGAACAAATTACCAATGATAAAAATTCAAATATTCCGGGAAATCTATACACATACATATACCTAATGCAGAAAATAACGGCACACACTCTCCAAGCATACAGCTACAGCCCGCTGAGCTTTCAAAACAAATGAAAGCCTTCCAAAAGCACATTACTCCATCTGACGATGATAGAATGAATTGAAAACGCCAAATTGTATGCAAAATATAATAAACCAAGAAATTTTTGCCGTTACCATCATTAACATTATTGACATTATTTCTTTTATCATTGCACTAAAAAATTTGAGTTTTTCAAAATAAACAGAAAAAGGTTCGATCTTTGTTACAAATTGAACTTTCATTGAAATAATATCATAATTTTGGTAGTTAATTGTCTCGGAAAATAGCAACTTTCAAACTAAAATATATTAGTAACCAACATTTTTTGTCTGGTTTTCTTTCCGTCACTGCCTCTTCCAGCCCAAGATCTTCCTTACTCAAGTACAAATTTATCTATTTAATGTACCATTATTACGTTTTGATGTACTAAACTTTCCAAATTTCATGAATTCCAGAGTTTTCTAAAGCTAATTAAATACATATAAAACCCCGAAATCTTTATTTTTGACACGTCATTACCTAAGTTTATGCATTTTCTCTAACTATGTACAATTTTTATCAAGATAGTACGCACAGATTTGCAGTAAATTTGTATTAACTTTTCGTGTTTTTTAAGATTTCAGTGGTAACCCCCCTTAATAGTTTTTGGATTCTCAGTATGATAATTTTGTTTTTTTTGCAGAATATCTATAAAAGCATCCATAAGCTACTAAAATATTATACTCAGTCTTACCTTTTCTTTTTAGCAATTTCACGGATTGAAGAGTACGATCTCCTAAGCCTTTTTCTCGCTTGGCAGTTTTCAACTAAAACTGGATATTGTTCCGACTCCATTGTCACCAAGCTCTAAATAATATTCAGAAAAAGCAACAAACTTGCGCAATCACTAGTAAGATTAATACACCTCTGCTCAGTACAGAAACTACAGGAAGATTGATAAAACCATTTTATTAGATTCCCCGCGCTTTTGGAAAAAACCAAGTTTGGAGTTAACTTTGTTCAAACGTGTCCGACTACAAGGAAAAAGACCAGCTTTGCTTCTTACAATAATGGACGAATTTTGAAATCAACAGCTTTTGGAAAATGCGACATTAGTTCAATTTTAATTATAAGTTTATTGCGGGAAATAACTGTTACTATCGGAAAATATTTTCAGCTCGGAAAAGTTCTCCATTTAGTGAATCTGTTGACTCACTAAATTTTTTTTTTCTATTTTCTGGAGATGACCGATGTTTTGCATCTGATAGACATATCAGGCGAAAACTTAGGACATATATCCTAAGATTTCATCTAGTGTACCAGACCTCTGGCTAAATTATATTAAGGGCATATACGAATCCCAGTAGGTCTACGTCCCGAGATTAGCTAATTTATAGATATGTACATATAACATTTAAAAGATCTGGTTAGCTTAATAACTGAGTTAAGATCCGAATTGACTTGTTCAAATATATAAGAGATTGTGAGTTCATATTTGTTGGCCGGTAGTCAAAAATATTAACCTTAATGTCCACAGCGGTATGGCATACTTGTGTCACTTTGTGGTTATTCACGCATTTACAAAAATTTCTGAGAATAATTGTTGTTTATGTTTGTTCTATGCAGGATTATTATGACATAGTGTCTTTTAAAGTCAATTTAAAAAGTTTTGTGAAAGTTAACAACAGTTAATTACATATATATGTAGGTTTATGAGGTTGAGCTTTTTTCTGAAAATTTATTAGTGACATACAGCACTGTGAAAAATTTTGAATTTACAGTAGTGTCGGTTATTTTTCACGAAGAAGAACTTGATAGAAGTGATATGGCTGAAGAAGAAATATCACATGATGGGCTTAGGATATAGGAATATGTTGTAATTTTTTCGTTCGTAGGATGCCTAACAATCAACACTACAAGGTGTATTTAAATAAATTTCACGACCTGTCGTTAGTCACAAATGAGATCAGTTTGATTAATAATAAAGCTACCTACACTCGACAATAGGTTTAATTGGTTCCGATATACTTACCTACATACATAATATGTAAGACGATTTAAAAGCATACCAAACGCAATACATAATAATGTCAGCAATGCTACTGTACGAAAACAGTAAACAATTGTCGCACATGAAAAAGCACGTGACACACCAAATTATGCTCTACACAGCGTCAGCAGGTCACCCTCGACATAATATGTAATCAACTGAAATCAATAATAAACGTGACCCACTAAAGTGGTAAACGGTGAAGTAATATGAATTGCTGACTGAAATTTATCATCAGAGTTTCACAATAAAGAATATTATTAAATAACGGTTACAAATAAGATAATTGTAAGCATATTATAAGTTGTATAAATAGCCTAAGAAAACCGAATATAAAATAAATTCATTCAGTTATTCGTAACCAACGTTCAGTCATTTCCGTGGAATCGAGCTTAATTTAGCTATTCCCCATCTTATCTAGGAGTTGAACTTTCACAAGGTACTTTAAATCTGCTTAGGAATTGTTTAGCTACTCCAATTATCACTTAGGAGTTATGGTTTCTAGCTACTGCACTCAACAATACTCAGGAGTTATGCTTATACTAGTTACTTCAAATTACTAGGACAATATTACTCTCTCCATCACCTTTTTCTCTACAATGTATCTACGTGATAATATCAAAGTAAGGAATTCCGTGGAATTAAGCTACGAGTGCTGGAGTTTTGCGAGGATATCAAATAGGCTTCAGATGACATAGCAGAAAAATTTAGAGCACTCTGGACCAATATGACCCGAAAATATCAAAAGGGGAGTGCTTATACTTAAATCAAATAATCCACTTGTAGATTATAGCAAGCATCGTTCTGTATATCAGAACTTTTAAGAGGGAAATCCACGTATTAAATACCCGAAAACTCAGGTGAAAATCACTTGTCGCACACCCCATTAAAATCGCTAATATGAACTGTCACTTTAATTTGTCCGTGACCAGTGCCACCTTTACGCCTGGGCTCAGGGTCCCGTGATCCATGTGGCCCCTAGACCCTGCGATAATAGACCAACTGAAGATCAATTCTTCAACCAGTAAGAACACTTACTACAAGCTAGTTTAGCTGTTAGACTTGGGTACTGAAAGTAGACCGTGGGATTTATTCGAAGTTCTATACATAGCAGTACGCACACATTGAATAACTGTCACCCAAAAAAACTCATGTATTATATCATCATTCATCAATATAAATTCCGAAGAAGTAGGGTGATATGTGCATTTGTCATAAGGATATAAAATATCAACAGTACTGGGCTCTACCAATTTGGAGCGAAAGTGTGCTTAAAGGAAAATTTCACTTAATGTTTGATGAACTGCAATTCTTTCGTGAAAAATTCTTTGGATATTTCCGTATGAATGTTGAAAGTTTTGATGATTTACCACAGATCTTGAAACCTGGTACAATTTATCAAAGTACCAATATGCGATCATCAATTGAACCCGAAAAGAGACTTCCTGTAAATCAAAGGTCTATAAACACTTTCATGGATATTTCACCCACATTTTTATCTTCAATTTGCTATCAGAGTATTCCTACAAACTTCTGTTGTATAGGGGTGGTCTCGTTTGTACTTCTTGTATTAATGCTTCATTATTTATATCTTCCTCTCACACTATCGTTGCAGTGATCATTTTTTAAGCCGACGTGAAAGTTTCATCCTTGCATCTTCCAAAACAATGGCAATCAAGCGGCAACGAAAATGTTACCAATGCGTGCACATTCATATAAGCGTGAAGGTGCGGTGATAGTTTCGTCACCAAAAAGTTGCTAGTCGGAGGAACCAAAAAGTCACTTTGCTGTCATGTCACTTCAAGTTCTTATTTGCATTAGAGCCTAATGGAATTGATGGTGGTGACAAAACAGTTTCGTGACAAAAACTCTCCAGTACGTGATAGATCTTAACATACTTTACGTTATTAGTCCTGTTGATAACCCAAAGTATTTTAGAAAATAATATCTGTTAGGGAGCCCCACTATTTAAAGTGCCTAGGGCCCCCACTTGGCTAAAAACGGCCATGTCCGTGACACAAACCATTCAATTAATTGAATTCAACGCGGCGCTATCAATGAAATTAATCGTTCATCAGTTAATTCAACGATTAATTAAATATTTGAAAAAAATTTAATTTTAATTAACATCAATGAGTGGGAAAGAGAAGAAAATGTGGAAGCGAGAAAAAAAAATTGGAGAAATTTAGAATCCACACGCAATTAGTACTGCCACACAGGCGTAAAAGTGCAATTTATAGCAGAAAATTTAGAATCGAATTATGCAGTTAATATTTAATAAATTAATATTCTGAATAGCTGGCCATACACGAGAGGAATTTTCAACGGATCTGATCCGCCGAGGCCCTGTTCCGCGGACCTATTCCGCAAGTTAGTGGGCAAAACGAGTGAATCAGTTCCGCAGAACAGTTCCTTCGTAGAACAGTTCCGTTGATTCAAGTCCGTCAACGGCCAATAACAACGCAGTTGTTGTAGCAAGAGCTATGCGGTCTTTTCCTAAACAAAAAAGAGTAATGAATACTATATTCTAACAATATTTCTATTACTTACTGTGCAATTAAATTATATTTTTTTATATCTTTCTTATGGACTGTATGTTTTTTCTGTTTTCAAAAAATTATAATAATAAAGTGAGTAAAGTTACATACCTTCATATACTTTGCCTTTAAGACTTTTAATATTATCGCACACGTTTCTGGAATTAAGTATTCTAAAGTTTAAGCAGTAATTCCAGCCGAAAGTTTTAAATGTTCATATGATTTGCCAGTTGCGAGAAATCTCAGAGTGGCAGTTAACCTTTCTTCGAAAGATATGCATTGTCGCATTATAGTGTCAGTTTTACTCAAAAATTGTTAGAATTGTTTTATAAAAATGTTAATAATTTTTTTCTAATTTTTTTCATATGTTTTATTTACCTAACAATTTTTGAAATTGTCTGGTTCATTTGTCCTGGGCTCATTTATTAATTTCATATATCCAAAACCTTTTTCTTTTTCACTTAACCACTTTTTCATCCATTTCGATCTTTCCTTCTTGTTTTTTTAACTGCATTAAAAATTAAAACAAACTTGCCTGCAGCCGCTACAGCGATTTGTTTCCTACTCTTCGATACCATTTTATATGACTGATCCGGCATGAAAGTTCCCAGATCTTTCAAACAAGCAAGAAAGACCAAGTCCGCGGATCAGATCCGTCAAAAAGCAAAGAAAAATATGCAGTTAATTTTACCGCGGGCCTTATTTATTGAAAAGCGGATATATCCGCGGACTGGGTCCGCTCATTAGATCCGCCACGTTAAGGGGTGACAGAGGACCTGATCC
This sequence comes from Dioctria rufipes, assembly GCA_963924295.1. Taxonomy (NCBI): domain Eukaryota; kingdom Metazoa; phylum Arthropoda; class Insecta; order Diptera; family Asilidae; genus Dioctria; species Dioctria rufipes. The sequence continues at coordinate 289,446,227 of OZ002741.1, read as the reverse complement.
GGGGAACTCAGTTCCGCGGACCAGATCCAGAGGATTTGGTCTGCGGATCAAATCCGTACAAAATTCCGCTCGTGTATGGCCAGCTAATAAAATAAATAAACAACAAAATCATAATAAAGGTAGATCAAACTTCTAAACCACGTTTGTATGGATGAAAATTGAAATTATGAAAGGTAGTGGATGCTACATTTTTATTACTCATCTTGTGAGTAGGAATAAGTAGCCATTTTCGATATTTCTCCTCTTGATGGTATAAAATGGACGTACACAGAGCAATTTTACTCTTCTGTTTCTTGGCAAGCGACAGAGTTCAATACAGGATTAAATTTTCAAGTCTTCGATTTTTTTGGATGGTCATTTGCTCTTCACGTCCATTGGTAAAAGTCAGTGTGTGGATATTGCGGTAAATTGCAATGTCTAGTGGCAAAACTTACTACTGTTCCTGTACAGACTAGACTTGTACAATAATCTAAATAATATCTTTTTAAGATTTTCGTTGACTTATATTATAAATTTTTTTCTGTTTATTTGAGATCGGTTCATGATAATTTTTTTGTTTTCCAACTTTTAATTTTTTTTTTATTCGTTCCATTTCCAAATATTTTTCAAAGTCAATTAATTTCTTAAATTTTTCATGATCATGTTTTTTACATTGATATTGTTCCTGAATGTTGAATTAGTTAGCATAATTAATTTACATATAAGCTAATTTTGTTAGCAACAAACAGTCAATAAATTGAAAGTTTCATACATTTTCCTTTTTGTGTTGGTGTTGTTATTCACAAAACCCAGCAGTTCATCCGCATCTTTTTTAATTGTTTCAGAATCTAGGTTTGAAGATCTGTTTACATAGTCTTGACTGATTTTACAAATCAACGTAGTGTGCGTACAGACGCCTGCTGGTAAATCCTCCTATCGAAAACTTCCCATTATAAGACAGCATTCGCCAAGTCAGGACGGCCGTTGTACCAGCTCACCGTTCTTCCCTGCAGAAAATTTCCATTTTCAAATTCTACGTAATACGAAAAAAAAGCTAAAGCTCTTGGTGATATGGTCGTGGAAATACTGATAATTCAAGTGTATAATGAGTTTTCAAAATTGGATTTAGATGCTGTCTTTCCTGGAATTCGTATTGTTGTAAAAATGACCTGCTATAAAAAAAAATCAAAAACTACTTTCACAGACAAGGTGAAACAGAATGTAGTCTACACATCTGGAAATTTCTGAACGATTGCGATACTAATCCCGGTTTAGATTCAGAGTTACCTTCTTTTCCAGAATGCTACCTGTACTTCTACCCTATCAAGTTATTGGATGGCTTCATTCAAAAATACTTGTCGTCGAAAGCTGTAAAGCTTTTCCTGTGGTGCAACCCAACCCAGAAAGGAACTTTTCTAATATGTAATGTGCTAACCCATTCTAAGAACGAGCCAGTGTAAAATAATGTACGAATCTTCTTTCTTCTTTACTGGTTTGAATCACAGATTGTGATCTTGCCACATTTCGACTATCCTGACTATGTGTCGAGACACCATTTTTTGTAACAGAATCAAGGGCACTGAAGACCACCAAATCAATTTAACTTTTACATTAATTTTAACTTACTATAACTACAAAGGGAAAAATTCAATTCTCCTTAATTGAATCCCGCTGTTTTATTAATTTACTGTTGATTTTTATGACCCCATAAACTGTGAATCATCAAAACAAGGAATATTATAATATTCATTCGATAAATGGCGTCTCCCGAAATCAATTAAACAACCTTTAACCCAAGTAAATAATAATGGTTACGATTCTCAATTTTTTTTTTTTTTTTCAAAACTTAATCGATTTTTTTTAGTGAAAACCGTGTACATATTAGGTTAAAAGAAAATTCCGAGAATTTTCGTAATTTGTTCAAGAGCATAGAATTTTCCAAATTTACTCGAGTTTAAATTTAGAGAAAGGGAGACGTTATTATGAGAATTTTTGTTCCTGGGCTTTTCACTTCAAACAAGGTTTATTTACGCTCTTAAATTAAAAAAAAAGGAATCAATAAGAAAGAAGGGAAAAGTTGGATAAAAAGATTTTTGCCTTCGAGTAATATTTATTTTAATAGAGAATTTTCCTAAAATCTCACAACCTTTCTCATTTAGTGACTTAACCTAATTCCACTCCAATAAGTTAAAGTGACATGCACAACAGAAACACAATAATTGTAAATGTGATAAGCTCCATTATACACTGTTGGTTCCTGTGATAATTACAACAGGAGAGGCATCTTCATATACATATTCAGAGACGAGTGCATAAATAAATTAACTAATCAGTTTGTCTAATCATCAGGTCATCAACTATGCTCCACTTGCCGCTTAATTAACAATCGATTTACATGAAATCAAGAACGCCAGCGCTTGATATGTTGCTGTGGTGCAATAATGTACTACGTACTTCAGCATGGCAACAATGTATGGGCGGCGGGATGTTTTCGGTTGCCATAAATTGTATCATGAAAATCTTGCAATTGATATTGGGTACTATGAAGCTAATTAAATTTTACCCATTAGGCGTAATTGAATATCTGAAAACAATATTTGATTGAAAGTAAATAAGTGCGTATTTAGGATGTATTTAATTATTCCTTTTGGCACATGTGGTGTGATTTAGTTAAGCAATCAGATTTAAGTGTGTACTCTATCTGGAGAGTCACTCACAGTTTTCATATTACTTATATATAAATATTGTGCATACATATCTACTCCACTGGTAATTGCAGGGTATTCACGTTTTTGTTAAAAAAAAGCACTTTGCTTTCTACATCTTATAGACATGAGTCTGTATGAGAAAATATTCGAATCTCTAAAGATTACAAAACGCTTGTTATGATGTCATAGTTTATACAAAAAAGTTCTTACCCTCTTATATAAGTAGGTGAGAGAGCTCAGTTTGGACTCTCAAATCAGGCGAACGATATAGCTAAACAAAATCACCTTACTTGGACAATATTCGATCCGGCATTGTATCCTTCAGAATTTTTATTGCTCGGTGAGATATATGGTATCTGATGTATCGTCTCCTGCTTTCGGGAAAAAAAAACTCCTGCAGTATTCCAGGAGGCATGAACTCTAGCATATTCACAAAAAAAAAAAATGGTCCAACGAACCAATCAGCTCAAATAGCATACCAAAATGCTATTTTACGGGGGTATAGGTAGAGGTCATTCATGGATTAATCTCGAGTCCTCCGTTGCTCAAAACTGACTATTTTATTATTATTATTTCCATTCATTGCGAAATAAGCTTCGTCACCCATGATTAAGTTATGAAAAATATTCGGAATCGTCATTGTGAAAGAGGCTACTTGCATGCCATTCACGACGACGATCATGGTAATTTTTTTGAAGTTGTTTTGAGTAGAAAAAGGAATGCAATCTATCCGTACAATTATCAATACAGAGTTTGCAGAGACACTAACTCCTTCGGTATGACGACTAACTGATGTGCCTGGATTTTCAGCTACACTCTGTATAACAGTAACAATGTTTTCCTGCCTTCGTCAGTGTTGTGATGAATTGTTTGTACCCACACTCTACAACAATCGACTGACAATGACAGCAGACACCATTAAGTGTAATACCGTTAAAATAGAATGATACTCTCATATATAGGGGAAAAAAATATCTATAAATCAAAGCAGAGTACTTGGGGCAGTCCTCATGGCGTAATACACTCTCCATTTTTTTTAGCATACATAGTAGTTGACGATCTGCTCAAGACCAGAGGTCTCTACAGGCAGTTGTTAGAAAACAAATTTCTCTATAAATTAAAACAATACATTATTTCCTTCTATTCTCAAAAGATAAGAAAACTTAATAGGATGAAGACCTTACAAAACTTTATCATAGAGTTGAAGCTAGTGAACAGTATAAAGCATTTGGACACAGCACTAAAAACAAAACTCAATTATGTAAAGGTAAAGGCTGAATTACAATTACGCAGTAAAACTGAGGTGAACGCTAGCTGCTAACAATGGACGCATGTCTAATTTAAAGTGACAGCGAAGTTTGAGCGTAAATTGATAAAAAAATATGGATAAAACTAAAAAGCTTTTTTTTATGTTGAATTTGCTGTTTATAATGTTGTTGTAAAGCCAATGCCCTAATACTGCAGACAGCCTAAACAGCATTTATTTTGCATTCATATTAACTTACAATCATTTTTGCATTCATATTAACTTATATTCATTTTGCATTCGCAAACATAAGTTGCATTTCCAATTAATTAGCTGTCGATGCAGTTTCTCATGCTCGTGTACATTGCAAGTACCCGTACTTATCTTCAAACTGCACACGGGAAATGGTAACATCAGCCTCTTATTTGTTTTTGCATATTTTTGAAGCATCTTGACTGTCGGTGGAGTGTGGCTAGCGAGTCAGTTTTCGTTTTCACTTTTGAACGGTCGTGTCTTTCCAAAAACTCTCTTGCCTTTTGTTAATTAAAGATTGATTAAATTTTATTAAACAAATCAGTGCGTTATTATTTCCAAAAAAACACCCAAAACAAGAACGAAAATACGAGTGTACGAATTATTGTTGACATTGTTGAAATCCTGGTTAACCAAAACTTCAATTAGAAGACACATAGATCCTGAATGCCAATTGGCAGTAACCTTAAGGTAAACCGTGCAGTAGTCGTATTTTTATTCATAGTATAATTTCGAAAATTTTAGTTTCTTATCTCAGGGCACTTCACATTAGTTTTTAGTGTGGTCATTCCAAATGGGAAAATCCACAGGACGCAAAAATTTTTTTGAGACATGCGATACACTTTGGGAAAGTCTAGCATCTATTTATATATACGAATCTAAAGAGCATGCTATAAAGACATTGCGGATGACTTTTGGAGATTGTGGAATATGCCCAACTGCTGTGTTGGGGCTATGGCTAGTGGAAATGAATTCTACAATTGCACGCATACTTTTAGCATTGTCCTGTTAGCATCATGCGATGCGAAATATACATTTACCCAAGCTGATGTAGAAGCTTATGGCAGACAGAGCGATGGAGGTTAATTTGTCTATATATTTCTTTTTATACAAGTATGCGTGTAATATAATTGTTTTCATGACAGGTGTTCTTAAAGAATCCGCATTTGGAAGAGCTTTGTTCTCTGGGCAGCTTCTTATACCACAACCAACTACACTCCCGAATAATGATAAAATTTTCCCACACTATTTTGTTGCCAACGCAGCGTTCCCACTAAAACAAAATTTAATGAGGCCATTACAAGGGAAACTACTTGATAGGAAGAAAAGAGTATTTAATCAAAGGCTATCAAGAGCGCGGAGAATTATTGAAAATGTTTTTGATATTTTAGTTGCGAGGTGGAGATGTCTTCGAACATCCTTGGAATCTAGTCCACCTAATGCTGAACGCATAATTTTAGCTACATTGGCACTGCATAATTCCATTATGCTGAATGACAGATCGCAGTATTGTCCACCTAATTATGTTAATTGGGAGAATGATAATATGGTCCTACAACCTGGTGAGTGGAGGAGAGATAGCTTGAAGCCAGCTAAAACATTTTTAGATCGCTTACTTTACGATGTTCGAATGCAGCTGTTAGTGCTTTTCAGCTGAGAAGAGCACTTGCAGACTACTTTTTGAACGAAGGAAGCGTATAATTTCAAGAAGCACTTAACTAAATTTCGTAACTCCCCAGTATGCCAAATTCGGAATTTTTCTAAGAATTTTTATAGAAAAATTCCGAGAAAATTTCGGATTCTTAAACTTTTTTCGAACGAATTCTTTGCGAGCTGTATATGTAAATTTTTACAAAAACTCCGAAAGTGCCAAATATTTCCCCTTAAATCTAGGTGAATAGAGTTTGTATATTTCTTATGAATTCCTTATGAGTTCTAAAGGAAATTCCCAGATTTTCTAAAGAAAATTGTCAATCTTCTCATCTGAATTCCGATTGAAATCCTAAGGAATTCATACCAAATTTTTGAGAAATAAAGCGCTCGGAACAGGTAAAAACTAGAAAACCAAAAATGTTTTGGAGTAAACGCATTATTATTTTCAAATACAGTACAATACAAAAAAGATCTATTGAAAGACCCTGGCCAAAGCCACGTCCATAAACAGTGGGTACATAGATCGACAGTAGTAACTTAATTATAAGCAAATACATTAGCAAAACAAAAAAAAAAAGGTAATTAGCAAACACTTAAAGTGATTGAGCAGGTACTCAAGTAGGTAGAAATAACACATTTAACAGCCAGTGTGGCAACTAAAGGTATCCATATAAAAAGAAGTTATATAGAGACTTAAGACCTATAAAAAAGAAGGTTCAACTTACTTAAGACTTATAACAATAAAGAGCAGTCGACGTCAAATCCATCAGTCCTAACTAAACAATAAACTTAAGAAGAAAGTTATATAGTTCACAGATTCAGAACTTCAATTGGTCCAAATACCAGCCATGAATGTGTCAATTATCAAACGTACAGCAACTATAATTAATTACATGGTTACCTATATTAAGTTATCCGAAGAAGCAACATAAGGCTACCAGAAGAAAAAAAAACAGATTAAAAATTTGAAGGACATACTACGGTTGACAAATTTCAATAAACCACAGCAGCAATATAAGGTTACCAAAACAGAATAATAAAAATTGAAAGTAAATACTACGGTTACCAAATTCAATGCAACCAGATTAATAAAATAACTAATAATAAGAGAGATGTATGGCGATAAAAGTTTAGACCTAAAACATATAACCTCGTACATCGTACCATAAATGGAAAAATCACCACCAGATACCAAGAACTCGGATTAGCAGGATCACCATCTCATTCAACCAATACTATACAAAACAATACCGTCATAAATAAAAATCAGCCTTAGCGTCCACATAGATAAATGAGGACGTTCGAAATAACACAACTGATATGGATATGTTTTGGAAATTATAATGAAATTAAAAAATTTTTAAGATTCGGATTTTTCCAGTTCAGAAAATAAATGGATAGTGGGATAGAAACGATAAATATTTACATTTTATACGTTTTTATTACATGGAATGTTTTAAGACACTTGTTTTTAGTTAACTAAGGAAAAACAAAAATAAAGATCTCATTCTGGGGCTGAAAGCTTTTTGCAACTTTTATTCAATCTGCCTTTCACGTTATAAAATACTGCCGTCAGGCGCTTTTCAATGTCGTCCATGCTTGCTGCTGGATATAACGTAAGAGCTGCTTCTGCAATAAAACAATTATATTAAACGTTTGACAACATTTAACTGCTATTTTCAACTACCTTTGAAAACGGAGACAATCGAAAAATTTGAAATTTTGTCCAAGTCCTATCCATGTGAAATTCTTGGCAACTTCATCTGTCATCAAGGCCTTGAATGATCTTTTGGTGAATGTTGTCAGATCTGATCCCCCAAGAGTTGAAAAAAAAAAATGCTTTCTGCGAAATTATAATAATAAAACATTTTTCATTGTTAATAAAAATTGCGTGCGTACACCAATGCTTCGGCAGCGTCCACTTCCATTTTCACCTTATTTTCAAGACTTAAGAAGTCTTCTTTTAAGATTGTTGGCAACGAAGGAAGAATATCACCAAAATTGAAGGGTGTCTTTTGCGCTTTCTTCAGACCCTTCATTTCCTCCTTCAACTTATTATCCATTTCCGCTTTGGTCAAGTTTTCTAGTGTACTATACACGTTTGTTAGCGATTGTTGAATATTGGATAGTGTATCACACACTGAAGATACATATATATATATATATATTTAAGGTATGTATTTTAAAATATAATAAACAAATTCACAATATAATTACATACTTCGTTCTAGATATACGGTTAATGCAGTCAATACTACAAATTCACTTCCTTGTTCCTCCTGTGGTGCAGTTTCTTCTTGCATAAAGGAAACTCTTTAGTATTCTTCTCTCTTGCTTGCCTTGGAGATTCAAATAAGTCCTGGTTCATTTGTGTCTGACTCTGGCTATCTATATTTTGTGTAGGATACATGTAAATTGCATTGAAATCTTCTCTTATGGGACAGATAGGCGATAATATTTTGTTGGAACATATTTCAATGTGTGGAGTGGAGGAAACAGGAACTCTCTCTAATATTAATACAATATTATTATTCATATACGCATTTTTACAATAATTTTACATACCCGGATAGCCCTGACTTTCTATTTTATCTAGGCTATTTTCGTTGTTTGTCGTTTGCATGTTGAAGGTCTTACAATAGTTAAAATTACACTAAATTTAGAGTAATATCTATAGCGATTCAAAGGCCTAATTTTCTTTAAAAAAATGAAATATCACGATGCAAACAGTTTCAAATTATTTCGTAATAATTTTAAAGTACACCTGAAGCTACCGCTAATACAGATAAATCAGGTTGCTTTCAAATTGTACAAATTTATTATTGGTAAAAATCTTAGTGGAAAATTTTGTAAAAATCAAAGTAAAGTATCCCTCTTTTACGGACTACTTACATATATTATGGAAAATATTATGTTTGGTGAATAAGAGGAACAAATAAATTTGTATTGGGATCTACAGATAAATTCAGACACTTAATGATGCTATGCGAAAAATTTATCGTTTCATTTAATTCGGATAAAATAGCATTATTTGAAACATAAATATTGAAAAAGTTCGATCTTAATGGATATTCGAAAAAAGGTTTTATATTAGTGACATACTTTACAGTTACTACAATATTATTTTCTTTATCATTAGTTATGGTAACAATTTTACCCACCTTGGTATTAAACAATACATAATTATATCTGGCTGATTTAATGAGAAACAGAACTTTTTGGTATAACATTTAACAATTTTAGTTCGATTTCTATTTAGTATTGGATAACCCTCCTTTTCATTTACTGTATTATGTATTGTGAGTAGTAACAATAATTCTATTATATAATTGTGATAAATGATGCCTTCCTTCATGAATCATATTTTTGATTTGACTGAATTTATTTTCAAATTTGAATGCATTTATATATTCCAATGTCTTAAATTTCTTTGCATCTAAATGCAAGTGTATTAAATTATGGCAATTATATGTAACATTTTCTTCAGCATATAGATTTGAAGAATCTTTCACAAAACTTTTTAACTATCTATGCGCACAATTATTATTTATAAGACAATTACTAGGGTCTAACAGAATTCGAATAGCGCAAGACAATTTCAGAAAGTGTTCATAAATATTTGTTTTGAGTATTCCATGTAATACTAGTGGTCCGACATATAATAGAAATAATCGATATTTAGTAGCTTTCCAAAAATCCTGTTCTTCAGTGGAACGTAATTTTCTGTAAAATTCCTTCGGTACTTGGCACTGAATGGTCATCAGCCGTAAATTTAATGCATTAATTCCTTTTTTGTTAAGTACTGCTCTACCCGATTTCGATTTTACCCAAAAGTGTAACAATTGCCTCATTACATCTAAACAAACGAGGTGCATGTAATCCAAAGGAAATTCTGTAACACATCCTATTCCCAATGATTCGACAGCCAAGCAATCTAACGTTTTGTGGTGCAGGTAAATAATATGTCTTCACTAATAAAATTTGAATTTTTGAAAAAGAAGTCTGTTAAACAATTTAGTAATCCGTAGTATATATAATTGCCATAATTTAGTACCTCAACATATGATTTTCTCTTAAGGTTCTAATGTCTGAAGGAAGAGAATCATCAATGTTTATCGATATTTTTAGCAATTCATTTCCTGCTCTGCTTGTTATGTTACTATTAACACTCGAAGCTGCTATTCTGCTATGGAGGTTAAAATTTTCCGCAACGTTTTTACGTGCAACGTTATCAATCGAATTACTAGGATCATTTGATTGGGCTTCATTTTCATCAAATTCCATTCTTAGAAGACAGAAAGATATGGAGCTAGAAGGACTTGGTTCATTTGGGACTGGTGAAGTACGACAGCGCTTATCCGAAGGTTTAAATAAATCTTGAACTGTTTGTTTCACCCGCCAATATTTCAGTTGTCATGACATGCTCTGTACCATAGCACAAACTTATTAACACAATTATAACAAAAGAACTAAAATGCTTATTAATATTAATTCAACTATACATTACATGACAGTGCAACTCAAACTAAAGAAATGTTTCGGAAATGTCTTCAAAATTCAGAAAGAAATCCGAGAAATATCCGAATTCACACATCTTTAAAGACTCTTTCTGAATTTTAATAGCTTTATGAATACAATTCCAAAACTTGAAAAAGCCCTGAGTAGTGGGGATTTATTTTTCGATCTGGCTCTTTCACACACTTTCCGATTTTATTCTTACCACTCCGAAGTTCCGAATTTGGCGCACTGGGTCATTTATTGCTTTTCTTTTCATTTAGGTAATGTACATATATACATATTCATCTTAAATATACATAATAAATAATTTTAATCACAGTATTTCTTTATCTAACAGCTTCAACACTAAATTAATAAAATAAATAGAATATTAAAAAAAATCAATAAATCGATTCTGGCATTTCATCGGAAAGCCCCATATGAATGTCCTCCTATCTCACTATATACTCCGAAATTTTTAGGACCGCGTTATTCTGTAGGACCGGAGGTAAATTTTCCAATTCACTCACCATTGTTCCTATGAAGCTTTGCACGGCACTATCGGTTTCGGGCTTACAAGCATTTTTGAAGGCATCCACTGCGCTTTGAAATATCCCTGTAAAATCGGCAATGCTACAAGTCTTCTTTTTTTTTTGGGCCTGAGAGTTTGCGAGCTTTTCTTTTGCGACGAAATGCTTTCGTGAGACATGCCATCAAGCTCACTACTACTGATCGTTATCCGCCCCACCCGCTAATTCGTCTTCCCTGTAGATACCGCGCGTTCTAAGAAAAAAATCACCGTTTGTGGATATTTTATTCAAATTTATTTATTACTTACTTTTTATGCAGCAAATGGTCTTTGAGAAAAGTTAATGCCTCGTGCAGCTACCAAGTTGCGGAATTCACTCCCGCACTCTCAGATGGGATAGAAAGTTGACGGCTCTCTCTAGGAATCCTGTTTCTCAAACTTATCCACCTTTTAATATATATTTTATCTTAAATTACAAAAAATTATTTAAAAAATAATTCTACTCCTTTACTTACCGGTACTTCCAAATTTGGTAGCAATTCTCCTCCAAATTTCGGGATTTGTTGTTCAATTTTGTACCCTGCCTGATTTGCTGTAAATTACCTCATTCTCACGTACAGCAGCAATTAATTGTTACTAAAAATTTTTCATTTTCCTTTCCTCCTTTTTCCAGACTTACCGCATTAAAAAGAAATAACATAAACAAAGCAAATTTGACAACAGTGGGTAAATTTCAGATTTTATCAAACTTGTTGTGTATGAGTGCGAATTTCTTCGTCCATTGTGCGCAGCTTCATTTGAGAAGCATACACAGAAAACCGAGTTGACATTTATCTCCGTTCCGTTGCATTACGTTCGTCCATTGTAATTCAGCCTTAATGCATGGATAATAAAAACAAATCATGGCATCCTTCTGGAAGTTCTGACGAGATTGAAGGCTTCCAATGGACCAATATACTTCTATAATTAGATCTAGGACTCCCCATAGTGGGGCTACTGTTTGTTGAAAAATATCATAGCAAAACTTAAATCATGAATTTCTATTTAAAAGCTGGAATCACGGAAGTAATATGGGGCCTACCCAAACCCAAAACAGAAGAATCTCCTGCCTTTACTTTCTTAATTACAGAAAAGTATGATCGAAGCTTTTCTATAAATAAAAACGAAACTTAAGCGAAGAAGGTACTGGTGGACCGGCTGGTAGTGAAGATTTTGTTCGGACGGATAGTGACAGATTTAAGTTTCAGACATTTGGAAAGATTTTTTATATCACAAACTTATGACTGTGCACAGAGTCTAGTATGGCGCATTTGGTCAAACAACAAGCCGCAACTTTTGTCCATTATGTATTCATCTGATATCTTACAACCTACTTAATATACAAATAATGTGAACACTTTGTAATTCAGAACTTGTGTTATCAATTTTTCCAACAATCCAGCAAAACTAAGTCCGACCGCTTTCGATGTACTCCAATCAAAATTTCGAAAAGTTGTAAGAAGGCAGAAAAATTGTTAAAGTGATTTGAACTTGCGATTAGTTCAGAGTTCAGACATGTTGGGGCGATCGACATGCTTACTAGAAAACAGTTCATAAAAACCTATAAAATGTTGTAAATAATGAAATGGATTGTTGCCATCATTCTATTTGCAAGTAATCGAAATATTAGTGGAAAATGAATACCACAAAGGATAGAAAATAAAAGAATACTAAAGCAGTCAAAGATGCCATAATAAGTGAGTAGCTACTTGAAAACTAGTAGATACTTTTTTAGCGCAAACAAATCATTGTCTTGAGAGCAAGCACAATTTGCCCTTCAAACCTAAATGTGCGAGAAACGCTGTCAATACTCAGCAATTTCAAAATTCACATCTTCCTCTACGTAATTCTGGTATGGTTTTGTAGTTAGAAAATTATGTCTAAGACCAAAAAATATATTATGGATACATCTCGCAAAAGTGCACTAAAACGGTGAAAAAAAATTTTCCAATGAATCTCAATCAGAGCCGACATTAATAGTCAATTGACGTGACATGATAATCTTGTAATGCTCAAGTGATTATTTGCGCATAAACCGTTAACGGGCGGCCGTACATACAGAAACAAATAAAAAGCCTGTCAATCATTTTCTCAACATCCAAACGCGCACCAAGTGCCGACCAGCGCTATTACCACAGATTAATCTCAGCGTTACGTGCTTAATTAACGATAATGGTTGACACATGCGTATAACACTAGACATGGCGATCGGTTGGGCGATTTTTATAAGTTTTAGATTTTATTCGGCAATTTTGGTTGAACTGTGTAGGGTTGGTAAATTTAAGGGTGGATCAATTGTTTCATGGTTTATAGAAATATTGCATCCAATGAAGGGTTTGGGATATGTCATCAGGTATGGTCCAAAGTTACGTTTCTTAAGAAAATAGAATAGAATGTACTTATTCAAATTATGTTTGCCATATGGCAATTTTATTAAGTATAAATAAAAGCGGAGAAAAATATAGTCCAATCTCCCCAATACACACAGAAAGAGAGTTCGCCGAGAGTCATAGACGTGTTAATCTATCATAAGTTGTCTGAACATTTTCACAGCTCACACGTATCATATTTGATATATTGTGAATTCCTACAAACAATTATCCAGACAATAAAGCTGCTGAGAAGAATAGAGACGATCAGGACAGATCTAAGGAGACATTATGAATGCAAATATATTTTGAAACTCTTAATTTCTATCTCATCCATTAATTCTGGTCAAATCTAAATAAAGGTGGGAAGTGCAGTCCTCCAAAAAGCTTACAGGGCGACTTATGTAAATAAATGAGCTTCGTCAGTATAAAGGTAAATTTGAGAATCTTCAAAATGTGTATGTCTTTCATTAATTAGCAGACGGGGTAGTAGGAGACCAAGCATCAAATTTTGGAACACAATCCTAATCAAACACCTCATACTAGAGTAAGATTGAGCTATTCCAACGTTTTCACTTCTGTCAGACAAATAGTTGATCACTCACTAGCGCAATAGTTTGAGTCGAGATCGTAATACCCTAAACACTCAGCACGAACTAATGAATCATTAGTACTAACTATTCATTAAAGTGCCGTGTGTCACGTAGTATTCGTCATTATGGCTCGAAAATTAGATCATATTGAAGTACACAAATGATGTGTTTTTTTTCCTCATTATAAAGGGTTTTCCAATAAGAGGTGTTATTTTGATATTCTAAGAAAAATGCCATTTTTTGAGATAAATGATCGGATCTTTATTTCATTATAAAGAGGAAGGTATGCTGTTATTAACGGAAAATAACTTCAGCCAAATGACCACCACGACCACGCCTACAGGACCATATCCTTTTCATGAAATTTTCCATAACCAAATCGCAAAGTGGCTGCCCTATGTCCTCGATAGCCTCACGAATTCCATCTTTGAGGTCTTGAATCGACGCTGGGCTGTTGGCGTAGACCTTCTCTTTCACGTGGGCCCAAAGGAAGAAGTAGCAATGTGTTAAGTCACAAGATCTCGGTGGCCAATTGTGATCACCTCTTCGAGAGATAACACGGTTCGGAAACTTTTCCCGTAAAAGATCAATGGTTTCGTTGCTTGTATAGCACGTAGGGCCGTCTTGTTGAAAGTAATCGTTATCCAGATCAATACCATCCAATTCCTGCCATAAAAAATCATTAATCATCTGTCGATAGCGCAATCCATTCACCGTAACTGTTGCTCCAGCCTCATTTTCGAAAAAGTAAGGTCCAATGACCCCGCGGGACCATAAACCGCACCAAACAGTCACAAGTTTAGGATAGGGAGGCTTTTCAACAATAACTCTTAGGTTATCCGAGCCCAAGATGCGACAATTTTCCTTGTTGACGAAGCCATCGAGGTGGAAATGGGCCTCATCACTCAAGATGAGTTTTCGATCGAATTCCGGATCATTTTCATGCATTTCAAGGACCAAATCAGCAAAGACTCGACGTTGTTGATGATCGGCCGGCTTGAGTTCTTGTGTTAACTGAACTTTATAAGCTTTAAGACCCAAATCTTTATGCAAAATACGGTGTAATCACGTTTGTGGAATGCGTAATTCCAAAGAACGACGAGGAATGGACAAACCTGGGGTTTCTTCAACACTTTCGGCTACAGCAGCAATATTCTCGGCTGTTCTTGAGCGACGTGCACGGGTTTTATTCTTCACATCACTAACTTGTCCCGACAGCTCGAATTTTTCTACCAATTTCTATATTGCGGTCCGACAAGGTGCTTCTCGACGACCCAAAATTGTTCGAGTTTTACGAACCGTCTCTGCCACATTGTCACCATTTTTGTAGTAAATTTTAATAACTTCAATGCGTTGTTGAATCGTGTATCGTTCCATTTTTATTAATGGCGTAGTTTCTACTTGTCAAATGTCAAAAACTGACAGCTCCAAAAGTGACATCTACCGAAATATCGGGCTAATTAAAATAACACCTCTTATTGGAAAACCCTTTGGCTATAATGAGGAAAAATGTGCTAGATTTGGCTTATAATATAAATCTGGAACTCCGCTGTGCATCTGCAGATTTGAAAAATAAGAAGAAGAAATGCAAACAAATCCAATATAAAGTTTCTTTCATTTGAAAATTGCTAAATTGAAAAATAAAATAAATAAAAACAAAGTTTATCGCGTTAATTCGACCCATATCGCTCCTTTAACGTCATAAGTATATCAAAACCAGTTTGACAGAAAAACTTAATTAAAGAAATGGCTGTGTGTCTGCAGTTTATAATGACTCATTATCGACTAATGAGTCGTTAGATATTTCTTCATTAAGAGCGCTGTGTGTCTATGGCAGATGCTTAATACATATTTCACAAACCAGAAAACCCACCTAAATAATATGGAGAAAATCAGACAAATGCTCAGGTAAGGTTTGATTCTAAATAATAGGAAAAGTGGCTGTGAAGAGGAATATTTTCTGATCGAGAAGTGTACGACTGGATAAAAGAAACGGCACAAATAATTTTATCATCAAATTTGCATTACGGAAGTAAAATTGCTTATCTAATTTTAAGAGTCAGCGATAATTTTGCGAGGACTTTTTGCGCGGAAATAAACTAATCATTTAATTGTTAGAGAGAGAAAATTGGTAATGGTTCCGCTTTTGAGACGATTCCTACCTCTTTAAGACTTTTCCAGGGGGTGAACTTTCTAAAGAAATACTACCTTTACGTACTGCGAATTTAAGCTGTATTAAAGGTAATTGTTCTTCAGTAAACATTTTAATTCGCTACTTATAAATCGAACCTCATCACCAAATTGAAGGCATCAACAAGATGCGATTCAAATAACATTTCTAGGACATAGAAAAGAAATAGAATTTCATGACCTATTATAGAAGGAGGACATTTTTGACTATACTAAAGGACACATTTTTTTAAATTTTTATCATCATAGATGAAATAGGAGAATTTTGGAGACCTTTTATTTTAACAACTCTAAGGTAAATTATAAATAGAATAGAGCTCCAAGAACAGGACGAGGGGTTGTTTTTCCTTTTGTATTTATTAATTTAATTTAGAATCGTTAAAAATTAAAGGTCTCAAAAATTCTTCTATTCCATATAAAGGACTTAATTCAACAATTTTTTTGAAGTAATGAAGCTCTGATTATCTGAAATTATTGAAATTTTACAGTCAACTCATGATATACAACCAGCTCAATCAAAAGCAAATTTTTTACCTAGATCTTTGAAGCTGCACTGCGAGAGGCTTAGCACTCTTTTTTGGTCTATAGAGACCTAGAGATCAATGTATACAATTTTGAGACACAAAAAATCTCTAAAAAGACCTAGTCTCTAGAGACTGTTTTGGTCTCCGTTCTCCCATCTTGTATTTCAAAACAAACAGGTCTCGAAGTTCGGTGTCCGGTTTCCGAACTTTGCTCATTTTTCACCTCCTGATCTCAAGAGACTACTTATGTTTTCTGCTGTATCTGTTAATTGTGGAGTGAGCCTGATAAATAAATGTTTTGTTAATTATTATTATTTGTTTTATTACAAAGTGATTCCATAGAAAACTGTACAAAATGTTTACTTTCCCAACGATCTTTTTTTTTTCTGAAAATTGAATTTTTTATTCTGCTATGCGTGCTGCCTGCATTGAAGGACTTTGAAATCCTTAAAATTTGTTGATTTATGGTGTGCTGAGTTATTTTAAAGATATTGTAACTTTGAATCTAATTATGATAGAGGCATGGTCTTCAGATTATTCCAGGGAAAATTATACAAAGAACGCATTTTATAAATAAAATCAATTAGGGATAATAAATTGATTGATTAAATATCTCAAAATGCATCCTTTTAATTTTTCTAATTATTTTTTTTAATAAAAATACTAATATCTAATGTTGTTAGTAAATTATTAAAACCTTAAGTTGGAATAGTAATCGGTTTAAGGCAGAGAATTTTTTTCGTCAATAGAGTTATGCTTATTTTTTTCGGATAATATAAAAATATTAATAATATATTAAGATTAATAGCATTCTCTTGCTTGAAAATTAACAAAGAGCTCTAAAGATCTCTAGGGATCAAATTTCAAATTGCTCTAGAGACGCGTCTTCGAAGTGTATGACGTGCCTCTAGAGACCTTTTTCTTATGATCTTCAGAGACCTAATTTTTTCTTAACTAGACACAAAAGTCTCTTCCCATTTAAAGATTTTGGAGACTTTAGTCTATGCAAACCGGAGACCAGAGACCAAAAAAAAAAGAAGTGTTCAAGACACCCCAACAATTTATTTATGAAGCTTGAATTTCATGACTCATTAATTGAATTAAACCATTACCAGAATTTATGATCTTTGGACGGATTATTTTAAATATTTTAAAAAAGTAATGCGCTTGTATTAGTTTTGAAAATTATTTGATTCCAACTACTCTTAAGTACTTTACCGTAAATGAAATCAAAATACTTGTTCAAATGAAATAGTCCCAGATTTTTATGAAACCAAGCATTCAGAGTTTTTCCAAAAATTGCCATTTGCCTTTGTCTAAGTTAAAAATGCGAATGTTGAAAGAGAATTTTTTTCCATGGATGTCTAATGAGTTAGACAGAAATGCAGTTTCTTCTTTTAGATAAGAAATTCACAAACTGATTTGGGATTATCGTCCCTTTTCGAGATAAAATATTACTCGCGCCACCCTGCAAATCGACGCATGTACCTACTTTAAGTAAACAACAGGTAAAAATGGCTAGAATTGGTCTAAGACCACTTCTTATGATACCCGGTCCCGTATGTAATTTACTATGATCACCCATCAGTGCAAGTTTGATTGTTGAAATGGTTTTTCGCATATATTTCTAGAACAGTTCGTCGGACAGTAAAAATGATTCTAACCAATTTCATTGGATTTCTTATTCTGAAAAACTTGTCAATACAATAAAAACGTCTAGGACTGACCATTTTTACATAAGTAAAAATAAAAAAATTTTTGTATAGCAACACCAAGAAGAGGTTTCCTGATTTAGTCTATTTTTGAAAGTTTAGTTACCATTACTATGAAAATTCAGTGTACAAAACAACGGTTCTCTACCTCTACGCGTTGTTAGTCAATGTCCAAATTTATTGTAAAAAACGAAATTTTTATATGGCAACCCTACGAAGGAGTTTCCCGATTTGCGCCATTTTCGAACTTAATCTATAATTTTTTTTTTAAATCCGTGCCTGAAATTTCTCTAAGTGAAAGCGTTCTCGAGTTATTGTGAGGACGGACAGGTGGACAGACAGAAGGACAGACGAACATGTAAAAAT
This sequence comes from Dioctria rufipes, assembly GCA_963924295.1. Taxonomy (NCBI): domain Eukaryota; kingdom Metazoa; phylum Arthropoda; class Insecta; order Diptera; family Asilidae; genus Dioctria; species Dioctria rufipes. The sequence continues at coordinate 289,427,789 of OZ002741.1, read as the reverse complement.
CAAGTCCATTCGATTTTTCTCTACCATCATTATTTCTACGCGTTACAAACGGAATGAAAACCTTGATATGCCCTATGATTTCATGTAGTGTATAAAAAGAAAGATACAAAGGGAGGATGGGGATGAAGGATTATGCTCTATTCCATTGCTGTGGAAGATGGAACTTTAAATTACAAAATTGGTAAAATTGATTGTTTGCTACGATAACAACATTTATTCTTGGTTACTTTATAACTAACAAGTGAAGTTAAGTGATTTCATTGAAATTGTTTAATATAATGTGAGCCAGCACATACATATAAGAAAAGATAAAAAGATAAAAGAAAAGATGTTGTTGGAAATTACGCACATTGCAGATTTAAATTATAAAATTATGATACCAAAAATAAAAATTACGTAATAGATAATAACTTTAAAAATAATTCTCAATTTATTAATATCTTTGTCAGCATCATTCTTTGTAGTTCTATCAATTCTTCTTGTAATTTTGGAGATGGTTCGTATTTGACAAGGGGTCGAAAACCCAATCTGGTATCTACACATTAAGAATATCTCCAAAGCATTAATTGAAGTAAGAATGTAGAGCCTGGAATTTCTGAGAATACATATGTATGTAGGTAATGAAGCTTGCAGCTTTTTTTTTCCACCTTATTGATTAGTTTGCATACTAACTGATTTCTCCACATCCTAAACGGGAACGCCCATTTTAGGTCCGACACCTAAAGACATAAGAGATGTCTTAAGCGATGCATTATGATAATCTTAACATATTTGATTTGACAATATTTATTTCAATGCAGCGTGGTGAAGCTACGGGTGGTCCAAGCTTGATCTAGTACATTTTGAAAAACCTAGTACAGAATAGAATTTCCTAGGTCCTGAGAAGTAGTTTGAGTACTCTTAGAGTAGGAAGCTTGCTTAAATATATATATATAGCCATCCCCATACTCACTTTAGTATTTCCCTCTTTTTTAGACGAACACAGGTACTAGATTTTTCCAACCGGCTATAACTCTATAGGGTTATGTTTGATCGGAAAACGGCTTTCATTGTTCGCCTCAGCTCATTACCAGCTACAATTCGTAAAAGGCAATCTTTCTCTGCATACTTTTATGGTCAGGGGTAGGTACCCCCGGCAGGGGGTGGGTAGTTTCAATACGGCATGTTGCATAGCAAATTAAAGGTCTCACGGAGTGCTATAGAGTGGTGTACTTTTTTCCCAATTCAAAAGACTTTCTCGGGTCCTTTTTGCCGCCGGATACCCCATTTTCATGAACTACTACATTTCGGATATATTTTTACAGTTATTTTTTCCATGGCCATTACTAGTCTGTTGTGAGCATTTTTCTCATAGGAATTTATTTTTGCACGACGCACCAATTCTTCACAATGACCATAAGCAGAAAAGTCAACTTTTTCACCCAAAAAGCAGCTCAAGCTACATCCGATCGCCAAAGCTTTCCCCGCTAGTAACAAATAAACATTGTTAATAAAATATTTTTAAGGTATCATAATGCATCGTTTAAGGCATCTCTGATGTCTGGAGGTGTCGGGCTTAAAGTTGTACGAAAAGTGGGCATTCCCCGTGGAAATAACAGTTTTTGTATCAGTTAGAAAATGTTTAGAAAAAAATTGCTTCGGGCAATTTGTTTTTTTATTTATAAATCCGCACATACGCTTAAAGTGGGATTCATTCCCTGTTAAATGTCCTTAAACGCTTTGATGTTTTTCCATTGTCACATAATTAGTCTTCAACTTTCTGAGTCATTTCATCAATTCTTCTTTGCACTCTTTTCTTGTTCAGATAAGTTGCCTTGGTAATTGCTAGTAAGACTTTTCTTTTCTTTAAGGTTTTTTTTTTCTATTTCTCAATATAATTTTTTTTTTCTTATTAGTACCTCATCAATTTAGTTTCACGGGTCCGAACTTTCCTGTAATTTCCGAGATTATTAAAAACTTCCATATTTTGGATTTGCTAATCCTAAACGATGGCGGCGTATAAAAGGAGGGGCTTTGGTCGTCTCCCATCCACCAGTTCTGATATTAAATAAAAAAAAAAAAAAAATTCATTGAGGAATGAAAGAACGTTATAAACATTTAAAAAAACGAATTCACATTATTTAGCAAAATAAAAAGGGACAGAACGAGCTCGAGCATCAGTAAAAAAATTAAGATGTTTAAAATCTCGACAAAGATATGAAGAACTTGAAAAATTTGGTTCTTGTTCGAACATCAGTTCACTTTAAAATCTCACTTGAACGATTCCTTTAAACTTCTTTCCTGCTACTTTCGTCTTCTAAGGCTTTTTCGTTAATTGATTTTTTTTTAACTTGGAAATCTTTGCGAAATGTCACTACTACGCCCACTCCTGGTGTCGATTTATAGAATATTACTTCCGATTTGAAAATCGCTTCCAATTTTTCCCAGTCGACACGCAATCACTATCAAGTTAATTTTTTTTTTTTTTTTAAATATTTTTATTATTATTTTCAAAGAGTATCTTCGTCCAGTCAAACTAGAAGAAATAGACAAAATAACTGGTACAAACCTATAAATTGGTAGAGACCTTTCTTTTGTCATGTTTTTGAAGATAGTGAAAGTCCTGAGCTCTACCTGCAAGGCTCGATGCGCCATCTTCAAAAAGGTGCTCCAAACTAGTTTTTTCAGCATAACTCGGTAATCCTTGATCCGATCGTGATGAAAATTATTATAAAAATTAAAGCTCATTAAATTCTCTATAAAAAAAGTAAATATTTCAAAATTAATTCATATCTTCAATATTTTTTCTGTTAGACACTGTTGAATATAAATGTATTTCCTGTTTTGGGCTCTCGTTAGGATCACACTCTCTGTCTGGAGCCTGTAAAAAACAATAATCAACATCATCTCTGTCTATCCTAATCATCTCTGTCTTCATCATCGATCCCGAAAAAATCATCCTCGTCAAGCTTCCTCTTAACGGAATTCTATTTTTCAGGGTTAAAAGTAGAATATGAGTTCAAACATGATGTACCATAGCAGTAGTCACATATAGTTGCGCATTTTAGTCCCGCTTTCATACATCCTTAAGATGAAGTACAGCCTTCTTTACAATTACGTGATATTAATGTCAATGACGATTCCGGAGCAGGTGCCTTGAGTGTCAATACTGGTTTGAGATAGTCATTGACTTTTATTAATCCCAAAAGTTCAGAGCATTTCTCATTACTGCGATATTTTTGAACTGAGCAATTATTTCGTTTTCGCATTAATGTTCATATTTCAAGTTTTATTGGAAGCTTATGTCCGATAACATCAAATATTCCTTTAGCTTAATTTTTAAGGAAATAAAATTAAGTAATTTTTGTTTGTTTAACCCTAACAGTAGGTATGGGGACAGAGAAAAAATAGATTACAAAAGTTGTATTGCCATCTATTTCTATTCTATACATTCATTTGGAAAATGCAAAAAGAGACAACTATAGAATAATGATTCCATGATAATGTAAGCAATTTCAGTAGTGCTAGCGGTCTATGTTTTACATGTCAGTGATACAAACTGAGCGTAGAAGACTTGATGACGTAATGAAAGGGTAGGCCAACAATGCCTCGCTCCAATTCCAATATAAAATTAATGATGCTTCGACCTTATACAGGCAAGGCCTAAATTTTTTCTTAGAAATTTACTGGAAATTTTTTTTTAGAATTTTTATGCATTATTGGAGGCCGACAACGGGTTGATATTTTAAATGCGTAGAAACATAGATTCAGGAGCACAGCGTATAATTAAAAACTTTTGTTGTGTTTACCGATGTATTACAGAGATACTAGTAAAGATATGAATGAATTATAACTTTTTTATAGATAAATTAAAGAGCTTTAATATTTACAATAACTTTCATCGCGATCGGATCAACGATTACCGAGATATGCTGAAAAAACTGCACTGGAGTACCTTTTTTTTAAGATGGCGGATGGAACCTTAGAGGTAGAAGTCAGGACTTTTACTATCTTCAAAAGTATGTCAAAATAAAGGTCTCCACCGATTTATAGATTTTTACCAGTAATGTTTTCTATTTGCATTATTTTAATTTAATTTTACGTGCTTAGGAATTTAATTATTTTCGTCCGAGGCAATATTTGACAGTTACCCACATGATTGGATTTTCTCTTCATTTTTAAGGTCTTTAACATAATTTTTAAATATAAAGCGATGTAAGCGAGCTTTTATTTTGCTATTGGCACTCTCGGGAATACAAAATTCTCTTCAACCTAATTCAATCACTTTAAAAGTGTCTGGCTAGAGGAAAAGAGTACTCAAATAAGTACTGTTGGCCCTTTTGTTTATCTACTTACACTTTATTTTTTTTTAGTGCCTCTTCTTTTTACCGTACAAAAATCGTTAGAGTAGGTAACAATCGATTTAAACTTTTGTGAAGGTGTGCTATCTGAATTAGTTTTGTGATGTTTGTTTGAGTTTTCCTGTAGCGGTATTGAATTATCCTGGATTCACCTGTGGCTTTAGATGATCCATTGAATGAATTGACGATATTTGTAATAGCATGAGACTGAGAATTCTCCATAGAAATTAATTTCTTTTTTATTTGTAGTGTAACCGCAAAAGAGTCCCCGAACAATTCAATTCATAAGGAATTAAAATAAAAATAGGTAGTTCAATTTGATATAATAAATTATCAGGAAATTATCAATTTCTTTTCCAAGATGCTGGGGTATTGATTGTGAAAACGTAACACCTTCTGTTAATAACTTAATCAAAAATGAGTAACACTTGAAAATTTCTAAACAGCAAACTAAAAGGCAAATAAATAAAGAAAAACTAACAAGCAAAAGAGTAAAAGAGAATTAATCTTAAAATGTGATAAAAACACATTCAAACATTAGATCTAGGTAAACAAAGTACTTGCCACCGCAACATATCACAAGTATCGACAACATTCTCGGATTGATGCATTGCAGCTCTTTCGAGTAATTACCAGGTGTAATTTTCCAGTTTTTTTCTTTCAAGTTAAACTCTTTTCAATATCTTTGCCTAATAAATCGCCCTCATTGAGCACTTTTTAAGGGAACAAAGTGAGCTTTAGAAAGTGTTCTAACTTTAATCATAAATACTCATTCGAACGCAATCTAACAACTTTCGTTTATGCTGCAGGTGCTTTTCAGAATAATTTTAAATTTTTTTATTTATTTGATTGCCCAAAAGCGCAAACTTTATATAAAAAAAAAAAAAAACTCTGCAGTGATGTCCTTGTGCGATTATAATTTAATCGAACATCGAATATGTTACTTCTTGAAAGGACCTAACAGCCAGACCGAGGACTGCACTTCATGCCAGTTATACAAACAATTACCATCAACCTGGCTGGTCCTGTTTGCTGAAATCCCTTCAGTCCTATAAACTAACGGGCACAATGTTAACAGTTGAACTGAACGTCAAGTTAAATTTATATTCTCAATGGGACTGCATGAAATACGCTGCACGAGTACCAGCTACTTTTAAATGTAAATCAAAAGATACTTCCATTCCGTTGGCCGAAATGTCGGAAGTAAAGGGGGACGACTGCACACACCCTATTTTCTTTGCACTATGTATCGGCAGTCAACACACCGAAAAGGATAGCAGTTACTTGTTTAACTCTGAAACCGAAGGGAGGTTCTCAAGGACATAAATCATGTTGTGGACTTTACCCTGAAAATAATTTGTTAATCTCATGAATAAACTTCTGGGGAAGTGACACACGTCAGGCACGTGTGAAACAAAGATACAGACTGCCTCTTCAATATTGTTGACCTCCTGGATGGGAAAAGTGTGTCTTCGTTGCTCGTTCTGCGCTTCAATCACATCTCGAGATAATTCATGCCCCGTGTTTACATTACGGAACTGAGATTTAATATCGAATAATGTGCAAAAAAAGGAGCCCTAGATGAGTTAATGGGATTTTTTTCTCTGCTTATATTATCTTTAGACTGCTGTATTTTATCTGCATTGATTTTTATCAATCTAACTAATACATGCCTATTTAGACTGTAGGGATTGTACTTAGGATTCATAATGGGGACATGGAATATTTCATCCTGTGATGATTTCATGTAAATTAAAATGTTAAATTTTTCATTGAAAATAACTAAGATAAATTTAGGGTTATATAATATGTAAAATATTGCTATAGCAAGCTAGGAAAAAATTAAATCAACTTAAGAACAATTTTTATGATGAATGTCCTTTCAATTTTAAATATAAGATCGTTAGGTCATTAAACGATTTTCGAATTTCTTCCTGGAACGCTTTGTAGTTAAAAATTCTGTGAATCAATTTTATATGCTTTTGCATTCAAAGTAAATATTTAGCATATTAAAAATATCAGGAATATACGTAAATGGTCCGAATTTTTTTATGGCAACCCTAAAAAGTAGTTGCCGTTTTTTGAAATAATATACAAATTTTAGTCGTCGTTCTCATAACTAGTATCCGTAAAAATCGACATTTTTCTATATATACAACCCGAGAAAGTTACCTGATGCAAGTTTTATTGTTGGCGTTGCCCAGTCATAATATAGTTACCTATATGGGTGGGGGTGGGGGTGATGTGGTTAGAAATATATAATATCTAATCTATTATCTGACTTCATCGCGCAATTCTGTACTCTAGGGTTTCACTTTGTGTCTTTGTCTGTGTACGTGTATGAGTGTTCGTGCATACATTGATACGATTGGCAGAGTGTGGCTGGCTACGTCAACGTAGTGTCCAAATATAAGTAAAAATGAAGTTTTTGTATGTCAACCCTACAATGGAGTTGCCCGATTGGCCCCATTTTCGAACTGTATTTGCAATTTTTATGAAAATGCCGTGTACAAAATATGAGCTCTCCAACTCGACGCCTTCTCAGGCAGCCACCAATCATATACTGAAAACAAAAGTTTTGTATGGTTTTGTATGACTTAGTCCATTTTTGAAATTTCATTTACCATTGCCATGAAAACACCACGTACCAATTTTTTTTGTATGGCAAATCTACGAAGGAGTTACTCGATTGGTTCCATTTTTGAACTTAATTTACATTTTTTTAAAAAAGGTCCGTGTAAAAAATGTCAGCTCCATACGTCGACGGGTGAGGCAGTGCCCAAATATATAGTGAAAAATTAAAGTTTCATATGTCAACATCAAAAAGGAGTCGCCCGATTTGGTTCATTTTGAACTTGTATTTTCAATTTTCATGAAAATACCATGTACAAATTTGAGCTATCCACGCCGACGCGTTCTAAGTCAGGCTCCAAATATATAGCAAAAATCAAAAATTTCTTTCATATGGCAACACAAAAAAGGGGTTGCCCGATTAATTCCCTTTTTGAAATTTTATGTACTATTGCTATGAAAACACCACGTACCAAATTTAAGCTCTCTACGAGTACTCGTTGTCAGGCAGTGTCCAAATATATATTAAAAACGACATATTTGTATGGCGACTCTACAAAGGAATTGCCCGATTTAATCCAATTTTGAGTTTGATTTTGAGCTTTGATGAAAACGCTGCGTACAAAATTTCAGCCTTCCACGTCATCGCGTTCTCAGGCTGTTTTCTAGATCTCGGCAACAGCGCCAGCTATTGTATCCAGAACAATCCCATCTTTCAAGCTGGAACCAACTAAACACTTTCACAAAATTTTATTGAAATTGATTAGGGAATTTGGGAGATAACGTGTATGAACACAGTGACACTTTATTTTTATATATTAAGATTAGATTCGCAGAAGTGTGTGTATATGTGTTAGTCTCAGATTCATTCCCAATTAGTAATAAGCACATGTTGATTAGTTCGGTGAACAATTCTGGGGTTATTTGTATTTTATCCGAACCGTTCGCAAGTGCCTCCGACAAATGCGCTCCCAAAAATTTGGCAACCAAATTGGCGAAAATATCTAGGTGCAAAAAAGCGACATCTAGTTTGGTTGCGAGTGAAAACCATGATAGGGTTATGAACTCCGAACTCCATCATAACTACAACGAAATAGTTGTGCAAACCGTTTACAGAATTATTTGATAACTAATTATGTGGCTATGCGAGAGCAAAAAATATACATATACAAAAGTATATCTGATGAACACACCAACAAAAGAAAGAGATGTTTAATATTATGCTTTGAAAGGTAAATATAACGAAATGTGAAGATAAGTATTCTTCTTCCTCATAATAAGGAATAAAGGGAATAGGATATTATTTGTTAGGATTTATATAGGGTAGCATGTGGCTGGAAGTGCGGTTTCTTGAACTGTCATCAATATATCACATAACTTTTGGCTAAATTATATGATAACTTAAATAGATAATCTTTATAATATCTGAAGACTTCGTGGGTAAGAAAAAATTGCATTTTTTAATTCTTTTCTGTTTACTTAATAATTTCTGTTCCGAATATTCTTGTACCACTTGATCAGTATTCTGTTCCTCTTTCAAAATTTCATGTATCTGCCTATTACGGTTCATGAGATATAGCCCATTGACAGACAGACAGACGGACGGACAGCGAAGGTTTAGTAATAAGATCCCGTTGGCACCCTTTGCGTACGAACCCTAAAAATAAGTATAAGATCGCCGGGAAGGGTATTTCAGCAGTATTTGAGCTGATTCATGAAAGCTGGACAATTGACTTCCCCCTAAGGAAAACTGTCTTGACTTGCTGATAGTCGTAAACTCGAACGGTGCAAGTTTTTGTAAGTACTTCCACTATTTTTTTTGGGTATAGTCTATTTTAAATTTGCTTATTAAATCTATTTGTTAAATCATTGTAATATAAGCTTGTTGCTATGAAATTCTATCTAAAGTTCACAGCATCATCAACTTTATTGACAAGAGCAAAAATATTGCTTTTGTGCAGAATACAAGAATTGTAAGGATTGTTATACACAGAAGTGCTATAATATTTCGGTTAGCTTAAAGCATGTATCCCAGTATCGGCATAGCAGGATAAAATTCCTCGCATTTTTTCGTAGACTGCTATCGCAAGTCATAAAGAAACATAAATATTATCTGGTAGCCGTGTACTATTATACTTACTATATCTGGTAATTCTTGATAATTTAAAAAAAATTTTAATTCAATTGCAAAATATTACCTCCCATTGTTTAGTGAAAGTTTGCTTTGTTTTATCATACCGATATTTTCCCTCAGTACATGGGATAGTGCTTCACTATGTGCACTAGTCCTTAATTCAAACACTTTCACAGAATATAAACGAAACATTAATATACTTAGGTACTGACGTTTCAACTGCACTGCTCGTATTTAGAGCGTACATGCAAGAAATGAGGAGTTTTGTGAGAATTATGCCATTGGTATAAAGCTCGTGGTTTGATTCGTTTATTCGCTGAGTCTACACTTCACATTCACACAAAATGTTACAAGCTCAATAAATAGTATAACTTAAGAAATACACGACTTATATATGTATTTTATAGTATAAGAAACTGTAACCAATATTCAGTGAATGACTAAGATATTAATTTGATGTATAAAAATGCTGCAATTGACATGTACTCACCTGATCGATATATGGCAGCTGATTTACTTGACTTATTTTTTATTGAGATTTGGGATTAGGATACTCTTTATTGCAGTCGATACCCGCAATAAAATGGCTTTGATAGTAATTGTCTTATTACAGTCGAGACCCGCAATAAGACACTCTATTACTGTCGATACCCGCAATAAAGTATTTAGTGTTAGTGATCTTCTTACTACAGTCGAGACCCGCAGTAAGAATCTTTATTACAGTCGAGACCCGCAATAAAGTGTTTTGTGTTAATAATTGGCTTACTATGTACAGTCGACACCCACAGTAAGACTCTTTATTACTGTCGAGACCCGCAATAAAACGGTTTTGTTAGTAATTGTCTTATTACAGTCGATACCCGCAATAAAGTGATTTGTAAGTAGATTTCTTATTACAGTCGATACTAGCAATAAGTTTATTACAGTAGAATATTTGTTGTGCTGAGATTCCAATACCGTCACACATGTGCATACAGCCATTAGGTAAGTTCATTTCTTCTAATTTTTGTATAGAGTTGATTCTTTTTCTTTCTTTCAGGATAGAGCCACTGAGGCCAGCATATACTGCTGTCACTGTGTACGATCCTGAACATCAACGCTAAGCAACTATGGCCGTAGTTATGTGCTTGCTAAATTAGCGATGCTATAAATGGAACGAGCAAATTGGCACTAGCAAACGTGTTCTAATCACATTTTTTTCCTAGTGCCGGTGTGTTCCATCGTTCCATAACTGTGCTAATTTAACAAGCACATAAACAAGGAGTGTGACGACCTTAAACTTCAAAATTGTATTCTAATAATTATTTTTCATTTACGTACATACGAGTATATACAATCTAAGTCTTGTAATAATCTTCCAATTGAAATACAGTTTTAACTAACTTTTGATATATGTAACACTAATAAAAGGTGTTACTTATATTTTCTTATACATTTACTGTTTTCTTTTATAAAATTTTATATCGTTTCTTTCTTCAAAAATTTTTAATTTAATTTTCTATCCAATTGATTGTATTTTATTTCCCCAATATGTTTTGCAAAACGCTTGACACTTAAATTGAATTACAAGAAATTTATTTCAGTAATTGACATTTTACAAAAGCGATCTTTTCCGCGAGATTAATGACAAAAAATTCCTTTAAAAATGCGTCCTTTATCAAAAAGATTTTTTCCATATTATGTGCAAAATATTCGTCATTTGTTTAAAGTTTTTAGCGAATTAGGTATCTGGAAATTTTAAGTAAGTATATACTTCAGAGCCAAGCATATCATTCAGATATGTCATCAATATCTAAGGCAATTATTGAAGTTTAAAGTTTTTAGCAAAAGGTGGGAAATAAAAACATATATTCTTCATGATCGGAATTTTTTATCAAAACTTTTTTTGATTTGGTTATCTCTCAAATAAAATCCTTTTCTTTTACAACTATAGGACTGCTACGTTGAACCTTTTCAATTTTTGTTGTAACAGTAGAAATTTCCTTATTTTTTTTATTCACTTAAAATTCTGTAAAATCCTACATGATTTGAATCAATTAAGTTATGAATTTTATTATGCAAAGACTTTAATATTTTGTGCTCATAGTGCTCCAGAAATCCAGAAACTGGACGGAAAAAGAGAAGAAAGTTTATAATTTTTTCAACAAATATACCAAAAATTCGTTAAACCAATTTATTATTTTATTTTTATTTTATTTATTTTGACTGGTTAATTAGTTCACAAGATTACAAATCTTATAATTGTAGGGAAAATTTATTTATTAAAGAGAGATATATAAACATACATTTAAATTTAATTAACTAACTGTACAGCTATAAAGTCTACATAAATATTGAATATATAAGATCTGAAGCATATTCTGCCAGTGAAATGATTAAACTATTAGTTTGCGAATTTACGTTATGTGAGTTGTTGTCAGCAACCTTTTAAATGTGTGCTGAGATCCCGCGTACTGTATATTGGGCGCTAGAGAATTCCAGCAGCAGAATACCTGCATAAAGTAAAAACGCTCACCTAATAAGGTTCTGAAGCTTGGCAAAAGAATGTTTCGATGCCGGTCCGATCCTAAAAATTGTATTCGATTAAAGTAAGTAACTTGGCTCCTTTACGTAGATTAGAGAATACAGAAATAGTAAGCCTCTTCGTGACAAGTATGCTTCAAGTGAACATCCTACAAAGGACTCAACATAAGGAGAGATATGAGCAAATCTATGCAACCCGTGAATAAATCAGATAGTATCGTTGAAAGCGACATTTAACTTTCTTTGGATACTAGAATCGAGTTTGGAAAAACTTAAACTGCCAAAAGTTAAGTGAGGTAATACCAAAGATTTAGCGAGTTTCATACGCATATGGCTCGATAATATACTAGCCGTCGTTCTTAACTGACGAAGGCATCCATACACTTTTCCTCGCTGATTTATTTGTATGCCTAAACTTTTAACTGAGTTTGAGTATGGTATAGTAGTACTGTTGAGCATAATCGGAGGTAATTCACTAGGATCTAGATTTCTCCTGTAAAATGCTATACAGTTTGACTTGAGCGGATTTAGCGTTAGGTAGTTACGGTTGGCCCAGTCAGATATTCTTTGAAAATCGACGCAGTCCTCGAAAAGCCCTACTGGTTGATCAAAATATATCTGCACGTCATTAGCGTTAAGGTGGACTTTTGAATCATGTAGCAACAAAAGAGAAGCGGACCTAATGTTGATCCCTGGGGGATCCCGCTACTAAGAAAAAGTGGTGACGAAGTGGTATTATTTACTTTTACTGTTTGATTGCGATGCCCAAGAAAGCTTTCGATGAAATTAATTGATGTGTTTGAAAAACCGAAATATTGCTGGAGCTTACTAAGCAACCTACTGTGATTCACAGAGTCAAAGGCTATGCTGAAGTCCAGAAGAACCAATATTGCTATGTGGTCGTTGTCAATCGATTCAGTTAGGTCAGATACTACTTTAAGTAAAGCAGTTTCGGAACTATGACGCGCTCTAAAGCCGGACTGCCAACGTGATAAGAGGTCTTTCTGCTTTAGATAAGGTTCCATTTGGACGTGCATCAGCTTTTCGAGAACCTTACCAAAGAAGCAGATTGAGCTAGTGGGTCTATAACCAGGCAGTTGGGAGGATTTACGAGATTTAGGGATAGGCAAGACATTCCCATTTTTCCACATCAAGGGAAAGTTAGAAGTAGTGAGGCAAGTATTAAATATATGGACGAGAATGTGGACGATATGCGGCAAAATTATTTTTACGAATCGTGGAGAGATATTGTCTGGCCCTGTGGCTGCAGATTTATTGCTTTTCATCGTATATGTAACCTCGTCTACATCTACGCACCTGAAAGCAAATACTGAATTGTGTGTTGACTTAACTTAGCGGCACAAGATCAGGTAACTGTTGCATTGGGGCAACAACTTGACTTTGGACTGAAGTGAAAAACCTATTTAAATTATCGGGATCCAGGTTGCACTTGGGATGATCTCTGCCATATATTCCCAAATTCAGTAAATTCCAAAGTTTCCTTGGATGTTAATTGGGGTTAAGTTGTGAGCCATAATACCGGCACTTGGCTGCGCAAATGACCACAGTTACTCTATTCCGGATGATCCCATAACGATTCAGATCATCGTTGGATTTGGTACGTTTGAATCTCTGATAAAGAAATTCCCTCTCTGCTATCATTCTTCGGGGCTCGTCCGTGAACTACGGAGAGCTGCACGCATGCAAGGTACGTGTGTGAATTGGGACATATTTATCATAAAGGTATTGTAGAGAAGCAGTTAGGTGCTCTACTTTATTATCCGTACATAAATAGCCTCCCGTTATGATTGATAGCATCCCCCACGATATCATTGAGCACTCATTAAAAAGTCCATCAGGGGCTATGTGGTTGTAGAAGTAGATTTACATGCATTCGAATCAACAGGGATGTCATATGTCATGAACAAGATATCGTGGTCGAAGTCGCTAGGTGGCGTTAATTGATTTGTGAGTAAGGAATACTCAGAATTTGACACTAAGAACAAATCAAACTGTAATGGGTGTTGGGTATTTAAGTACGTTGGAAGTGAGTTAGTAACTTTTAAGTCTAACGTTTGAAAGATATATTTCTTGTCACAAGTGGAACGATCATCACACAGCATGTTCACATTAAAATCACCTCCAACTTCGACGTGGTTGCATCTCGATTTAATTGCAGTTAAGGAATTTTGTAAACGTGAAGCCATTTCGACGTGAAAAGCAGTGGGAGGTCAGTAAACTGCCACTAAGATGCATTTGGAATAGTCCGCCGTGATTACAACGCAAACGTACTCGAGTACATCCTCTATGTCCGATACACAAATTAATTTCGATTTCAATGTCTCTTTCACATAGATGGCCACGCCACCTCCCTGGCGACCTAGCTAGTCGCAACGGAAATTATATTATATCCACTAATCGAGATATAGTTTAAACTGTTATTTGGATTCAACCAAGTTTCTGAGACAACCAATGCGTGTATTTTTTATCCCCCAAATAACTCTTCTAAATATCGATCTTGTTGCGAATACTTCTCGCATTGAGTATATTCAGGAGCACACTCACTCTACGCAGAGATGTAGTGTCATTGCCTGACGATATAATCTCTTAAGAAATAAAGTACACCTAGCTCACATAACGCACGCCTCATTAAATTTACCTGGAAATAAAGCAATCTGACAGAAACAGTTTCATAGATCATCTAAGAAATCAACATATCATATAATGAAGTAAATTCAAATGAAGGAGAGATTTCTCGTCTAACAGACTGAAATTTATTGAAAATAATTTCAATAAATTTACAAAATGCATTTTAAGTGCAAAAGAAAAATTATTGAACTTTTCGACCCAGCGATCAGAGAGGTCTCATCGGTATGGTTATCTCTGATCGCCTACCATAGAAGTTCAATGTTGGAGGTCACACCAATTGCCCTTCATGTAATTTTTACTTGGTTTATCCATATGCCGCCAGGCAAAAAAGGGGGAACAATCACCCAATTTCAAAGCGCAATGAGTTATCTTGCCACCATTTAATTCACACATACTTTTGATAAAAAGTATTTATATGGGCAATTGGTGTGACCTCCAACATTGAACTTCTATGGTAGGCGATCAGAGATAACCATACCGATGAGACCTCTCTGATCGCTGGGTCGAAAAATTCAAATAGGTATAAAATAGAAATAGAAGATTAAGGTATAATATAAATTCAAATTCAAAGCTATATATAAGACTAAAAATAAAATAAATTCAAAACAATTCAAGAGAATACAAGGATTTTACCTATTAGATCTATCAATCTTATACTAGACTGGCATATTAAATGAAGTAAACAATGCAATTCTAACGTATCCGTCGTAATTATATTCAGGTAAATGTACATAGTATAAACATATCTCTCCGCAAAATTTCAGAGACCTGACTTATATAATGGAAGTTAGCTGATCCTGTTTAGTTATTTTCAAGGTCGGTTCATCTTTATTTATTTTGGCGAAAACAAACCCGTTTCGCGTGGCTACGCAACCGTAGATCGAGTTTCAGAATGGAGTTATTTACTGGTCACTTATGCTTATTTCACTGTCTTCGCTAAAGTCACAATTGATCTCGTTCAATTTGAGTTTCCCATGAGTTTTGAGTAGCTTGAAAAAGGCCCTTTGCTCATTCATGCAATAGAAGCGGACTATAATATTGTTGTTGATGCCTTGACTGCCTTGCACGGATGAAGAATTATTTTTTTGTTTAACCCAGAAGGCATCTACTATATGTGTTATTTTTTTGTTTAACCCAGAAGGCATCTACTATATGTGGAGACAACGAATGCCCAATTACGCCTGATATGCGTTCAGTGATGTCTAGCGGCACTACAGCATCACTCAGCCGTCGAACCCGCTGAACGTCATCAATTGCAGCTTCAATATTTTGATATGTTATACACTCAGACACCTTTGAAACTTAGTGCGGAAAATAAAATAGCGACTTTTGGATTAAATCAGCCAAATCGGCAAAAATTGCGGGAGCGATATATAACACGTCTACTCAATTCCCATTCCGAACTACAATTTTTACCATCCTCATCTAATTTTACGTACAGCTTTTCAAAATAATGAAAGACTTCTTCAAATGTTAATTAAAAATATCAGATACGAGTAATGATTTTATTCCAATAATACTGTACTTAGAATGACATAACAAGATCTGTATTTTGAGATAAATAATATTGAGCCAATGTAAAAGTGACCCGTCTTTGTTTCTGTTTCGTGAAAATTACTTTTGATGTTATTTATTGTACTTTCTCGAAGTCTGTATTGTTATTATTGATTCTTCTGTTACTAGTCATTCCAAGATCGCTTAAGCATTTACAAACAATCGTGCTCTATTTTCTCCTGCCTGAGCCTCGTTATAAGTAAAAACGTGGAATGACATAAAATATCCTCCGGCATAGCATCTTTTTATTTATCTCACAACTGCTGAAGATTCAAAACGCGGCCGTACATTGCTATCAAAGTAAAGAAAAGCTCTATAATTATTTCTGGTGACCTGGAGAACAAAACTTTATGTCACGCCTAAATTTATTTCTAAATATTCAAAGATAAAGCTTGATGCAAATTTTATGAAAAAAAAAAAAATGTTGTAAAATTACAATGGGATGAAGATCCAAGGAATCAGTGGAGTGAAAAGAAACAAATTTTTATACCCTTATATATATGGAATGCAGGTCGATAAGGGAAATCGGAGAAATTGTTAACAGCTCATACAACTTTTAATGATATTAACCACTATGGGATAAGAAAAACTAATAAACGTGTTTAGGCCTGAGGGTGCTTAGTAGTAGACTTTTTCAAAAAGCATTATATAATTCACCTTTATGGTAACAGAATAATCACCGTAAAAGAAAAGAATGAAAGACGAACCACCCATGTGGACATATGAGGAACAAACGTGTTTTGGTCTTAGGCGAGTTTTAGGCCTCCTAGAATTTTACTTTTTGAAAACCCTTTCTTAGTGAACATTGAACATATGTGACGTGCCGCCATATAAAACTTCAACGTTCTATGCTTTGTTACACTTGAAATAAACTGATAAATGTTTTTTTTTGTTAAGACTTTTCCGCGTGCTTTGAATGCTGAGGTGCATATATGAAACACTACCGAAATAGGGGTATCTTTTCAGAGAAATTCCGAATAAATCAGCGAATTCAATATTTTCATACCGACGAACTTTGAGGAAATCTAGAGATTTTACTGCAGTACATATATCATTTTCCTTAAATTCTCTCAATCCGAAGCATAGTAGAACCCAAAGTTGTAAATACAGTTTTTATATACCTCTATATGCGTTGTAAACAGCCATAAAATAAAAACTTATCTGAGCAATTTCAAAGAGCTTGTGAAAAAACACTAAACGCAAACCCGTTATGGGGCAGTAATTTTTTAATTCGCATATTCCAGGTTGTGGCGAGTAAACCAGAGTTACTTGTTGTAAATTAATTTTATGTCTTAAACGTCGCAGATAATTTATCATCGTAGTTATTTTTATAGAGGAGAAAACTTTTAGACGTGCGATAACCCGAGTTCGGGAACTGAGGCCCTGGGGCCATATATAGTTCCTCCCCGGGCCATAATTCACCTTTAGTGCGTGTTATTTATTCTTTATTCCGATTTACCCGCATAATTACATTAATATCGTGATACATGAGCTACAAACCCCTAATCACACTCAGATATCGGTTAACAAATTCGACCGAATGCTGAATATTCATCGCCACAACTACGACTTTGGCGCATATTAAAGCACAGGGGACTTGAATTAAATAGTTGGGGGAGGAGGAGATATCGTCTCAGTATGTCTTAGAATGTTTCCTTGTTTTCTTTTTCCATACATATTTCAGTTATGTTTATGTTCTGGCTGTGTTTTGTTGGCATATAACCTTCTTGGCGCGACTTGTTCAACCGAGCACGTTGGAGGTGAGATTTCCGTTCACAAGGTCGACGTCGTCGTCGTCGTCTTGCTGTTATTTTTTTTTGTTTTTTTTTTTCACCTGGCATATTATTCTGATTCTGACTGGGAAATCCTCAGGTTATAAATTTTTGATAAATTACCTTTGGACGCGACAACGCTTGCCTTTTCAAAAAGCTTCGCACCTATCGTCGTGATACTTTAAGACAGAGACGTGATATGACTCTGTTGACAATTAGACATACATATGTTTACATAGATACATACAGGCATATCTTCACAGGCAGTTAGTTAGTTGAATAACGATGTGCTGAAATAAAAATTTTCTACGTGACAGAACAAGGACTCAGGGATTTTGTGCGTATACAAGCACAGGTGACAAATTGTTGAAGAGGAAAGGCTTTCATTGATTTAAGTCCAAACAAATTTCAGTTTACTTTTTGGCTTTAAGCATAGATTCAAATTTGAAGAATGGAATCTTACGTTTTTTATTTACTTTCACGATGAAAATCAATTTTCAGATATTTATTAATCTTGGACGGGTTACGAAAGAATTTCTTTCTTTCTAATACTCTGTACAATATCTTTGCTGTAATAATCAATAAATTAGCAGTATGAAATTCCTTAACAAACATGTTAATTTTCATCAAGATGTAAATTGAAGCCACAGTAATTGCTTGTATATAAAACAACAAAACACGGAAAAGAAATCAAACAAAACAGCTAGCGTGTCAAATGACTCAATCATTATGTGCAGAAGCACAATTTTGTTAAATAAGCAAATTGTATCAAAAATTGTTAAAGGTTATTCTACCAGAAAATAATCGCGAAAACAATGAAATTGCTAACTTAGCAATAAATTTGGCCGTTATTGATTTTTGCTTATAAAACGATTATCCCTCTGGATGTCATCTATTGAAACTATATATAAATGGCGATCCTTTAATTAATGAAGCACATGGTTTCTTGCACTCAATTGTTGAAAACTGTCTCAATAAAGCTGCTCTTCAGTCTTTTTAAACATAAAGTCGCACTACAATGCTCACGTCGACGACAAAGCGGCACTATAGCCTTGTAGAAATCGGAAAGGGCACTTAGCCTGCCAC
This sequence comes from Dioctria rufipes, assembly GCA_963924295.1. Taxonomy (NCBI): domain Eukaryota; kingdom Metazoa; phylum Arthropoda; class Insecta; order Diptera; family Asilidae; genus Dioctria; species Dioctria rufipes. The sequence continues at coordinate 289,409,160 of OZ002741.1, read as the reverse complement.
AGAGCTTCCTTTTCTGGCGCTAAAGGAATACCAAGTAATCAGAAGCTTAAGCAGCAAACGGCCTCGTCTTGAGTATAGTACGACCTTTTTTTTTTCTTTTAACTCATATTTCAAACTCATTAACTTAACAATAAATTTTCTTATAAGGTTTATTATTTTTTAGTCCCATAGTTGAATCACTTCGCTAATATGGAGTATGTGTCACGTTTTAGGGGAAAAAGTGGGTATATAACTTTCAATAATGACAAATCGAGAAACTTTAACTAAATTAAAATCTATTTTATTAGCAAACTATTAACTTTTTCCATTTCCTTGGTATCACTATTAATAATAATATTTATAAAAAAACAAAAAGCAATTCAAAACTCACTCGGGTGTGTCGGCCGATTGCGTATCCGAGGTGGGCAAACTTACAAGGAGAGGGTCATCACCGATTTCCTCCAAATTCATAGTAAAAGTAGGGCTTGACTAGAAATGAAAGTGACGAAAGTAGGAGCTCCAGCTGACCAAATGAAACAAAAATAATTCATAATGTAGGGGAGTCCGGGGTTTTGTAGGCTTACCCGTTGGAAAATGCTTAAATTTGCAGATTTTCCTGAGAGTTCTCGTATTTGAATTTGAACGAAAGTGCCAAATTCATTCCTGTAAAATGCCCACCATAGAGGAGGTATGTAGATTTTCGATTCTATAAGTGGCATTTCATTGCGTTTCCAACGATCGCCGGTAGATGGCGAAAAGTGGGTATGCACAATTTTTATATATCCTGAAATTTTGTACAGATAATCTTTTAGTAAAAGCTCATCCATAAAGAAACAAAAAATTGGATTAATCGATAAGTTTTAGAAAAAACATTTCGAAATGAATTTTTCAGACAGAATTTTTACCGTTGAAAATTAAATTTCGCAACTTAATCAGAAGGGGACAGAAAATATCAGAAAAATAACAAAAAAATTGGATAACATTTACCCAGAACGCGAGAATTCGGGAAATGAGAAATATTTTTCCCATTGGTGTATATGAGTGACCTCTTGACATTGAATTTACCATCCGATTTTGATGAGATTGTGTACGAATATTCTACACAGATGGTATAATATAAAATAAATACCCCCACCACTGGAAAAATATATTTTTTTTTAAATAATATATAAGTAACCCACAACAGGTTACCATTCCGTAACCCGCTGCCGTACGAATCTCGTTATATTATCAAAAAATCATAAAAATGAACTTTGAAAATCGGTTGGAATTTGGCCGGGAGATAAAGGTGGCAGCTTTGCAGTATATGCTTCTGTTGAAAATAATTTAGCAAAGCTCGCAATTTTATTTTGGATAATGCTCCTAACTAACAGATTATAGATAATTGTAACGAACCGAAAGTGGCTTACATGTTGCAAATATACCCTTAAGATGGTAATTATCAAAGTTTTCCGAAAAGTGTTAATTTTAACCCCGGCTTCACCTACATTATTCATTATTTCGGTGCCGCTTGGCCATCTCGAGCTTCCAATTGCATCACTTTCATTTCTAGTCAAGCCCAACATATACTATGAATTTGGACGAAATCGGTGATGACGAGTAGGCACCGTATCCTTGTTAGGCGAGAAAAGTGAGTATCCGAGGCGGGCAAAGTGAGTAGGATAGGGTTAGTTATCATTTTATGGAGAATCGTCAAGCTTACTGTCAGTATTTCAACTCTCCGTGTTTTATTATAATGAGCAATTTTTTTTTAGTTTCATAAGGTCGACATGGTCTTATAATGATATGATTTAAATGTAGGTTTGATTAGTAGATTTGTGAATTCATTAAAGCAAAAGACATCACATACTCGACTTTAATTACAGATTATAAAATAATAAAATAATGATAAATGATAATGGTTAACTTGACATAAATTTAATAGCTTTAGGATAGCATTTACTTTAAGGATATTTGTATGACCACGATCGGATTCAGAAGAGGTAAAGCTTTTCATTGCAAGTGAAAAATATAATTTTGTTAATTTACAATTGAGTTATTACATGATAAACGTGCAGTCCAGTCTAGGCAAGATAATAATGCTGCAAGGAGGTACATATATTGAGTTTGCTATCGCGCACACATATATCCGCGAAAAAAGTTTATGACTAGTTAGATCTTATTAAGGTCGGTAAAATTAAACACAAGTCTTAAAATGAATGAATGAATGTCGGCCTTCTCGTAAGACCACAAAATACGCTATCCATGTATGATATAGTATGTAACTGTTACTTTCGGACTCAACTTATTTAACTAAAACCACAGATGACGCAGATATCAAATGCAATCTGTTAAGACAAAATTATTAAAAAAAAAATAATAGTTCATGGAAATGCATACAAAGTAAAAGTCTCGGAAATACCTCGGATTTCCAAAATAAGGGCACAAATTCTTTAAAATTCCTTGAGAAAATAGCACCGAAAAAATCGAAATCTGTTTAATTTTTACAATAAATTCTAACTACTAATAGTAAGTAAGTCCTGATATCTTGGGGCAGTTCAATTCAACTAACAACACGGAAATCTGTGGTAAAATCCTGCAGATTTACACTACGTCCTATGCTTTCATCAGCGAAAATTGAGTTAAGATTAAAATTAGCGCTAAGTTTTCCGGGCTGGCTGTTTTCACGGACAGCTTCTAAGTTGAGTAGATAGCTGAAATAATGCGTATAAATTAGTTGGATTAGTTTTAGATAAACCACTCAACTCATTTCCATAAGCACTAACTCTGGTACAATTTGAATTGAAGTCCACATGGAAACATATTATAGGTGAGTCCATATACATGCACTTAGGTGTTAGGGCTGTGCAGGCGTTCCTTCTTTTTTCAAAGAGACCAAAACCAAGAGACAATTCACGCAGCGACTTGAGCTTCATGATATTCTCAACTAATAATTCTGCAATGTAGTAACATACAATAAGTCAAATTATTTTGAAATACCCGTATATAGTATCTAGTAGGTTGATAATATTTTGTAATACAATTTATATGGACTTTGAATGGAAAATTGTTGGTCGTTACTTTTGGTTCTTTCGAATAGTTTACACCATATGTAAGGAAGTGTCATCAGTGTTGGACACCCTTTTGACTTTTGCACATAACTTCTTTTTATGGAAGAATTCGGTCAATCAAAGCAGATCTTTGGAAAGGTATGGGAAAATGGAATACATTTGCTGAATATTGGAGATTGATTGGGTGAAAAGTGAAAAAATATAGGCGTTAAAAAAAAAAAAAAAATGCTACCAAGGCTGGCCAGTCCACGAAAAATGTACTGGAATGATTGAAAATTACCTGGAAAAATTAATTGAATGAAAGAAAAAACAGAATTTGTTGCATTTTTATGTTTTTTTTAGCTAAATTTGAATGGCACAATATTCGAAATCGCATTTACAGGAAATGTAGTTATATTGACACACTTCAAATGAACTTCTCTCTTGCATTGCCCTAAGAGGGATTTTCTGCGCTTTTTTGAAGGGCATCTTCCCTTAGCTGGTGTTTTATTGGCAGACTTCGTTGGGATTTGTGCTGGACGTTTTTAGGGCATCTTCCCAACACAGAATCACAGTAGGTCAACGTTGGCTACACAAAGTGGGCAATCTTTTACGACAAACGCAATTGCCGTATCACGTGACACCACAATCAAACATGTTATAAGATTGAATTTTCCTCTTGTTTTATTTTCAAGCATGGTTCACACATCACATTCGCAATTTTTGCCTTGATGATTTCATGTTTCCTCCACACTTTCTGCCGATATTCTCTGGTGCTAAAAAAACTTTTTTTTTTGTTTTTTTACTTCAAACCACTGAGTGCACAGCACATACCTAGCGTTCACGCTCCAAATCTGCAATGCCAGGAAAAGTTCGCTGTTACTGAGAGAAGTTTTTCCGCGTACGTAAATTGGTAGCGCTAGTGGTCAAACTAAAAAAAAATACAGGTGTCCGACCTGGACGGCAGGCCAACTCTGACGATATTCCCCTCTAGTAACCTAGTGCAATTTTCAAAATGGTTGCAATTTATTTTCAGTCTTAATATATAAAATTTCAAAAATAAAATTTTTAAAATTAAATTTTTAACGTTTTTTTTTTTTTAATTTTTAAAATTTTGGGAGTTCCTGATTGTATGCTTTTGTCCTACAGCGTACGTATCCCTACATATATCTACAGCACCGTTGGTTGGCGAAGTGTTGTGCAATCAGATGTTGCACTAATCTCCATCATTTCATGGTGGTTGTTTATAAACCGTGGCATTCCAGTATTTTACTGATACATTTCACCACTTTCAATTATGGATGCTATTATTATATTATTTCTCATTGTATGCCTCAGGGTCTTATGATAGTTGAAGAAGGCTCTGTTTCTCCTTGATGCTTACAAATTCTGGATTTAGCGACTGTCCTCACAGACCTGTATCAAGCTCAAGGGGTGTTACGTGGTTCGTTTTAATGTTCTAGATTATGTTTCGTTATTAGCCGTTGGTATTTGTTCGTCCAGTTTGGTAAGTATTTCTGTTAGTATGTGTGTCTGTTTTTTTATTAGAGTTTTGAGAGTGTTTCGGGTTTTTATTGAGTCTTGGTTGTGCTGAAGTGTAAGTATAATATTTAACCGTTAGTTTTAAATGAGTGAGTGGTTGGTTTGCATTCGTGCTGGGGTGTAAGAATGCCCTCACTTTTTTTGTTTATTGGGTAGGCTTCCAAATGTTAACAGTACCAACAAATAATGTATACAATTTTCAACCTGTGCCATCTGCATATTTAATAAAGTATTATATTAATTCAATTAATTGTACTATCTAGACGATCATGATGCTTTAGTGAACTCGTCCATTATGTATTTAAATGCAAATCCTGAGTAGTTAAGGTTTGATAATATATTGAAATCTATTTTTGTTGTTTCTGTCTTTTGAATTTGTATTTTTTATGTACTCGAATCAGTTTTTTGTTTTTTTTTTTCAAAACTATTTATTTTTATCTTAGTTTGTACAAAGTTATATAGTGCCGCTAGTGCCTGTTAAAAAAATCTCATCATCAGTTGCATTTAAAATACTTGTAGCGTTTTCCCATATCAATTGTAAATCTTTGGCTCTAATGGCAGGATCTAACCTACCAGTTAGGAAAATTTGGATTCTTTCTAAAAAATTCCGCCAGCCTGTTTTTTTTTTGCCCCAAGGACAATTTTTCCGCATGAAATACTTTCTTCTCATTTATTTGTTTTATGATAATTTAAATAATAAATAAAAATCCCGTCAAAAGTTTTTTAACGTCGCACTCGCAAAACAAAAGTCAACACAAATGGCTGTGTCGACTAGCGTATACCTAGTAGTAATATCTCACTGACTTTTCCACAGAAATCTCTCTCATTTAAGTTCAAGAATAAAGAAGAAATTGTGATCGCCTAAGTGAGTAAGTGAAATTGCAGAATAGAAGCATTGATAATTTTAAGCTTGCTTTTTTATCTTCACAACCGTAAAATTTTTATTCCTTATTTAACAAAGTTATGAAAAAAAAAAACTTTCACCTTATTAATGAATGCATATGAAAATGTCCCGTGGTCCTATTTTATTAGTTTGTTAAGTAAGGAATACAGAAAGTGTAGCCTTGCGAAGATAAGGAGCCACTATTAATACTACTGATAGACTATTTTTCTGTGTCGGTAATAGTTTAGGCTATATAGCTTATAGAAAATCAATATATATTTTCCTAAGTATCAATATAGAAGATTTTATAAAATCAGATCAGTACGAACACATACGGAATTTCTGTTTCAAGGCATTGGAAGTTTTATCGAAGGTAAACCAAATTTTGCCTATACCTACATAGGCAGAAATTAAGCCCTAGTATTTTTAACAGGTTTAAAAAGATTTGATATCCCATTCCTGGTGAACCACTGATTTATGTCAATAGCATAGTATGTAATAATCGATTTTTACATTATTTATTTAAATAAATTTGTCGTAATAAAATAACCTTTTTTAACGGAAGTTTTAAAATTTAAATGAATAGCTTCTGGTAAAGTGTGAGTGAAAAATTACAATTACTATGACACCATCAAAATGCCTATGCCTATAATTTAGATACAAAAAAAATCTCCCACTCTTTCAACCACCTTTACAAAAACCGCTTTACCAATCATAATAGGCCAAGGCCTGTATTATTGTTCCATTTTATGCTTTTTAAATAAAATCCCTCGCATTGTCAGCCGATTTGTGCAATCATGGGTACCTTTTTATGAGCATATTATATTTCTGCAGCATTAACAATCATACCACGAATCACGTACGTGACAGTGCTCGTTAAATTGAGTTGGTTACAAAATGTTGAATGTATTAAATGATGAAGTAAATTTATTTCCAGCTTAACTGCTGCTATAATCGGCTTTGTGCACCAAATTGATTTATATTCATTTCAATGGCACAGCAACACTTTCCTCTCTCGCCCTGCCGAACCGTAAACAAACAAACAAACAAACAAACAAACACAACACAAAACGATTTATGCTGGCTCTTCACACACAATAAAAGGGCAATTCGTCGATGGCGTGTACCATAAATATTTTAACGAATGCGAGGGAAACCAAAAAAAGTTACTTAAAGTCCAGAGAAATTGGCTTCTGTATCTTTCCTCTTGGCTTAATAGGAAAAGTCGGGATTGCGTCAGTTCATGTTTAAGCTGTGAGAACTCTCCCGCATTGAGCAGGACTTTGCACACCCTCGGATTTTCTGGTCCGGTTTGATAGTAAAAAGGCGTTTCCCATGACCATAAATCTTATCGGATTAGATGTATCCTTATTGCCGTCGGGCTGGTGATCAAACAGCATGGGGAGGGTAGTTTTCGTGCCACAACTGTACAAAAATCCTGGGGATAGGTTGACATTACGAGGAAAATTAGTTTTCTTCAAACAGCATGAACTTTTCTGCTCATGTTAAGCAGTCACACGAATCCCAGCGAAGTGAGGGTGTGCAATTATATGCAGACGAAAATTGATATAAATTATCCGTCACATCGCTAATACGAACAAATTACGAAACATACGTGCATACATAAATGTATGTAGGTGTATACAAAGTGTCCTGCAACCCATATAAATGTCAGCCGGGCGACGACGTTTTTCATGATAAATTTATGTGCACTGAAAGCATGACATCTGTAGCAGGACAAATATTATTTTCTATCTTCTTAGGAGGAAGGAAAGTCGAGTTGGTTCACTTAGGAGTGTCTCCACGCTACCCGGGAGGCATATTTACCTTTGTTTATCTTTAACCAGCTAGGAAATAATCTTTCTTTTAATTGCAGGACGTCTGCTGCGTAAAATTAAGTAGGATTGAAATTTTCTGGACTGTTGTTGGTACATACTTAGATTTCAAAGCAAGGATAATTCAACAAGGACAATTTAGATTTGACATTTTCATATTGTGATTAAGTTTGTAGAGTTTTTATGTTATAATAGGAATGAAATTGTTCGTTCTTCTTACAGTCTAAACTTTCCTAAGTTAATTAGTGTCAAAAGCAATATATATGGTTGAATAAGTTTGTAAAGATTTTAAACTTTAATTAAAGGCGTGTAGGCCCAGTGTGTAGATGATTATAAAACATTTATAATATTTATACGTCTTTATTAAATTTCAGGTATACTCCCTTGTGTATATTAACTACAACCAAAAACTGTACACTCATGGATGCCCAATTATAATTTGTATACGAGCTCCTATGTTAAGGTACACAAGAAAAAGTAAACTCTTTATTAAGGTGACAGAGAACAGTGGTAAGATTTATTTATAAATTACGAATTCTGTAATTTGTCCTTGTCCTGAATTCTTACATTTCAGTTGACTTTCATTAGTATCTATGAATACATATGCAGGGTATCCCGATTAGCATAATCTTTCACAGCATGGTAGCATACATCAATCCAAGCAAAATGTTGTTCTATATGAAGGCTGCCTCCCCCATACTACAGAGATGTAACTTTGTATTTTTTTTTTTTTTTTGAGTTAACATCCAAAAAGAGATCTGCCTAGAACTCTCGAAATACCTACATAAGCTTAATTAAAGCAACTTTTTTTTTATTGATAGTCCAACGTCAACGTCTATTATTGAACGGCCAAAAAACTATTGCCATGACAGACTATATGACAACATTCGTATGGAAATTGAATAAAAAGTATGTTTTTTTTCACAAGAAATGTATAAAAATTTATCAAATGTTTCCTAGCTTTTCTTTTATGGAGTTAATCGATTTGTGAAGTGAGCGGTTCAAATGTAGAAAGCAAGTTTATTTAATAATTTCTTGGAACTGCATCTACAGTAGGTTTTCAACGAATTAGACGCACAAGCAAACCCTACAAAATATAATGCAATAAGCATAATTTTTTTTAATTAAAAACGATCTGTTTTAAAAGAAATCAATTTTACCGTAATAAATATTACTTGGGCAAAACATTTCTTTTATATTCTCGTCGTTGTACCAAATATTTTCAATATTTTTTTTTAAGAACTTCTATTGTAGTATTTGGTATTTGGATTTGAGATTGGTCCAGAAATTTTCTAATGGATTTAAGCCGAGAGCATTGGCGGGCCAAAGAAAAATACTCAGTTCTTCATAATTAAAGAAATTCATTATAGATTTCGAAGTGTGGCAAGGTGCGCCATCTAGCATAAAAATGTAGTAAGATCGGTGGTAGAGTTTTGAATTTATATAGTCAATAAGACCGTCGGATAGGATGATTTTGTATTGATCCTGCCGAATTGCTCCCTCCACGATATATATGTGGGACGAGAGCCTTCCTCGCTTACACAACTCCAGGAGCCGGAATCTGTAACACGGAGAGTTTTGGAGATGAGAATTTTCGTTCTCCCCGACTAAAACTCCATAACTCTCAATTCGCGATTCTCTAACATCTTTGGAGAGTTAAGGAAAACGTAAGAAATGTCGCAATATTGAAACATGCCTAACTGTGTGTAGGAGGGTCGTAAAGCAGTCTGGTTTCTTCCTAGATATTTAGGGTCTATAGTACAAAAATATAGATTGTCCAAAATACGTCATGTTTGGTAACAAATTAAAGAGGGAGAAGTGGGTAATCGAGTGGTGTAGTTTTTTTCTCATTTTAACTTCATGACTGACCTTTTACCGCCAAAATACGGGTCTTATGCACTTGGGTCATATACACCCCTGGTCCTATATTTCGCATATATTTCTTCCGTTCTTTATTTCACATCCTGTTGTGGACATTTTTCTCATGGAAAGTGAATTTCCACAACTGACCAGTTCTTCATAAAGATGAGTTGAAAATATGTCGATTTTTGTACCAAAAAACGTCAATTTTTTCATCTTAAGAAAGACTGCTTCACTTCTTTTGCAGTTATCTCCAAAACTATTTATCAGACTCAATAACGAATGAAATATCTAATTTTGGAACAAAGAATTGATACGATTTCATACTGCATACAAGCTTTAACGTGCATATTTAAAATTTTAATAAAATCTCATCTGTACTGGAAGCCAACCAAATTGACCCATTTTTGCGTGATTTAAAATTTTTAGCGGGTACCTTGAGACACCAAAATCCTTATTTCTCTGTAACAATTGCACGAATATTCAAAATTGTTTTTTTTTTTTTTAATATAACCAAAGATATGTGATTAATTCATAATTTAATTTGAAAATTCCTAGGTATGTAGGTACTTTCACAAAATATTACAAAAACAGACAATTCTGTCAGTTGAAATTAACAAGTGGAATAGTGCAGTCGGGAATTCTCAAAAACAATTCGCCGAGCCACAGAATTGCAATTGGAGAATCAACTGTCAAAGCAACTCTCATTTCCCAAATTCTCTCATTCTCTGTGTTACAGAATTCAACCCGAGATCATTATATCCGGTGAATGCTTTACAGTTTTGACGATGCAGTCCCCTTTATACCACTCTCTCTGTTTCCTCTTGACATATTGAGACATTTCTATGACGGTCTCCAAACGGCATTCGTCATTGACTATTACCTTGAAATTCCAAAATTTTTGTTTTTGAACAATTATCTAGAATCAAAATAATATACAGGGTGACACGATACCTTCCGGTGTACCACGCGATTCCTTGCGGTAAGATGATCAAAAAATCAGAAAATTGTTCCACATACCCCCCCCCCCCCCCTCCGTACCTACCATTGATTATTGCTTGTATGCAATTTTATGATCTAGCTTGAATGTGCCAATAAACCTCCACTGCTCAAACTGATACAGGTATTGGCATGCGGTTTTTTTCCCAGTGATAGAGGGTAGTGGGGGCATTAATAAGAAAGTTGTTGAATAAAATAACGTTATTTATGAAGTTTTTGTTTAAAAAAAATAATTTATATTTAAATTTATTTTTTATAATTTAATACAGATAAGTACAGCTACTATTCTTGGTTATTTAATAAGCCAACAATAACCATAATCTATAGGATGGTTCAAAAGTTATATTCATTTATTCCCATCAGGGTTCACGAATTTTGGAGAAATCTTCAACTGGCCACAGAGAAGGAAGGTTTCGGGGGGGGGGGGGGGGGGGGGTGTATGTGGAGCAATTTTTTGTTTTTGATCAGCTTACCTCAAGGAATCGCGTTATATACCAGAAAGTATCTTTATCTGAATCACCCTGTATACATATTAGGAATAAATTTATCGTACCAAAAGTAAGGTGCCGATGATGCCGAGTTCAGTTCTTTTTGTAGTTTGTGCTTACTCTGCTCGACAGTAGCGCCTGATCTCCGAGCTATCTACCATAGCCGCAGACACATTCTCTCTTCTCGCAATTTCTCTATTTGAAATTGTCCCAGTTTTTAAGAATGCACTCGTGATGTATTTTACTTGTTGTAAATTATCCCAAATATTCAAACTGGATTTTATATTTTTTAACTTGAAGCGCAACTCAATATGTTTATAAATTTAAAACGTAAATCACTTTTGTATTAATTACTTCACACGAAATCACAATTAAAAATACCTTTACTTTTTCCTAGCTGAACATCAAATGAGACAAAAATGTGACCTGCTAAGTGCATGTCATCCTTATCTTCTTAAGGGTAGTTTGCTACCTTTTCCACCTATTACAATTTCCAAAAAGGGTTTCAGGTTTATTTCTACTTCAAAATTTGTATCCTAAAAAGTAATTTTCTTATAATTAAAAATAAAATTTCTGGCATTTTAAGGGTGCGTCTTATTAGTTGTTGTGGTACGTAATAATAAAAATAATCTATTAGCAGTGAGTGTACTTTTTCCAAAAACAATACAATCATTTATATTAACTCTCTGTATATATATGTTATGTAAGCTCTAATATTCTATGTAAAGTTTTACAAATACAAGTTTATTTCTTCCTTTATTACTACTGGCAAACCATTATAAAATTGAAACCCTTATATATTAAACAACCATTATAAGGTAGGTACCTAGTTCTGATCTATTGTATTTAACGAATTTTGTATATAAATCTGTATTTTTGCGCATCCATCAACAGAGTTCTTCTAGCTCTTAAATATGGCGAAAGATCCCCGATTTTGATCTTCAATATAAATTTCGTTTTTAACACAAATTATGTCTGAGATTGAATTGGTGAACATCTCCTGAGGCCGAAACAAACTTTGCTCATAATTTTCAACATTGGTAGGGGGATATGGTATTCAGCAGTACTAGGGAAGAACGGTGTATGAGCATTTTTCCACTTCCGAGAAAATCGAGTTTTTCTGTTTTACGACGGATTTGAGCAGAAAAATTAATTTGAAAGCTTCAAGAAACTATAACACTCCTACACAAGTCCACTTATAAGCATAATTGCGTAGTCTATTGGATTACATAGATTTTGCACATATACGCCCATTTAGCAAATCGAAACAGATGCAAAAGTGATTTCATAACAAGAATGACTTAAGTGCAAAAATATACTTATATGTAGATTTAAACTTATGGAGGGTTGTACAGGCTTTGGCCTCGCATTCACTGCGACCTGAAAAATATGTTGTGAGTACCCGTTCAATTTATTTTTTGTGGCGTAGACGATGTCAAGGACCACTCTGGGACTTAGGTTCTACACATAGTTTGGTTGATGAAAAGCATGTTCGTGGTGGAGTTGTCTCCGCGTGGCCACTGCTTCACAGTAGCAGAGCAGGTGCTCCGGTTTCCTGAGCATCCTCACAGAAGCGGCAGGATGCAGTCTCAGCCAAGCCCATCTTGTGTATATGATACCTTAATGAGCAATGGCCTGAGAAGAGCTCTGTGTTCATTTTGAGTTTTATTCTGCTAACAAGTAGGAGTTCTTTAGTTTTTCCGCCAGAGGTGTCGATAAAATTGTTTGCCTTACGAAGTCCCTGTAGCCTTTCCAAATGGAGAGCTTTTTGATTATTTTCCCAGCTGTTTAAGGTAGCACTGAGGTAACTCTTTGCAGTGCCACAGAATGACTCTGGTCCGGCAAAAGGAGTTTCCGCTCCCCTTTGGCTAGGCCGTCAGCAATTTTATTGCCTTTATAGCCCTCATATCCAGGTACCCACATGAGGATAACCTTGTTTCTTCTTGATAATTTTAATGGTTTTCAGACATTCCCAGACAATACGGTAGGGGTAGATCCGAAGGCCTGTGACATATGGCATCTGGTACTGTATACACACAAGCCGACTCCACTGTTCGTTTTGAAACCGTATGTATACCACACCATTGATCCTTGTGGTAAGAACGGTTTAGTGGAATGCCATTGTTGTCGGTCTACCAAGGCCACCTCGAATGGTCTTACAAAATCCACCTTGGGTGTGAATATATCAAATATTCTCTTCAAGATACTTAAATGACCAAGCAGATCGCCTGACTTTTTTCCCCGTAAATTCAGAGGAGGAAGGTTTAGTAAGTCTGCTGTTGGACAGGTCCTCATGGCGCCAGTTATTCCTAAACAGGCTATCCGCTAGGAATTTTAAAGCAGAGCTTCGGATCTCTTCTGATTCGTTTTTGGCCATCATTCAAAGGCTGCATAGGTGACCTAACAACTGTATAGTACATCCAGTACATCATTTTTGGTTTCAGGCCCCATGTTCTGCCAATGAAGCGACGACAGGTATATAGAGCTCATATCTCTCCTTCTGTCACGCTGGACAGATGCGAATTCCAGTAAGTTTTTCGTCTAGAGTAATCCCCAGAAATTTTACTTCGTCTAAAAACATCAATTCCGTGTTAATAAGAAAAGGATCAGTTAGTGAAAGCTTCGTTCTTCTTATATATACATATGTAAGAGTTCGTGCAATTTTAATTTGGTACAAATTTCAATACTACAACTTATGTATTGCAAATCACATCAATGCTAAATTAAAAAAAAATCCAAATATTTATGATGATCTTCGTACATAGTTTATTTAAGCAATAATATGATCCACGTTGTAGACAATAAAAATACAATTTTTATAAATCATTCCGTTGCAGAGGTAGGTAGTTTTTGTGGGTAACTTTCACCAATATTCCTTTCTGTTTTAAAGTAACATATTTTAGATCTTATTTCGTTTGCGGCATATACCGCGCTCAAGAGCACATGCAAATGATGATCGTTTTCCAATTTAGTTTAACAAATCAAAAAGTCATTACCTCCTTCGAATAAAATATGGGGACCATGTACTACTTCAATTATATGTGTGGACTAATTTTTTTAATTTTTGTTGGGATGTGTGGTCTTTCCACTTGTAAAAATTACCAAATTTCATATCAAGTAAATGTACTTTTAATGCATTTTCTTCTTAAAAGCCCTTGATTGCTTGTAATCCTCATAATCGTATAACTTCTCACGAAAAAAGAACCCAAATGCAAGTGAATTCAAATTGCCTAGTAACAGCCCCACAAGAATCCAGCCACCGAGAAAGCAAAACGATTGTTGATTAATATCCCAGTATTAGACTTGATTCTAGAGACATGGGTTTTGCAAACAACACCAGCAGCTAGAATTCCTTTAAATAGCCGACTGCTAGTACAAAGGCAGTCAGTCGCCAGATACAAGCGAAAGAATCAGACCTCTCAAATAATCTTCCCGACAACAAGAAGACCAGCGAAGGACAGTTCAGCACGATCACTGACTTATAACAATGGACTGAGCGATTTACTATTTCATGTGGCACCAGTATTGTGTTTCTGTATATCACCGTTACAGCACCTTTTGAAACGTTTACTACATAAAAAACATGTAAAACTCAACCAATCAGATAAATTTTACACCCAAAAATTATATTAAATTAAAAAAAATATATTTTCTAGTGTCCAAGCTATATTAATCACTTATAAGGAATGAAACTCATTCCGACTTTAATTTTCAAAAGTTATTTTTACCTGCGTCTTGCGTATGGGCAAGAGAGGCGAAGCATGGTAAAGACTAGCTTTTCGTTATTCTTCCTGCGGTAATTGTATCTCCAGCCAACATAGAAACATCAAATGGCATACGAAAACGTTCAGTGAGCAATATTTTGTGTTGGTAGCTCCAAATCTGCCATAGGACAAAAGAGCAAACTGCAAAACTTTTGACATTCTCTCCTATAGGAAAATGACAATACGCTCAGTCCATTGTTATAAGTCAGTGAGCACGACCGATTGACAAACAGCTGAACTGACTACTAAGGTCAGTCAGCCATCTATAGTTTTGTCAGTTGCCTCCCACCAGCTTGAAAGACAACATCTCCCGAGCCCAGTCCTATCCGCCTATTCTATCCCGCAAGCATATATTTATCGTGTTGGCCCAATAATTGGTGAGGTCACGCTTCTATTCCTTTCCCGCACCTCAATGTTGGCCTATTTGGAGGAAAGCGCACTTAATTGTTTTGGCCGGAAAAGTTGCGAGCGCAGGCTCTTATCTCTTCCCCTGCGGTAGAAATAGTAAGAATACGCGAGCGAGTGTACCAATGTAATGAAAGAACCATAACCTATTTATAATAAGTAACCGCCACTTGTAATCAGAGTTAGAACAGCATTCGGAGTTACAAATCGTCGAGGAGAAATGGCATTGACTGACTACCCGCACAATACCTGACGTTAAAACATACCTACTTTTTTTTTCATTGTAGGGACAATTCAGCTTGGGGGTGAGTATAATTAACGATAGTATAATTAACTAAAAATTCAAGGATCGTCTTCTGCCATTTTGGGGGTAAAACGTGGATTCTTTTCGAAAATTTCTTCAAATATATTTGGTTCTGCGAAAGAATTATGTTGCGCACCGCTTCCTCTGCTGCTTCTCTCTTGGGACGCGCAGATATTCCTCGACCCAAGTCTCTTACTTGAATTATACAATTTAACGTATATCCTGGCTCAAGATAAATGTAAATGGTGTTGCGAATTCCGTTCCGAGTTCCGTTCTAATCCTAAATCTCAACTGAGTCAAAGTTTCTCTGGTCAGCTAAAACAAGGACCAGTTTCCTAAACTGAAACAGATTTGAAAATGAATCATCCAGATAACCAGCAGAATATGTACAATTCCACAAGACTCACTAATCTAGGACAGCATTTCCAAAGAAAGGCTCTACTTTTTGAAGATGCGCACTATATCGTAGAACAAAACACCAGTAACGGTCTACGTGAAAAGCACGATGATTCCTACATATTGTGTAATTATGTTGCGTAATTATGTTTACATAACTGTTATTAGTAAATAGTAAGTATTTATGATAGTATTATTTTTTGAGGTTTTAATTGAATTCGTTTTATATTTAGTTCTCTTCCTAAAAATATTTTTTTTTTGTACAATAATATATAAGGTAGTTGAGTACATTATGCGCATGTTGGAATGACAGTATATGTCATGCGCATGCGCATAGTTTGCCATTATGCCACTTTAATATCTGAACTGGTAATGGAGCTAATAAAGGGTTTTCCAATAAGAGGTGTTATTTTAATTAGCCCGCTATTTCGGTAGATGTCACTTTTGGAGCTGTCATTTTTTGACAATTGACAAGTAGAAACTACGCCATTAATAAATATGGAACGATACACGATTCAACAACGCATTGAAATTATTAAAATTCACTCCAAAAATGGTGAAAATGTGGCAGAGACGGTTCGTAAAACTCGAACATTTTTAGGTCGTCGTGAAGCACCTTGTCGGACCGCAATACAGAAATTGCTAGAAAAATTCGAGCTGTCGGGACAAGCTAGGGATGTGAGGAATAAAACTCGTGCACGTCGCTCAAGAACAGCCGAGAATATTGCTGCTGTAGCCGAAAGTGTTGAAGAAAACCCAGGTTTGTCCATTCCTCGTCGTTCTTTGGAATTAGGCATTCCACAAACGTCATTACACTGTATTTTGCATAAAGATTTGGGTCTTAACGCTTATAAAGTTCAGTTAACACAAGAACTCAAGCCGGCCGATCATCAAAAACGTCGAGTCTTTGCTGATTGGGTCCTTGAAATGCATGAAAATAATCCGGAATTCCATCGAAAACTCATCTTGAGTGATGAGGCCCATTTCCACCTCGATGGCTTCGTCAACAAGCAAAATTGTCGCATCTGGGGCTCGGAAAACCCAAGAGTTATTGTTGAAAAGCCTCTCTATCCTCAACGTGTGACTGTTTGGTTCGGTTTATGGTCCCGCGGGGTCATTGGACCTTACTTTTTCGAAAATGAGTCTGGAGCAACAGTTACGGTGAATGGATTGTGCTATCGATAGATGATTAATGATTTTTTATGGCCGGAATTGGATGGTATTGATCGTGCCATACAAGCAACGAAACCATTGATCTTTTACGGGAAAAGTTTCCGGACCGTGTTATCTCTCGAAGAGGTGATCACAATTGTCCACCGAGATCTTGTGACTTAACACCTTGCGAGTTCTTCCTTTGGGGCCACATGAAAGAGAAGGTCTACGCCAACAGCCCAGCGTCGATTCAAGTCCTCAAAGATGGAATTCGTGAGGCTATCGAGGACATAGGGCAGCCACTTTGCGATTTGGTTATGGAAAATTTCATGAAAAGGATATGGTCCTGTAGGCGTGGTCGTGGTGGTCATTTGGCTGATGTTATTTTCCATTATTAACGGCATACCTTCCTCTTTATAATGAAATAAAGATCCGATCATTTATCTCAAAAAATGGCATTTTTCTTTGAATATCAAAATAACACCTCTTATTGGAAAACCCTTATATGACGCGCTGAAGCGAGTAGTGTCAACGACAATAATGTTTTTAAGACGCACTTCTAATATTTACGAGGTGAGTTTTTTATTATAAAGTAAGTAGTTAAAAAAGTGCTGCAATATTTTGTGTTCCATACATGAGTATTGAAGCTTGGATTGCAGTAAAACTTTAGGTGAAAACATAACCTAACTTATAACATAATATAATTTCAGATTTTTTCATGTATGGCCATATTACCAACACCGTCCTGACAATATGGGCATTTACACACTTTTTATAAATTAGATAAAAAATATTTCAAAACAATTTTCCGCGACAATTATTTTTATGTTGACTCAAAACATGTTGTATTTTATCATGATATATAATTACCGTTTCTTAGTACAAAACAAAAAACAAAAAAGATTCCATAGTGTGGGCATGTTGTATTCACCTATCTTAGTTTATTTGAACAGGTAAGTATACTTATCAGAAAACGTCTTGAGATTTTAATTGTGCATAAGTAAGTAAAGCCTAAAAGTCAATGGGAAGTGAAATTTTAGCCAAAACCCTTAGATTTTTATATAAGTGGTTGACTATAAAAACAATACCGGAAAGATTTTAACCATAAATTTATGTCGTCGGCAAGGCATTGCAGTTGGGGCTCATTCAAATTCTTATTTAATAAAAAAAGACATGGGAATTGAGTTGAGCTGACAGAAATTTTTTGAAATTTTCATGCTAGGAAAAGAAAACCAACGCCAGACATAATGGAAAGTGATTGTTATAATCTTTTGTAAACTCTCTAAACTAGATTGGACGCATAATAAAGGATGAATGTGTGTAGGTGACGATTAACTCTTACAGCTTTGCACTAATGATGGATGAATGAGGAGATATATTCGACAAAACAAATACCGTTGTGGATTCGCTTTATAAACTTTAAAAACAAGAAGCAAAAGCGAGTCTTTTCTTATTTATACTGCCATCTCTAATACAACCAAGAGGAACAGTATCTCTGATAAAAATACTGACAATGGTCTGGATTGTCAGAAAAACTCGGTATTAAGGTTACGATGTACCTACTGGCTGCAATTAATGGTCGCTTTAATGAAGTTTAAATCAAGTGAAAGAAATTGTTGCAACTTATTTTATCTTCTAACTTTATAAGTTTCAATAAATTTGAAACTGTATGAACTATGTCGGGAAAATTTATAAGTTTTTCGATATTCCTAAAAAGTAAGCAGTTTTCAAATATTTGTGTTGCCAAAACCCTCGATAAATATTTCCCATGCCATGAAATAGATGTCTATATGTGTGGGTAATTGTCCCATTCTCTACAATGTTTTATATTGATTCGTATAGAAGAGTGACTCAGGGTAGTAGACAGCCACTCCAGCTCCGAGAGCCGTAGGTAAAATTTTTTAGACCGGACCGGGGAAGACTTGCTAAGGCGCTTTCCTCATTACACGATTCCTTTACAGAAAAACTCACAGAGAAGCGACACCCATAACTAAGCTCTGGTACCATCGCATCACATGGCATACTGGGCAGAGGGTTTTCCAGGTCTAGCCCATACGCCAAAGAGTAATGAGATGAGCCAGTCCATCCATCCTCCCAACATTCCCATGAGCGCAATCTGCACACAGCCCTTTTGGTATCTGCCTGAATGATAAGATCCAGGGGTGGCAGATTAAGTAGGACCTCAAACGCAGCAGTAGCCGTAGAATGCATGGAGCCCTTAATTCCCAATCAGGTAAGCTTTTGCAGGCTAGTCAGTTTCCGGATCGCAGTTCCTATAAGCGTCCTAGACCACCTTACACAGGAGGCATATGTGAGCATGGGTCTGACGATCGAGACGTACATCCAGTGCATAATCGTCGGTCTTATGCTCCCTGTACAGCCAAAGGGTCTCTTGTATTGAGCGAAACCCCTCATAGCCGCATTAACCTTTTCCTGAACGTGCAATCCCCACGTCGGATTCGAGAGTTTTTGTTTGGGAAATCGTAGCTAGTTGGTTAAGATAAATTTTTATATCCTAGATGAAATCTAAAGGGCAAAGGGCAAAATTCAAAATTAAAGTGGGCCCCCATATAAGAGACGTGATTTTTTTTGCGTTTTCTGCTCGTTTTCTTCTTATTCATTATTATCATAAGTAGGCCATAATGACACCTATTATCATTTGAAAAAATAAATAAAAAGTACGATGATACGGAGGCCTCGTGTGCGAATCTGACTCGCACTTGGCCGCTTTTTTCTTTTTGGTTTCATTAGTTTGATAGTGAACCTATCATCAGAAATAAATATTTTAGGACAATTTTGTTCCCAATTACTTGACATAAAACTTTCTTAAAATTACCCAACAAAGCTAAAATAGAGAAAGATATTCTTATATCGAACTAATGCAAAAAAAATTAACTAATAAGTCCTAAAAATTTTAAATTACAATATTTCTTGGATAGAAACACATGCCACAATAAGCATTTGCCAATATTGATATGCTGTGGATCTCCTCCACTTGTTAGGCAGCCTTACACTGAAGTAAAAATCACGTTCAAAGGAAAATTGTGAAAGAAGTTAGAGTCTTTCTTAAATTGTTTCAAAAAGAGTTAAAAATAATGACTTCTTCCTAAGAATTTTCGTGTCATTCTATCTTCTCTTTTCATCCCTATAGAAAAATGGAAATGATTAGACTAAACAGTGTTTTTTTTTTTGTAATGACCACAAAATTCGAAAATAATGCTGACCACATAATTCTCTATTTAAGATCATCAATTTATTGACATCAAAAATATCTTATCAGTCTAACGAAGTCTGTATGCAGATGATCAATTACCATTAGTTCACCACCACATGCGGTAAGCATTGTAACTTTTGTCATTCAAATCAGTCGTGATTTTTTTGTTGTCCGAATTAATATAAATTTATTTAAACCCATTCACAAGCACAACAGTTAGCACAACATTAATATACAAGATTCCTGATTTCTCTTCCAGGATATAAACATAAGTATCAAAAATTCCTTCACGTACATTGAATATATGCATTCATCTGCAAAACATTTTCAAACAGGAAATTCATCTACAAACAGGAACACTTTATGTCCAGCATTTGAATATCTGTAACTGCGCCTCCAGAGGATACATAAGACTTCTCTTACCCTACTTCATATACTAATCCTACTGACTCTTTCCTGAGAATATCAAATAAAAATATGAAAAAGGAACAAACACACAGTCGAATTCCTTTGGGTGAAACTTTCTATGATTTTCGTACAAAGCACTTTGACTCCCTGTAATGTGTCAAAGTGTCAGAACAACAGAGGGCGCTTCGGTTAACAGATAAGGCGTAAGCCTTTCTCCGGAAGTACCTTGTCTTCATGACAGGCTTCCGCGTTGTTGGAAATTATTTATACTTACAGATGTGGTATAACATTATGTCGTCGTCAAAAGCAAAATTCTTTCTAATGTGACAGCGGGATAAATTTCTGTTTGAAACTTTTTCTGTTTACAAAGTAACACAAAGTTTACAGAATGCCTCGAGGATAAAAATATTTAGATAAGTATTCGTATTTAGGAAGAACTCCGATGGTCCAATATCATGTTTAGAATAGAGTGAATCGTATTAAATTAAATTATTTGAGTATACTTGACCACGGTATTCAAAATTCGATTTTTTTTTTTTTTTTTTGTATAGTTCGGGAAACCATTTTTAATTAACCTTCGACGATATTTTCAAAAGATTTTTTAAATTTCCTTTTCTTATAATCTTTTTTCCATAGGTCGTCAAAATGAAACATTTTTGAAACCATATTGGTAACTGATATTCTTTTATTATATAAGTGAATGGGATATCTCAAATATCTCAAAGGGCATCTAATTTTTTAATATATTTGACACCCTCCGTGATAATCATTGAAAAGAAAATTATTTTCTTTTGCAATATTTGAATGATTGCAGAAATCACAAAATTTTTGCTCATTTTTTGTGTGTTCTGGTCATTGTCTGAGGTTGCAAACTTAGCAAATTATGACCAACAACGATTTGAACATTTGCTAATCAATTTCAGAATATTTTTGTTTTTTTTTTGTTTTGTAATATGGCCAATATAGCCCCACAAATCAATTGTTGTTCCATCGATATAAAACAAAATATGTTTCGGGCAACACAAAAGGTTTCAAATTGGTACATGTGTTCAGGCAAGTTGCAACACTTTTGTAATAGAGGGTTTTCCAATAAGAGGAGTTATTTTGATATTCAAAGAAAAATGCCACTTTTTGAGATAAACGATCGGATCTCTATTTCATTATAGAGAGGAAGGTATGCCGTTAATAATGGAAAATAATATCAGCCAAATGACCACCACGACCACACCTACAGGACCATATCCTTTTCATGAAATTTTCCATAACCAAATCGCAAAGTGGCTGCCCTATGTCCTCGATAGCCTCACGAATTCCATCTTTGAGGTCTTGAATCGACGCTGGGCTGTTGGCGTAGACCTTCTCTTTCACGTGGGCCCAAAGGAAGAAGTCGCAATGTGTTAAGTCACAAGATCTCGGTGGCCAATTTTGATCACCTCTTCGAGAGATAACACGGTCCGGAAACTTTTCCCGTAAAAGATCAATGGTTTCGTTGCTTGTATGGCACGTAGCGCCGTCTTGTTGAAAGTAAACGTTGTCCAGATCAATACCATCCAATTCCGGCAATAAAAAATCATTAATCATCTGTCGATAGCGCAATCCATTCACCGTAACTGCTACTCCAGCCTCATTTTCGAAAAAGTAAGGTCCAATGACCCCGCGGGACCATAAACCGCACCAAACAGTCACACGTTGAGGATAGAGAGGCTTTTCAACAATAACTCTTGGGTTTTCCGAGCCCCAGATGCGACAATTTTGCTTGATGACGAAGCCATCGAGGTGGAAATGGGCCTCATCACTCAAGATGAGTTTTCGATGGAATTCCGGATCATTTTCATGCATTTCAAGGACCCAATCAGCAAAGACTCGACGTTGTTGATGATCGGCCGGCTTGAGTTCTTGTGATAACTGAACTTTATTAGCCTTAAGACCCAAATCTTTATGCAAAATACGGTGTAATGACATTTGTGGAATGCCTAATTCCAAAGAACGACGAGGAATGGACAAACCTGGGTTTTCTTCAACACTTTCGGCTACAGCAGCAATATTCTCGGCTGTTCTTGAGCGACGTGCACGGGTTTTATTCTTCACATCACTAACTTGTCCCGAAAGCTCGAATTTTTCTACCAATTTCTGTATTTCGGTCCGACAAGGTGCTTCACGACGACCCAAAAATGTTCGAGTTTTACGAACCGTCTCTGCCACATTTTCACCATATTTATAGTGAATTTTAATAATTTCAATGCGTTGTTGAATCGTGTATCGTTCCATTTTTGTTAATGGCGTAGTTTTTACTTGTCAAATGTTAAAAAACGACAGCTCGAAAAGTGATATCTACCGAAATAGTGGGCTAATTAAAATAACACCTCTTATTGGAAAACCCTTTATGTTTGATATTCAATTACTAACAGAGAAGCATTATTTTGCAATAAAAAATTATATTTGGGGGGCGGAATGAGTTCAAAATTTAACACATTGTTGAAAACATCAGAGTAAACCTTGCTTTAATTTTGCAGTACTTTTGGTTTTTGGAAATTATAAGAATTTTTGTTTTTCTGCAATTTCGCGCATGTTCCGCACCTCGGTGATGCTTTCAAAATTTAATTTGTAGTTCTTTTTCCTCACACAGAATTCCATAGAAATTTCAAATCTTTTATAATGTATTGACTGGAATAAAAACAACTTTTGAGAAATCTATAAAACTGGAAAAGAGCCTTAAAAAATTTGAGATATTTTGAAAATTGTGTAAGCTATATTTCAATAAGAGTAAGATAAGTCAGAGATAACCACTTTGGTATGCAAGGAATCAAACGATATATAAAGTTTTAAGCTTTTTTTTTTAAGATTAAGATTCTACATTTGATAGTACCGAAATTGAAATCTTTTACTGGAAAATCCATGAGAAAAGGCACTTTCGAAACAAACTCTTCTGTATATAATAAAATTATCTGTATCATTATTGGAGTTAAGATGGGTTACGGTATACTAAAAGGAGACTACTGACTCGACTTCATATATTTTTCGTGTTTCCATATCTAAAGTGTTTACCTTTGTATATGTTTATTATCTACAGAGCCGAGACTACCAGCAGCAACTTTCCCCGATTTAGTGGTGAAGATTTGTTTTTTATTCTCTCAGCAAAGCCGATGAGGTGTCCTTGCTTGGCTATGGCTATCGAAGAAAAGAAATATCAAAATAGAGAGCTTGAAAGCTCGAAGGCTCTCTGAAACCTCTTAAGTTGTCTAGCAAGCTTTGAAGTTATCTTGAAAGCACCAATGCGCTGATGTCTCTGATAGGCAGTTGATATGCGACATATAAACCTAATTGGTATTTTGGATTCATCTGCACACTAATATGGATTACGGATAAGAACATGAGGCTGCTGGATTCTAGTGTCCATATTTGAAAGTGTCGAAGCAGAGTCTGAATTTGTGGATAAAACCCACAAATTAGACAGCAGAAGGTACGGATTAGAAAACCTAAGTCGAAAACCCATTTACTTTCCACTTTTCATAATGAATTTGCGTTTTTTTTCCTGTGTATAATTTAATTAATTTTCTTATGCTTTTATCTTTACCTAGTTTTTAGTCTTTTTTACTATTTTTATTTTTAGAGGTTGTGTACTTGTATATCCTTGTGGCGCGCAACTTCGCTTTTCTTTGAAGAAATGTATCCCTAAACTGAGTGAGCATAGTTATAACTAAAGTGGTTGTAAAATCGCCGTATCCAAATATCCTCCATTGACTCGAAGAGTCAAAAAGTATAGAATTTAGTTTGAATGCAAGTTCTGTATGATTACATACTTTATTGATAACATGATTAAAAACTTATATTACGACTTACTTATCATGTTTTCCTGCATCTTCCGACAATTTCCTCTAAGGAGCCACATTTATGTGCAGGATTCTCTATATATGAAACTCTGTGCATTTGGTTGTAATTTATTGCCTCCAAGACTTGTTACGAATCTTCATCGAATAGCAGTTAAGCACGAAAACCGTATTTCATAACTCAATCATGTCTAAACCATCTCATTCGGGACTTGGAATTTCCCAAATAAAGCTAGCATGGTTCCAGTAATGGAATCTTCTTGAAAAGCATACGAAAATATCACTTTCATGGAAAATTGGTCTACTTTCCTAGGCTTAATAAAAGTTTGAAAGTTTTCTATATTCCACCCGGACCCGATTAGCTGAGGTTGTTTGATGATTTTTCAAAAATCGATTGAAGGCAGTTTTGCTATATATTTTATGTAAATAGCCTTCAATATCTATTTCAACTGTTGGTTTTAGAGTTTTATTGAAGATGGAGGCAACAATCCTATTTACTGCGGCCAGCATTGTCCTATTATGTTTTCAAGCTCTTTTAGTCCCGGAAGAATGAATTAGTGTATCACAAGAAGTTTGAATCTGTAGACATTTCAAATACTCATTGAACATTGTATGCAGACTTTAAGTCATAGCACTAGACTTCAAACAAATTTTATAATTTTTGTATTGAATTGGTATAATTAAACTATAGCGGGTAAATGTAAGGCCACAATAAATCCAAGATATTCTTGATGAAAAACACATTTAAAATTCTGTTTTGCACACAGGCAATGCTTTTACGTAAATAAAAACACTTTTACCAGTGTTATATGTACATCAATAAATTATCTACTCAGTACACAATGAAAAAATAAACTCCTTCATCGGGCACCTAAGAACAATCTAACAAAGTTACATTTATACTCCTTTTAGAATAAAATTTCGCCCATTTTGTCGTCAAACTCTCAAATCTGATTTGCACAGCCATAGTATTGTAATTAAAAGTTCTCCGAAACTCTTTAATTCATTTTCAATTAGCTTTTTGAAATTTTATAGGGTCTATATAAGAACCACCTGCTTTGTGATGACTATAATTATTCACCCTGGGCTAGAAAATTTTACAGACGGAAATACTTATTCAGACTTACTAATACCACGAATACCTATTTGAGGTCAGACTGTAGGGAATAATGCAGAATTATAATTATGAAAGCTTGTAATAAAGTATTGATGGTATGATATTACCAAATATAATTTTCTCCTGATTGCTCCCACTGAGGCTTAAATTCGTCTGTGCTAAAAATAGATGATTTATTCCTTCATTTGCCTCAATGGAAATATTTTTGGTTAGCTTCCCACTGGTGATTTAATTTAATAACTGCTACACAAGCCATTCATAAACTGAAACAATTGGATACTTCAAAAGCTTAAAATAGAAGATGAAGGCAAAGGGAGCGGCGGTTTTTGCAGTCGGCAATAAAATTCCAATTTTTGAAATCAGCCACCAAAAAAATTTCAGCTATATAGGTATATTCATGTATTGTTCGCTTTCCTTTTATTAATTTCAATATCTATATCGAAGGTCACTTCATGGTTTGTATATACGTATGGTGTTTTGCCTCTCGCGACATGTCATATACATTTTCCCGTACAAGGTCTGTTCAGGCCACACCGAGTTTTCCTGATGATCTCTCGATGCTTTTCCTTCCCAATACATGTTTCCTAAAAATATGAAAGGAAGAACCACAAAGTATCAAGTTATGTTAATAAAAACACAGTATTCTTATCTAATTATACCAGATTCTCCATCTCAAACACTGCCTATAGCCGTCCTGTGTACTCCCTATTCTGGAAATACATAAGATTTCGTTAATAATTAACAGAATAAATCAAAAAGAACATAAACTTATCTAAATCCTACTTTCCTCCGATTAATTATATATCAGCAAGTGACATTACATTACATCAGATGTTTTCGCCCTCGCCGCAGTCTGAATTTTATGGAACAAAATCATGAAATTAACGCTGCCAGGGCAACATGTCATGGAGCAGAGACGTAGCGGCTTACGGCAGCTATAAAACGGTGACGACCCGCAGCAGTATCACCCATTCCATTTGCAGAATTTACACTGAGCTCCTATAACTATCCAAACATAAATTTTGCTTCCATCTAAGTAGGAATTTACTCCTACTGCAGAAATTTACTTCTGCTACGTTTCCATCATTCACCTAAGTAGGAATTTACTCCTACTGCAGAAATTTACTTCTGCTACACTTCCATCCTTCATCTAAGCAAGAATTTACTTCTGTTGCAGAAGGTTACTTCTATTTCATTTTCGTCTACATTTGAACAGAAATCTAATTCTGCTACTGCTCCCGTACTCACACGGGAAGCACAGACAAAACTCGGTTTTGTTGCGCCTGTACGGTAACTCTGTTATAAGTTCAAGTCTGCACTCACACTGCAGCTTTACACACTGCAGCATACTAATTGCACCCACTTGCTGTAGCGCTTCTATTTATAATTGTACACATAGTAGTGTACTCCCAAAAAATTCCATTTTGTAATTCATGATATTAATAGTGAATTTTTCTTTTTTACCGAAATAAAGGGAGCAAACCACAGTGGCGGCACTGGACGAATTTGTTGAATTATTGAATTTTATTTTATTGAAATATTGTAGTAAACTAGGTTAGTTTTAAGAATTGAAATCTGTGATAGTAGTTTTAAGCAATAATATCTGAAATAAAATTTTATATTTGAATTGAAAGGCTGACTTATCTCTTAACAAACCGGCACCCCCCTTCGTTTGAGCTCAGATTGCTGATTGCTCCCGCCTACATAACATTTGCACATGATTCCCTTATACACATAAAAAAACACCACTTCGATCATATTTTGTTGCTAAAATGTACAGTGCTGCACCTAGAAAACTTTCTAGCGAGTGGGGGGGGCAGATGTTAGTTGCCGACCATTTTAACAAAAATCTTTGTTTGGGCAAATTTTATTACAGTTCGAGGGTACACTAGACACCATTGGTATATATAGGTGATTATATACTGCATACCCTGGAACAAGAGAACCAGAATTGTTAAAAACGATTTGATTTTGAAACAATATTGATAATGTTAAATAAAAAGAATTTGAAATTCAAACAAAAATTAAGATCTCTTATAGATCTTAATTGTCGTTGGAATCTGAAATTGTTTTAATACAAAAGGAAAGTAAAAAATCGTATCATTACAAATACAGTCTATTTTATTAACACAAAGAATTCAAATTAAAAATTTCATTATGTTCGAGAGATTAGTTTCTTATTCCAGCCACTTTTCCATATGAATGTTGTCGGCTAAAACTACTAAAATTTGAGACGGTTTGAAATAAAATAAGTAAAAAACGAGTTTTAAACAAAACTGAGGCCAAGTCGCATGAAAAAGTAGAAAATAAACTTTTATTCACACACAGAGTTGGACTCAGATTTTTTGATTGGGACATTTCTCTTGAATATTCTTTCTCTTTATGAATCAAATCACTTATTACCTCTGATTTATCATACTGAAATATATCGGTGATTGTCAGCGAATAAAATCTGAGTCCACCTCTGTGTGTGAAGAAAAGTCTATTTTCTACTTTTTCATGCGACTTGGCCTCAGTTTTGTTGAAAACTCGTTTTTTACTTATTTTATTTTCTGCCTTTTACACGTTAACTAAATTGTTATTACGTGCTTCATGGAGATATTTGAAAACAATTTTATGACGGTTGAAAAGACACTGATTTACCAGTTTTTCAAAAAATTTATTCGAGTATCAAATCGTTGAAGTACTGCAACGGTTTTCTGAAATTCAAATTATGTTTTAAACAGCGCTTTTTAGCTGTATTCTAACTTGATCTTATATAACATGAATTTTTCAGATTCTCCATGTTTTCCACAGAATTTCCTATTACTATGAAATTTTTTTTTAATTTACATGAATTTTCCTCGATTTTTCATGCAAGTTTTCATGATTGTTGAACAGAAAGTATAGATGCCAGGAGGATGAAAAAAAATGATTCCGCATAGCTTATAAAACTTTTTTGTCGGAAAATTTTCCGGAAAAGTCGGAAAATTCCGGAAATGTTCCAAAAATTTTCCAGAAAAATTGGAAAATTCTGCATTTGTCCTGAAACAGATTTATCACTAATTATATCGATGAAAATTTTTCCGATGATTTTCCCGCTTTTCCGGGTTTTCCATGGAGTTTTCCACAAAAGGAACTTTATGCAACTCATTTCGCTCTACAACTTTTTCTTAGGTTGCAAAACGCTCAAACGCTTTCTTGGTCGGAAAAACTCCGGAAAAGCGTTATACATGAATTTTCCTCGATTTTTTCTGGAAATTTTCACCATTGTCGGAGAGAAAGTAATGATGCCAGTTGATAAGGAAATTGATCCTGCATAATTTAAATTTTACCGGAAAAGTCGGAAAATTCCGAAAAAATTTTTCCGAAAAATCGGAAAACTCTGTATTTTTCCTGAAACGGATTTATCACTAATCTGATTTATACCAAATTTTCAAATGATTTTTCCAGATTTTCCGGGCTTTCCATGGAAATTTCCGGTTCAAATTTTGATAGATTCATTTGTGACGCGAGCGATAACATAGTAAAAAAGAAATATTCAGACAAATTCGTGTACGAGTTAAAGGGAATGGCGTCAAAAAAAATAGAAACTGGGTAGGCATTCTGGCGTACTGCTGCATTCAGGTTGAAAGGATTTAGCCGAATTTTTAGCCTGATTCAAAGGAATTATCTCCGGCTAGAAAACCTAAAAATATTTCTCTGCCAATTCTGCGATTTTGCCTACTGTCTGATATTCTGTCTACATTCGAGATAGGATTGGTGGATGATGGGGAACATAGAGTTGTCAGCCATTTTAGTACATTTGCAAATGATGCAAAGGTAGAATTTGAGAATTTAGGGGAATTTTAGCGGAAAATTTTCTACACTATTAAGAAAATACCAATACCAATTAATTTAAGAATACTGATGCGTATACCTACATATATGCATAATGTAGTTGTGTACTCAGGTAGAGTTTTGTCTATGCACCTTTTGCATAATAGTTGACTTGTAAATCATTATAACTTTATTAAAGTGCAGTGTTAAATTCCATATTAAAAAAAGACATCAAAATTGATTTTGATTCATAAACTTTAAACATGGAGTTAAGAAGTAGAAGGTGCTAAAATCCTCCTGATGATTTTTATTATATTTATGGAGAACTTATGGCAAAAGTACAGGGTCGTGTATTTTTGGATAAAGCTGAAGTAACCTGCATCAGTTATTTTGTATGCAATTGAAGAAAAATGAAAGTGTGTAGTTCTCCGACTTAAGACAAAATTTTGATTTAAGAACTTCAGTTTCGGGCGGGAAACAGTGGATCACATTTCTGATTGCCACTTTTGCATTACAATAATTTATAAAAAATGTTTAACAAAAACTAATGGTCGCCTTAGGCTTCGAATAACATTAAGAAAAATGGCGTTGTTTCATTGATTCGACTGTGACAATCAATTCTGACGGCAGTTTACCTATATAGTGGAAATAAGAATCCTTCATATGCTGTACACACAGAGTTGAAATATATACCGTAGCGATCGGGCGTAGCCCATGATCATGCATACATGGTTAAAGCTGCGATGTCGTCGTCGTTGTCGTCGTCAATGTGTTATAAATTTTACCCTGTGCAAATTTCATTGTCGTTGTCGTTTTTTTTTTGGAATTTATTAATATAAGAGACCATATTAATAAAAATTATTTAGTTATAAAATATGGCTAAGAAAGGCTACACGTATCCTGGATATAATTATTTGGGTCCAGGCAATGATATTTATAGTGAAGAAGAAGTCGTAAATTCTACAGTTTTTATAGCCTATGTACATGATTTGGAATATACCTTAGCTAATTCAAATATTGATAGAAAAGCTATTGGTAGTTTTGTCGATGACTTCAAACAAAACGGACGTGTTAGTGATTTAGCAGGAATTTTCGGCCTTAGTGTTTTGAAAGTGTGTTCGGTGTATACTATCCTAATATGAGCAACCAAAAACTAAATTTTTCTCAGCATTTATTTGGATTACGGGAAAAGCATCTATCTCAAATTTTTCAACAAAATAGAGCGAGATATATTAATTATAACGATTTTAAGAAATCAGACGTTGCAAAGCAAAGTTTAAATAAACAATTTTATGAAAGAAATAAACAATATACAGTTGATGCTACAAATCCTATGAAACCAACAGACGTTAAACCTATAAATAGCAAAGAAATTGCTAATAAATATCACACACATGTAAGCATTATGTGTACCACAATCAATCGAACAATATTTTGTGCACGAATGGAACCGTTCTTAAAATCCAGATAGAAGCGCATTACCAAAATTCATGGTTCATAATTATGGTGTAGCACGTATGGATGAGAATGTTCATCAATTTCTAATAAATCCAGCTGTAGGCCAGGAAAACGTACATTACACCTACAAACCAAAAAATGATCTTATAAAAGCTGTAAAAGATCATTTTGTACCCCGGAATAGAAATACAAATGCAGTAGAAACAACTTTTACTCGTCCAAGATCAATGATGTTACAATTTTTTTCCAATTCAAGTAATAAACCTGCAATTGGTGATGTTGGTTTAGGAAAAGATAAGGAAGGTTATATATTAATTAATCGATGCATAGAAGAATATCTGTGAAAAATAGCAGCACGTAGAGCAACAAGTTTTGAAGCACAACCACAATTACATATCGGATTAGTTGCTACACCACAATTAAATCCAGCAACTGCACAAGTTTCTTATCTCAATAGTGCATGTTATTGGAAAATAGAATGTCACTGTCGAGTTCAATTTGATGTTAATTCAGCATTCTCTAAAAACAACGCAATTAGCTGGCCACTAGAAGTGACCTTTATCGAAAATGCAACGCTGTCATATACAGACGGCCAGACCTTGTTTGGAAACACAGATACTAAAAGTGGAAATGTCACTGCAACAATGTTAGATGAAAATGAGGATAGTGATAATGAATTTCAAATATTGCAACAAAGTACAACTAAGTTGAGATTGTAATAAATTATAATTTATAAAAAGAAAATTTTTTTCAAATAAATGTTTATTGAATAATTTTATATTTTTTTAACAAATGATAAAAAGCTAATGGATTAGGTTTTTTATTTAATTCTTTTAGATAACTGCAACTTCTCCATTGATATGAAAGCATTCTTGTCCTAAAGGCTTCATCTTTTGGAAATATGTCGTTATTTGATAGTATTATAACTGGTGTTCTTGTTATTACTGCATCATTTTGGTATTTGACCTTAGCATTTACAGTATCTCCACCAAGTATCATTTTCAATGTTTCCACTGCAGCTGGCTCCATCATTGGTTCGTTCCATAGTATTATTCTCCTATCCACACATTCCATCATTGGAAAATTACAGTACCTGTTAAAATTACCCATTTGCCCGAAATTAATATAAAAATGAATTATACAATCAAAAAAAATTTTTTTTCCCGCATTAGGAGGAGATAAAATATACACACAATTTTTTTTTTTTTTGGATCAACTTATCAACTACTGAATACAAATTTTTTAAAAAATTAAGCACTTCATTACTGTTATTATTAAATTGATAAAATAATATTTTTTCTAATATATTTAAAGAAGTCATAATGTCATAATAATATGAATTTATATTTCCTTGTGGTGCATTAAAAAACAAATGGTGTGGTTCACATACTTTAAAATGATTATTAATTTCAATGGTTGTCATTTCATTATACATATTATTAAATATTCTAATACAATTTTTTATTATAATTGAATTTATGATTTCATTTCCTTTTCCTCTCGTTCTACTTTCGGTATTTTCTTGATTTCCTGAGCAACTGAACTCAGAAGCTTCTTTACCAATGCTTCCTTTGGGGTCCGCAATCGATGAAGTCAAGAAGGTGCTCCTGTAAGTCGCATGTTGCCACCATTGATTCTTCTGTATGTGCTGCACTTTCAAGAAATCGTATACATCCAGTTTGATTACTTTGTATCCACACTCACCCGGCGACTTCAAGGTGACAACAAAGTCTCCGCGGTTTTTGGCTATACTTTGTTGTATTGATCCAGTGTTGTATGGTGTATTCGATGGACGGAATAACTCTTCTATTATATCGTCTTCCGAAACCTTTTGAACCATCTTCGAAGTACCTGGTGAATTTACATCTACATGAGTTGTTGGAGTATGCACAATCGTGGATGACGTGTATGTGGTCTTCATTTTCAAAGATTCGACTAATAAGAGAAATGCAGCTGGGATTAATTAAGCATAGTTGTTTTTATATTTCTGAGATAGCAGAGATATCCAAAATCATTACTTGCGTCAAAATTTGCATTCGACAATAATACCATATCGAAGAGAAAAAATAAAGAAATTGAAGGAATAGAGTAGGAGCTGGAGGAGCTCGAGTTTGCAAAATATGAGAACCGTATTCTACCAATTGATACAAGTTCAGAAAAGCATGTATATTAATATTTGGAATGTTGCCAAAAACCCTACTAGTCCAATTTTCTTTTATACCCCCTCTCCTTACGTCGCAAATAAAACGATTAACGACATGCTTAAGGATTATTTTAGTGACAATTGTTTTATTGTTTACTTATTAATTAATGGTAATAATAAGATGTCAGATGAAATTAAAACAGCAATAAATAATAACAAAATCATTCAAAAAAATATTTAATGAAAAAAAAAATTGCCAGGCATAGGGACTGCCGATAGAAGTGCAAACTTACAATTTTTAGTATTAAAATTTGAAATTTCATAATGTTTGAGTTAAAATTATCAACATCAATCTAGCTTTCACATCTATTGACACTCCGAGCAACAATTATATGCATGTTTATATGGTTTTATTATTATTTAAATATATTACGGGCTGTACAAGATTATGACAAAATATGAATACAATTCAATTGAAATAACAATTAATATACAATCATATGATTTATGGATAGTATTTATACTATTTACATAAATTTCAATGTACTTGATTTTTAACATTGTTATCATTGTTTGCATCATTGTCATCATTAATTTCAACAATACTTAGACTTTTTGTACTTTAAATTATTTCATTGTATTCTAAAACAGATACAATAAGCTTATGGTAACTAAAGTAAGAAATGAAAATGTTTGATTGAAATTTATCGCGTAAAAACTGCATCGATCGTCGTTTTATATTTTGTGGTACTGAGCTTTCGATCATTGGACATATTTAAATTAGGTGTTTCATTTAGAAATTCAATTAATGGTAGATTTTTATCATCTGCAAAGTTAATATTGAAGTCTCAACTTAAAATCATCGGTACATTATCATATTTTTCGCCAAATCTTTTTTCGAGTATTTCAGAACCTTCTTTTGTATAAATCATCAAATTCAAACGCCAAAATAAATACGAAGATTTAAAATAATTTCTTGTTATTTATTTTTTATTTTAAAAATATTAGTATATTTATTTAGTAATCACTATTGTACTGCACAATGATTCTACAATTAAACAATTCAAATAATAATTAAACAAAAACACTATTTCAACAATGCACAGTATATACACATTGAACTTTTCACTAAATCCATTCAATTTCACTTATAATATACAGGGTGATTCTGATCAAGATACCTTCCGGTATACCACGTGATTTCTTGAGGTAAGACGATCAAAAAATTCTTCCACATATCCCCCCTTAGAAACCTTCCTTTAGGAGTTGTGGCCAGTTGAAGATATTCGTGAACCCTGATGGGAATAAATGAGTATAACTTTTGTTGGCTTATTAAATAGCCAAGAATAGTAGATGTCGAAAAGTGTATTACTCTGTATTTTTTAATTAAGCATCTTTAAATTATTTTCAAATATTTCCAAAATATTGATTTTTTTTACACACAAATTTCATAAATACCGTTATATATTTCAAAAACTTTTGTGTGTAAAAAAATCAAAATTTTGGAAATATTGGAGAATAATTTGAAGATGCTTAATAAAAAAAATTCAGAGGAATACACTTTTCGATAGCTACTATTCTTGGCTAATTAATAAGCCAACTATAACCAAAATCTATAGTGTGGTTAAAAATTTATACTCATTTATTCCCATCAGAGTTCACGAATATCTTCAACTGGCTACAACTCCTAAAGGAAGGTTTCTCAGGGGGGTATGTGGAACAATATTTTGATCGTCTTACCTCAAGAAATCACGTGGTATACCGGAAGGTATCTTGATCAGAATCACCCTGTATATGCAGCACTAATGTTGCACAATACGTCAGCTGTATAGCTACAGATATACTGCTATAAGCATGTCGGTGACGCGAACGCTCGAGATTTCACACATCCAAAAAGCATCTAACGCGCACAGCACACGGCCGCTGCGCGTGCTCCAGTCATGAGCATGTCATTAACGTGAGCCCATAACATTTTCCCCTACCAAAAAGTGCCCAAGGCGGCTAAAGAAGTTTTCACTTAAAAAAAAACAAATATAAAGATATATACATGAAAAAAATATAAATAATCAATTATTCATATTTTCTCAATTATTACTTTTACACTTGCACAACGACATACAAGTTAATTTAGATTTTTTGAAATTACAGGTGTTATATCGCGAGGAACAACTGAAGGGAATTAATCAATCAAACACCACTTTACTTCAATATAACAGAAAACTGATTTTAATTATTTTATTATATTAAAAACTCTTTCACAAAAATGCTGTATATTTTCTTTATACTAACAGTATACTATCATACTAAGACGAAATCCCTTTTGGGATTTTTGAGGTGCGCGCGCCGCGAATATTTTAACTAGACTCCGCGTATATTTTCTTCACTCCAAAAGCGATAGCGACAAACAAAAAAAATGCTTGATTAGCAGATATGTACTTACACTGATCGTGTGCAAAAAAAAAAAAGGCGACTCGAGAAGCGATAGCCAGAAACAGAAAATGCTTAATTCGCATATATTTACTTATTCGGGCAACTCAAGAGTTTATGTTGCGATCTAGCTTGCAATACAAAGTATTCTTGTAATCAAAAATTGAAATTGGAGCCTCAGTCACGTTGACTGGAATGTGATTGAGGATGTAAGTACATGTGAAAAGATTTATTTGTTTTATTTTCAGTTTTAATTACGATTGAAAAATTGAAATTGTTGGGGATCGAATTGTTGGTGATCGATTCACAACATCCCTCCCCCCTTTTAAAAAGAAAACTGAAATTCTGAAGTTTTCGAAAAAAAATGTTTTCGAAGCGAACGCACCTCAAATTTAGCTAAAGATAACATTTAAGTATATTTGGTTATTTGTAATTACTTTTATGAAATATATTTTTTTGTATTATTATTTAATACATAAGTATTTTTGTTTTATATAAAATAATATTTTTTTTGTATAAATGGTTATAATAGTATAATGAACTTTTACTTCATGTTACTTATGGTAAATCAACAAAAAATTTTTTCGCTTTTCTTTTCCGTTGCGTAATTGTATAATTATGGATAGAAAAATATTTTTGGTTGTTTAGTGTTACAGTAATAATTTTTATCCTACATCCTAATGAGATAAAAAGTCATTTAGGCATGATCCAAAACAAATATATTATCAAAAAATTTTTTTTTTTTTTTTTAAATATAAGAGAAATATAAAATTTATTCATTTTTTCTTTCTTTATCATATAGTATCGTATATAACTACAAGTTTTGTTTGTATTCACTTTTCCTTTTTTTCATATTCTTATTTTTATTTACTCTTCTTTATATTCTACAATATTTTTAAAATGAAATAACTAAATTTATATATACATATACCATGAGTGAAGTAACTTTTTCTGATTTAAACCTTTAGTGTGAGTTTAGTCGACTTGGTCTGACTTTTGTCCTCGTTTATTTCAACATTTTCTTCGTGGTCTTGTGTCTTTTGGTTGTCTTTTTTAAAACGAATGTTTTCGCGTATTTTCCCAAGGGACAATTTACGCCAAGTAAAAAGTTTGTACAATGCAAAAGCAAGTATTATCAATAGTAAAATATAGCCTAGGGAGTAATGGTGGACATGATGAGTATTTATACTGTCTTGGGGAATGTCTAATTTTTCTTGGCCTCTAATGGCTTGCAATAATGTGTCCAGATCATTTCTGGCCGAATACTTAAGCACGGCAGTTTGTGGTTGATCAGGATAATCTGACCTTACAGAGAAATTCAAAAAATTTTGTGTAATATTAAATGCCGGAATAAATAAGTTCGGTTCCATGGTTTCCTTTATATTATTAGCTTGTATCGTAAGTTCTTTACTACGTAAATAACATTCACGAGGGATATGAACAATGCCAGTATTTTTTAAAACCAAAGGATTTATTTTGTCCTTACAAATAATGTCTACAACTATATCTTTATCGATGGAGAATAACCAGTTATTGGCAGTAGCCAATTGAATCCAGAATGAATTGAGTTTAGTTAATTTGATAGTGCAAATGTCTGATGCGGGGTTTTCTCTTCTGAGTAGGGTAATTTCGCACAGGTGGTTCCTAGAGAGCGAGTTTAAAAGCGGATGATGCAATTGACATAAATATTCTAAACTATTTTCTATATGACAACTTACGAGATCATTTTTGTTAAGACTATAATAATGCTCTCTGTTATAATCTACTGCTAGAAATTCAGTAGAAGGCTGAATATAAACGAATGTCTTGTTAAAATGTGTGGGCAAAGGAATTACTTTATATAATTGGTACTTTGCATTGAAGGGTAAGGGAATAGTAAGCTCAAAAATTATTCTATTTTTATGTATTGCAGTGCTCATTCTGGCAATTTTGTATACTTTTAGTAGATTGTTATCTCCTGGATTTACTGGTAATGATAAAGAGCTTGGTATTTCCTTTTGAATTGTTTGTAGTATAGTTTCTAGCTGATAGGGTGTTAAGATGGAGGGATGAGATTTTTCGTGTCGGGCATCTGTAACTAAATCTATAAGGATGGATTGTGTTGACAACATCCGGAACAGGATCAAAGTAATTAAGGTGGAAATTGATTCAATTTCCATAATAGCCTCGTTAGTTAAATTAGAATCCGACAGACTTTGAAGTTTGGAGGCAATGGTAACGTATTGCGCATTAATAGTAGCGAGTGTCTTATTGAACACGTTTACAGTAGAATCTAATAGGTAGGTATTGTTTCTCACTAGATTTTCCAAATGTTTGTCGTTTTTACGTAATAGATCTATTTGGTCGTCATAATACTTTGCGTCCTCGTCATTTAAAATTCCGAAAAGTGATTTACTTACGACGCCTATTATATTGAACAAACCACGTTTTTGTCGGATACGGTTTTCCAGAAGGTTATTTTTTTGAGCTATGTCTGAAGTAATATGGTTAATTTCTGCAACTATGGTTATACATATCTGTGTTAAATTCTCATGCTTTTTTAGCGTTCCACAAATTTTGTTTAATTGAGTAACATACCATTGTATATATTTTAATTCTGTTCTCAAAGTATCAAGATCAAAATATGAGGCAACTTTCCATTCATTAGAATACAGCTTCACTTCCCCCACTTGTTCGAAGTACATTCCCGGATTGTCGTTGATCGGTGTTACCTTGGCATTCTGAGCCGTAGCAACTGCAACCCAGATTAGAAAAAGTTTTGTATCCATTTTCTGAAACGAGTGTTTTTACACTTATAAGTTTTATTCAATAAACAGCTTTAAATTATTGTTGTGAATAGTTTTGTTCTTTTTTCCTAGTTTAATTGTTGTAGTTTCGACCGAATTGGTCTTAACAACGTTATAGGGTCCCTCCCATAATGGTGAGAGTTTACTTCTTTTCTGATTTCTTAGTAACACTTTATCTCCTATTTTAAATTGACAGGGTTTAGTACCTTTATCATAATAAATCTTACACTTTTCCTTTACGGTGTTTAGTGAATCTTTGGCTATTTGATACCCGTGCTGTAATCTGGACCGTAACTCATTAACATAGTCTTCGTAGTTATAGCAAACTTGGGGCTCTACTGTAAGCGTAGAGGGAATTCTTGCAGGGAAACCGTAGAGGAGTTCGAAGGGAGTTAAGTTTGTACTGCTGTGTGGCGTAGTATTATACGTAAACATTGAGTATGGGATCCATGAATCCCAGATCATAGCATCTCTATCGACATAATGTCGAAGATATTCCGCTAATGTACGGTGGCTTCGCTCTAAAGCTCCGTTTGATTGCGGGTGGTACGGTGTAGTTTGAAGTTTCTTAATTTTCAATAATTTGCATGTTTCCTGAAATAATTTGCTCAAAAAGTTCGACCCTTGATCTGTGAGAATAAAAGCCGGTAGACCAAATTGACATATTATTCCTTTTACAAACGTCTCCGCTATTGTATGAGCTTCCGCGTTCTTAATTGGGAACGCAGAGGAAAACTTGGTTAAATCGTCTTGGAAAGTTAAGATATAACGATTTCCTTCATAACTAGTATTCAGTGGGCCAACGATATCGAGGGCCACTCGCTCAAATGGTCTCGAGCTCGTAGTAGTTATTTTCATCGGCAAAGGCGATTTCTTACAAAGCTTGTTCCTTTGACAAGATGGACATTTTCTTATATAATCCTTTATATCTTGAAACATGGTGGGCCAACTAAAACATTGTTTTAATCGCTTAAACGTACGCGATATGCCCTGGTGACCTCCGAGAGGATTATCATGAAACTCGCGGAGTACTTTATCTATTTCGTCTCTGCTAACTAACTTTGTTTTATTGTCCACGTATAAGGTACAGATTATCTTATTAGGTTCGAATATATATGAGCACATTTTTCTTATATTTTCCAATGAGCTTTGGTCTACTGTAGTTATTAATATATTTACTCTACTTAAATTGTGTAGCAGACTATATGATAGAAACTCGGTTAATATTCCGAAAAGTATTTTACTGTCGTTTTGTGAGCGAATGGGAAAGCTTTTGAAACAATATAACTTGATCCATTCGACTTCTTAATTTTAATTTCACTAACCTGAGGGTTGGTACTATCGCCGATACACTCTTTTACTTTATCTTTTAAATTCCCAGTAGGGGTTAAGATAACAAATTTGTGCGTTATTTTATTTAAGTCTATCAATGAATCTTGGTTTATTTTTACATCTGAACTAAGTACTTCAGTTTTCAAGAAATTTTCATAGGTTACATTTTCTCCCATTTCATTTGCTTTTATTTTCGTTGCTGAAACTGGAAGCACGTTATCTTCTTCCCTTTTTTTCATTTGGTGACGGGTAACTACCATTATATCGTTTTTGCTGTTAATCTGAGTCACGTCTTCAGTAGGATTGTCTATTTTTATACGACTTAAAGCATCCGCATTGATGTTATATTTTCCTGGTTTATACAATATCTCATATGAATATTCCTCCAGTCGAATTCGCCATCGTATTAATCGAGAAGTAGGATTTTTAAGGCCAAGGAGCCATATAAGCGGTTTGTGATCCGTTATTATCTTGAAGTTTTTACCATATAGGTAAGGTCTAAATTGTTCCACTGCAAACACAATTGCCAACAGCTCTTTTTCCGTAGTAGTGTATCTAGTCTCCGCAGGATTAAGGGTTCGACTGGCAAAACACACTGGTTTGTCTGTCCCAATATTTCCCTGCGAAAGTACTGCGCCAACAGCTTGATCACTGGCGTCAGTGGTCACTAAAAACTCACGGTCGAACTGAGGATACGCAAGAACAGGTGCAGTTGTCAACTTTTCCTTCAGACAACGAAAGGCTTCATCGCAGAAAGTATCCCACTTGAACGGAGTGTTTTTCTTTAATAAACTTGTCAGTGGCTTCGATATTTTCGCGAAGTTATCGATAAAGCGCCTATAATATCCCGCAAGTCCGAGAAAAGACCTAACATCCTTTTCGCGTTTTGGTATGGGATATAACGTTATCGATTCTAACTTCTTTGGATCAGGTTTCAATCCTTTTTCGCTTACGATATGTCCTAGGTACATTAGTTCTTTCCTCAAAAAGTTACATTTGTCGGGCTGTAGTTTAAGTTTATGTCGGTTAAGACGTTCTAGAACACGTATCAATTTCTCGTTATGATCATTTAAATTATAGCCATGTATTACTATGTCGTCCATATATATAAAGCAATGAATACCTTGGAGGCCAGTCATGACATTATTCATGAGCCTCTGAAAAGTGGCAGGAGAGTTCTTTAAACCGAATGGCATTCGGTTATAGTGAAAATGCCCAAAAGGAGTGCTAAAGGCAGTCTTTTCTTTATGTTCGTTACTCATAGGTATTTGATGGAATCCCTTCGCTAGATCTAGCGAGCTGAAGTATTTAGACCGACCCAACTGATCTAATATATCTGATATATTAGGCAGTGGGTACGCGTCTCCTACGGTGATTTCATTCAACCTGCGGAAATCGACCACAACTCTCCACTGCTTATTTCCGGCGCTATCGGCCTTCTTGGGGACCAAGAGTAGTGGCGAATTCCATGTGCTGTAACTTGGGCTGATAATTCCATCGTTTAGCATTTCTTGAACCTGTTTATCAACTTCAGCCTTTTGGCGTTCTGGCAGACGATAGGGTTTAACATAAATTGGGGGTCTGTCTAGAGGAGTATGAATTTCGTGCTTTATAGCATCAGTGCAGGTAAGAACGTCTCCTTTCAAGTAAAATAGGTGGTTATATTTTCTACAAATGCTTAATATAGAATTTTTTTCTTCATTATTGCAGTGATCAAGCTTAAGCAATTCTTCTAATTTCTTGAGTCTATTGACTACCGGATCTTCCTCGCAATTCATGGCTAAAATACTGTAGTTATCTAAATTATCGTACTGGGCTTTTATATCGTTTACGTTTAACTCAATATCATTTTCATTACAGTTTAGAATTGAAACTTTCGCTATCAAATTCTCTGACCGGACCATTGTATTACCTAAATATACACCAGGTTTTACTTCCTTTTTAAAGTAAACAAAGTCGCCATCACGGGTCGTGGGCAAATTTATAATTGCTTCACTTCTGGCCGGGAGGGTAATCTTATTCATTTTATGAACACGTGCTGAAATTTCCTTGGGACCACTTACATTCGGTTTAATTTTATTAAATTGTTCAGCAGGTATTCTGCTGGGGTCCCTATATTTAATACATAATTCCAATTTGTTGGTTAAATAATCTATCCTAGCATTATATTTACTCAAGAAATCATTTCCAAGCAGGCCGTCATATTTCAAATTAGAATTTTCAGGTATAAAATGATACAAATGTTCAAAGTTATATTTGTTAGTTCCGTCAGTTAACTGAAAAGTACCTAGAGCCTGGCCAATAGTTGCAACAGATTCTCCTGATAAAGTCGATATGACGCACCTTTGCAAATGTGCACTGTCATTTAAAGGCACATTATTTGATTTAACTAAGCTAATTTCGGCGCCTGTATCTATAAGGAATGTAGAGTAAGGCTTTTGGGAAGGAATAAATGGTACACACACACTCAATGAATTTTCAAACTTCTTTAACATTATAGATACATTAAAAGTATTTTCTTTGTCGTAAGTTTTTACAACTCGTTGTGTATTTCGGCTGTTACTTGCTGCATTCGGTTGCGGGAGGGTCTGCCGGCTGTTCCCACCCGCGCTCTTTCGTTTCCCTTGTATTGAGATTCACGTTGATCTTGAACTTGATTGGTTTGATTTTCAATAATGTGAGCGCTATGAGCATTTGGAGCGTAGTCAACATTTCGACGAACGGGCTGAGACATGACACTGTTGCGACGGCCTCGAGTGTAAACTTCACTAGCTCTATACAAATTTTGTTGAGGATTTTGATTAGAACTTGACTTAGAATTGGGTACATTATTTCGCCCCATTCTTGCATAGCAATTATTAATAGTATGGTTGGGCTTCCTACAGTAACTACAAACGATATGCTGAACCTCTCTTTTTATCTGTGCCGGTTTGAAATTTGGTAGGTTCCTATTGTAATAGCAATTATCTTTAAAATGTCCCATACGACCACAGATTTGACAGCTCGGAAGGGGAGGCCTTGAGATACTTCGATTAAATTGTGTTGTTTGGGGAGTACGTTCCAACCTATTAGAATGGTCTATAGCAAATTCTATAGCCTTTCGCAAACTATTTTCTGCTCGAGCTTTTACCAGTAACCTAACCCGCTCATTTCTCAGGCCGTCTTCGAAAGTTTGTATAGCCAACTTTTCATTTTCATTAAGTAGGAATTTCTGAGCTTCTGTCTCAGTCACGCTTTCGTACGTACTGGTATTCAAACTAGACAATAACTTGGAAACCTTTTCTCCGAAATCTCTAACATTTTCCCGAAAACTTTGCCTTGCGGCTAACAATTCGTTTTGGGCAACTGAACGTGATTTTACTTGCGAAAACTCTCCCTTGAGAGCATTTTTAAGATCTTCCCATTTTTCAAATGTTTTATATTTGATAAATTCATACGCGGCGCCACTTAATCGAGTTCTTACTATGTTAAGATACAACTGTTTATCCTGTTCGGAAACGCTTGAAGTGAACAATAAATTACAACAAACCAAAAACTTGTGTAATTCTGTGGAGTCACCATTGTACTCTGGTATCATACACCTGACATCAGAAAGACTAATTGATTTGATTTCGTCTTCGTTTGCCATGGTGAATGATTCCGAGTGGAAAGGTAACTCCTCAAACTCTCGAACGAGTTTGGCGCGACGTCGGGAAAGAATTGTTTTACGAGTTAAGATACAGATTTTAGACAAACTCAGAACTGTGAAGAAATTGTTGAATTTCACAGATAAAACTTCACTTGGGGATCAAGCACTTCACTTTGGAATCAACATGTATAAAAATTTGATATATATATAATCTCCACCGTGTTAATATATAATATAGTATAATAATATATAATAATAGTATAATATAGTAATATATATAATAATAGTATGATAACTAGAAATATTTTCAATTTACAATTATTAAGACTTACTGAGACTTATGAAGGCAAAGAAAAATTTTCCGTCTTAAGTCAAAAAAAAGAAATTTCTTCGTGATATACGTAGTTGAAGTCGTCACTGGTTTAACGTGGTTGTGTTGTTATTGTTACTACGATTTGGTGATTTCCTGTAGG
Organism: Dioctria rufipes; assembly: GCA_963924295.1. Taxonomy (NCBI): domain Eukaryota; kingdom Metazoa; phylum Arthropoda; class Insecta; order Diptera; family Asilidae; genus Dioctria; species Dioctria rufipes. The sequence goes on along the minus strand of OZ002741.1, from coordinate 289,365,913 downwards.
GCTATAGGGAAAATCTCGTATGTCAATTACTTATTACAGATGTGCTCTTTAGTAAATCATAAAATTCCAAATGCTTGTTGTTGTATATTTTGCATCATTTATTGGCTGTTGTGGCGCGCCGTTCCTCGTCTTTATGATGTTATTCCTCTTAATATTTTAACCTTTTTTTTGTTTTTTATCACTTGATCATTTATTACTTGATCATTTATTTCTTTCACTTTGATAGCCGTTTGGTGTGTAATTATTATTTTTTTTTTCTTTGGGCATGGCAGGTCTTACTAACCTTTACCAATATCCCACCGCTGCCACCATTTGTTATATCGCGAGGAACAACTGAAGGGAATTAATCAATCAAACACCACTTTACTTCAATATAAGAGAAAACTGATTTTAATTATTTTATTATATTAAAAACTCTTTCACAAAAATGCTGTATATTTTCTTTATACTAACAGTATACTATCATACTAAGACGAAATCCCTTTTGGGATTTTTGAGGTGCGCGCGCCGCGAATATTTTAACTAGACTCCGCGTATATTTTCTTCACTCCAAAAGCGATAGCGACAAACAAAAAAAATGCTTGATTAGCAGATATGTACTTACACTGATCGTGTGCAAAAAAAAAGGCGACTCGAGAAGCGATAGCCAGAAACAGAAAATGCTTAATTCGCATATATTTACTTATTCGGGCAACTCAAGAGTTTATGTTGCGATCTAGCTTGCAATACAAAGTATTCTTGTAATCAAAAATTGAAATTGGAGCCTCAGTCACGTTGACTGGAATGTGATTGAGGATGTAAGTACATGTGAAAAGATTTATTTGTTTTATTTTCAGTTTTAATTACGATTGAAAAATTGAAATTGTTGGGGATCGAATTGTTGGTGATCGATTCACAACACAGGCGATCGTTCGACAATCCAATACTAATTCAGAGGGCTGAATCAAAGATTCTCGTAAAGGTCTCTTTGTCATTTGTCTTGGGGCACAAGTTACCAGTTCTCTCTTCATAGCCAAATAAATTGCAATCAATAGTCTCAAGACGAGTTTGATCGGCAGTTTACCATAGATATGTTATCACCGCAGCTCTTAACAAATGTAAATGCAAAGCATCAGTTGTGCATATGACTGTCATTAAATTTAAACCAATTTTTTACGAGGGCAATTGAAATCTAATTTCATCTGCAGTTTTTTTTTTTTTTTTTAAATATAGGTGCAAACAGTTTCTAATTTCCTAATTGTTCAATACATATGTCAGCAGAATCCAGAGGTAAGCTGGTGCAGTAATAAATCAAATAAACAACTACTGCGTAGTTCTTGGAAAAAGGGATCTGGGAAATAAAAGAATTTCCTTAAATTCCTTCACTGAGGTGAGAAAGTAGCTGAGAATGCTCAAGGAGAAATTATGTAGTTCCGACGAGTTTTAGATTTTGCTTCATGGAATTTGCATGGCGTAGGTAGTTTAAAATTGTGCATGCCAGAGGTAGGTTGTAGCCTCCTCAGTATTTTAAGTGATTAGTAAAGGAGTGAATGGGGGAGTAAAGTTTGAATTAGTTTGAGAAATGTCTAGGTAATCCTAAACGGACGACACGGTAGTATAATTGGCTAACCTGGTGACCAAAGTAATGAAAATTAGGCCTAGTATGAGTGAGTGCATTTCCTCTGGGTGACCATGAATTACATTATGGTATAGGAGGGTTTTTAGGGTGTGAATGAATTTTATGATTAGGATTTAAGTTTTACTCACTGAGACCTGTTCTCACTTGCACCTTTTTCTATTTTCCTTACAGAGCGCGATGGTGTGCAGGGACGCGTCGGAGGTCTGTAATTGATATACATCCGCAGACATTATTTTACTGGTATCGTCTACCCTTTCTTATTAATAAAGTAATTGTCAATATCTGTTTTTGTATTTTGTAACAAGCCCGGTTTAATACTTAAATATAAATTTCCCAAAGATGCTAGATTTTCTTGAACGAAATCCAACGAAGCAGCATTTAAACATTGTTTTTCTGTACTTAATATAATCGATGTATCGTAACCACTTATAGAATTGCAGGTAAAATACAATAAATATTTTTGCCAAGACATTGAGCAACCAGATAACATCTTGGAGAATATTTTTTCTTACAAGAACTGTATACCAAGCAACCAAGACGTACTAGTTTAGTCCAGAAATAAATATATGTATCAGAACTAATATAACATGGGCACATTGAACTTTCGAATATTTTGTTCATTTCTATTGATCCTGGATTGCGTCCATTCATTATGGTGATTGATGTGTTCCGATGGTAAATCCAGATGTGAACAAAGAGCTCCGTCAATGCTGTTTTTATTGGGATAGAGAAGTATCCATCTCTGTACCGCGCCTTCATTTTTGGTTATGCCAATTAAACCACCAATAAAGAGCAGTTCTGAGATTGCTCTAATGCTAAGTCGCAGCTCACGGCACTGAATGTACCATTATTTCGTTTTATGGTTAGCATTCCCCTATTAAGATCATCTAAAACTTCGGTAGGTAATCGAAATATGTCTTGTAAATAAAGTGTCACTTCGCGAATATAATTAGTATGGTACATATAGGAAAAAGTAAAGTAACATTTGTCTAACAGTTAATAAATTTAAATCATAATCACTACTTCTGTCAGCGTTATTGTACCTATATAAAATAATTTCTACCATTTTGCAGTAGTTATTGGAATAATTAAATATTTCATTTTTACTGACTTATATAAAATTGGAAAACTTAGACCAAAATCGTAGTTCATACTTAGAAAAATTCATGTATTCTATAAATTCTGAAAACTGTATGCTTCGTATTACTTCGTACAAAACCATATGAAAGAACATCTATTTTTTTATTCAATGTAAGGCTTACATCAATATAATTTTTCATAGCTGTGTATACGCCATCTTTTGAAGTTGGTGGGTGAGGAATGATGGGGATAAATCCAATAGTAGACACAGCTAAGTTTTCAGACCATAGTATTTGTTGAAATGTAGTCCATCCTGGTATTGAATTTTATGATGGTCGGACAAAATTGCTTTGTAATTCATTATATTACGGGCTACTTTTAATGTATTTTAATAAACAAGTACTGTACTGCCCGTTAGTAGAACGTACACGCAAATTTAATTAAATGGCTGAAATGAATGTACTGGTACATTTGGATCAAGATCAGTGGTCTACTTCCTCACAACAAGTCAACACTGTTCACTCTATTTTAACTTTCAAGAAACTACTAAACTTATTTTTTAGACTTTACCACTATAGAGGTATGTTAATAATAGATTTATAAATAGATGTTCAATATACGGGGTTAATATAGAGCAAATATTTAGAATAACTTAACTTTAAAACACTGGCACACTTATTTAGCTTAAATATCTTAATAATGGATTGTATAAACTGTTAGGTTAGAGATCAACACATACTAGAAAACACTCTTATTGAGATTGGTGATTGGTACTCACCGATCTAGGCCTTGGCACTTGAGGAATTTGCTTTAACCTAATGTTAGGACTCTTTGTTCTAATATTTTGTTAGATCAATTCTTTATTCCCGTCGAGACCAGAAATAAAGTGTTTTGTTAGTAAAAGATTATCTCAGTCGAGACCCGAGTTAATATTCTTTAAACCAGTCGAGACCCGGCTTAAGGTGAATGTTAGTGAATATCTTAACTTCAGTAGAGACCCGAACCAAGATTCCTTATTTCTGTCGAGACAAGAAATAAAGTGTTTTGTTAGTAAAAGATTGTCTCAGTCGAGACCCGAGATGATAATCCTTAAGCCAGTCGAGACATGACTTAAAGTGAATGTTAGTAAATATTTTGTCTTCAGGTTTGGTTAGTAAAAGATTATCTCAGTCGAAACCCGATTTAATATTCTTAAACCAGTCGAGACCCGACTTAAAGTGAATGTTAGTAAATATCTTAACTTCAGTCGAGACCCGAAGCAAGATTCTTTATTTCCATCCAGACCAGAAATAAAATGTTTTGTTAGTTGTTAAAAGGTGATATATCAGTCGATACCCGATATAAATGTTAGTCCCTAACTAGCCAACTTACCTTAAGCGATGCCAAGTACAAAAAGGGATCGAGATCAGTCAGCTTGTCGCTTATATAGCCCTTGCTTGCACACGACACCACTGACGGAGTAGCAGAGGCGCATGTTTCCAAGAATTGGCAGTGCAGCTGTGATCTTACGGTACTAACTGCACAATATGCATAGAAACGAACCAAAGGCAACAAGAATTTTTAGAGCAACCCATGCTGCTGTGTTAAGTTGAATTATATTTTCAAAAAATGTTATTTCTACCACTTAGAGAAGAAATTCTCTTTCGATGGTACTTATAATGATGATAGAGTTGCAAGTTGATCTTCTTGATCTGAATGTATTTTTGCCATGCATTGTATGTTACATGACAACACATGCTTTTGTTAGAGGTTTTACGTATTTTTTGGAAAATTGTAATTAGATTTTCTTTTGAGAACTCAATTTTAGCATGGTATTTTTGGATATGTTCTCTTTTCAGCAATTGTTTTTAGCACGAATCTAACTCCTTCAATCATATGATAATAATTTTAATTTGATCTGTTCCATGAGGCTATAATTCTGTATTGTTTGGTTGTGTATATGTCTTTTACGCAAGAGTAATCAGATTAGAGTTAATTTTACTAAAAGTTTTGATGCTTTGTTTTCAGCATGTTTTCTTTTCGAAAGTTGTCTTTAAAAAAAATATATATATATATTCGAACCGATTTGGTTCGAACAACTACTGTCCTTGTAATTCGGTACAGAAAGCTGTATATTTGTTTTGAAATGAAGAATTTCTTGGCAGTTCAAGGTGTTTAAAACGTAATCACTATGTTTAGCTGTAGGCTTCAATTTAATGACATCTATCTGCTTTTCAGTATTTTTTTTATATATAGCAGCATTGCTGTAACATGGGGATCTCTTCATTGAAATAATTGTTATCTATAGCACTATGAAGAAACAAAGAAGAATCTCGAACTATATTCTTAGAAATGAATAACTTTTTGTCTGCATCCTCACACACAATTGACGTCGATAAAAATTATCAGTTCGTTTCTTATTTTTAGCACTAAAAGATGCTTGCATGCGTTCTAACACTTTTTTGATATTTGGGGTCTCAGGTATAAGAATCTGACCATAGTTGTCTGTCCTGATATTTTGCATACTCAAATACGCCCGGATTAGAAGGCATATTTGTGAGATCGTAAATAAGAAAATTAATAAAGGACGAAGGACTCGATGCTGTACTGTAACTAAATGAATTAGCGGCTTGAAATCATCTAATAATAGCTTCCAAAAATTTTTGAATCTTTATTAAATTATAATTATGATTTAAGTGTCAACTCTTTCTATTTAAGTAATTTCCATAAGTCAACAAGTTCGTAAGCTCCTGATGCTATGAATTTATATTAAAATGGAATTTTAGGAGATGAATTTTCCAAAAAAGGTTGTAAAACTTTTAAATTAACGTGTATATATGTTTTTCATGCTAATTCAAATTTTAAATTGTATGTGGGGGGAAAATAAAATAGCATCTAAACTGGAAAAGGAAAGTAACTACCGCCAGCCATAGTGATGAGAATATTAAAATAGAAATTCCCTCAAGAAAGCAGAATCGCGTACCATTCAGCTTCAGCTATTCATGGGCACAACACAAACACCTACCTCAAAGAAAATGTAGCAAAATATGTCTTTACATGTCATGTCGGAAAACAATGTTTTCCAGAGTCTAGTTTAATTCTTCAAACTGTGCAAATATCTGTCTCCAAAAGTGATTAAACTTGTAATGTTCAAGGAGCATAAGATAGAAAATCAATTATAATGAACCAAGCACACTAGAATAGACCAAATTCCTGATTCGTTAAAATATTTATTTATGAAGGGTTTTCCAATAAGAGGTGTTATTTTAATTAGCCCGCTATTTCGGTAGATGTCACTTTTGGAGCTGTCATTTTTTGACATTTGACAAGTAGAAACTACGCTATTAATAAAAATGGAACAATACACGATTCAACAACACATTGAAATTATTAAAATTCACTATAACAATGGTGAAAATGTGGCAGAGACGGTTCGTAAAACTCGAACATTTTTGGGTCGTCGTGAAGCACCTTGTCGGACAAGTTAGTGATGTGAAGAATAAAACCCGTGCACGTCGCTCAAGAACAGCCGAGAATATTGCTGCTGTAGCCGAAAGTGTTGAAGAAAACCCAGGTTTGTCCATTCCTCGTCGTTCTTTGGAATTAGGCATTCCACAAACTTCATTACACCGTATTTTGCATAAAGATTTGGGTCTTAAGGCTTATAAAGTTCAGTTAACACAAGAAATCAAGCCGGCCGATCATCAACAACGTCGAGTCTTTGCTGATTGGGTCCTAGAAATGCATGAAAATGATCCGGAATTCCATCCAAAACTCATCTTGAGTGATGAGACCCATTTCCACCTCGATGGCTTCGTCAACAAGCAAAATTGTCGCATCTGGGGCTCGGAAAACCCAAGAGTTATTGTTGAAAAGTATCTCTGTCCTCAACGTGTGACTGTTTGGTGCAGTTTATGGTCCCGCGGGGTCATTGGACCTTACTTTTTCGAAAATGAGGCTGGAGCAACAGTTACGGTGAATGGATTGCGCTATCGACAGATGATTAATGATTTTTTATGGCCGGAATTGGATGGTATTGATCTGGACAACGTTTACTTTCAACAAGACGGCGCTACGTGCCATACAAGCAACGAAACCATTGATCTTTTACGGGAAAAGTTTCCGGACCGTGTTATCTCTCGAAGAGGTGATCACAATTGGCCACCGAGATCTTGTGACTTAACACCTTGCGACTTCTTCCTTTGGGGCCACGTGAAAGAGAAGGTCTACGCCAACAGCCCAGCGTCGATTCAAGACCTCAAAGATGGAATTCGTGAAGCTATCGAGGACATAGGGCAGCCACTTTGCGATTTGGTTATCGAAAATTTCATGAAAAGGATATGGTCCTGTAGGCGTGGTCGTGGTGGTCATTTGGCTGAAGTTATTTGCTATTATTAACGGAATACCTTCCTCTTTATAATGAAATAAAGATCCGATCATTTATCTCAAAAAATGGCATTTTTCTTTGAATATCAAAATAACACCTCTTATTGGAAAACCCTTTATATCAGTTCCACACACAATGTTCTCTGATGACTGGATTTTTCTATTGGGAAAAAATTAAGGTCTGAAAAAAAGTCTGCATTAATATTTTGCTTAATGTCGAGAAAAAGTTATTCTTCTATCATTCTGTCTGATTTTGAAAAGGTTAGGATAAAAGCCTTTCAGAATTTCTATCCAAAATATTTTTCAAACAATGTTCCTTCCATTTGCAAGAGAATCCAAAAAAGTAAAATTATATGAAAATTATGGAACAAATGAAATTTCTCTCTGCAAATATGCAAATTAAAAGCTCTTTAACAAATAAAATTTCAGTACATTGTGAAACTATAAGAAAAATCAGGAAAAGACTTTTTGAAAATACCACATTACATCGAAGTAAATTACCTTATTGGACAAATTTCAAAAAAATAAGAAACGGACAAGACAGTTTTGGTCAGTTTTTGAAAATATTAATTTAATTCTCTCCGTAAAAGTGCAAGCCTGGCCCTCGTTAATAAAAAGCATGCAAATTTATAGCATTTAATAGAAAAACTAAGAGCTGAACAAATTGTTAATATTAACTTAATTGACAAAATTATTGCTGGGGAGAGAGAAAAGAAACTGAAATTAGCGTTTCATAATAGTTTTATCAATTTTATCGTTTTATGCAAACTAGTTGTATTAGGCAAGTGCCACACCAGACTACTGATGTCCTGATGTGGCGATGGTGATATTTTAAAGTAATCAGCAGCAGGACTTCACATAGGTAGGTTATACTCCCAGAATATAGAGACAACAGGAAGTGTTGATACCTGTAAAATACGTGTGCATGAGCGTGGATATTTTCAGTATATCGTGAAGTAGGTCAGAATTACACTGAAAAAAGAGACAAATGTATTTTCAGCTGTCAAATGAAGTTTCCTAATTTGTAATAATTTGAATCTGGTGAAAATATAAGTGGGAAATCATTTTCTAGGCAGGTATCGTTATAAAATATTATTTTGTGTACTTTACACATATTTTCATATTAAATTAAATTTAAATTAATAACAAAAACGATGAAATATTTGTTTAATGAAGATTTGTTTACGTTTGTGGCAGCTGAAAAACCCCCTGGGTATCCTGATGCAGTGGCAGCGACTAAAGCTTGAAACACAATACGATGCAGTGCAGTGTTATAGCCGTGCACTGCACTGTAAAGCACAATAAATGCAGTGCAGTGCTTTGACAATCATTTTTTGAAGATTTCATATCTAAATTTTTTGTATTCTAGATTCATTATTTTGAGAAAAACTCTACCCATTTTTCTTCTAATGTCATTTTAAAATTAATTAGTCCATTTTTAATTGAACAATTCCTCTATTTTTTAGTATTTAACAAACGTCAACTGATGCAGTGTGCAGTGTTTTAGAAATTAGCCTAAACGATGCAGTGCAGTGTATTGCACTGCACTGCACTGCAGTGTTTTGTGAATTGCCACATGTTAATACATGAGTTCTAAATTTCAATGCAGTTCAGTGCACTGCACTGCATCGTATTATGTTTCAGCCTTAAGAGCATTTTCTGTGGGAGCAACTGCAGTATTTTCAATCATATATTTTGTTGCTCCGCTCTCTATATTGATTCTACTACACGGCTATACTGAGCTTTCACTACAGCGGCAACAGATACTAACCAACCAAAATTTGACTACGCAAAATTTGGCTTATCACACTTTCTGTACTCTCTATATGCTAAGGTTATGCTACATTAAATCAAAGTCATCTGATTTTTCTGTGTCAAGAACGCAAGTACTTAAAATAAAATTATTAAAAAATTCGGCTAAATGCGAGTCGAACTAGCGTTAAGTACCATCGTACAAAATTTAACAATATGTACTTTTTATTTATTTTTTCAATTGAGAATAGGTGTCATTTGAAAAAATAATGCTGTCATTTGAAAAAATAATAATAATGCTGTCATTTGCACAAAAAAAAAATAATGCTGTCATGTGAAAAAATTATGCCTAATTATGATAATAATAATGATTGAGAATAAGACATGGAAAAAAACGACGAAAAAATCACCCCCTTTAATTTTCATTTTTTTTTATTTGTATTAGTTTTTGTTTTAGTGGCAATAGAAGAACACACTCTATGAAAATTTCAACTGTCTACTTATTACCGTTCATGAGATAAAGCCCGGTGACAGACAGACGGACGGATATCGAAGGCTTAGTAATATGGCTCCCGTTTTTTACCCTTTGGGTACGGAATCTTAAACAGGTAAGTAAATGCAATTATTGGGTACGTGGTGCATTTATATTAATATACACTTATTAATATAGTCAGGATTTTTGAATGTCATTTACAGCTGAAAAAGAACTAACTATCATTCATGATAAATGATAAAATTGAGCCATCATACATGATAAACGATAGAATCCAACTATCATCCATAATAAATGATAAGACCCAGAAAATCCAACGCCTCGTGGAAGGTGGGTTATATTCCGTATATAAGAAAGAAGCCATGCTAATACCGATTGTAAGTTGCAAATTTGAACTTCAAAAATTGATTGGACGAAGCGTTTCGTATTGGCAGAAACATTCATACTCGTCAACACGGCGTTTAATTAAAAAAAAAAAACCTACTATTTTTTTTTTTTAATTTACGACGAAATTTCTCCCCAAGCAACACTTTGCACTAATTTTGAAATAAAATTTCTTTCACTCATTTATAATATTTTAAAATAACCTGACTTAATTAATTTGAAAATAAAATATCGGCTGATGTAAGTAAAAGTCAGCATCAGTAACATGCAGGTCACTTGCTGATGTAGTCTGGTGTGGCGCTTGCCTTATATATGTATAATTTCTATCAAGCTGATTAAAAAAAAATGGGACGAAGTCACTGAGTGCAGCGATTTCCTTAAGAAGATGATATGTTTTACATATTTTCTTATTTGTGTTTTATTTATTTCGCAAATCAAATAAAAAAAAAACTTATTAACAATATTAGTACAAAAAAACGGCTCATACATAAATGAAGCGAATAGTACAAGTCCAGGAACTTTAGGCAAAAAATAAATTCACTTTCGGAAAACTTCCAACCTTACCTTTCAGCTTTTCAAATAAGATGTGAATAGTCTCCGAAATTTGGTTGTCCGCATAATTAATGACAGCCTAAAAGCGGGGAAAAAATTCACTTTTGTCAGTATTTTGCGAATATCTTCGTTCCTGCCGTCTTACGGCTATAGTGTATATACATGATAAAGAAAGGGCAAGAAGTTCTATACAAAAAAGATGGAATAAAGTTTATTCATAGCACTAATAGTTTTCCCGCAATCCGACATTGAACCTCTAATATACATTTTTTGTGGATATTTAATTGCATGTAATGCTCGAATTCTAGGTTTTTGTGCGGTATCTTCTCGTTTTGACATTTTTATAGACATTCGGATACAAAATAAACGTTTTGATCTTCTTATTCTAATATTATAAAGATGTATAAATCAACGGTAAAAATATTAAGCTTGACAGGTCAAGTGAATTTTTTGGAATACATAACTAAAAAAATTGAGGTTGGTTATGCAAGTAAATTCTGGGTTTCTTCTGGGTAATTTTTTTAGTTTCTTCTTTTTCTTTCTTTTTTTTTTATCGACTGGGGCAGCATCACGCAAGATGTTTTGCGACAATTGCCGTAAACTGCTGAACATTGGAGGACCAACTTTCGACAGCCGCATAATATGCCAGAACATCTCGAACTGTTACAAAAAATCATATTCAAAAGACGCTCCGAGCTTGTGATGTTTTTATTGGCTCTAATATGCCATTTTTGAGTACCCATCCCCAATCTTACGGGTTCAGCGCTTTCAACCGAAATCATATTTAGTTTTTTGAGGTTATAAATTTTAGATCCATAATTTGAATCATTTTGAAGGGAGGTGCAGTTATACAGTTATTACAGAATGACAGAGAATCTTTTTTCAAATACTTTGATATACATAACTTCAAAAGGTCATTTTTGGAGATAGTATGTTCTTTTAACCAAACACCATAGATATAGAATAGAAATAGGTGACAATACAATATTTGTAATCCTTTCTCTGTGCCTGATGGGCAGCGCCTTTTGATGATTTTTTTTTATGATTTTTTGTAATTGTTCGAAAGGCTGTGGCGCATTGTGCGAGTGTCCAAATTTATTTTTTTATTTATTCTATCACACAATCCTTTGATTTAGGGCGGCAAAGTTTCAAGTCTTGACTCGACTCTTTAATAGATCCCAAGCAACAGAATTGATTGACTCGAAAACAAATTAAGGAAAATAAGAGAATGCAAATAAAACTCTCCATTGAAATTTTTCCGTCCTAAATAAATTGTGTGATCAAATAAATAAAAAAAAAAATCCCTTTTTTACTTTTTGTTTGTACAGGAAAATTCCAAAAAGTCATACTTGAACAAATATTACTTCATTCGGTAAAGTTAATAAAAAAAAGGAATATAAAAAATACCAGAATATAAAAAATACCAGAAATAAAACAAAATACCCAATAACTTAATAACACTTCTTATTTGAGCATTAAAACTGTTCGATAATAATTTCTATTTATATCTGGAAGATAAACAAAAAGAGATTTTATATCTTTTGCCTTATTTTGAAATCCAGCTTGACTGATTTTAATCGGTACATTGTTTCAGAAGACCACCGACCACCTATCTCTGGTTCCATTACTTATCACCAGGTAAACAAAATTAGGGACCGCTGGCAAGATTGCATTATCAGAAGGTGTGCATTTATAATTGCAAGCTATTGAATGCAAAATTTTTATGCAGTAAAAATGGAAGTCAGCCAAAATGAATGTCGTAAATTAATTTTTCCACCCATATAGAAAATCCGAATATGTTTCAAAGAGGCTTAGTTAAAACTTGAAAACTCCGAATACCATTCAAAATATTCTCAGTAAATTTTGAGAATGTATAGTGTCCAGAGAAAGTCCGCGTCAGAAAGGAAGGTTCGATAGACCAAAAATTGGTAAAAGAAGTTGTAGACAACTTTAAACGAAATGCCAACATATCGTTGACAGATATGGCTGATAAGGCTGGAACGTCATAAGCTAAGATTCATCGAATTGAAAGAAGAGAGAAGTTACCATATTCAGAAAACACCGAACAGAACACCTGAAAAGAACCAAGTTGCAACATCCAGGAACCGAAATTTGTATAAAAATTTCCTAACGAAATTCGGTTTGGGTAAAAAAGAACTTTAACCAGTCTCCTCAGAATCGTTTTCTTTCATTCTTAAGAAAGCATGATGCATCAGCTTTGTTTTGGTCGGATTTAGCAACTTTCTACTACGGCAGAAAAGTGAGAGATTTCTACGATACTCAATACATACCTGTAGTACCCAAGGAAGCTCATCCTCCAAATTGTCCATAGCTAGGACCAATCGACAAATATTGATCTAATATCGACAGAAAATTGAAACAAAAACAAAAAACACTCCGCTAACATAGGCATTTTTAAGAGGCAGTATAATAGAGCGCCCGATACGTTCGTTATTGTCTGTACAAAATTTAATGAAGAACGTAAAGCAAAAAGTTCACCAATTTTAGAGCACGTATTAATTATATCATTTCGATTGTGAATAATGTAGATAATTAAGCAATAGTTCAATAAAAATTATGTGATAACAAATACAAAAAAAAAAAAAAAAACGGTTCCTCTTATTGTTTTTGTTATTCATAGGTGGTCTTTTGTTTTTAAACAGTCCTTAAATTGTTCAGTGTTCCAAGTTTATTTCTGCCAGCTGTCATCAAAATTGACTCCGAAATCAGAATAACTTATGCCTGCACTGCAATCATTTTATGATATACCTTAGAAGGCTTTTTTTTTTGTTAAATACAAAAATTCTCTTTATATAAGGCATTAGCACTGAAACTACATGGACTAAACCAAGATTTTTGAAAAATTGATTTTGATTTTTCTACATCTCGTAGTGATCTTAGCCACATGAAGCAATCCAATTTTAAATATAATTTTAAATTTCCGCATGTTTATCAAAACAATATTTAAAAAAATATTTTAAAGTATTTCATATATATTATGCCCCATGTATACACAAATTTGATTTGGGGTAAACCAACACTAACTTTTGTGACAAAAATATGATATGAGGCGATCATGACATGTTTTACTCGTTACATATATAACTTAGAGAAAATCTGATTAAAGCACTTAATTCGACTTCACTAATAATCTCAAAAACCGTATTTAACTCAAAATGTCAAATTTGGCGGATGGGGCAAACCAATATTCAGGCTAAAAATTAGAAACTTGGAAATTAAATAAATGTTTATTTGTTTTTAAAATTTGTAAATATTTTTTATATGGCATTTTCAGATTTAATTAAATATTAGTGAAGTGGTTCGTCAAATAATGCAGAATAAATTTTCGACATCATGTCCATAATAAAACTTACAGCATCTGTAAAATTTATGTCACTATCATTACTTTCTACTATTAAAAATAGGACTGTGCTCAACAGATCTATCTGCGATAATTCTTCTCGCAGCCGCTTTAATGTTGGAAAACACTTGCTCTATAGGATTGAGCATAGGTGAATATGATGGAAGAAATTGAAGTCATAGGTTAATTACTGTCTTGTGTATCGCTGCGTTATCTAAAATTAACCATGCATTTTCTATATACTGAAAATTGAATAACATTTATCGGATTTACATTTTGAATTTCCAAAAACTTTGTAATGTGTAATTTCTTCAGTGATCATTGCTGCTATTAAGGTAATATTGTGACCAGACGAACTATGAGAATAACAACCCGAGCTTGATGGCACCTTAAATGAAGGTTGAACCCAGATTCATTGATAAAGATGAATTTTTGTGTTTCATCTCTGAATTCATACGAACTACCTTAAATTCGGTCTTTTTTAAAATTATTTTTAATTTACGTCTTCCTTTATCCACAGTAGATTTAGCTAAAATAACTCTTTTTCCAGATGATAATCACCGTTCGTTGCGGCCTCTTATGACCTCATGCAACTCGCCAGTAAATAACAAGTCTTTGTCTGCTTTAAATAAGTGTATTGAACTTAAATTGTCTTTTTTTTATTCAATACACTCAATTTATTTCTTACATAATTTTTACTATTATTAATTTTTCAATTAAACTAAATCTATACTTAAAATTACAGTCGTTCTGATCTATAGTGAACAAAAAAATAATAACTAATTAACTTCGAAATATAAATAGAATTATTATTTCAACTTGAATTCAAGGTTACGTGGATGCAAAGTGAATTCAACTTAGATTTATTTAGATTTCTGAAAACTTTATATTCGGGGCAAATTTTCCACAAAAAAAATATCTAAGTCTAGACTAGTTCAAGGTTTAATGCAATTCAATGATAAACCAATTTAAAAATAATCCAAATCCTTATTTATGGCTAATGACGTGAAAGTTGTTACTTTTCTCAAAGACTCAGAAAAATATTTTTACTTTGGTAATAACCCAATGCATGAATGCTCATCTTAATTTGGAATGTTTAGAAACTTTGAGGGCAATATTTTTGTATTAGTAATAAGACCAATACCCGAATATCTCTTTGAGAATATAATCCCAGAAACACAAAATATCACCAAGTCTACGTATTATTACAAAAAAAAAATATATATATATATGTATATATATATTTTTGCTTTGCAAGTATCTCAACGCCAGAATATTCTTTTAAACAATATTTTTGTTATAACCTAAATCACTCGACCTTACAGGTAATAGCCCAAAAACTCAAATGGCTGCCTACTTAGCTTGGTCTGCTTTATAGTATAGGACCTCAACCGCCCGCCTTGTTGCTTTTTTAAGTTAAGCTAACAATTTGACCAGCCACTGCAATGATATTTGGGCCATCTGCTTCAAGTGGCAATTTCCGAACACTTCTAAATGTGCCAGGATATGACAGTACTGCAGAAAATGATTTGACAGTTGTGCTACTTGTCTGGAAAAAATACTTTTACAATCGGAAAATCTTTTAAAAAATGAAATTTCTATAGCGTTTCGTAATAGCAGGAACCGGATTACTCATCAGTACGGTTTTATTACAAAACGCTGGCTTTTACATAGCAATTTCTTTTTTTAAAAGATTTTTCGATTGTAAAAGTATTTTTCCCACTCAATTCTCGAGGTGCGGATTTGGCAGCAAACTCGGTCAATTTCATATTGACTAAATTGGCTATGAATTTATTTCATAGCAACACTTTCTGTGCCACATATCGCGCCCGCGTGTGTGTGTGTGTGTGTTGAATTAAAAGGCAACGGGACGAGTAATCCCAAGCACGGCGCGTTATGTCTCTTGCTAGAAACCCTACTACCAAAACCTTTCTGTCCTCTCAATTAAGCACATCAAGTCTTAGTGGGAAAGGTTTTGCTGCTCATCTACAGATAGTCAGGCAGATCCTAGAGAATCCAGCCTTCTCCGGGCAAATACCGGGCAAGCACACACAATATGTTCGGTTGTCTCAGGCTCTCCTTCCAGACAGGACAGACACTCAGGGCTGTGAAGAATTCCTATCCTCGTTCGATGAACGTGAGGTGAGCTGTGGCCGGCTATGATGTCAACCACAGTTCTACATTGTTTCCTTCCGAGCCCCAAGGGAAAATAAGAGATATTCCTGTTGGGTGCATCAAGAAAAAGTTTTGCGCACATCAGATTGGCCCATCTCTGCTGATGGTGCCTACGAAGCAACGACTACGGAGGATTCCATTCCAAGGAATGCAGAATCAGAGCCAGCCCTAGCTAGAAGGTCAGCCCTTTCATTCCCTATGGGGGTGTGACCAGAAACCCACTCAAGGGATACCTTGTCGTGTATACACAGCTTAGTCACCTGTTTTTGTTGGATGAATGTTTATTGTGTGGAGTGTGCAGTGCTCCGGAAAAAGAGCACACATCAGTTTTTAGTCTTAAAAATTAATCTATTCTTTCCTTTTATTTTTATAC
The DNA here is from genome assembly GCA_963924295.1 of Dioctria rufipes. Lineage (NCBI taxonomy): Eukaryota > Metazoa > Arthropoda > Insecta > Diptera > Asilidae > Dioctria > Dioctria rufipes. Next base: position 289,349,760 of record OZ002741.1, on the reverse strand, counting down.
ATATTTATATTGCAATATATACTTTTCAAACTCCACACCCCTTTTTTTATGAACAATATACCTTTTTTAAAATTTTTTGTACTAACTGCACCCGGCGATTTTATAAAATCGAGTCCATGAGGATTGGGCTAGCTGCCACCAGGAACCAATTAAAGTTTTTTTTTATTGTTTTATTTGCCTTCTCACGAAGTCTTGATGTAATATAATTGCATCAATAAACTGTAATCTGATATGCACTTGTGGTCGTCTTAAAAAACAGCTAGAATAATTAGTGTGTGCTCAATAATAAAATCCAGTTTATGCTTAATTGCATTTTATTGTTATATGGAAATGAGTTTTTAGTAAATGAATTGAAATTATTATCTGTGTTTCAAAGCCAAGGCTTTTGATACATCAATTTATTGAACAGGATAATATATCGATGTATTGAGCTAATGGTTTTGATTCGGGGCATTGGACACCTTAGCCACAACAAGTTCGTAATTTGCTTTGTTTTACTTTTAGTTTATTTTATTTATTTTTTATTTTGATAAATATTGCGCGTTCGCTGGGATTACTGGCGCTAGTACGTCACACGTGTGATTGTCCCTGGGACAATTTCTGTTTTCCTCTTTTTATTTTTCAGGTCAGCAGCTTTGGATTTTATGTTGTATACCGTTGGATTTTCTTTATCGTAATTCCTGGATTATATTTATTTTGAATAGTAAAAATATATAATTCAAAACATCTTCAGTTAATTTCCTTTGTTAATGCTTCCAAGTTTTGCCCTCTGTATACAGTTTGATAACATTTTCCTTTTTTTTATTGTTTGTTTTTTTTTTAAATCGTTTGATATCTTTCACGTAACCGCCTTGGGATTTTTTTTCGCTATTATTTGTCACCACTTATCTACTTTTACTTGAGTTCCTCCACTCATTTTGTACTTGAAAAATAATTTTAATAATTCGTGGATAATAATTTGAAGAAATCAAGCATATAAGCTTAAAAATTATTTTATTACTAGCACTGTTGCGATAAAAATGGATTTTTTATGCAAAAAGCAACTTCCTTGTGGAATTGATTTAATCCGTTGTGAATGAGTTTTAATTTATTCTGGAAAAGCTTTAATTAAATCAGAAAATGTTATTAATAAATAATTAATAGTTCTTAGCTTACCCTTATCTGCCATAATCAATTATTATCACAGTGTTCGTCCTTTAAGTGGTGATGTAAATTAGAACGTCTAAACTGGCACGCAGCATTTTCATTAATTACGGTATGAAGTATTTCATCCCTTAAAAAATTAAGTCAACAAAAATTATTCCCAATTGTAACTGTAGCTACATATGCATGTCCTGCACATACATATAAACCTTGGTACATTATATTTGGGTAAGTTCATATGGAGCAAATCATTAAGTGCACGCAACCACAACAATGGCACGAATCGTCCCCATCAAAAAGAGTACACACACAAATCTCTCCTATGGATTCCTCTGAATTTCTGAAAAGATCAATTCAAGGCAGTGAACCCCGAATTGAATCTATTTCATGTTGCCGCCATAAACATTGAATGTTGCGCAACATCACATAAAAAGAATTAGAGTATTCCCTCTGAAAAGAGGGAAACAAATTGTGACGTCACGGAATTCCGAGTATGGTGAAAATCATAGCTACCCCAGTCTTTGTGAATTTTCGCGCATGCCATAACCGTGGGAACAATGGTGACTTTGACTCCTGTTAGGGTAGATGCTGGTTATCAGATACTTTGAACCGAGTGTCTTTATGTGAACTGCCACTTTAAAAAGAAGTGCTATGGGGGCAGTTTTTCATGGCAGAGTTCAGTTAGTGTTGAACCGTGCCAGTATATTGACACGCTTTCGACGACTATTTCTCAACAGTTGAATAGATTTTCGTCTGCACAACATTAAATGGGACAAACGGAAAGTCCTCGCGTACCGGAAAACGTGGCTTCTTAGATAACGAAATTTATGATAAGAGTCACGACGAGTGTGCAGTTAGAGTAATTAGTCATATAGATAGCTGGTTACTGGTGAAAAGGGGTTTATCTACCTTAAATAATATATATTTAACGGGAATTTATGTACAAGGAAGTATCTATATATGTACATAAATTGAGTGCACATTGAATACGATAAAAATTAAAAAATATAAGTAAACCGGAAGTAAGAAACCGAAACGTATTTATAAGGAATGCTCAACAGAGTTAGTGAAAATCTGTCTGTATGTGTGTCAGTGATATAATATAATGTAGTAGTAGTGATCGTTGTGAATCTATAGGATGCGAATGAAATTCGATTTCGATCTATGATTCAAGAAGGGATTAGTGTTGTGTACATTAAATATGCCCACGCTAATGGATTTTTGTTTAGCTACTGTGGATTAGAAATGATTTCAGCATTAAAGGATTTGTGCGAGTTTGGCCCGCCTCCACATTAATTCTGCCTCAGTGATTCTATAGCCGATTATTGGCTAATCGCAGTGACAACCATTGCTGTCGGAAATCTGGTGACATACAAAATTATTTCAATATTGAACTTTTTGGGTGAGTGAAAATATTTTTGATTGTTTTTCTTCATTTTGCATGGAAAATAATACTTTTAAGGAATTATTTTTAGCAATAAATAAATTTGTAATTTGGGGGAAAAAAACAGTTTTTCTTTAAGGAGCCTGGTATAAGTGGGTAGGTACTTGCGCAAATAATGCAATTCTGATTTTGATGAACATAGAATTAGTTGCACTTTTTGACATGCACTGAAGTGCATAAAATAATATTCCAATTCTGTGCCGCAATTGCATTTTTAAAAGGAATTAGGAATTAACGAATTAAAAGGAATAACTAAATTAAAGTCTCCCCACGACTGGAGGACGAATTTTGGTTTGCCTTAATGTTAAATATTTTTCGCTCATATTAATTTAGAATATTTTAAGTCAAATGCATGCTGTATGCACTCCTAATTAAAAAAAAAAAAAACATCATTAACATTTTAATAACAACTAAAATGACGTAGACCAATAGTTTGCAGACCTCTGGGATATTTCATAAAACTTGATGACAAGTGTGACAAGCACATATGAAATTTTATGTAAACTGCTCCAATTTTAGTACAAATATGAATGAATAACAGGTCTGTTCGCGTACTTCTCATGCAAAAACTTTCTGGGTAAAAACTTACCTGTGTGGTGGGGGAGTATGTAAAAAGTTTGAAAAAGTACGTAAACGGTATTTCCTGTTACTTCGTTAAAAACAAGAAGAAGTTTGGAATGATATTTGAACATTGAATTTAGATAATATTTTTGGTGAAATTGAAAATTTAGCAAAAGGAATATGATTTAGAATTTCATGAAGAGGCACGTAGAATAGAAACGGAAGTAAGTCAGGACAACAATGTAGCGGATGCTGAGTTCATTCAAAATCCTGCAGTGGAGGATTTAAGGGGAACAAACCGTTTACAATTCTCAAAAAATCGAATTTTTTTTCCTCATATTTTGAAAGTGAAAGTACACTGGAAAGAGGAAAAAATAAAATATTAAATATTAACGGAGTTTTCGCAGTTATTCATACCGAGTACTAGTGAGTCATGTAGCCGGAGAGCTTAGGGTAGATCATCCTATCTTTCACAATACCTTTGTATAATTCTATTATCCCATTAGCAATGTCCCACAGCAGCAGAGGAAGCTGAGGTCTTATTGTATGCACCTGGAATCGCTGATTGATCGATAAGTCACTAAATTAAGTTTTTTTCGTATTGAAATTAATTAATTAAGCGATTATTTCGAAAGTAAATCTTCAAAAACTGCTGATGCTGTAGATCAAAAAGTTATTGATCGATCTGGATGAAACTTCTAGAAGTTTCTGTCTGTAATATAATCGGATGGATGTACCTAAAGTTTTATAGATATCGCGTAAATAAATTAATTTTTTGAGGTAAAAATGATCGAAAAAGTGGTCGAAAATCTGAACATTTGACAAATAGCGGACGTAATTTTTTATTAGTACAGATTTTTTTTTAATAGGTTTATCCTTCCCCTGAACAGGTCAGTAATCGATAAATATTTTTTTTTTTATGATCAATAGAAAAAAAAATTACAGGGCAACAATTTTCTATGTCAAACAAAAGACACCTGGCAGAACTACCCTGCAACGCCGCCATTTTCTTTAAAAGAACAAAAATGTTTTTGTACACCTCAGGGCTGTAGCAAAATAATGTTAAAAGTTTAAAATGATGCGTTTATTTTATCACCTTTATAAAAATTCATAAAAAATGCCTTATTTTCGGGCGTCTTAAGAGTTTACTCCCCTTAAGGGATCATTCTGGTTAAGATGCTCAAAAGAGGGCTATTTTGAAATTTTTTTTTTTTAAAAATTTATCATTATAGATATTGATATAAAAGTTGTTGAGTTTAAAAAAATACTCTCGAAATGCCTACATAAAACAATTTTTTTTATTTATCTTAAACACTTTTTTACACTAAAATAACAGGCAAACATAACTCCTCCAAATGTAAAAATATTTCGATAACGGCTAATCGAAAACGAAAAAATCAAAATTACTTATATTCTAGCGCATTCTATGAAGATTAATATAAAAATAAAACTATAATAGGGTTATAGAATACTCTGAAGGTCTTCATGTGTAGAATATATGGTTAAGGATCGGTTATCGGAGAAATCACCGCCGCCGACCGAAAAACAAAATTGGTTTGAGAAAAAGCGTTTTGGCTTTTTTTTTTTTTATGAAAAGCTAAAAGTGATGGTACTGTTTCGTAGAGTAAAGGCACGCATGGGGAGCGAATTAGATAAAAGACGGATGGCCGAGGAGATTAGACAAAAAGCAAGCACTAATACATTTATATTTTAGAAGTTGTGTTTATTATTCATTTTATAAATAAAAACTTTTAAGGAAATTACAAAATTGCAAAAGAATAGCTTTTCTTATGACAGCTGTCAGTTTTGCTTGAAAAAATGTTGCAATAGCTAAAGACTTTGGATTGATTCATGCAAGAGGGGGAAGCTGTGACATATATAAGATCCATGTTTTTTTTTCACGATAGTGTAAATAAACGGAAAGTGCAAATGTTTTATAACGCTTTGTCCAAAAAGTGAGTACGCGAACATACCTTTTATGTTTCATATACATATATATGACTACTGACAGGGATTACAGAAGAATCACTTGTCATATTGATGAATCAATGGATTTAAAAGAGGTTGATTCCCTAGGCGGGGTCTCTGGAACGTAGGACATAACAAGGCCCCTTCTTCACCCTCCAGACTTATGAGCATACATACCAACATATTTACGAAACACATTCCAGATATTAAAATTTGAAAAAGATTTTAGATTTTGCACTCTGTCTATGATATCACAGCCGACATCTTTGCCTGGAGGAGGTGGTTTTATTTTTGCTTCCATCAACAATCGATCAACATCCAACAAAATGGCATTCGGACATATCTGCGATCTACCTATGACGTCACACATCTCTTTTGCTCGTATCACCTTTTGACAGCTCTTATTCAACCAAAGAAAGCTATCGTTGCGAAGAATTTATTTGGCATAATACAGCACGAGAAAGTGAGAGAATGCATAGCGCTTCATATTAGAGGGCCATTAGCTCGTTTAAATTCGACCGCTTTTTTGCGAGTTTTTCACATCTAGATGTAAGTTGTCTCCGGCTCAACTAAGCCATGAGCGGTTGCTGTGCGCGTTGCCCATTAGTTGTGATCTAATTTAGTCTTATCTCTGCGAAGATCTCGATATAATATGTTACATTTCACAAATTACTAGTCTTTTTTGTAAAGCCTGGTATTGAGTTCGGGCAAAGTAAAATTTAACGTAATCTCCAAATATTTCACATTAAAATCACTGGTAAAATTTTGACATATATTAATTTGGAGAAAACAACGAAATTAATTTTTTATACTTTGATAAGACAAACAAAACCCTCAAACAATCAAAAAATAATATGCAAATTTTCATAGAAATAGGAATGTCAAAATTTTACCAGTAATTTAATGTTTCGTGCATTAAAACGCCTAGTAAAATATGTGGAGAATTTATAGTTCCATCTATTTTATAAAGAGGGAACCTTCAGTTTTTACCGGCAAACTCTGTACTGCATTAGCAAAATCATCAGTAAAATTTTTGCTTGCGATTTTACCAGCGCTAAAATTTTTACGGAAATGCCACAATTTACTCGACCTCGCTAAGACTCTGTGGACACCGCGACCAGAGCTGATCTATTGTGTCTCCCCCTAGAGTGGTTACGCTAAATCTTTCTTTTTTACAAGCACGTTTTGCCTTTGGAGTTAACTTGCAAACCTTATTTGAAGAGATATTTCTCTAGTAAATTTCAAGTTTAAAGTTGCAAGCGCGGGACACTTACATATGATATGCTTCGAGATTTCACCTTCCTCTTCATCCAGTCCACGCCACTGACATATATAATATGGACTGACTACGTTCGTAGAAATGCACTGCGAAAAGTGGGCTCACTTCTATCTTGCTGACTCTTTCGGTCTAAGCACCGAGTACCAACTGAGGAGAACTGAAAACAACAAATAAATAAGTGGGTGCGTCGAGAAAAATGTTTTTAAATTAATTATTTGGTTTAATTACCGATAAAATTGTTCTACCAAACGCAATATATTCATTAGATATCTAGTAGAAATTGGAAAGATTTTATTATAATCGCTTTTCGAGCTGCGTGCTCATTTTTTCAACTTCCCGCCAATGATATTTTTCAATGTTGGCACCGGCATAAGAACTTTTTTGACATTAGCAACTGAGCCCACATGAAATAGAAAGTTAATCAGTCCATATTATATATGTCAGTGTTCCACGCAGTTTACTGTTGCCTATTCTCTTCAAAATATAAATCCTGGGGTTCTTAAGAAGCAGCTATCGAGAGGGGTATAGAGAATTTTTTAGAAGGGCTGCAATAACTTTAGCGTATGGTTATTTAATAGCTGGAACAGAATGCAATGTAGTCACGTCACAGTAAACGTAAAAAATGGTCACGCGAAAGATGAATGCATTTGAAACACATTATTTAGCGCACACTGAACGCAATCTATGCAGCCGCCGCAAGAAATTTGGACAACTTCCAACTTTTAACGCAAGCACCATAAAGAAGATTTTTGACAGCTGGAGAATTTATTTGTTTCGAATGAAATTCGTAATGTAAAATTAATTACTGAAATGTGGGATATTTCAAATATTACTCTTATTATTCGGACAAGTTTTAACAATATAAAAGCACAAAATTGAAAATATTAAAATTGCATTGAATTGTCATTTAACGCAGTCACGGCAATTTCGTTCTAGGCAGCACTTTATTTTCTGCGTTTTTTGACAGTTAGCTATAGAGTTCTATGTAAACTCTGCGTTGCATTCTGTTCCAGCGGTAACGCTTTTGTAAAATTATAATCTGATTGCTACCGCTTCCACCAAGTCCATCCCACGCTACTGAATTGAATATATTAAAATCCATATTTTCTGGAATTTATGTCCTAATTATTTGTAGTATTTGGGTAAGTGGAAGGGGTTTTTTCAGAATTTTCGGCAAGGTTGATATTTGTTTTTATCTTGATTTGAGCATCTTCAGCTATTTCGTGAGATATTTGCATCTGATTTAAAAATGTTTTGTTCTTCAGTGTCCTTCGAATTTTTAATTTCTATTGATAATGTGTCGCACTTCTTCTTGTATCCTTTTTCAGTATTTTAGATTTTAAGTTAAACTCTTTATAAAATATCTTCTTACCTTTAATAAAGCATATGTTTACTTTTTCACACTGCAAATATGAATCATACATTTTCTTGAGAGTAATTTCTACAAGTAAAAATTTTGATTAGATGCGTTTTAACTCGCAATAGTACGAGGTATTTTTAGAAATTTGTTTATGATTGAAAATCTTATTCCATCCACCACTGTTTCTCTTCTTGTCTTGTAAATCAAGTAACAAGAAAAATGTTAATTTAGTTTTTTGATATCTTATAGATACTTACAAACATATTTTGACATACAGCATTCTCAGATTTATTTAAACCATTAACAAAATACTTTAAACTTCAAGCAAATAAATTTAAACCTTGAACAAATGACTTTAAACCCTTAACAAATAAATTTAAACGTTGAACAAATAATTTTAAATCATACACAAATATAGTATATTTAAACCGTTAACGAATGAGTTTCAACTGTTAACAAAAAGACTTAAAACTTTAGTAAATATATTTAAACTCTCAACCAATTTATATTTAAAATATTTTATTTCAACTTAAGTAAGTATTTCAATAATTTTTGTTTTATGCATATATAATCTGAAATACTTCTAACTTTCCAGTGCAACTATTAACCATCCACTGCTTTAGGAATAAGTAAAGCCACATCCATAATATAGTTGTAACAGTCATTAGGTGTGAGTTTTTGCAGGCTATCTTCGATCACTGAGATAAGATTATGTTCTCTACTCATTTCACCTAAAACTGAACGTGCATGTGCCTTCATTTTAGAAAACGATTTTTCGATTGGGTTTAGCATAAGTAAGGAAGCAAAACTTTTAGTGACAAGTTCGTTTGAGATATCACATCGCGAGCTTGTTCTGCTTTGTGTATTCTCACATTATCCATAATTACAAATGCGTCACTAAACGATAGATTTGTTTCCAATATTTTAACAAGTTCGCGCAGAAATAGAGAAAGCCTATCGGAATTGCAAGTAGAACTTACAATTCTTGGGTTACTTATCGCAGCAATAAGTGTGTCGTTTCTGCCACATATTGCTGGAACTATAACTTGAGCATGGATAACCCTTCTAGAACGGACTGGAGATTTTCTAAGATGAAGATTAAAACCACGAATTTAACACTAAAATGTTTGCCTCCTTACTCGCCTATGTACCCTATCGAAAAATCGTTTTCTAAAATGAAGGTACATGAACATTCAGTTTTAAGTGACATGAGTAGAGAATATAATCTTCTCTCAGTGATGGAATATAGCCTGCCTCAAAATACACCTAATGAATGTTCCAACTATATAATGGATTTGCTTTTACTTATTGCTATTGCAATGGATGGTCAACCATTGCACTGAAAAGTCAGAAGAATTGCAAATTATATATTATGCACCCAAAATTTAAAAAAAATAAAAAACTGTATCAAATGGTTACTTAACTTGAAATAAGATATTTAAAAATATAAATTTGTTAGAATTTAAATATATTTGGTAAAGGTTTAACTCTCTTTGTTGACAGTTGAAATTCATTCGTTAACGGTTTAAATATATTTGTTTATGGTTTAAAGTCATTTGTACAATGTTTAAATTTATTTGCTTAAAGTTTAAACTCTTTCGTTAATGGTTTAGATAAATCTGAGAATGCTATATTTGATTTCTTATAACTTTATATACCTTTTCCCATGAAACAAAAACCTAATTACATTTTTAGTTTTTCTATAGCTCCTCTTTTTGTTAGTTTTCATCGATTTTATATTAAAAAGACGTTTTTTTTTGTTTTACTAAAAGAAGAAACTTTACTTTATGAAAACAAGATTTAAGATAAAATATTCAGGCTTCAGGGTACCCATTTGTTCACATATCTACTTTCCTCGTATTGACCGGTTGACCTGTCTCCGCTGAAAAGGAAATGGAAAGGCAAAGTCTAAGGGCCGGTTTCACAGTTTAACTTTAAGCTTAAGATGTGGTTTAAACTCAGTTTATCTCTTCATCACAGTTTCAGAGTGGTATGCTACACCTCGTTTAAACTTCGCTTAAACCACCAAAATTGAGCGTTTAAACTCAGTTTATCTTTAAATGTGAATGAAGTGACATTTTAATTTGACACTTACTCAAGTAGATTGGTTTCTAGACAACGTTTGTGTAGTTATATAATTTGTGTGATGAATTCAGACCAGGAGGATATTAGCGATGGAAAAAGTTTAATCATGTTAACTATAACATCCAGACGACAAAGAACAATGAGAAATTAAGCAAGTCGTTTTGATGAATGAGACGACAAGGATTTCATAACCATATTTGAGCGGGCGATCATTTCAGCGGGCGATTTTTGTGGCGTTTCAAACTCAACAGCTTGTAGAGTTATTAAAATAGTCTCGGATTTTATTGCTTTATTAAAATAGCGCACTTCATAAAACTCTTGAGTGATCATGTTGCGAAATTTCCACAAGTAATTGGAGCATTTAATAGCACGCACGTAAAGATATTGTCACCAGGTAAAGAGTTTTATTTACTTTTGATTTAATTTAATCTCGCATCTAATCTGTAGGAAGTCAAAACGCTGAACTTTTCCAGAATAGAAACGGATTTGTTTTTTTTTTTCAATGAATGTTCAAACCATATGCGAAACATGTATTGTTCCAAGGTGGCTTGGATCAACTCATGGTTCTACTATTTTAAACAACACCAGGACACATGCTCGATTAGAAAGCGGAAAATTTAATGACAGCTTCATTGTAGCTGATAGCGGAAATGAAAATAAAAATTTCGTGATGATCCCGTTGTTGAGTGTTAGAACACCGGAAGAGAACTTTTATACGGAAGGTCTAATTCGGACAAGGAACTGCGTACAAAGAAGCTACGGTGTGTGGAAAAGAAGGTTTCCGATTCTGTCAGTAGGAATCGATTGATTGATTCAAACAGAGGTTTGGGACTCCAAGGGATCCCTCGAACGTAGGCCTAGTCAAATCGCATTTCGTACGATCAAGACCAAAGACCGACCGTTCATAGGTCCCAACGGAACGCTCATATAAATTTCAGCATTGGCTCCCAGCCCTCCTCGCCGGCTTCGTGTAACTCGTCCAGGAGATGTGAGCCAAGGAATCCGTAACGTAATCCTGAGAGTGCCGGACAGTGATAAACAAAGTGGGTCACTAATTCGGACTCCTCTCCGCGACCCCTGCATGTAGGACCATCAACAAGTCTCATCCTGTGATGGTGAACCCTAACAGTGGAGTGCCCGTGAGAATGGACACCAGAATTCTCAGGGTTGACTTGTTAAGTCCTAGGAGCTTATTTGTTTGATTTGGGTTTGGTTTACCCCACAGTTCCTTTGTTGTTCTACCCTAGGGATCTTCTAACCAAAGCAGACTGTGTTCGCGGTGAACCCATATTGAAATGATTGAGACAAGGTGTTTCGGTTCAATCCTGAGTGTAGAGGAAGGTTCCTCCGAGGCTGCACCAAGAATGGCAAGATCGTCCGCCCTTTCCTTCCCTAATGCTGCTGTGTCCCGGCATCCACTGCAATATCCCCTTGTTACATTATTTGAAGAAAAGGAGTTCAGGCTGGTTTTGCACTCAAATAAAAGTTTGGAGGTTATAAAGGGTTTAGACAAGGCTTTGACAGCTGCTTGGCTGTCTGGGCAGATGGATATCTCATTCTTCTCAGTGTCTGAGTTAAGAAGGTGCCTTCCCCCGTGTCATGGCTTTCAAGGTGGGTGGCGAATTCACTCTTAGGTTCCTCGCAGAAAATTCCCGCTCTGGTGCCTTCATCGGACTTAGAGCCATCAGTATAAACTGGAATTGGGTTTGTCAACGGTTGAAGCACGGAATGTGTTTCCCATTCTGCCCTGGATGGAATTCTAGATTCCAAATTTGTTTTTAGAATGGTCTCTGTCCCTGTGGATTCTAGGTGCGATAGACTGCATAAACTCGTGAATGGATTCATGTGGAACTCTTGTTCCCGTACGAAGCCGGCCAAGATTAAGACGAAGTCTTAGCGCTGTAGCCGACGTTCTCTGCTTAATACGTATTTGCACCGGGTGAATGTAGAGGATGACTTCCAGAGCCCGAGTGCTAGTTGACTTCAAAGCGCCGCTTGCGCTCAGAAAGTATAGCCTTTGAATCTTCTCCATTATCTTGCGATGATTGGCGAAGTCCATTGCTTTCCACCACACCACCGAAATGTAGGTTAATATGGGTCGAATAAGGCTAGTGTATATCCATAGGATCATCTGCGGTTTGAGTCCCCACTTCTTCGCTACCGCTCTGCGGCACATTGCGAAAACCGTAAGAGCATTGCTCGCTCTGTCTGTGAGGTGTGGTTTCCAGTTTTACCTTTTATCTAATATAATACCTAGGTATTTCACCCTGTCCTTTAACTCCAAGCGCGTGGAGCTAATCATGGGCAGGTTCCTTTTCATAGTGAAGAGGCATAGGTCAGTTTTCCGTAGATTTATGCTTAGTTCAGAGTCCGTGGCATAGCGCACGACTAGTCGGATCGCGCTTTGCAGTAGTCCACAGAGTACAGGTTCATAGCTCCCGGTGACTAAGATTGTCAAGTCGTCCGCGTGACATACTCTTTGTACCCCATCCGGGTGAGTGTTAACAAGAAATCTCGTGTATTTAATAATTTGATATGAATCGTAAAAATAAAAAGTTTTTCTAAAAATTCTTCTATATCCTATAGAGCCGAAACTGCTACCCACATAAGAAAATATTCCTTCAGTAAATTTAAGTTTGGCTCCTGACCTTCCCAAACGCTGCGTTTACTATATGCCTTACTTAAAAAAATAATAAAATAGTTCTGATTAAAAGTTAACGTTACCATTTTACGCTCAATCACTTTCATCTGAGGCAGATTCATTCGAATTCATCGGACCATGGCACATTTGCTAATGCAATTGTTTTGCTGAGAGTTTTTATTTGGGGAATCGCTGTCATTCAGTTGGGATATATTTTTTTAAATAATTTTTTTTAAGAAAAGTATAAAAATTTCATTGCAGCTGGAAAGATAAGAAAGCAAGCTTAAGATTATTAGAAAACAATATTGTTCAGTAAAAATAGTAGTTTAAGGCAGAGAGACTATTCAAATCAAACTTTTGTCAGTTTTACATAAGAACACTGTAAATATTTTAGAATCTTAGGACTAAGTTAAGGCTCTTAGGTAGTAGTGGGAGAGTCTGTTTCATGTCTTGGGAAGTATTTCTCGAGAATTGTGCGTGTGTTCCATAAAAAAAAAATGTCATGTTAATTTGAAATTGATAGAAAAATTTTATAAATTTCCTAATATTTACCGAACATTCTTCTTCAGAGAAGACTTTTATGAAACAAAAATTTATGAACTGTCGAATAGCCGCCATTGTCATGTACATATGTCGACGTGTCTCACCTGTCACATTTTTCGGGTCTTATGTAACAACAGTTCCTCAGGATCACTCGTTCTACTGGCAATAACCAATATGCTGCTGTTTATAACATTTTCATAAATAAGATTATGTAATAAAAAAGAACAAATCCTTGGTCTAAAAGCATAACTACTTAAGTCTAAATATACTCAGTACGCCGTCACCTCAATATGAGCTCGAAAAAATTTGCACTTTTTTCAACAGTGTCTTTTGCTTTTGTATAATTTTTTTTTTATATATCTTTTTTTTATTATTTTATTGGGGATATAGGGAAAAAGGGGAGAGGTAGCACACGTTTGTTGTTTAAACGGTTCTTCTGTGCGAACAAATTTTCATACAATTTTGAAATATACCTACATCATTCGAAATGAACATCCTTCAGCTAAACAAAGGTGTTTAAGTGTTTTTGAAATCTCCATTCAGGTCTGGTTGAGGGGAGTAATAATTGAAGAAGTTGCCTTTCTCTCACCCCTTCTCATTAGTGGGGTGAAATAAAATAATAGGTAGGGGGAAATGAAACAGCCGACATTGTTGGAATATTTAAGAAAAAAGCCTGTAATTGTTAAATTTTTTTTAAATAATTTTATTAATAAAGTTAACAGAGATGTTAAAAAAGAAATGATAAAAAAAAAACGTTCAGTAAATTAGAAGTAGTTAGGAATTTCACATCTGATGGTGGAAGAACCGATATTACGTCATCTATGGAAACTTGAGCTAGGAACATTTCATGTAATAAAAGCTTCTTTCCTCTTACGAAGAAAACTTATATCGATTTTTCTTTACCGATATAAAGAAACAGTAACTTTACTTACATAAAATATAATTTTTCACAAAAACGTATTTAAGCTTTTTTTTTCACTGAGTTCTAAACGTTTTAAACTAATTTCAGAATCATCATTTATTTCTTATTCAACATCATCCTCAGCTTCATCATTGCTGCATTTTTGTCGGACCATTATTGTAACCGCGTATTTTTTTCGTTTTATTTCATATTCCTTTTCGGATGTATCTATAATGATGAGAAAACATCCGAGATTTCTACTTTTAAACATTGTTTTTTTTACCTCATTTTTGGAATATACCGAAACCGCATAGGGCTGACAAAATTTTTGAATGGTGGGGGATTCCGAAATCAATGAAACTGGCTTATTGAAGTGATGCCTAAATGTAGAAAGATTTTTCCGAAATTCGAAAACATTTAACAAAACTTCTTAGTCAGGGATATTTTCTTGTCATTTATTACATGGTGGCCGGGAGTGTAGAAGGTATACAATTTTTAGCATAGCTAAAACTAGAATGTTTTAAAGGATATTGATGAAATGTGCGTATTAAAATTTAGATTTTCCATCTTTTGGCATTAAAGAAAATTCCCGTAGGAAAATTTATGTATTAAGCGGTGATATCAAGGAAAGAAATCCATTTTGAACAATCGAAAAAAAAATTTAGACGTTGAGAGAATGTTACAAGCACAGCCTGAAATTCATGTGTGTACAAAAGTTTTGAAAAACGCAAACTTTGATATTTTGACAAAAATTTTTCCTTCACAGCTAAACTCTTTTACATCCAAACTGTATTTTTATATTTGATTTTTGTTGTTTTTTTTTTTTTTGAAAGTGGGTGGCGGATAGAGATATGTGGCTGATAAAAATGTTTTCCTCCAGTTCGAAAAAAAAAAATGGTCACTTAAATGCGCAATAATAAGCACATGTTGATCTCATGGCTGATTGCCATTTTTAATACTTTGAAAAATTGATTTGAACTTATTATCTTATAATCTCTTTTTGCGACTTATATGTGGTTTAAAGGAGTTCAGAGCGGATTATGCCCCCAGAGACAACCGAAGTAGAAACAAAAAAAGAAACCTATCGGATACGGAAAAATCAAAATAAATTTTACATTTGTGCAGCTATCCAATCTATTTTAAGCGACTTAGTTCTCTATCACTATAATTTGTGAGTATTAGCAAATTGATTAACAAAAAAAAAACAAAAAAAAAGAATATACCCTAAATTGTTTCTACTCAAAAGCTACTATGGAGCTCTTCGTTCTTAAGAAAATAGGAGTATTACTACAGAAAATACAATTATATGATTGCAGACCTTCCTCGTCCGAAGCGTTTATTCTATTGTAGAGTTAATAAATCTGATTGTAATGCTCTGAGAAGCTCTTTAACTATATGTTACCATTTACCCAAATTCATCACACTACTGATTCTGATTTATTTACAGCTTTCCGGCATGCTATGTCAGATATAATAGAAATAATTCTATTTTATCTGACATTAAAAGGACAGGAAAAAACAAGAATTCTACCAACTTTTTGAAAAAGCACAAAACAGTGCGGATTATTTAAAAACTTCAATAAGCTTAATTAGGCTTACAAAGAAAAAAGCAATGCGAAGTAATATTTCTGTTGAAAATGTTGAAACGCATTTGAGGCGCGGTATTTTCCTAAAACATGAAAACCTTATAAAAAATGTTACTATCCTTTTACCATCTGGTAAAACCGCTATGGTGGATTATAAGTAATAAGTTTTAAGTCTAGTAGGAGTCTATAATTAAGATGTAGAAGGATACAATTACAATAGACATTGTATTTTAGCATAATTTGATCTCTTTATTAACAACGCAAGTCTAAAATAGAAAGAAAAAAAAAAGATGCTTTAAACATATAAGCAACCGTTATGCACGTAACCCAATGTTTTTGTTCTCCTGTATATATTTTGTACACTGTCCCCATGCCTACAAATACAACAGAAAATTCTTTCTCAATATATCGGAGATTCAAGATATACCTAATGAAAATTATGGCAGAAATTCGAATAAATGGCTTCATCGAGAAATAAATGATGATAATACCAAAGTCCAAAGGAAGGCGTTCCGGCTTATTAGCGAAGACCTATCAATAGTGACTATTGCTTCCCAAGAGCACCGACGTAATGTCGGATTCACTCTTTTATCAATACTTATATGGTCATTGCTCTGACGAAATTTCTAGCCTGATCCCTTGTAGAATTCCTCCTACATACGAGCTCATTCTCACACCCTTGAAGTCAAATTCGGCCGTACCGCGAAATTCCGTGAATCCTTCATAAGCAGAACAGTACCTACGAATGTGGAACAGTTTGCCATCCTCTGCCCCCCCCCCCAACAGCAATGTGACACAAAAAACAAACGTAATGTGCACCGTTTCCTACTTGTCTTAAACCAATAATCCTCAGTTCCCTACCCATTCTTCCTTTCCTGAATATGCTGTCCTGTGCTGCGTCCTCTGATAATTTTAGTAGATGCCCTTCAGTTGTCTATTTTTGAATGATTTTCGTCTCCCAGAAAAGATCTCTTATACTCTGTTTTCCCCTCAATAAGTATAGAATCTGAAAAATTCTTTTGTGCAAGTTGCTTTAGTTTCTTTTAGTGTCTAGTGTAACTATCATCACTCTTTTCTAATATCCTGAGTACACATTTTAAGGATCCTTTGTACAGAATTTTATGCATTCTAGCATAGAAGCATTTAATTTAGACTTTTTACTTTTTTCTTGATTGGAATATCTCAAGACAAATAAGCCAATCGGGGAAACCAAATTGAAACAATTCTTATGATACCCTGGATGAATGCCCGTATGAGATTTCGAATGATCACTCATCTGTGAAAGTTTGATTTTAGAATGGTTCCTCGGAGAGAAAAAGTTATTATAACCAATTTTATAGGATTTCATTTTCTGGAGTAGTTTTTAGTACAATACAAATGGCTAGGACTGATCGTTTTCACAGTATACTTAAAAATTCTAAATTTTTATATGGAAACACCGAAAATAGGTTGCCCGATTTAGTCCAATTTTGATAGCACCACGTACAAAATTTAAGCTCTCTTTGTCGACGCGCTCTCAGGCAGTGTCCAAATATATATTGGAGAACGACATTTTTGTATGGCAACCCCACGAAGGAATTGCCCGATTTGTCTCATTCTCGAACCTAATTTTTTTTTTTCTTAATTCCGTGTACAAAATTTCTGCTCTCTAAATATACATACTTGTTCTCGAGTTATCGTGAGGACAGACAGATCGGCATGCAAAAATCTAAATAACTTTTAATATTCTGCGTGGGTGTCCAATCCATTTTGCTCTACCATTATTATTTTTGTGCATTACAAATTGAATGACAAACTTAGTATACCCTATAGATTTCATCTAGGGTACAAAAATGCGCATAGATAGAGGTGCGCATTTTTCAATGGTATTGTGGAAGAGGGTTCAATAGCATATATACTCGTACATTGAATCGCGTGTATTCAATACCGCGTGTATCGTGCCACTTTCAGAGAGCTCTGAAATTCTTCGTAAAATATTATTCTTTTGCTCAACTAATGAGGAAAGTTCATAATAGGAAAATTGTAGAAAATTTCAAGAGCTGTCAAATTTTTGGGAAAGGATATATATTAAAAAAAAAAAAACACAAAAAACATCAATATGGAGAAAAATGATGAGTTGGCTTCGGCAGAAATCATAAATTTGGACTTATATTAACATCCCTCACAACAAAATTTCCCCCTGCGGATCGTTTGCAAGTTTTATAATTCCATATGTCCCATCCTCCTTCCTCCGGAATCCATACTAATCCGATTGTTGGTTTCCGAACTTGGATCTCCTCTAGTACCTTTAATTTCGTAATTTGCCAGAAATTGACTTTTTCTCTATGATTTCTAACTATTTTCGGCTTTCAATATTAGCACACGTTAAAGTTATTCAACTAAGTTTTCTTTAAATTCAAATTTAGAATGTTATGGTTACAGTGGACGATGTTAAAATTGGTCGAATGCTACAATTTATCTCTGGCTTACTTCAAAAGTATATGCGGTGTTCCATAAGGGTCTATCTTAGGACCACTACTCCCCTCAAGATTCAATAATGATCTAACCAAATAGTATAAGTTTCTGAAAATTTTACCTTTCCCTGAGGTCCTGCAACTTTATATTTGTATGCCTTCAGGTCTCATTAATCTAATCTGTTAATCTCCATATGGATTCTCAATAATTTGAGAGTAATAATTTCGTCCTCAATAGTGAAAATGTAGTTTACGTTTGCTGTTATTCACAAAGATGTTTTTCAATATTTTTTTCTTGTAAAATTTAATCATCGCCTAATTGAATTTTGTAAGATTTCTAGATTATTTTTAAGAACACCATGACATGGAGTGATCACCTGGATAATACCGCTATTTTTCTTTTGTTTTAATATACAGGGTATTTCATAATTAGTGCATATAACTCAAGGGTTTTATAGCTCAGGTAGAGACAAGCACAAAATTATATGGCGAAGCGAAGAGGAGTAAGATACGTCGTTTCGGCTGTAGACGGGGGTTTAAGACTTTTGGTACTCTTTCCACTTAACACTCTATAACTTTCTTGATAAACACCCTATCTAGGTGAGATTCATCTCAGATGATAGCAAACCGTCTCACCTTTCCTATCATTCAGTCTTTCTATACCCTTCAATCGGAATTTTTAGGACTTCAAAGTTAAAAAAATAAAATAAATAAATAAATAAATAATAAATAAAATTCCTAATTTTTTAAAATTTCAACAACTTTCCCGCCAAAATGCATGATAACTATTTTTTTTTTTTTTACACGATTTAAAAACTCCGAAATGTTCTGATGGAAGGGTGCAGTAAGGCTGGTTCATTGGAAAGCTGAAACGGTTTGCTATCATCTGAGATGAATCTCACCTAGATAGGGTGCATATCAAGAATGTTACAGGGTGTTAAGTCGAAGAAGTATTAAAAATATTAAGCCCCCTCTACCGCCGAAACGATGCACCTTACCTCGCCGTCACCATATAATTTTTTACTTGTCTTCACCTTAGCGATCAAACACTTGTGTTATGTGCACTTATTATGAAACACCCTGTATAATTTCGTCATCTTATATGTACGAATCTTTTTATGCTAAACTCATGCTATTCCAAGCGATGACTCACCGCGTAAATTCAATATTCATATATAACGATCAATGAAGTCTAGTACAATCGATACAATCATATTTCTGAATTTACTAATACTAAAATTGGATGTCCCATATCAGCTTATCTAAAGAAACCACTGTAATCATTTCTATCTTTACGTGTGGTTCCAAGACGAGTGCGGCCATAGGGGCTGAGTGCACTTTACGGATTGCCAGTGCGGCACGACTATTATAGACTGCAGGACAAATGTACTGTCTTCCAGGCAAAGTTCGCAGCTATTTCCTGGCCGGCAATATTGGTATCTATGTGCAGAGAGTCCGCAGGGAGCATCCGCATATACGCTGAATGCGAGGCAGCCACTAAGAGAAATTGGGGAATTGACTATACGGCACAAAAATACCTAAGCTGCGAATCTGGCTAGGCAACGAGATGGCCACAAAGGGCTTTGAAACGGATACCTCCGTAGCATAAGCTTATGTGAGGAGCCCAATCGAAGCCTTAAAAGAGGAGATCATCAGGGGCGCCTATCAAACGACAATTCTCCGGTGGATCAACATGGAAACCTGCCGTATTGGGAGGTAATTGTGGTCTGAATCTGACAGGAAGACAAGTACACTTCTTAATACAATAGAGAAAAAACAGGAATCTAGTAGGGGTCATTACTGGTCACTGTGCTATAGGAGACCATGCTAGAAGACTGGGAATAGCGGCGAACAAGAGATGTAGCTATTTCTTTTAAAGTATGTGAAAGCTCCAAAGTAAAGAGTTAATAAGTATTCTGAGATTCATGAGGGAAGCGGGATTGATCTGAAGCGGACATTAAGATTATCGGATGAGGTCAAGGAGAACAATGGACCCAGTGGAAGTGTAATTAATGGAGGCTGGTCTTCTAGTGGCACGACTCTTACCTATCTTAACTTAATCTAACATACATACGCTTGCTACCTATTACAATAAATTTCAGTTTGTGCACTCTACACGTAGAATCGCACTGATTGTTCCTGTTTGTATTCAGGGCGTGGAATTAACTGCCAGGAAGGTGCAATAAAAGATGGAAAAACGCTGTCCAATTATAATTTTTCTCATTTGTATATGTAGGTAGGTATCGTAATATTGAACTAATTTCCATTGCAGATGAATAATTTTAGATTATAAGCTCAACTAAATATTTTCTAATTACTTAGACTCTCATTGTTGAAAGCATGTTCGCCTAATTTAATCACCTTGCCATGTAGTTCAACTAAATAATGCACGATCAATCCTGAAAAAAGTAACAAAAAAGTAGCTAATATGACTCGTCTAAAGTTAAATTGAAACAAATTGAGAACTAAGTTAAATTAAATGAGAAAAAATATGTAAAACTGCTTTGGTTTGATAGAAACTACCTACTTAAAAATAAATATTACGTCGATTTATTTATCCATTCAATTACGAGTGATAAGATAAGTTTTTCTCGAATTACTAACTGAAAACATAATTAAATCACTGAAGATGAGGATGTCATTTATTTCAATCACTTTTATGTGACATACCAACGGTTCAATGATCGTTGATATTATGTAAAGCAATCACAGCAGTGGGTCATCTATCTAGGGCTTAAGCCAGTAATGCTGCAGCAGCCCCTATGCTTTTCTGGTTCATAAAAAGACTGTCGCAATTTAAGATTACCGTGCATGTCGGGGGTGACAACGAATGAAATAGACAAGTCACTTAAAGTTGAATTAATTTAGCGTTTCTATTTATCACCCACAACATGCAACTTTAGTTTATTTTTTAGTTCATTTGCAGTGATTATGCAAATTGTAAACTGTTTTCATCCCCTTTCACAATGATGGAGAGGTTGTGTAAATAAATTCTTGAATTCTATGTAGATAGTGTCAGATTTATAATATATTAAGTTGGAGAACGTATCTACATTATACAGGGTGTATAGAAGAAAAAATCATCATTTCTAAAAGTAGCGAAAATAAAGAGCTTTGGAACTGCAGATTTCTTGCATTTTTTTTTTTGAGAATTCTGAGGTTACATTTTCTTGGAAATTTTGTATACCTACTCTATTCTACGCCATTTCCATAAATTTTTCCTTCATAACTTTTTAACTTTGAAAGCATACTTTATTTCAAGTAGACATTCCGTTCTCACGCCTGTGCATGTAATGTTCATACGTGCGCTGCTGTAAATTTTGTCATGAAGCACGTTTGTAAGTGGAATGAAAGTAATATTGTTATCACGCAGAACCTTCTCTATTAGCGTAGAGAACTATATAGATAAGCTCGATAAAGAAAAAATAATTTAAATTATGCCTAGTATTTGTGTGGATAGTGTTTCTCCTGGTTGTGTGAGGGTAAACTGATTACGTGCTCTCTTCCTTTCTATAATTAAAAATAATTACGAGGAGAATTGTAGACTGAACCTAACATGAATGTTGAACATATTTCAAATGTAAAACAAAGTATGAGCTCGACCGATTTGCTTATAATATATAAAGTTCTTCGAAATAAAAAACCAACGTAACGGAGACCTTTTCTTCTTGCTTAGTGATCGCAGCTTATAATTTAATAATCCTAAAATAGTGCATCTGTGTTCCTTCGATACAAATTCTACTATTTATGTGAGTATAAACGTTACTTGAAATATTTTGTGATTGTTGTTCCTAGGTAGTTGAACTGTTCTTTTTTTTTCATAAAAATTAAAAAAAGTTTCGAATTTCGAAAAAATAATCGAAAATTAAAAGCACAATGTCTATAACATGTGAAAACCTCATTCTCATTCCCATCGGTTCCTATAATTACTAAAGTTATAAGAGAATAACGAACGAGAGGTCAGGTACGTTACTCCTCCGGCTAGATATTTCGAGATTGAAAAAAAAACGGGTTTTCCCGAAAAAATTACATTTTATTTAAGGCTCATAACTCAAAACCTAATATTCATTTTCAAACGTTGATATTGAAAAAACCCAATGTTCGACTTTGAACATCGAATTTAATAGAGTTGCATTCATCCTGAATTCAATGGGCTCTAAGGGGGGTTACCGCCAACAAAAAAGCTCACGATTTCAGTTCTCAAAAGCACAGTGGAACATAAACGCATAAAAGTATGCAATTCGAAAATTGAAACAAGTCCCTATATTTACATGCAAAGCTATATGATGATGTGGTATTCGTGTGCATTGTACTCCAAAGCATTTCGGGCATCTGTACAGTACACTGTACAAAATAATAGGACTATTCCCTAAATTTAAGACATGTTTTTCCATAAAAATAAATGTCATGTTCTCTGATTTAAAGGCAAAATCAGTTAATTTCCCCAAATCAATTTAATATTCAATGAACTTAGGTACTTGGAATCAGAAAACCTATAAAGTACGTAAAATTCCCGAAATGTTAAGCTCTCTTGACTATAAGAAACAGAACATTCAATAAATTAGGTATTATGCTACATTTTTTATAGAAATATATTTTCGTTTATATAATTCACACATTGTTCTTGAAAACAAGTCATATATTGTTTTTCAATATTTTTTTTTTGAGCGTGCCTAGCGCACCAACATAACTTCCATACTACTTAGTACTATGGGCCGTAAGAAATGAGCTATTCAGCTCATTCTTATGTTTTTAAAGGGGGTGGTGTTCTATCACCTATGGTGGAGTGTGGTGCTATCACCTATTCCCTACATTTTAGGAATTATTTTCTAAAATTTAGGGAATAGTTCCTACATTTTAAGGAAAAAAATTTGAAAATTGCCAAAATTTTTAGGGAATAATTTCTAAATTGTAAGGGGAAAAAACAAAAAATTTGCAAATTTGAGGGAGAACAACTTACCTACATTTTAGGGATAAAAGCCTAATCTAAGGTGGACCTTTCTCTAATCTTATTGACAATTACCTAACCTTTGTGACACAAATTGTTGCCACTGACTTTTAGCATGGAAAGATTTTCAATGTGCTGTCGGATTTTTCATAAATTTTTCTTGGAACTTATAAAACGTTTTGCCTGAGGAGCAGGCAAGGGGCGAAGGAAATGTGTGCGCTTTGTGTTGTTGATCAGACACTTTTCTTTGTAATTTGTCTGGCATCATTTATTGCTTGGGCAAATTTTATTTTACTGAAACCGCTCATCAAATAAAACTCTTTCGAGAACTCTGAGTTGTAATGTTCCATACGGCACACAATTATACAGGGACATCTCATTCTTTTCGCACAGATCCCATAACTTTCCCGAGATAAACAGGAAGTATTCAGAATGTACTTATGACCTTATTTCTAGGAGTTATTAGAAATTTCCCATTAGTTATTCCCTGAGATATCCCACAACTACTCTCTGTGGGAATATTCTCGGTATTTAACATACAAATAAATACGGGATGTGTAGGACAATTTTGGGAAAAACATGGGAAAGTCATTTTCCCCCTTCTAGAATTTATTCCGGTATGTTCTCTGATTCTCGTGGTTCGCGTGGTTCTCTGGGGAAAGCGCTAATACATGTGTCGTTTTTGTAGACCTCTGGCATATACTTTCTAGCCATTATTATTATTTTTTTTTTTTTAAATACCTACCCATAAAAAAAACCTATCAAACAATGTCCTCAAATATTCCCCCCGTACATCCTTCCAACAAACTAGGAGATATGTAAGAAGTCCTAGGTACGCTTGCAGTGGGAAGGATGGAAGGAGCTCTTGTGTTTCGCTGGTGATACCAGGCCACAGCATTTGCAACACTAGTCCACGGGGCTTATTCCCGCTTAGGAATCGTTGCAAGTGTTGTGGGAAGGATAAGCACTCTGTTAGAGATGATAAGCTGGAGCGATGATGAGTGTAGTTTGTATAGGCCTATGATACCACAGGCTGCCCTCGCGGGACCCTATAACGGTATCGGGTAAATTTTTCGTTCGTTCGATTTCTCATTATTAATTCCGTTTCGGTGTTAGATTTCAAAATTTCATGTAAAAAATTCGTTCGTTTAGGTAATTATTTTTATTAGGTTATTTTGGAATTTGGAAATTCTTAGAACTGCCATTTACCCAATTGTCAAAATTGGGACTTTTAAATTTTTTGTCTATCTTTTAGATCCTCCTCAAAATTCTTGTACCCGTTTTCTAGTCTCTTTTGAGAATTTTGTCTTGTTTGTTTACATGTTGTTTGAGTCTTTTTTCTTGTTCATTAGTTTTTCTAATTGTTTTAATTGTTTAATTGTCCCTATTGACCTTTTATAAGTTATAGATTAGCTAGCGACTTTTTATACTTTGTAGAGCGTTTTGCCACCTGTTTTTAAGGAATTTTTAAAAGAGCCAATGAGCAACTAAATAAAGAGCATATACAAATAAAAAAAAATAAAAAATTACTGTTTTTTTAAAAATGCCTATCCATAAAAAACCTATCAAACAATAACCTCAGATATTCCCCCCGTACATCCGTCCAAACAAATTAAGAGATATGTAAGACGTCCCAGGTACGGATTTCCAACGGACAATTTATCTGGCCTAACAGGATTTTTGGGGTTTCATATAATTTTGGCAATGTTTACACCATATTAGTTTTACCAGTTTATTAACTAAATAACCAAAGAACTACATTAAAGAGTTACATTTGAATTTACCAACAACCATTTTCTCCTTTCTACAGCTTCACTAAAACCCATTAGGGATTAACATACATACAATAAAACAAAAAATATCGGCACTGCACACTTTTAGATATTATTCAAGGATAACCGAAATATCCATTATGCTTGTAAGTAAATTATCAGAAAAATGACTTTGATTAATTCTTCGCGGAAACCTCAAAGCTTCCCAAAATAAATAACGTTTAATGATGAAATGACTTTTTTATGGGTATAAATTTCATATAGAAAACGGTATAAGTGGGGTTAATGACCCGGTGTTCCAGCTGGTTTCAAAGAAAAATCATGCTGCTTTTAATGCATATTTTATTTTATTTATTTTATTTATTTTATTTTCTCAAAAGAATGCAATATTTCGGTCTCGGGTGTAGACCATTATCAAGGCTAAATAAAAACTAAAGTGAAAAAACCATAAATCAAAATTGATGTTACACGCGACAGAAAAATCAATATGACCAAATGTTACTTTATACCTGAGGATTTGGTATGTCAAAAAGAAGGAAAAACTTCAATGGATAGTTGAATATCCTCGTCAAGAAATAATAATTAAAATATGAAAGTTCTCCAGGAAATTTGAAAAACAAAGCACTATAAATAAATAAAAAACTAACAAAAAACACATTCCGAAGAAATGGAAAACTATCACAATAGATAACAATTAATCGCATTAAAAGATTGAATAAATAAATAAACAAATGAGACTAATTAAAGTGATTAGATGATTTACGAAATAAAACTTGAAAAAACACGGAGCTTAAGCGACTAAGAGACGTATGGAGAAAAACGTTTATCTCGCTAATGAAGCCAAAAATTCAGTTTGCGCATGCGTTAATTAAGTTTTTATATTGTGCGTGAATGTACTGCGTGTCAGCCTTAATATTTGTTGTATTAGGCTTCTTTGACTGTATGTAAAGAGCCTCTATGTTTTTTTCTCTTTCTCAAATTCAGCTCTTTATGTAGGATTATGGGGGCTTCGAAATCGAAAATGTGTGCGTTTTTTATTGCATGTGATAGACAGCCTTCCAACAATAATACAACAACTGATAACATACGCAGCCAAAAATTCCTATATACAAAAAATTCACATACATACCACACATTAGCAACAAAATCATTCCACCCCTACAAAATAATAACACCAACATTAGACTGGGGCTTCAGCCTCAAACCAAACGGATAACTGCAGTCAGATCTACATCGGAGAAACAGGAAGAGACATAAAGATTGAACACATGAATGATTACAATAGAATATCCAAACTCACACAGAATCACAGTCAACAACGAAAGGATAAACGTAATTATAGTGCTGTGGCTGTATATCGCATGCAATAAAAAACGCACACACTTTCGATTTCGAAGCCCCCGCAATCCAAAATAAAGAGCTGAATTGGAGAAAGAGGAAAAACATAGAGGCTCTTTACATACAGTCAAAGAAGCCTAATACAACAAATTGTAAGACTGACACGCAGTACATTCACGCACAATATAAAAACTTAATTAACGTATGCGCAAACTGAATTTTTGGCTTCATTAGCGGGATAAACATTTTTCTCCATACGTCTCTTAGTCGCTTAAGCTCCGTGTTTTTTCAAGTTTTATTTCGTAAATCATCTAATCACTTTAATTAGTCTCATTTGTTTATTTATTTATTCAATCTTTTAATGCGATTAATTGTTATCTATTGTGATAGTTTTCCATTTCTTCGGAATGTGTTTTTTGTTAGTTTTTTATTTATTTATAGTGCTTTGTTTTTCAAATTTCCTGGAGAACTTTCATATTTTAATTATTATTTCTTGACGAGGATATTCAACTATCCATTGAAGTTTTTCCTTCTTTTTGACATACCAAATCCTCAGGTATAAAGTAACATTTGGTCATATTGATTTTTCTGTCGCGTGTAACATCAATTTTGATTTATGGTTTTTTCACTTTAGTTTTTATTTAGCCTTGATAATGGTCTACACCCGAGACCGAAATATTGGATTCTTTTGAGGAAATAAAAAAAAATGCATTAAAAGCAGCATGAGTTTTCTTTGAAACCAGCTGGAACACCAATGACCCCACTTACACCATTTTCTAAATAACGTTTATTTCGTGGAGATACGATGATAAATTTACATCTACTAAGCAAAATTTCCCATATTTTTCAAATTTCAAAAGACCGTATCTCGGTCATAAATTGATCGCAATAAGAAATTACTATTTTCAATATTGTCAAGCTTCCTGTAAAATTTCATCAAAATCACACAAAAAAACAGAAAATTGGTCGATTTTCTGTGTAACGCCTTAAGGGATTGTATATTTCATATACACAAATTTACATACCTAGTAATATTCAGTTTTCTCTTCTTTATTCCGTAATATTATTGTACCGAATTTTGCTAACAGGTCCCATAATAGTTATTCACAAACAAATAGATTATAAATAGAACTGCCAAAATAATTTCTCGTCTCCCAAGCAAAAATAAGAAATTGCCAATGATAAAACTTAAAATATTCTGCGAATTCTACACTCATATACCTAATGCAGAAAATGGTGGCATACACTTTCCGAGCCTGCACACTACAACCCGCCGCAGAGCTTTCAAAACAAGTGAATGCTTTGCGAAAGCACATAATTCAATTTGACGGTGATGAAATGAATTAAAAACGCCGAATTGTATGCAAAATATATAAAAACAAGAAATTTTTGTCGTTACCATGGTTAACCTTATTGATGCTATTTCCTTTTTCATTGCACTAAACAATTTGAGTTTTTCAACTTTCTTTCCAATTATATCAAATTTGTGATAGTTATTCGTCTTTGAAAATAGCAACTTTCAAACCAAAAGATTTTAGTAATCAAAACTTTTTTACTAGCTTTCTCTCCGTCACTTCCTCTTCCACTTCAAGATATTCCATACTCAGGTACAAATTTATCTACTTGATGAACCATTATAACTTCACTATGTACCAAATTTTGCAAATTTCATGAATTTAAGAATTTTCTAAAGCTAATTACATCCATATAAAACCGCGAAATCTTTATTTTTGACACGTCATTACCTAAGTTTATGCTTTTTCTCAAACTATGTTGAATTTTGATTATTATAATACGCACAGATTTGACGCAAAGTCGTATAACTTTTCGTGTTTTTTTTAAAATTTCAGTAATAAAGGGATTCTAGTGTTTTTATAAAAATTCTGTAGTCAAACATCCTGACCTGTCTATTAATATATAAATAAGTGTAAAACATTTTTTTACAAACATGTTTTCTAAAAAACGTGCTTGTGTTTGTTGTCTATTTGTTTTTAATTCTTTCTCTAACTACCTCAGAACTAGCGAGGACTACATTATTTGCTAATAATTTTATGGGTTCATGGATAGCTTTGAAAACACTAGGAGTTGGTAAAAATTAATTACCGTGAAGAACAGGAGATATTCAAACTGGATTGTTTTTCGGACGACGACAATAATAAGCCATCTGAGTAAGAATTTTATCCAGATAATTCTTCTTATGAAAGACCTATTCACACTATCTATCAAGCTTCCCACAATCAACCGTCCATCAGTTATCCGTCAATTGTCATTGCATTCACACGTAAACCGTCACCAGTCCATCATTTTTCCTCCATCGCATGCAAAGTTCAGAATTATATTGGACATACGTATTCACACTGAACCAACACGTCTCATCACAGATAGTTTAACAGCATCAAAATATTCTCGGAAAGTTTTCCTGATGGTGACTATCGTGAAGTGTTGTGCCAGAGACGGATAGTGCGAATGATTCGATTCAAGTGTATTGCAGAATATTTTTATGGACAGTTGACTGTCGGAAGTTTGATGGATAGTGTGAATAGGTCTGAACTTGTAGAAAGTATAACAATTTCTGAACCAGTAAAATATTTCTGTTACATCCCTATGCAAAAATGTATTGAATATAATAACTGTAAGTAAGTGATAAGAATGGAATGCTGAATAATTTTATAAACATTCTTAGATTTTTCCAAGTTATTCCTTATCAACAAAGTAGCAGAATTGATGGTGTATAGGGACATATATTTCATTGGATCCAAAAGTATGCTATATGAAAATAAAAAGGAATGATCTAATGTCTCGAACCCATTCCAACAGAAAGGTTTTAAAGATGTCGACTATAATAATTGGGTGCATAGCATTTTATGACAATGTTACAAAAACTTTTCTCAAAAATATTGTCAATATAAACTCCTTAAGAGAAATACAGTTGTACGGAATTTAATTAGATCTATTGCTTAAGTTGCTATTTTTGAAGTTAATACCTGCAAAAAATAATTGTTTACTTAATATCTACATAATTGAAAATTAGTTTTTCATTTCCTGTCAAATAAAAATGTAAGGAAATGTTACGTCTTTTGTTTGAATATACAGGGTGTTTCCGACTAGGTGGTCCATAGAGCAGGAGGTGATAATACTCACCTAGACGAAAAAAAATATTTGTGTGGCAAGGGGGGGATGTAGATCAACCGTTTGGAGTTACAGGGTGATTAAGGAGTTACAGGGTGATTAAGAAAAAAAGCTAGTGTTTCACAAAACACCCTGTACCTTAAAAAGTACAGGGCGTACAGTCACAGTTACGAGCTAATTCTATGCAGAACTTCATGGTCAACGGCTGCTCAACCAGCTCTGAGCACCGCTCCTATCTGGAGTTATGGGGGTCTAAAATAAATATTTCGAATTTTGTTACCTTTTTTTTTATTTTGATCTTTTTTTTTTGCAAAAGGGTCATTAATATAACTTTGTTTTAAGAAAATCTGGAAACCGTAGACTCTCTGCAGACTCCATGTCCTAACAGTAGCTGTTAATAGCTCATAACCTATTCAGGTCATACCGAAATTAGACCATTTCTTTTTAATTTACGATTTTCAGTTACTAATGGAACAACGGAAACACTCAGGCCTATATAATTTTAGTTATAAATATTATTTTTTGATGCCTTTTAATGGAGTGTCAGTATTAACTACGAACCAAGGCTGTCTATGTAGGGTGGGTTTGACGGGATTATGTGGGTGGGTTTGACGGGATTATGTGATCATAAATAATATGCTTAATAAATTAAATATATTAAATTTACATAAAATTCCGATTATTGAGTTTACATCAATTCGTAGTTATTCTTTCGTCTATAGAGAGTATTTGCCTACTAGGCTAAAAACACCTCCCATTCGTGATCTATGTATACGGCCTTGCTATGGACATTGATCTGGAAATCAAATGACTACTTCTATGTCTATTAAAACTCGTAGTGGTTCGGAATCAATTGTTTATATACGCGGCTTATTGTGTAGTAGTCTCCATACATTACATTGTGCTACACATGGCAAGTAAAGCGTTAAGGGTGATATCCACTTCATTGTACAATTTTCATTAAAAAAAAAGTTTTTGATTATCCTTATAGAATGCCAAAAAGATGATGACAATAATACCAAAGTGACTAGTAAAAAATATATAGAATACCTAGAAATTACGATCGTTACAGGAACATCATTCTGACTGTGGAATTGACACAATAAAGTGACATCACTTCGAAATAAAATTTTCCTGGTTACAAATATGTGCACGTCATCATTATTTATTACCATGGAAAGAAAATTTGTTTCTGCACTTCATGTCAATTTTTCTAAGGAAAACTAACATGTTTGTTAATAATATTATGTTTTTCTGCTACTGTAGTTTCTATCCACCAACCCTAGTGTTGTTTAGTCCTAATTACGTCCTACTTCCCGTACACATCTTTACTCCTCAATTACCAGGAATTGTTCTGTGTTACCTGAAGGGTATTTATGTTATCATCGAAAACTCGTCCTCGTATTTTGTTGCTGGCCTATTGCAGAATTGGGGATCACTGCGGACCGTTTTATGTCTCAGCCTTCTTGGATTTTAGTCTACAGTTACTTTTTTTTTTTAGTACAATTTTAATTTTTTAATTTTTGTTTTTAATATATATATTTTTTAGACCCTTCTACATCGGCTATGATAACTCGTTGGTACCATAATCTTGCTCACCTCAGCACTACTTTTCTTTAAGTAACTAAATCGGCTGCTCTAAGGGAAAAACACAACTGAGAACATTTAGTAAAATCTTCTGCCTCAAAATACCAAAAACAACAGCGTTTTAATTTTTTTGTCATAAGTTAAACTGTCTTCAGGCTTTCTTGTATACGTAAAAATAACCCACCTGGTAGCATGTGTGATATACATATATACAGCATAGTATTAAGCAATCAATAAAATCAAAAATATAACAAAAATACAGTTCATCGAAAAACAATTGATACACATTTATGCGTCAACAATAAACCCAGCGCTGACCCACATCAAATGCAATATGCATGCTTGGTCGAGGCACCTCACGCATAAATGTGTGCCATCAGCAATTATTTGTATTGCACCTCTCGCCTATAACGCAAACTTAATTTTTAATATAAGTAATACGCAGAGTTAGGTAAATTCAGTATAGGAAATAAATATCAATTGTATGTATAAATAAGCGAAAAATAAATCTCAGTTCTACAGTGGAAGTTCAGTAGTTTAATCAAAGCATTTAGTCTTTTCATTTGGTGGACTTATCCTTTAATAGCTGCTCCTAAACCAATCGCAGGAGTTGTGCTTTTTATTAAACTACTCCACCTCTACCTAGGAGTTATAGTTGATTTAAAATTGTTTCTTTTTTTTTGAAGATGACGTACCACGAGTTTTACTACATTCTCAAAGCACGGCAAATTTTTTTTTTGTATAGAAATTCAATTTCTTTAAATTCTGCATCAAAATCATTGTTGTAGTCCAGTTTCCTAAATCCTTTGAGAATTCAACTTCGACAAATAATCTGAATGTGAATTTGTTCAGTGAATCAACACTTTTTACAACATTTTCTTCTAACTTTTACCATTGGTGAAATCAACTAAGTTAGAGTACACGCAAATTTTTATGTGAGCTTTCAGCGACTTCACAGAACACATGGAATTCTTAAATATTCCCTTTTGTTATTTTTTGCTCCCGTGAACCTCTTCTACAGACATAATATGTGAATATCCATTTGTCAAATATTTCATATTTATCTGGTTTGGACATAGTTAGTTCATTGACTGCATTAATAAGCGTAGTGAAAATCCAATTTTTATTTTGAGCTGTCCAATAATCACACCGAAAATATGAAAACTTTGGCAGAAAACTTTCTTCAGAAATCACACGTAGAATGGAGTCAGTAATATCTATTCTCGGCTCTCCTTTCAGTCAACCCTTCATACCAAAAAATATAACAGCTTTGCATGAATATTTTTGTTTGGTGTAACAAAAGTCTCATTGAAAACAACCAATTTGTTAATAAAGAAACTACTTTTAATTTGTTGCATCATCGGAAGCAACACAACTTTTCAAAGGTTCCTGGAAAAACTGTTTGTTTTTTCAACAGTCACGAATTTTTCAACATACAACCTTATACTCTCGAATAGACTTTTTAACATTTAGGTGATGTGGTTTTCATTCATTTGACTGTGGAATAAGATCGACAATATTCAGAAAACAAAAAATCAGACCAGATCGTTAAAACACAGTAACAATGATTACGATGATAAAACAACCCTAGTAGAAATTGCTCACAGTTTTAACTTGTCCCCTGCCCCGCAAAGCGCAGTTATTATGTAAACTAATACTAATTTCACTGAAAGGTATCAAGGTGTTTGCAATTCATGAAGAAACATATAGAAAATTAAGTCCCCATGACCCTCCTGATAAGCATTCATTAAATCTCATCAAAGGGATCATTAGATATCAAGAAACTGCTCTACTAAACCAGCAATAAATAAATATTTATTCTTGTCATCACCGTGCCAGATGCCATTTCTACTAGGATAACTTGAATTGATTTTTGTAATTTATTTATTACAGTTTTTACATTATTTCTTTTAATTTAATTTTTTTATTTATTTTCCGCGGAAAGACTATCGCCCATATGCTGAACAAATCGTTATGTCTATATCATTACGCCTCAGCGTTGAATTCAGAAAAATATATGAAATCAATTGTAAAATCAGATTCTCATTTATGAACTTATCATGACACTTATTGACATGCTCATTAATAAGCTCATCGTGACACTAATTGCAATGCTCAATAATAAGCTCATAATCTAATATTGTAAAATGCACAAAAGAGAAGTAAAGTATACATTTCTAAATAAGTGAAAGAGATGCAATATCTCATGCACACTATGTGTGAATAAGTAAATAAATGATTTTTTTTTTTAGTTTTGATTCAAACGCGTACCTATAAATTTTATCAGGTCACTCATATGATTACTGCTGAGAAGCTCATTGATGAGCTCATCATGATTTGTCTACAAGGGACAGTATAGGTATGCCATACACACACAGTGCTTTATTGTATCTGTTATTATTTACTGTATTTTTAATTTATGACTGTGTTCCAGAAAATTAGTTATTGTATTAAGCGAATGAAAAATATCGTAATTGGGCGCCTTTTTGGTGACACTCAGCATACAATGCGGTAGATATCAGCACAGTAAGTGCATATTTGTGTTTAACTCGTTTTTTTTTCGAATTTAATTGTTACTATGTTTTCTTTAGTTCAGCCGATAGACTTCAATTTTATTTCAAAAACTTATTTTTTGTGAGAACTCATATACTTATGTGCTCTTGTCAAGTACTTCAACTATATGCGATGACATCCTCGCTCATACATAGATATATTTACGGAGTTTCCTTAAGCTCCTTCAAAATCCGAAACTTGTGGGTAATGCCTGGAAGTCAAACCATTGCTTATATTTAGACTCATGAAGGGTTTTCATATCAGACGCTATTTCTGGTGAGCAATCTAATATTGTCTAAGATTTCATTAGTGCTAGGCTCTTGGAAAATTTAATAAAAATGTTGAAAAGGAAACCATAAGAAAATTAATGGTAACTCGCTGAGTAATTAATATATAGTTTTTGCATAAATTTTAAAATTAATGAAGAATAGAATTGGATACATCTGACTGATAAATTATTGAAACAGTCGAGAAGGGAGCAGCGGTTTCAGACGACCCGGTTTTATTATTTAGTGGTGAAAACTGGCCCCTACTTTATCACTACCGCAAATAGGCATTAACGTAGTGTATGATTGGTTAGTGTATCATTAGTTCTGAGTCTAAATAAAACATGCTTCGTTAAATATATATTCACACGTTGATCTTAAGATAGAGTTGCAGGGCAATTTCCTGCAGTACGTAAGAGAAGTGAAATATTTAGGTATTCTTATAGATCAGAAGCTTAAGTGGGAAAAACATATCCCAAACTTATGTAAGCGGCTGAGGAAAACCAACATGATGCCAAAAATTTACCTTTCAATATTTTTTAATAATCTCAATTCAAAATCTAATACTTCATTTAAAATGCCTTTTGATTGTTTTGGTCTAGATAAACAAAAACCCGCATTCGTGGTCACCGCAAAGTACTTGTTTTTTTTTTTTTTTAAAGATGAGTGGCTAAGTTGCCGCTTACTTCAGAAATAAGCGACGATTGCGGATAATGGAAAAATAACATTTTTGTAGTTTCTCGGAAAATATTGGATTTTTGTGCTTTCCTCACAATTAATTTAGAGTGAAACGTTGGGTTGTAATTTATAGGTCATCTTAAATCACATATAATATACAGAAAAATTTCACGGTGGGCGCAGTACCCTATGCAGTGCAAGAATTTTAAATATTTTTGTATTCATGTGAGGACAGCTATGTCAATGTTTATTGTGAAGGGAAATAAGTGAGTCTCTATTATATCTATGGAAAAAAAGGAACGAGTTTATTAATTACTTGGGTAGCACTCGAAAAAAATGGTTATTGATCATTTTAAAACGGAAAAGTTCCAAAGTCAACAATATATAGGGTAATAAAGCGTTACGAAAGCGGACTGACATTCAAGGAAATGTCAAAATCAGGTCCACTGCCCAGATTAGACGAGAAAAAAAAAACAAAACAAAATTGCAAAACGTATGGAGAACAGGATTTGTTCATCACAGCCCAAAATGGCGGCTAAATATGAAGTATCCACGGCGTGTATTCGACACACCCAAAATGGGGTAAAATATTATAAAAGAAAACATGAACATCCATATTCAGTTAGAAAAAATACCAAAAAAATTTCGCAAATTACGATGGTAAATTTTGACAGAATAAAAATATGGATTACTATGGATAATGAAAGATATTTTAGTTTTCCTAACTACGACTTGTGCAGAAATAATTATTGTTATATCAGAAATTAAGAATAAGTTCCTGTCAATGTGAAATTTAAGACGAGTCCAAATTTGAAAAGAAAAAATGACCATATCTGGTAAAGTTATTTCAGTACCCGTATTAAGGAATTCATTAGGTCCATCAATCAGTGTTGAGGCTTACAAAAAGGAATTTATACCAATAATGAAAAAATTTGTTAGCTCGGTCCATGCAGAGGATGAATATTTTTTGGCCAGATCTAATAAGTTCCCATTACGCCAGATCTACTCAAGATTAGCTCAGGACAAATAACATACCTATTGTACCAAAGAATGCAAAACCACCTAACATTCCAAAATGTCGACCAATTGAGGATTTCCGGGCAATTCTATCGCGGCATGTTTACTACGAAGGTTGCTAAGGCAAAACTCTGAAGTCATTGAAAACCAGTATCAGGAAAAATATTAAAGAAATTGACATAAGCATTGTCCAACGAATGATGAACACTGTTAATAGTAAACTACGTAAATTCGAAGAACAGGGCCCACTTTCTATATTATAATTATATTTAGTTATTCACAATATTCGATATATAATTTGTAAAATTAAAATTGTTTTTTTTTTATTCCAAACCAATCAAAATTTTTAATCTTAAATGAAAGTTTTTCTCAATACTTTTAACCCACACTATACCAAAATGCCAGCATAATTTTTTTTAATTTTTTTAATCGCTCATTGATCCCTATTAAATAGCTTTCTTCAAAATTTACCCAAAATTATCTTACTCAATTCAAGTAGTGGACAAAGGAGTAGAGAAGTTCATTAAGCTTCAGTTTATTCTAATTAATTCTTACATTTTTGTTTTTTTTTTTAATTCTCTTTACATTGCATGCAATTATGAAAAAATTGCCGACCACTATGATTAAATAAAAGGCATTTATAAAAGTTATATTCTAAGAAGCTCATTGTGTATATTAAGAATTTGTCAAAGTAGTCCTGACGAGAAAAATTCTTCTCAAATCGCTTTATTGGAGTTAGTCACGCTAACGAAATACTTTCAATTTTTAAACGAAGGCAATTCTCGTTCTATGTTGATATAATGAGAGCACCCTCGGTTAGTTATCGGATAAGTTAAATTACATAAATTTTTAATGAGCTACTTGTTATTTTTACTGACTCCGTAATTATAGAGATTAAAAGTAAAACAGATTTCCATCGATATACATATATATGCAAAACTATATGCGAACTTTGATTAAGAGCGGAAGTTGAAATGTCAATTCATGCATTATAAATGAATGAATGAAGCTCGAGTAAATATACAACTGAAATTGCATCCCACAAAGGTAATTTGATACACATTAATTTTTATGAGTATAAATCAAAGGTAAAAATTAATTTAAATTTTGAATTATCAGTTTATAGGTTAGTCAATAAATAATCCAATAAATGAGTTATAGTGGAATATTTGAATAAAAAAGATCTCATTCATATTTGAGTGCACACGTACTGTATAGTGGTGTAGATGATTACCATCGAATTTAATTAATCAGTAGGTGCGGAACTAATAAAATTAAATAATAACAGTTAATTATTTATTAAGAGTAAATTAAATATAAACCTTTGCTTTGAAAATCCACACTTTTATTCAGAGTTAAATATAATTTGTTCATATATCCGATTGTTTTGCATTTCAATGTGTAAAATAAAACAGAATGGATGCTTGTATTTGAGGCACTCGAGTAAAGGATAATTAAATATATTTCAAACTCGAATCTAGTTTAATTAAGGGGTAACGCCACTGTAAATTTTTTGAAAAATCGATTTTGTTTTTATTGGCTTAAAAAATAGTTTGAACCCTCTAGAATGAGAAAAAAACGGTCCCGTGCCAGAAAAAAATGTTTTTCCTTTGAAAATGGAGGTCGCCACCAAGCGCGTCAAACTTGCTCCGAAACGAATACGTGAAGCCTGAAACACAATTAGAGCTCTTCAGCCAGCTTTATAGCCAGCTTTATTCTAATGCTGACTGAAAAAGCCGAATTGAACACAACTGACCTTTTTGACATTTGTAACTTTAACTTGTTTATCGGAAAACTTTTATTTTTACCTTCATTTTTTTTTATTTTTTCCAATAAAAAACTATTCTCAAAATTTTAAACGCGTTTTTCTCGAAACACGGTTTTTCAAAATGGCACCCAGCATAACTCGAACAATTTTCATATTTTCGACTTGAAATTTTGACTAGATATGAACATTAACATTATCTAGAGAATTCCGTGCGGGATTTTCAATAATTTTATTTGTTGATTTTTTATTAACAAAAAACCTGCCGTTTCTTTCGTCAAAAATCAAACTTTTTTTTTCAAACGCGCGCCAAATCTACAAAAATTCATATTTTCAAAAATCCGTACGGCATTCTCTGGTTTTTTTTTTTTTTTTATCTAGATTCAAATGTGCACCAGTGGTGCTGCGTGCCGCGGCGCCCTGCAAGCAAAACATGTCCCGGGAAGATGGCTGTGGAGCCGGCATTTTGTTTTTTTTTTCGCTGTCAAAAAATTTATCAATAATACTCAATGTATGCCCGATGATACCCTTAAAAGGGTTTTTTTCAAACACCTTGATTTCGGCGAGAAAAAAATTCGTGAACAAACCTTTTTTTTTAGCCGTTAAATCAATTGCACAAGTAGTTCGTGCAGTCATTGAAAATTTTTGCAATGACTATGAAGTTTTGTATAAACTGTTTGCAATTATTGCAAAATGCAACAAATATTTTTGTCCAGCGCTTCATCCTATAAGGAACAAAATTCTGGTTTGTTGAGAGTATTCAAATTAAATAGGAATAGGAGCATTCAAATAATGCTCATCAACGTTGTAATGTCTAACTTCGTCGTTTTTAAATGAATCTGTGTATTTCTTTGCTAAGATACTAAAAATTATTTATCGAGCACTGCAGTTGAATTTTAATGTACTTATAATAGAGAAGTGATCCTACCTTGCTAAGACCCCTAGTTTTACTTTTTGTTACTTCTAAGGATCAATCTGGTCAAATTAGTGTCATTCGATTTTTAGAATTATTCATAAATCATAAAATAAAATTATAATCGCCGGTCACTGTTATAATGCACCACCGAGAGGTAAACATATCAATTAGGAACACAATTGCGATAAGTACACACTTTCTACCACTTGCTACTATAAGACCAGCATTAAAAATAGCATAGCCATTATCACAGCCACGATTCAGTTTTTTTTTTTTGCATTCAAGGCTGTGGCTGTGTTCACAATGTTACGTAGGTACTAACGCTGCAACAGATATAGCAATGATGGGACTAGTGCTCAATAAAAGAACTGTATCATTCATGGGGAAGCCTTTTGGTTGTTGTCAAAGATGTTTCTTGGGTTAACGTCTCTATACACGGTGAAAAGTTTTATCAATATTTAAAGCCCCGCAAATGTTTTTCCATTTTCTCGCAGCCAATATGGTAATATGGAAGACGATAAGCTATAAAAAGTAGAAAGAAGACCCATTCAAAGATCTATTCAGATGTATACTTACTTAAAGGCGTAAAAAAAAAACACAGAACGCTTTATGTTGTACTTAATTACCATCAACGCCCAGGTGCTGTTTCTAGTTTCAAAATTGATTCAAAATCTACAGATGTATGTAGCTAATAAAGAAATCTTGAAAGCAATTTTCAATTAAGCGCTACATCGAAATCATATCCATCTCCCTGAAAAATTGAAACTATTAACATTAAATTTCTTCTTTTAGAAAAAGACATTAAAATCGTCAGTTCAAATAGAAAATGTATTTGAATC
Organism: Dioctria rufipes; assembly: GCA_963924295.1. Taxonomy (NCBI): domain Eukaryota; kingdom Metazoa; phylum Arthropoda; class Insecta; order Diptera; family Asilidae; genus Dioctria; species Dioctria rufipes. The sequence goes on along the minus strand of OZ002741.1, from coordinate 289,310,988 downwards.
GGCTGAAAATGAAATTGATCCGAGATTTGGTTGTGAATATAGCTAATGTGGATCTCCAAGATCTATTAGTCACAGAAAAAATTAGCGAACTGTATTTGGTGGAAATGGCATTCAAAATTGTTAATTAAATCGGTTATGAGGGCACCAGTCACCTATTTAACATTAAAAAATTACAGAATGGCCCAAAAATTAACTAAAAAACTAGAATAATTTTGCTTGAATACAAACCCTCTCCCTAGGAAAAATCCGAAAATGCCAAATGGAACTGCAGAATGTCCATACCATGAAATCTACAATGGCCGTATAAGGACCAGCAAACAAAAGAAAATTACAAATCTCTTAAAGAGAGAGCAGGAGATTCACGAAAACTAAGTGAAGAACGAGGTTCAAAAAGTTGAGGTGGTAGATATCATTTGACCGAAAAAAAGAAAACGTTGTCGCTTTATTGTACTGAACGAAGATGGCGAAAATTATCAAATTAAGGTTGAACACAGTTTCACACAATACGATGTTTTTTAGGAACATACGTACTGTATTATAAGAGAGTTTGCTGCAGGTACATATGTGGCGATGGCAACACATCTGTCTCTTCTTCGCACTTCTTTGAACGCACGACCAATCACCGTGTAAATCGGCCATTTATTTTTTCAGAGTTCCTTGCTAGTAATACCTTGCTGTGTGTAGAAGGTCAGAAATAAGTAGGATGGAATTTGTATTTAAAAAAATCAGGAAAGAAGAAATTTTAGTTTCACGTCAGATTTTCTAAAATGAAGTTGATTTCCAAAAAACCAAAGTTTGCTTATAACGTTTAAATTTTTCTACTTGGATCTGCGGAATTAATGGCAGAAACATGTACAGGTCTCGAGGCTTCCTTGAGGCGTTGTCAAAATTTCCAATACTGGATTTTAAATGATTCAACACAAAACCAAGCCAGCAGCTACCTTCAAAGCCTAGCTGCAAGGCACGCTTTGCTTACTATTGGAAATTTTCCTTTCTCAGGCCTACTCCTGTCAACAGATATATTATGAAAATTACAATGAGAGAACCGAGCCTGGTAGTATTATTTTGTTTTCCAAACTCTGAGGCAAGCCTTGAGGCGAGCTGAGGGAGGTCAGGCCTGAGGCTTGCTTGGATGTGTTTCTGCCTTAATAAAGGAAACAAGAACTTTTAATTTATCAATAAAATAAGGAAGCCATATATTCATGCCCGCTCAGGTAGCGGCCCCATTCTTTCCTTTCTTCTTTTTAGCTCCATCACAGATTTATGAACAAGTAAGACTCTGATAGGAACTAACAGCTACTCACCTCTACTCAAGGTCAAACTGAGTTCAGGAGGTATAATTTCTCATTGTTATACTTAAGCCTCTAGCTGTCAGGCCACCGAAGCCATCGTAGCGAGTTCAATTATATCTAGCAAGTTGGAACAGTCAATACAACTTAATCAACTTGACATTGGGTCAGCTGATCAATTACCAAGCTCACTCGTAGCTACTAAGTATAGACAATCAATACACACTGTTCAACTTGATATTGGGTCAGAAGGGCAATTACAATCCTTGCAGGTATTCTCTGACTCAAGGATATCAGCCAACAAGAGTACGGAATAAAGAACAGCGACACCATTGGTAGATGCCGTTGGTTATTCTATTAGTCAATGCAATTGTGGCCTTCAAAAGATAATACACGAGTGCTGCAATAACTCGTCTCATTTCTATTCGAATACATTTCTTCGTTTTAACTTTTCAGGAATTGACTTCGGTATCTCAGTCGTTAACTACTCAGCAGTGGGTAGCGACTACAGGGGCGCTATAAACCATCACAGGACTTCAATCCACAAGTCAAGATCTGCTGGCAGTGTTCTCTACTGAACAACATTACAAACCTACTCTTATTAATCGGCAAAAGTTATAATTGAGTTACTGACCTCCATCGTCACGTCAAGTACTCTTAAACTGCTCATCAAACCATCATCTAACAAGAACTTCCTCTTCAAGTCAAGAAATACTGTGGGCATAAGACTCCCTCCAGGACTCGTGGTTGTTACTCAGGTCATAATACCTGGGTATCCACCAAACATATATGATTGTATGCTGTGTATACCATGATGTAACTGCGTCATCTCCGTTACGTCCAAAGGTTACATGAATACGTTTTATATGCTCAGCTATCTGGTCTCTCTAATATACTCCAGTAAATAAGGCTACTCAACCAAAAAGAGGATGATGATCCGAGGAAAAATTAAGCAACGATAACACAGCGAAATACTTGTTCAGATTGAACAATTAGATCTTTTGTCAAGGTAGCGTGGCCTTTTCCGGTTGAATCTCAGGACTGGGAGTGGGAGGTGCTCCATTAAGCCATTCGAATGGAATATCGGTCGTTTTACTCGTCATTTTTGACGAGTTTACCTAGAAATACGTACTATTTACGTACGGATTTCCGCTTCTTTAGCCGTAGAGAACTGCGTCGAGATTCCAAGTCTTTGATCGAATTGGTAGTTGGAACAGAACCTGTTTTATAGTTATCATTTTCGCAGAGAATTCTAAGAGTTTTTCATGGCGTTTCTATATGGAATTCCTAGAGATTTTAATGCTTCTTTTTCTGCAATAAAAATTCGAAATTGAAGTGTGGGGCAGAGTTAATATTTAAGAACAAGTTTCTACTTAGTCGCTTGTACAAATTATTAATTTATTGAGAAAGTGGTACCAGAGTAAGGAAAAACTTCAACAAAATTAATGAAAATATTATTTTGTTTGTGAATGACATCTGTAAACTCTGAAAATGGCGTCCTGTAAGCGTGTAAAAATAGCTGTGTGTGTGAGAATGCCGTCACTATTTTCCACCGAAATTCTGTGAGAGAATTCCACATCTGGAATTTTTCTTATTGGGGCATATTTATGCGTCGAGGCATCGTTGATTTTATATTGGAGCGAGGTATTGCATTGCTCTGATAAGAGATACAAACTTGGGTGTGTGTGCCTGAACATTAGAAGCATTTGCTGTTAATAACAATATTTCTTTGCTACAATTTTCGTCAGTGCTAACTAACTTGGTTACCAGAAATCTTGATGAGGTTTTCCTTTTTCCCATATGCAATCTTCATCTCTATATTTACTAATGTGTGCTAATATTTTAAATATATTCCAATAAAGAACCCAAGTTAAATAAAAAAAAGTAATTCCAATAAAATTTGATACTTCCTCCACACGTCCGAAGGGGTGATAAAAAAAAAGTTGACCATTTGAGCAACTACAATACTATATTATATATACAACATTTTATTTATGGCAGAGTACAACAAAATCTACAAAACGTTCTTATCAGTTTGTACAATAAAAGCAAATTGCTTGAGCTGGCAAATAAATACAATTGCATATTATTTAATGAAATTAAAATTTAATTTAATAAATAATAACCATAAAATGAAACAGAATCAAAAAAATAAAAACTTAACTACCACTGAATAAAATACAATAACAAAGACAAAAACAAAAATCTGCAGAGCTTCCATAGAAAATAAATGTCGAGTGAGTGCACACATTAAAGATTAGAAACCTAAATAAATGCCTTGTGACCACACCAACCGAGCTGAAATGCTGAAAATCAGCGGATAATGGGATATGAATTCCATAAAGATAAGGCTTAAACACAGAAAGAACATTCGTCAATTAGATTAGCGAATCGTGGAATCAGAGAGTGAAGAAATCTTTTTGAGCGCAAGGAACAAGCGAAATTAGTTAAATCGGAAGGCTACTAAATCCGAATTAATTTATGAAGGAAGCACAATGATCTATAGCTACGACGAAGCTCAAGGGAACACCCTTGTAAAAAGCAGGGATACGGTATGATATGATCATACCGTTTCAACCCGTAAACAAACCTTATATTGTCATTGAACGCGACATTAATTTTTTTTGGAGCAAGAGGGTTCCATGGAAGGGTATATAAGGTTACCAAAGGTGAGAAATGATAAAACGAGGGCTTTTATCAGTCTAAGCTTAGTTAAGGTAGGGACGAGTAGGGTAAACAGCCAAAGCCTTCTAAGCATACCATAAACTTCTTGTAAGGCAGCGTTGGTATGATCGCAGCAAGTCATACCACTGTTGAGCATAATTCCCAACCTTTTTGTTTTTTATATTCCAACCAGAGGGCTATTGCGAGGAGCGATGATAGGAAAATCAGATGTATGGCTTCAGTTCGCGCAACAGTCGTATAATTTCATTTGGTTCCATTAAATAAATATGGTTAACTTATAGTCCAATTGTGAACGCGGTATAAGACATCATTTAACCTAGTAGCGCAGCCCTCAATGAGACCGACCGGCTTAGATATGTATATATAATTCCACGTCAGCTGAATATATCTGAATGCTAGATCTTTAAATTACTTCCGACAAACTATTGGTAAATGCACAAAATAATAGTGATCCCAAAATTGAGCCCTGAGGGACACCAGATCTTACGGTGGCGGTTTTTGATAAAGTGCTCAGCACTTTAAACTGTTGTGTGTTGTGTTGTGTGCATTCCGATAGAAAACCGTAATGAGTTTAATGGCAACCCTACTAAGTTGGAATCTGTCAGAGAGTTTATCCAAAAGTAGCATATGCTGACGGCTATCGATAGCCTTCGAAAAATTCAACAGAGATAAATGGCAAATTTCGTGTCTATCAAGTGAAAGACATAGATCCGTTGTAATCCGCAATTGAAAGTGGTTTACAAACGAAATCTGTGCTATCACTATATTACTATATGCGTGTATAGGGTGCTACGGTAATTAGTTTTGGCAGTAAAGTAGTAACTGTTTGCTTTTCAAGGTACATAATATTCTAGATTCCGTTATGTCAATAGTAAACTTATGTAGAGATAGGACCAAAAAATATTAAAAGATGAAATTGTAATTTGCACAATCACGGTCACTGCTCCTGTTCTGTATATCGAACACTCCAAAATCCGACTGATCAAACCACCTGCAATATGATGCTAGAAACTAGCAGAGACTAGGATGTCATCCGTTACAGATGAAATTACTCGTGATCGGTATGCCTGCGGTATTGCCTGACTATCGGTGTTGGTTTTCCCTTTTTTTACAGAACTTTTCATTACTCTACGACAATGTGATAGCTGCAACAGTGCTTAAATGTTATTGTCGAGAAACTTCTGTTTATTTACTTAAATCCTTTTATTTTTCTATTTGTATATGTGAATAAATGGTATGCAGATAATTATGGCGTAAAAATGAATCCAATTATTTTGGATCATTGGTATCGGCCAGCAATACTCCAAAAATATCCTGAATACAAATTTTTAAGGAAAAATCAAGCCAATTCTTATCCGGGCTTATAAAAATTATTAGCAAGGCTCAAATCAGTCAAAATCATGTGTACCAATTTCACTGTATTCGACCACCCCGCCCTATTGTCTCTATTTGCACTTAAAGCTATCTGGAACAGATCTTTATGTAAGAAGCGAATTTTCTGATGTTCTTTGATTTTCTTTCGAATGCCTAGAATGCTACAGTAGTTATTAATTGCTGTCTACAACTAAGGCAGGTCGTCTATCGTTCCTATTTTGGCATCTTATCTATGAGACACCAATACCTAAATCCTATTTGCAATATAATATTTCCCTGATCGTTTACATCTCCTCCTTGTAATAATAATTTCGTCGGGTCACTTAATGGCGCATAAATACTAACTCACCTTCAGATCTAATTACATACCAAAAAAATCATTTTACCATGTCCTACTGCTATCTTTCTTGCATTTTTCTATAAACTTCTCATTGATTTTTGTTGAGAACGTAAATATTAGCATTTTTTTAGCAGCCAATTATTTTGTTTCACGACACGGAAAGCAGTCAAAAAAGTTCACTTAAAAAGCTTCAAAGTGAACTAAACTAAACGGTCAAAGTTCCTGCCTTCAATATTTGTTCCTGTGAAATACATAGAATCACTTTCAAAACCCTTTTACTCCCCTGGAACTGCTTTCAGTTCACATTTTGTTTACCTTCACGTTGTATTACCGCCTTCCTTTTAACACCTTTTATCCGGGCAGAATAATGCTTCAATGCTTTATTGGGTTACAAATTTGCTGGCTAAGCGTGAGGAAAATTAATTAAAAGTTGGTAGAAATGTCATGGAATAAACAGCTTTGTTTGCTGTTAGTTTTGTTATGTTTCCAATATCAATGAAGACTTTTAAATGCCTTTGCTGTCTCAAGAAAAATGTAGGACAGTTACGTAATTTGGAAAGGAAAATTTTTGTTCTTCGACAATTAGAGAGAAATTATTATTTGTTTTTTTTACCATTAAGTCTGTATGATTTGGTCGGTTGGATTAAAATTTTGAGATTCTTAATTATCGACTGATTTCTAGGAATTTTCGGAAAAACTCGTATAAAAAAAAGAATATTATGAGAAATATCACATTTTTGGATTTTAGACATAAAATTGATGAAACAAGCCGTAATTTCATAGCTACGTTTCCATTAACTTTGAAATTGGATTTTGCTACTCTATGCAGTTACGTGGTTATGATATAACCAATCTAGCAATTATGCAGTATGACCGACGAAAATTGGCGATAAATTAGTATCCGTATACAAGATGTACCAGCTTAGGCGAAATTTTTTCGTACCGCAAAATTGTTCATAGAACTTTGACTAAAAGATTTCAGAAATACTCAGAAGTACTCTCCATCAACTGTAACGAATTTATGCCAGGGCTTGATTCAATCCTCGAAACATTTTTTATACTTGGTTTTCGGATGGCCACCAAAGCCGTCCTCGATTTATTCATTATCTCATCCCAGCTAGTAAAACGCGTTCCCCGGATCAGTTTCATGAGTTGATCGAAAAGATGAGAAGTCGCAGAGGCGAGCTCGGTGGCTGCTGGATGGTATTCGTTCTATTCTTAGCCAAAATTTCACGAATAACAATGTCAATTGCGCGACTGTGCGTTATCATGATGCACAATTGACTAGTTGCTTGCCCGAAAATCCGCTTTTTTTAGCAAATTGCTTCGGCCAAATAATACTCTTTGTCAACTGTCTGATCTTCAGGCAAGAACTCAAGAATCTCTGAAAACCGTGAGCATTACCTTTTCTGTCCACTGAAAGCCACGTGGTTTTTTCGGTCTTGGCTCATACGGTGTACGTCACTCATTTGCTTAATGTCTGGATTGCTTGTAACACACATAAACTCACGTCTTGTCTCCAGTCATGATGCGTTTGATGAATTTTGGGCCAGAATCAGATTTGAAAATCATGCCTTTCACGATTCCAACGCGTCCCTTTTTGGCATCAACTTTGCAGCGACAGGTTTCAAGGCCGAATCTGTAACCAATATTTCTTGAATGAAACCAAAAGCGATGTTCAGGTTCTCTGCCAGTTCTCTGATGGCTAATTTGAGGTTTTCTGTCAACATTTCTTTGATCTTATGTGTACGGCCTGCCGCTGCGATCGTCATCCTCGACTGACTCATTTTCACGTCTGAAGCGTTCGTGCCACACATAAGCATTTATTTTCGATAGAGTATCGTTGCCGAATCACTCCTCAAACATATTCAAAGCCTTCAAATTATTGAATTCGTTTTTAGCACAAATTTTAATGCAAACACGTTGTAAAGTTGATTCCATTTTTAAAATCATTAAAAATCGAAAACACGCACAGAGGCAGATGAGATGTATTCAATACGGCGTAATTCTAACAAGCGGCGTAAAGCTATGACGCTGAAATTTCGGGGGAATATCAATAACAAAAAAAAAAAAGATTAAATCGGCTGATTGAGAGCGCCACACAGTGTTCGTTCCTGCAACTTTCTGATCAAATTAATATAATATTTTCAAAAAATTTAATAGGCATTTTTTGATCTGACGTACACTACTGGAAATTACTGTACTCTTTGGGGATATTTTACAAATCACCCTACAATATTTTTATTACTCATTTATAGACGCGGCTCTTGTCCTTTTCAATAGTAAACTTTTTGGATTTTTTCTGAAAATAAAGAAGTTTTTGAAGAAGTACCAACGCTAAAGTGTCATTGTGCTAAATATTCTGGAATCCTCAAAGATATACTTTTGACTTAAGCTCCGTGGAGTGGGGGGGGGGGGGGAGGAATAAAAGGGGACTAAACCAAAAGCATCATGCTAAAGAATGTCATTACGTTGATACTAATCATAACATAACATATTGAATTTTTGTTGCATTGATAATATTTTACTTGCCTTAGATTTGATGGTATAAGAATGTAATTGTTTAATTGTTTAATAAAGCTCGCTATATAGGATCAACCGAGCTGAATCTAAGCACATGTAACATTGTCCCTTCTTAATAACAACGTTATGGAATTTAGCGAATATCATACTTGTGAAAAAATCTCCTAAAGCAAATCGATCGCCTGATTATAAACATGTATATTATAACAAAAGTATATTTTGACAAACTTATAGGTGAAGGTGCTTTTAAGCTCAGATCAGTCAAGCACTTTTCTAAAATTAATGCACTAATATTTATCTGGCAGGAAAAAGACTGTAGTAAACAGAATAAATTGTTACCAACTTGAAAATTTATATTTGGTGATACCGCAGGGATCCAGTTTGGACCCTCTACTGTTTTCTCTCTACATAAATAAAAAAAAAATAATCTCGCTGTAGAGAGCTCAAATTTTATATACGGCGTGGCGTCTTCATAAAAATTGCAAATACAAATTCGAAAATGAATTAAATCGGGCAACCTTTTCTTAGTGTTGCAATACAAAATTTTTTATATCCTAGAACAAATCTATATAGTATATATACTAAGTTTGTCATTCTCTTTGTAACGCACAGAAATAATGATTGTAGAGCAAAATCGATTGGACAACCACGTGTAATACTGAAAGTTATTTTGATTTTTCGATATCCCTCCGTCTGCCTGTGTGTCTATCTGTTTGTGCGCACGAGAATGCGCACAATTAGGGACCCGAAATTTTGTACACAGACTTTAAAAAAGAAAGTAAATAAAGTACGAAAATGCGACACATCGGGCAATTCTTTCGTGGGGTTGCCATACAAAAATTTCCTTTTCCACTATTTATTTGGACACTGCCTGAGAGCGCGTTGATATAGATAGCTGAAATTTTGTACGTAGTGTTTTCATAGTACAAAATAGCAAAGAAAATTTCAAAAATGGACTAAATAGGGCAACCTCTTCTTGGTATTTCCATATAAAAATTTAGGTTTTTTACGTATGCTGAGAAAACGGTCAGTCCTATGCGTTTTTATTGTCCTAAAATTTCTTCAGAATACGAAATCCTATAAAATTGGTTATAAGATTTTTTTTTGTCCGAGGAACCGTTCTAGAAGTATATGCGAAAAACTACTTCAAAAAACAAACTTTCACAGATGGGTGACCATACGAAATTTCATACGAGGGTATCATAAGAATTTCTCTCACACCAATTCTAGCTTTTTCTGTTGTTTTAATCAAATATTTGTTACTGGTGGTATGAATGTAACAGAGTTCAACATATTTTCTCATTTTTCAGTCTAATGTTATCATTCTTGAGTGAAAAAATACATACAATTCTCTTAAAGGAAGTACATAGATAGAGTACAAAGAATTAAAATAGAAAATTTCTGAATCGGCTTTTTATTACGAAGTTAAACTTGCTTAATAGGTACAAAGAATTTGATGTCGCGACCTGGAACATAGAAACGACAATGACCAGATATAACTACGGGCTTCGTCGACATGACCATATTTCCAAATATTCCAAAAGTATGCTGGATTTCTCAATTAATTTTTATATTCTATTTATAATTACCCATATGATATTTAGGCTAGTAAATAATATGTGACACAGATATTTGCGTGATAATGTCATCCTTCACATATCAGCTGGTATCAAGTTACTACTCGTAGCATGGCATTTTAGTACTCGTTTGATTTTCTTATACGGTATATGAGTGAGCTTTGAATACTCTCCCAATTGAAATTAGTGCAACTCTCTCTCCTCTTAACTCCAAAAAATTGTCATTTAATTACTTTTCTAGAGTGTAAACGTCGTTCATTATTGATTATTATTATTTAATTTCTTTAAACTTACTTTTTAATACATATGCTATTAGCTCTACTAAAATACCTATCTGTAATCTTAAATTAGTAAGAAAATATTAGACTAATATAGCAGTAAATTTTTGCGAGGCACATAATCTTCTAGTTCATCGATTAGAGCATGCACATATCAACGAACTTATTCTCACTTGTGCTTTATTAATAAAGAATTATTTATATATATATATTTTTTTTAATACCTTCGAAAATTTGTCTATCGAACTTGTCGCATGTGTTCATAAAGGAAAATACTAAATATTCAGTTCATGCCAGCCTACAAACTCGTCCTGTATTTCAGGTTAGATTTTCATATCGGTTTTCGAATATAGTTTGAAAACGCCTTTTTTATTGGAAATTTTATAGCGTTACAATATTGACCTTTGTACTTGATAGAATTATCACCTAACACCTATCTCCCAACTATTCTATGTAGCCTTAGAGTATTTACCTTGCACTCAGAAAATCCAGTCAATCAGTCATGAAGAAAAAATTATGTCAATAACAGCCTACACCTGTTTATATGAATTCCACTACTACAATCGGCAAGTACGTGAATAGTTCCGTCAGCTCTATTTTCATTAAGTGTCCACCCCATCCCCAATAATTCACTTGTAACTATTGAGTACAGCACAGACAGGGAAATTGATAAAATTGATTTTTGATGGTAGGTATTCATTAAGTATGATAGCTATCAACAGTAATTGGATTTGATTGCCTCCGGTACGACTTTAAATGTAATAAATATGAAAAGAGATATTTAAGGCTCGTATTCAGCGCATTATTGTGATTATTCTTCAAAGTTTTCATAATCTGATTTGATGGAGTTACATAACACCGCGTTTTTGCTTTGGAGCACATATAAATTATGCATGGCTAACACTATCACAGGGCATCATATGTGACTAATAAATAATGTAGGCTCACGTTTCTATTAGCCTAGAGAAATGTGATATACTAACGCCCGCGACTGGGAGAATTTTGACGGCAACAGATTTTTCATTTCAAAGTCCATGGGATACTCTAACGCAGGAGAGTTAATTGCTTTTAGAATACTTTCATCATGCCCGAGTTAGTGAAAGATCAGCCTAAAAAAATTCTATCATGGCTTCAGCCGGGATTAGATTTTTTACAAAAATTATTAAATTACAAAAACACAGGTGACATTTGATTGGCAGTTCCCCAGTTCTGCAGGAACAATTTTTCAGTGTTGCATAAAGTGTTTCTGAGAGAATATACGTAAATCTTAACATAAATGTATGGTCTGCTTTACAAGACACTTATTTCGCATGAATGCATTTGGTGAACCTGGGGTACGAGTTTCTCGACTCCGACCATATCATAAACGTATCCCAACTAGGTACTCTCTTAACTACGTCATCACGAAGCTTTGGGCCTCATCATCGTTTCCAGACAAATATTCCTTCAACTTGGTAAATAAGGGATGTTTTCTTAATGCTAGTCTGGAATATACAGTAGATAGCCCAAAAGATGCAAGTTCTTGAGTCATTGTTTAAGAATTATGTGGGACTGGTGTTATCGTGTAATAGGCAGACTGCTCGCATCAATCTATCTCACCATTTATATTTTATACCACGACGCTGCTTTTTCAAGTCTCACAGTAAACAGCAGCATTTATAGTATCTCGTGGAGCAGAAAGTCGATGAAATAGGGCACTCCTCTCTGTCTGGAGCAGAAAGTTGACGAAATAGGGCACTCTATGTCTGGAGCAGAAAGTCGATGAAATAGGGCACTTTCTGTCCCAGAACTTGATTTTTCCGCAAATCTTAAAATTGTACATTGCATTGTCACTTATTCTCAGATATGTGGTGAAATATCCACGTTTTATCTTCAGCCATAATACAGTCCACAACGTTGTCACCTTAATATTTGTAGCACGCATTCTTTTCATGTGGACCCTTATCGTATAAACTGCCTTTCCTAGATTAGATTTGTGAAAGGGTGTGTAGGTCTTAGCCCCGCTATGACTGCGACCTGAAAGATTTATTGCGAGTCCCCGTTGCATTTGCTCCCTTTTTAAGTTCAGACTGTTATTAAAATCTAGTTCTATTCTGGGATTGAGGTTCCACACGTCGGTTGGTGGAGAAAAAGCATATTCCAAGTGGAATAGTCGCCGCCTGACCAATGCTTCGCAGTTGCAGAGCAAGTGCTCGCAAGTGCTCGCAAGTTTCGTGAGCATCCTGGCAGAAACGGCAGGATGAAGACTCAGCCAAGTCCAGTTAATTTAGGTGATACCTCAAGGGGCAATAGCCTGAGAAGTGCTCAGTAATCATTTTGAGCTCTGTTCTTCTAAAGAGTAGGAGTTCTTTTGTTTTTCTGGCAGAGGTGTCGATAAGCTTTTTTGCCTGACGAAGTCCTTGTAGCTATTCCCAATATAGGGATTTTTGTTTATTCTCCCAGTCGTTTAAGGCAGCTCTGAGCTCACACTTTCAAATGCCACAAAATGACTTTGGTCCAACAAAATGACTTTCCGCTCCTCTTTTTGCTAGCCCATCAGTAATTTCATTGCCTTTGTGGCCCTCATGCCCAGATACCCACATGAGGATAACTTTGTTTCTCCTTGATAAGTTTTTGGGGATTTATAGACATTCTCTGACGATCCCTGACTTGACAGTGTAGGACTTTAAGGCCTTGAGGACAGCTTGACTGTCCGAGAGGATATTAATGGTTGAGCCATTTATGGCTCTTTTAATGTAGGTATTGGCACATTCTGCTGTGGCCAATACCTTGGCTTGGAATATGGTAGGGGTAGACCGCAGAGCCTTTTATATATGTCATTTGGGGCCGTATACGCCCAGTTCGACTCCATTGTTTGTTTTTGAACCGTCTGTATATCACACCATCGATCCTTGTTGGAAGGACATTTTAGTGGAACGCCATTGCTCTAACTACCTTTCCTTTCCTAATATGATGGTCTTACTTATGTGTCTCCGATGTTGAGGGCTAAAGATTGCCAGTTAAAGCCTTAATGATTTCGACAAGCTTTTCCCAACTTTTAAAACATGTTATACAGCCCAACGAATATATACCGAACGGCTTATATCAGATGACCGGTGATTTTTGTAACTTTTGCAGCACAGCTCACTCAACAAACTTCAGTCATTCGTATTGATTCGATTGCCTCGATAAAATCAAAAACTAGTTCCGTAGAGTTCCCGGAGCTGTTCGGAAAGTAGCCAATAATAATAATTTTTGGTTAAATAATTTTAGCTGCTTCGGCACTTTAATAATATTTTCACCATTCTAGGTTTTCAGTCCCCAAAAATGGCTTTCAGCTATTTTATCGCATTTTCGTTGAAACTGTTTGACGACTAGTTATCCTGGTTTGAGGATGGATCCAAAAACTGCAGACTTTATCGGGCCATTTTTATGGTCAGAAATTTTCTTTAGTATGATCTTCTGTATAATTGGTCTGCTCTAAGAGCCTTCTCTGGTATGATGAGTAGGGACCATTCGGAGTTGTTCACGTTCGACTAACATTTTCAAATTGGATGTGGGAGTGAGCTGAGAGACGTGATGTTTTACGGGATCTTATGATTTCTGATCCTCCTTTTCCTTAGGAATTGAATTGTTGGGGTTGCTCTGTACCTGCAGTCTTTCCACTTCTCTATTTTCCATGTGGAGCTGCGTTGCCTTGTCGATTTAACGACCACAATATTTTATGTACCTCGCCACAAAAGCACGTCTGTAGTTTAATCAGTATGGTAAGAATGGCGTACGTAGCCTTGACTTGTGTCACCCGGTACGGACCTATTTTTGCAATTAAGCAAAAAATGGATTCAAAATAAAACGTTTTCTTTTCGTTTTTCGTTTTTGTTCAAATGTTATTAGGCTTGTTTTTTGCAAAGCAAGATCTTTAATAAATTCGTTAATGTTAATTTGTACGTCTGTTCGATTGCCGAAATAGTTAGATTTGTTAATCTTGACGTGGACATGGTACACCTTAAATGATTTTGAATCAGTTTCAATTTAGAGAAACTTCCCTCACCACTAGCATTACTTATGGCAGCTGTGAGAAATTTTCGCAGCATTATAACTCAAAAATAAACATTAATGAACTCAGTGGGCAGGACTCAATAAGTTTTTTCTTATAGTCTCTTCTAATAAACAGAAAAGTTGAAGAAATTAAATGACAGTTACTCATCGTCACGTTTAAATCAAACAGAAATGGCAACAGCGGATCGCGGCCGGCCACTTCAAAATACAAAAAGTGAATTTTGTTTTCTTATTTTGAATAAAATATTTGACAAGCTTTTATTTAACTCCACATAAATGTAAGTAAATCTGTTTAGATCAAATCTGACAACTCTATTTTGAACCACTTCTACTGGTCTAATTGCTTTGTATTTCTGCATAAGTACCTACCTATGTAGTCCCGATGACAATAGAGATATCTGGTCCAATGACCTCGGCCTGATGCTGAAGAGAGGATTAGTAGCCCGAAACTTCCCTGCCGACCCTACAAAGTGCCTCCCGTGGCCATGGCCCCTATGCCTCCCTAACGATACGCCATTGCTTGGGAACTTAAACATTCCGCGTGTGAGCCTGGCTAAGCCTCGGTGAGTTTAGGAGATCCGTTTCGTCCCGAATGTGAATTAATTATTTCTCCTCATTTGCATTGATAGGGTACTGGCTATCCAGGTTGCTCTGATGTTCTGAGCACCTTGTTACCTTTCAGGTAGTAAATTTTATCCTCAATTGATAAATATTTCGTTATATGCTCTCGATTTTTACCAGAGTCGAAACCAGCTTAAAATGAATTACATATCAGATTTAAAAGTAGTTTATGGTTAATTTCGTAACTATAAAGTTGCAGTTTAGTTTACTTTACTGAAAAATATTAGGAAAAGTGTATTGTGTCGCAACCGGCTCATCATTCACTAACTACATCGGTAAAAAGTTGTTTTGAAAAATTTCCGAAAACAGTTGAGAAGTCATAATAACTTATAACCGAATTGAAAGAAGCTGCCTGCCAACGGCTATACGAGAATACCCCAAAAACTTAGGTATCGCTGAGTAACCTAAAATTTTTGTAAAACCCTGCACGTACATCAAGCGACAAATTGTTTACATACAATTTCATATCAAAACAATGTCATAAATGCCATTAAAAATATTTTATAAAATCATCCAAATCCAAATTTCTTTTTCTAATTCAAAATTTTAAAATGAAATATGTGTTGAAATATCTTATTATACCGCCGCGCAGTTATGATAGTCAATACGGAAGGAAAGCTCCCTAATTCTACGTGTATTGAATTTCAATTCTCCTCTTAAATAATATGAAAGTGTTCCACTTTAATACAGAAATAGAGAATTCTTGGTGCTCTTAAAACCGGAAACACCTCAGGGCGTTAGCAGTAAACAATAAAAATCTTTTCTTGTCTGCTAGGAAATATCGGATCAGTTTAACTTGAGAGTCCTTTTCACTAGCATTTGTACACTTCAAATGCTGCAAACAGTGTCGAGTTACGATTAAAAATGTCAAAAATATCGTTGAAGAGTCCTTGTGGATAAATTAAATGACATTAAATGAACAATTTTGAAATCTTTGTACTTTTATTTTTGAGGGTGTTCTCGATAGATGAGGCCGAAATAAATTATATTGTCAAACGCACAGTGGGAAAATCTTTGTGGAGTTACAAATAATTCAGTTGAGCTTTTAATCTCTCCGTGGCATTGTTCAAAGCTCTAGCCTCTCCCCTTCGCACGCTAATACGTCGTATTTGAAATGAAAAACTCAGCATGGAAATATTGTCCAGATCTATGTATCTAAAAAAAAAAAAAAAAATCCTTATATTCTGACAAAATGAAGAGAACTTGTCAACTACATGAGTTGACACAAATTCAATTTCACTTAAGTGACAAGCCTGGCATTTTAGAGTTGCTGTACTTTTTATATACCTAGAGGCCTATGTAAAGCATTGTTCAATTTTGTTTTTATTTTTTTCCGAATAGGGATGCTGGCAAAATTCACTCATATTATCTAATAAAAGTCGAAAAATCACGCTGACACGACAGTTGGGAAGTAAAAATAAAATTCTTGATGCGGTGTGCAGAGCATAACGATTCTATTCGAAATTTTGCTTAAAATAATTTTGAAATTTATTATTTAAAGAATACCTTCCTAAATTGTGTCAGTAAGGAAGGGCAGTATTCTGTTCATGGTGTTCTTGGAAAACCTTACTAAATATACGTTTCTGAAAATACGATTGACTGAGGTAGGGGTAAGGCAATAGCAATAGGGAAATCATTTATCGGATACACGTCCCCCACAAAAAAACTGCAACTATTGTTGACTTCGTCAAGTTCTCGAAATGCTTCCATATATCCATTTCTGATTGTGACAACTAACTTCAAGAGTTAGCATTAATGATGAACAATCTCCATAGTCCTGCAAATGGGTGTTCAGGGTAGATCTGCTGATCTTTTCTTATACAACCCAAACTTCTATAATTATAGTCTCAGAATTGGACTGAAGTAGCGCTGTCGACCCATGATTTTCGTACAAGGACAAGACTCGAACCTTTATTAATAACGGCGGTTCACCAAAAAATTTTTGTATAAATTGAGAGTCTTTATAGTAATTCAGAAGGAAGAATGTCCGACAGCCTTAGCACAAATTTTGGGGCTCAACGGAGAAATACATATATTTTGGCCACTATTATTCTATTATTAATAAGAACGATAAGGAAATTAATGACTATGCTTCTTGTTGCAGTTTTAACACCATGATTCAAAGTCTTCAGTTAACTGAAAGCATTCCAGTTGGTCTGCAACTAAATACACAAAAATAAAAGAAATGCGAAGGAGAATACCTTCGAAATTCAGACAAATAACGTCAATGGTTTGTTTAGCAGAATAATTACAGAATCTGGCAGCACAGGAAAAGGATATCAAATAAAGGATAGCTCTTTTTCAAATATTCAACACAAGTAACTTTAATTTAATTCTAATAAGAACCAAATTTCGCCTGTTTAGCTCCAATGTAAAGTTAGACCTTGTCGGTTGCGACACGTAGATTGTTAGGTCTCTACGCATTGTCTACATACATACTTGTGTAGAAATAGCTGTTTGCGACGTATCTTCAAAATGCACTCTGAAGATCTTTAAGCCCAACGGCAACCTCTCAGGAAGGAATTACCTGATTTGTCCGATTTTCGAACTTAATTTACTTTTGTTCTTTAAAAGACCATGTGCAAAATTTCAATGCAAAAATCAAAATAACTTTTCATATTATGCGTGGGTGCCAAACCCATTCTGCTCTACGAGCATTACTTCTGTGCGTTACGAACGGAATGACGAACTTGGTATGGCCTAGGATTGAATCTAGCCGCATCAATTGGAAGATCCTGATATGAACTGAAGGCTACAAAACACAGAGTCTAAGGGAGTGCTACAGTTGCACCCAATTTGCCTTGGGGGGGACTAATATTGATACGAATTTTTCGACAGCCCTCAACCAGACAGCAGCCATGTGATAAATGCATATAATGGTCATGTGAATTTTAAACAGGCGTATGACAAACATCACAGCCTCTTGTTCTGTATTGAGTGGTAAATGTAGACTACCTTGACTGAGAGAGCCATACCGTTTCGCAGCTTTCTAAATTTATTTGCAGAGATTTTAAAAATCGGAAGGGAAATCTTAAAGGTGCCAGTAAAATGGAAATCAATTTGCTGAATTATGTTGAGATGGATCTTAAGATGCTGAAAATCGCTCGGTGATGGACTTGAGATATATGTACATAAGTACATCAATGTAGAAACGATGTCTAGTATAGCGAATAAGACACTAAGTGGGTGATAATTTATTAAAATGATGATGAAGATGATGACAGGCATTACGGTGTGAGAGGAAAGATTTTCAGCATGATTACTTTTAATTAATGAAAAATTACGAATGAATAATTTTACATTGTAGGCATAAATAACGTCATTAGGAAAGACCTTCTCAATGATATCTTGAAACCAATCTACCATCAAAACCGCCTTCACTTTATTTCCTAATTCAAGATATTCTCTGCATGGTTAACACAAAACCAAAAAAAGGGACACATTTCAAGTTTAATTCAACTATTAATTCACTTCCAGGCAAAACTAAATAGCTTACCTACTCTCTGAAACTGAAACCGAAGACGTAAATTCGCGATTATTTCTCCTCTAACAAGAACAATATCAGTTTTCCAAACACTACTCGAAGGCAAAGTTACTTTAGCCTACAGCTCACACAATTCATTAAGGTTTGAGGTAACTTTGAAAAGTTTCCAACCAACTTTGATATTAAAACAGTTCCTCGCCTTTTCACCGGAAGCCCCAGTTTTCCGCAAAATTCTATCATTGTTAGGCACAATACATCCCAGCCACAAGATGATGTTCCCAACGACCGGAAAATTTTAATAACTTTCCATCGAGAATTTAATAAAAGATGGTTATTAAAGGCGCATGTAGCTCATCATAAAATCGCTTCTTTGATAGATGATTTACTCATTCCTGCGTTATGGTATCCTTTCTGCTGGTATTAGGATTCTCTCGTAATTAAAAAGAACATCGTACCCTGGAAACATCTCTTCGATGGCCCCCCTAAATGGTGGGTATCTAATTTTATTTTAATTGAGAATTTTGACTTTTACTTCGATTGTGTGTATGCTTATCTTCCTCCTCCTGTTCCTCCTCTTCCTCCTACTTCCCCTCCTCCTCCTCCTCCTACTCTTCCCTCCCTATCCCTGGGTTTGTTGATGGAAATTTGTAAAGCTCGATAGAGGGTTCTTCTTTGCTAACGAAATTTCTGCACCTCATTAAAACAGCTTATGGCACTGAATTGTGTATTAAATCAAGGAAAGATTTTCGATTTTTTTTTTTTTCATTTATAATGATATCTTTGGACTGTTGCCTGCCTTTCTAGAACGCTTTGATCCTGGAAAAGAAATGAAAGGAAATAACTCGTGCGTGGAACATCCATTTTATAGAGATCAAAAAAATATTTTGAAAATGATATATGCTTGTGTCTTTTTCCATCTTACGCTTTTTATGTCACCCGTATCCAATTTTTATATATCAGGCATATGCCAATATTTTTTAATATCTGGGACCTGACAATGAGCGTTGGCGAGATTTAAAGAAAGAATAATGTTTTTTTATAATAATGAATACCAAAATAAATCACGGCCGTGTATTTAAGAGCTGAGTAACCATATGATAAAATGGCATCATAGAAACGTCTAACAGCTAGAATACACTGCACAGTACAACATTTGTCGGAGCATATAATTGGACATTTTAAGAACTTAGTACTCATAGTGACTTGTCTCAGCATAACATCACTCTACCCTCCATGTATATGTGGATAGTCTGCCAGGCTGTACCGAATCCACCGAAAAACAATCATCGACATACATATCAAGCCTACAACAGTAGAAAAAAAGTGGTACCTTCTCCTAAGTGTAGTCCTTTCATTCTGCGTTACATTGGTTATATAGGTGACTTTAAGAACTAATATATCCAAAACGAAGTCTAGCAATCCTATAATTCTTGGCACATGGATAGATAAGCTGATGGCTTCAAAATACTAAATAATCGTAAATAATTATTAAAAAACAAATTATCAACAAAAGGAAATTATTATTATTTATAATTTTTTTTATATGTCCTTTCATCAGTCGGGAGTGGATCCAGAATTCTTGTGAGGTGGGGGGGGGCAACTATCGCTTAAAAATGGTATCAGCTCGAAACAGATAAAAAGTTCAAAGACACTCGTCACCACTCGCAAATATCAAATGCACAAAATATATCATTTAGAAGATTCGTGCCGAAGAGATAAGCTACCCATCTCAACGAAGAAAGTTATTCATTGTTAAATTTTAGCCATCCGCGAAAGTCAGACGAGGTGTTAAATTATTTATTTTGTTTTGTTTTGTAATTTGTGGAAGTGTAACGCGTCCGAATCCATCTATTTCGGTTAGTACAAATAGCGAAATAAATTTTGTTCAATATCATGAATTCATTATTAATTGTAACTTTGCAAAATACAGGAATTCAAGCGCTACGTACTTTACGTCTATTTAAAAGAGCAGTCCGAGAACAGATGCAATGCATTCCTTGTAAGTATATAACTATACATAGAAAAGTTAAGAACGTATGACTACTAAGCCATGCTCAAAATATACACCTATGATGCAAAGCACAGCATGGTAGGAAGGACATAGGAAAAGGAGCGAAAGGCATCTAACATTTCGGCGACGCTTGAGTGAATCGATATGAAAAGTAATTGTGAAATCGCCAATGAGCTTGAAGGCTCTCTTTTGAACAATATCCAATGAAGCTAAGGCTATCCGACCAACCAGGCCTATATATGAGAATTATATTCCATTCTAGGTCTGAAGTAGGACTTGTAGAGGAACGCTAGATTCGATGGGCTGAAATATTTCTTACACCTTTTCAGAAATCCAAGACATTTCGATGGTTCTTTGGTAATAGAAAAGATGCGATATGTCGAGCTTAACTTACAGAAAATACTAATGTCAAGAATGCGTAATGACGGTGTACCGTAAATTCAATTCTCCATCGAAAGAAATAGCATTGGAAGAGTTATGATCCTATTTTAAAGATATGAGATAGCTTTGAAAGTAAGATGTCTTGATCTGCCGCCCCAGGATCTTGTCATTCATGCAGAGGCCAAAATGGCTGTGTGCAGATTGTGCTCATGGTGATGTTGGGAGGACGGTAGGACTGGTTCTTCTCATTGCTCTGTGGCGTATCGGCTGGACTTGGAAAACCCTCTGGCCGGTATGACACAGGATACAATGCTACCTGAGTTTCGTTTCGGGCATCGCTGTCTTCCGGGCTGAAATCTTCGCCATTTCATTGGCAACGAAAATAGCCCTTGATATGCAAGTAAAGGGGAATGACATAGATATCCTTTCGGATAGTCAGGCAGCCGTGATGGTTCTGAGTGGCCCTCGGATAACGTCTAATTTACTGGAATATTGCAGGTCGTCAGTGGATAAGTTGTGTATTCACAACAAAGGGTCCCTCCTGTGGGTTCCTGGTCACATCGGGATCATGGGGAATGAAAGGGCTGACCTTTTAGCTAGGGCTCTGATTCTCCGTTTCTTGGACCGGAGCCCGCCGTAGGCGTTGCCACCTCGAGTATCGGGTCTCTCATCACAGCGGATGTTCATAGGAAGCATCGGCAGAAATGGGACTACCTGAGTACTTGTAGGTGTACAAGACTGTTTCTTTACGGGCCAATGGGAATATCTCCGATTTTCTCATGGGGCTGGGAAGAAAACAATGCAGAACTGTATTCGGCATCATTACCGTCCACAACTGACTTCATGCTCATCTAACAAGGATGGGTCTTTTTGACAGCCCTGAGTGTATGTCGTGCTTGGAGGGAGAGCTTGCGATAACCGAACACTTTTCGTGTGAGTGTCCAGCCTTCACGAGGAGATGACTGGATACTCCAGGGTCTGCCCTTCTATCTGTAGATGAGCTGAAAAGCCTTCCTCACCAGGACCTGATGCGCTTCATTAAGAGCACAGGAAGGTTTTGGTGAATGGGCTTCTAGCAGGACAGCACAACGGGCCTCCGTGAGGATGGATATTATTTCAAATATTTAGGACAACGAACTTGGACTCACCAAAATTGTGAAGACTATGGTTCCAACGTTCCGCGAAAAAGTTAGCAATTCTCCAGATAAGCGTTCAGTAAGGAAGCTATATTGGCGATCATTGATGAGTTGTTTGGTTTCTAGATATTACTTTGGAGTTAATAATGAATCCAAAAACCTGGATTGCAGTTAGTCGTTATTTTTTTTGGGAATAGGCTGAATGTGAGCTTGTTTGTAACCAGTTTGAAATTTTGTTGTCGATTAAGACAAGTAGAACAGTTTGCGCCGAGGTTTAGCTAAGGATGAAACACACCTTTTAGTTAATAGGGGAGAGAAACCATCAGGACCTACGGCTTTAAAGGCGCTGACCATCTTATGCTCTTCGAAGACGTCTCTCCCAAGGATGTGTATTGACTCTTGTGTACATCCACAGAGGAGATGCCAAATAGGTATCTGTGACAGATAGACTGTGATAGACTGCCTCGACAATCTCCTCAGCCGCCACACATATTTCCCGATACCAACTCCATTGCTGCTTAAGCGATTTCGCAATAAAAATGCGCGGAGAACAGTGGCGGATTCGGTGGGCGGGGGTCATGACCCACCTTCCCCTTTTAAAAAAATAGAGAAAACATATATAATTAATTGTGTTATTTGGAAAAAAATATTTTTTATTTTATATTCCTTTATTTATATACTTAATTCAACTTCCAAAGCTACGAAACAGACTCCCTCGCTATCACATCAGAGTCCTAATTCCTAACATTCTAAAATATTTGCAGCGTTCTTATGCAAAACTACTGGCATATATAATATGGACTGACTGCATACATAGAAATACACTGCAGAAAGTGGGCTCAGTTATATATTGCTGACTCTTTCGGTCTAAGCAAGAAGTAACAACTGAGAGAGAACTATAAACAAGAAATAAATAAGTGGGTTCGTCGAAGTAAATGTTTTTAAATTAATTATTTGGGTTAGTTAGTGATAAAAAATGTTTTACCAAAGGTAATATATACATAGATGCTCAACAGAAATTCAAAACGTTTTATTAAAATCACTTTTAAACTCCCCGCCAATGGTTTTTTCAATGTTGGCACCGATGTAAGAACTATTTTTGACACAAAAAATTGTACCCGCATGAAATGGCATATCAAGCAGTTCATATTATATATGCCAGTTTGAAAAACTGAGAAAAGTTTGGTTTGAATGGCTGCTGCAATTTGAACCCTAAACTTCTATTCTAATAAAAAATAGCACATCATCCACACCGCTTGATGTGCGGGTGCGGATACCTTCCTCATACCTCACTACAGTTCAGCGGTGGCTAAACGCGACTTATGGCGCTGGACAAGTGGTACCCCATTTAATGTTTGTTTTTTGCTCAATTTGATGGCAGGATGACCCCCCCCCCATAATTTCAATGATCCGCGTAAGAGTCAAAATGTGTTCGAAGGAAGTATCCTCTATCAAAAAATATTAAATTTCTCATCGCTGGCGGGCAGCAATTTCGACGCGGGTAAAACAAAATGTACAAATTGTACACTTTGTATGGCAGGAAATGAAATGAAAGATGCATATTTGCACGGAAATACTTATGCCCGTAGTTTGTGCAGGTAAGTTCATAAATTCATAAATTATTTATTAAGTGGTTCAACTGCACAAAGATTACAATATCTTCTTGACGTACAGAAAATATATATAGGTAAACCAATATGAAAAATCAAATAAAACAAAATAAAATAAATAGTACAGATATGTAAGTAAGTACTACTAATTAGGAGAGTAGAGAAAGAAACTTAACAGATAGACAAACAACGATTAAATACTGCTGTGTATGTACCTTTAACCCAAAATTTGAGAATTTAATAAATTGAGAAAAGCCCAGCTGGAGCTTGTGTTTTGATATCCAGTTGGTAACGAATTCCACTTGCGGGGAATTTGGACAAAAGTAAGAACGTTCGCCATATTGTGACCTGCAGCGAGGAAGAAGCAAGTTCAGCTTTCTATGCGATCGTAAAAATTGCCGTTTGGTATAAAGATATTCAGGGCATTTGTTGTAGATTAACTTCTGAAGAAAAAATATGTCACGATGAGCAAGATGAGTATCTAAGGGGTGTCCCAGAATTGAGTTTCGATACATAGACACATGTGCATTACGAGGCAGTTAGCATATAAAACGAGCAGAATCATTAAAAGCGGCACTGAGTTTTCGACTGCAACTTGAATCCATCTTCGAGAAAAGTATGGTTCCATAGGTGAAGAATGGTATGATAAGCGCTTGCACCAATTTAAGGCGCATCTCAACCGATACCAGATATGCACTACTCCGTAGCTGTCGAAGGCAGCTGCATACTTTGCCTATTATATTAGTTATATTACAACGCCTAGGTTTTTCACGGAGCTGAGATAGGGTAAAGTAGCGTTGTTAAGTGAGACAGCAGGCAATTCAGTTGAGTCAGTACTTCTTAGGGTTAAGTAGGAGCTTATTTTCAAGAGACCACTCATGTATTCGCTGTAGATCTTCATTGATCCGAAGTATACAATCTTCTTGTAATCCTATAGGTCTACTGAGATAAATCTGTACATCGTCTGCATAGAGATGAATGGAGGAGTTAATAATAATAGAGGGAAGATGATTGATGTACAGACTGAACAAAAAAGGTCCGAGAATCGAGCCTTGGGGTACACCACAACTTACGTCTAAGAATGTGGGTAATAAGTCTTGAGCCCTAGCTGCTTTCTATCTCACAGAGAGAAAACTTTTGAAAAGATTAATAGCTGTAGAGGAAAAATTGAAATATGTTTGGAGCTTTAATAATAGGAGGCTATGGTTGACTGAATAAAAGGCTTTACTGTAAGCAAGCAAAACCATGACAGACAACTCATCAGAGTCCAGGGACTCGTTGATATCTGAGCAAACTTTTAACAGAGCGGTCTCACAGCTGTGCCGTCGCCGAAAACCTGACTGGCATGGAGATCATGGAGATAAGAGATTGTTTTGTTCGACAAATCCGTTCGCTTGTTTATATATAACCCTCTGAAAGACTTTACTAATGAAGCACAGAAGACTGATTGGTCGGTAGTCGTTAACACCGTTAGGATTACGTTGTTTAGGAATGAGGACAACGAGGGCTTTCTTCCATGAAGTGGGAAACTGGGAAACCATAATACAATAATTAAATATATGAGCAAGAATATGAGCTATGAAGTGTGCAATTATTTGGATAAACCTAAGGGGCAACTTATCGTTACCAGCAGCTGTAGATTTGACCTTGTATAATGCCGCTAAAACCTCGGAACTATAGACATGACGAAATGCGAAATCCTCATACTGATGACTGTTAGGTGTGATTTCAGTTGGCCCAACACCCGGTTGTATTAGTTGAAAGGAAATGTTGGTTTAAACTTTCAGGATCAATATCCCATTTATGTGAGGCCTTGTCAGCAACACCTATTTTCCGGATGTTGTACCATAACTCTTTAGTTGGTAGATCTGGATTTAACTTCGAAAAGTGCTTTTTTTGACTTACGAAGTTTCAAAGTTGTCAGACTACGAATTCTTTTAAAATGGGTATGAATGACAGAATCACGCGTTCTTTTATAAAGACTGAAAAGGTGATCTCTTTCATCAAGAAGAGTGTGTATCTCGCGCGTGATCCCGGGGCAACGTGCAATTGATAGAGATGTAAAAGTAAATTACGAAACACATAAAATTTGTCATCAACAGAGTTCAGTGAGAATACTTCCGTCCATGGCCAATGCATGCAATCATCATAAAGAAGCTCATAATCAATGTTGTTGTAATCAGGATATAGGAAGGATTCTAAATTCGTAATGGGGCCTAGTCTTAAGTCATACGACAAAAAGAGAAAGTTGAGATCACAGTTGGGCGTTATGAGTGCGAACTCATAACATTTGTGGGTAGAGGTATACTAAAAATTCTAAAAATTTTATTTCTTCTATTTCTTCTCTTAACACGTTGATTACCAACTACGAGATAACTAGTAATTTACAATCTTTACATTTCTTTTTCGTTATTTACCCAATACTCCAATAGTTTGTTATATGCAGACCCTGGTTTGCATTTTCTTTTAGAAAAGCATCCTCCAAGTCCAGAAAAATGTCTTCATCCTTTTCACAACATATTTTTAATAATTTAATATGAACTTAGTAACAAAAACAAAATATATTAATTACACAAATTTCAGAAATATCTACTCAAAACTAAAATTAAATTAATTTTTATTTCAGGTACAAACCACACTATGGTCTGCACTTACTCTACACGACAAGCCTTTGGGAATTAAATTATCTGCTGAAAGGAGTTTCTGACCGGAAATAAAGCGGTAAATTATAAATTTAATAATGTTTAACACATCCATTAAAAACGCCCCGAAAAAGATGAAATTGCGTTAAATTCTACGCCATCACATATAACCGGTATCATCAGATTCCAGAGTGTTGATAGAACTTCATTAACTTTTTTCCCTAATTAGTGAAATCACATTAACACTCCGAGGAAATGCAGTTTAGCCGTGAAATGGGTAAAAAAGTTGATCATATTCCGACACTAATAATTCTAATTGAAAATTTTTAAGTGCGCGATTTCTGTTGATGGGATGTTGGCTGAGCGAAATTTTCAAACCGATGATAAAATACAGTATTCCATTGCTACTACATAATATGTGTAATATAATGTGCGTGTGTGGTATAAAATGAAATTCCATACTTGTGCCGTAGTGTATTTAAGTTAGGAAATAGACATTTCGGAGACATAGCGATAACAGCACATTTATGATTACAAAAGAAACACTCAACAGCATAAAAATGCTCGCCGAATACTGCAAACTCAGCCCATTCTCCCTTTTTATTAGCTTCAGTATTATCCAATTCGGACTTATGTCGACATCTGTGGAGGCTGTTATCTCGAATCGAGGTAAGTACAACAGAACTTGAGATAACTTAATACAATATCATTATGGAACTAGTCTGTATTTTTTTTTAATTTAATTATGTTATTCTTCTACGTATTCACCTCTGTATATAATCTTTGGGAGAACATTTGCCTGGGTGATATGCTGTTTTCATCATTCGTCAGCTTCAATTTTCATTATTATTTTCCCAAAGTGTTAATTATATCAGGTGGTAATTTTCAGATGGTAACCCTACTTATTTTTATAAGCACATCAATTATGTAGAAGACATCCATCATTTCACCCTTTATCTTGTAGCTACATATAAGTGTGGAGCTACATTTTGTTTCTGTACATTTGGTAGACCTACCCTTATCAAATTCGGAGGTCTTCAAAGGGAAAGGTGATGCGGATCAATTGCTAGCGCCAATAATAACAGGCACTGAAATAAATAATTCATTTCTTGGTTCCCTTTTTGTGAACCTTGACATCGATAAAGTGTCTGTCGTGGATACGGACGAATACGAAGGTTTGACATATTGTTTCCTATACGAAAGCAGAATTTCAATTCGTTTGAAGCACAAAGGAAAAGATTTAAACTCAAAAGGAAACGTTTTTCTTTAATGCGATGTGAGTCCTTTCAGCAGTTCAGTGTAGCACAATACATACGGTACTCTGACATTGTTCCGTGCTTGATGTATTAATTTTTTCGGTTTTCCAGGTTTCCCGAGGGGGTGTTTTTTATGTTTTTTTTGTTTTTTTTTCTCCTTCAAGACGTAAATGCTCTCACATTCTTAGTAAACTGTTTAATATGAGGGTAATGTCGTCAATTTCTTTTATATAAATGTAAGTACAACACCCTTAGAAACGACATGAAATTGTTTAGCACACTACATATTTTTTACAGGTGGGGAATTGTAATTGCTTTATCGAATATACTTTTAAGTACATGAGATCACCTGGACATGTATCGTCGTAAGTTTAGTATAAAAAGCGACTGCAATTAATTTTAGTGTTGAAAGAAGATTATGAAAAAATTCTCTATGCTAGGCAAGACCAAGTAAATTCGTACAAAATTAGCGAACAATTTTCTAATTAAATCAAGAAAAAACAATTTTTTTTATTCCGAATTAATTATTTCTACTATTTTGATATGTTTCTCTTAATATTAATTTTCTACAATCAATTGATTGTCCAGTCAACAATTGGTCTGTTGAATTGTCACCGATTGATTGACTTTTAAGGGTTGCTCATTGACTATCGTTATACATGGGCATATACCGCATCATCTTCTGTACACAATAAAAAATTCCGGAATTCCATGAATACCGAAAGGGTGTTCAATGAGGTCCGTACATTTTCGAAGTACATTTGTCCCTTTAAAACGGTGTAATTGTTATTACTCATAAATGTAATATTACTAAGCTCCAGCATAGGATAATTATTACTCTATACAGTGAATATTTAGAACTTCTTCAGAAGTATGATATACTAGTATACCCCAATCTGAAATGCATTCGAAACCCTAATTTTGTGTAATTTTACACGCAATCGCGTAAAAATCTGATTTTAATGTTTCCTTCGTACAGGAATTGCCGAATAGGTATGCGTTATTGGAACATAGAAATATTTTGATTTTAGATAATATCCAAATCTTTTTACTGCATTGAAATAAAATAGTTTTCGATATGATTTACAATTAAAATCTTTTTAGTCTGGCAACTCTGCTGCAAAGAAATTTTCGAATATGTTTTACATGTAAAAACAAGCAGCAAAACTTGTAAAAAACTGGCTACTACAAATATGAAATTACGAATGATATTATTTCAAATTTTTTCCTAAGCGCGATAAAACCTGTTGCATTTTACATCGAACTTAGGTTAGATACAATTCTGTTTGGAAGACGATAGGTAAATTGCACCGAACGGAGTTTTAAAGTAAATACTTTCGAAGTTTTCCACTAGCTAGACTCCGCTAGGTGTACTTGTTATCCGGATGGCAAATATTTTTGAATTTTTCATTCAAAACGAGTCTAGTTCAGATATAGAGGGGAATCTATATACCATTCGGGGTAAAAAATGTATAAACTAGATTCAAAATTCATGTTATCCAGCAAACGGGATGAATTTACACTGATTTCTATATAATCGAATCAAGGGCGTTTAGTGATATATGGATTTTTGTTAAAAACTCGCAGTGTTGTTACAAACAAAAGTTAACCGATTCAAGAATTCCAAAGAAAAACATAAAAACTGTAATAATTTTTAATTTTCTGGTGGTTGAAGAGATGAAGAAGAAGGATTACAAGAATAAGGATATGGAAGAATCCTGCATTAAGGATGATATCAAACTGCTTTTATGTGTTTGAAGATTTGGAAGACAAATTCCTAGTCAAAATATATTACAGAATGTCTACGAAAAGCTTTGATGATTTCGTAAATAACTTGGTCACTCAAGACTCAAGAGTGAGTCGGGCTGGCGCAATCAGGTTTTATTATCAGAACCCTTTCAACAAACAGTTGATCTACCGAATTTGAGTATGTCTAAATCTAATCCTATTATAATTAAAAAATTAATACATAGTTCCACATTATTCTGGAGCATTAATTAATATTTATGTTATTGGTTATTGTGTTTCCCCACTACTTACAGGACTCAAGAGGGATCTTATAATAATTCGTTTTATTAGTAAACGTCGTCTAAGAAATTAAAAAAAAAAAACCGCAATTATAAGTTTGACCGCAAAAGCCGCACTTTTTCTGTCATATATAACTAAATACCTACTAACACTGATAATATCAAAATTTTAGCTTTAGAAATTTAGAAGAAACAAGTCTTTCGCAAATTTCGGGGTACCTATATCTCAAAACAATGTTACAAAAATATTAGTAAAAAAGAAATTGTGAAATTTTATTGAGCGGGCCCAACTCAACCCTATAAAAATTTTAAAAAAAGTCTTAATCTTTGAACTATGTTTGCGTCATGAAGATCCCTAGCATTCTATCAAATTTTAAAGAGTGCTCTTTAGAGTTCCGTCTTTTTTCCACTTGAGGTACCTTAAAAAGACACGAATTTCAAGAAAGTTTTACCAGTAGAAGAATGTCTTTTAATTAAACAAGTAAATTTTCTTTTAACAAAATCATTTTCCTATGATCAGTGACAACCAACTGATTGATGCTAATGTTGCTGATGTAGACTGAACACAAAAGTCGGCTCAATTCAGTCAGTTGTCAGTCGTCAACTTGCTTCTTAGTTGACTTTTTAGTCACTGACTAAGAATCGATGATTGTGCATTGTGCGGTCTAGCCTGCCTGTCTAGCTGCCTTACGCCCGAATTAATAATCAGACCAGACCACGCAAATATTCACTGATATTTCGTAATCATACAGAAGAGGCAGCGCTTACTATAGACCTTATCTCTTAAGATGATATCTAAGCAGGAAATTCCCAGTAAGTAGGCTCGTTATTACTCTTAGGAGAAGCGAGCGGCATATTTTTGTATTCTGTTGGGAATACGTTATGAATTTCTTAACTTGTCTCAGCCCTGTGGTGTTTTCTTTGTGTATCAATTGAATTCTGTCCTCCTCTGTTGCCGAGAAGTTTGGATGCCCAAAGACGCTCTCAGCACTGATAAACAAAGATCTGGTTCCTTTCTTTGTAAGGCGGTCCTTAATGATTATGTGTTTCGGTTAGTTACATCAAGGCAGTAAGACAGTCCAAAATATCATATTAGATTCCATTTAAATGACAGGCAGTAAAATAAATATAAATTGTGGGACATTTCCGAACAATAAAATCAAAATTAACAAAAAAACATATACATTGTCTACATCTTCTTCTTAATATATAAAAATCACGTGTCACTTTGTTTGTACACGCTAATCTCCGAAACCGCCCAAAACGATTTGAATGAAATTTTGTGAATGTGTTTGGTTAGTTCCAGCTTGAAAGTAAGGATAGCTTTGGACACGATAGATGGCGCTGTTATCGAGATCTAAAAAACAAGTTCAAAAATGGAACAAATCGGGCGACCGCCTTTTGGTGTTGCCATACAAAACTTTAGTTTTGTACTATATATTTGGATATTAAAAGAAAAATGCCATTTTTTGAGATAAATGATCGGATCTTTACTTCCTTATAAAGAGGAAGGTATGCCGTTAATAATGGAAAATAACATCAGCCAAATGACCACCACGACCACGCCTACAGGACCATATCCTTTTCATGAAATTTTCCATAACCAAATCGCAAAGTGGCTGCCCTATGTCCTCGATAGCCTCACGAATTCCATCTTTGAGGTCTTGAATCGACGCTGTGCTGTTCGCGTAAACCTTCTCTTTCACGTGACCTCAAAGGAAGAAGTCGCAAGGTGTTAAGTCACAAGATCTCGGTGGCCAATTGTGATCACCTCTTCGAGATATAACACGGTCCGGAAACTTTTCCCGTAAAAGATCAATGGTTTCGTTGCTTGTATGGCACGTAGCGCCGTCTTGTTGAAAGTAAACGTTGTCCTGATCAATACCATCCAATTCCGGCCAAAAAAAATCATTAATCTTCTGTCCATTCTCCGTAACTGTTGCTCCAGCCTCATTTTCGAAAAAGTAAGGTCCAATGACCCCGCGGGACCATAAACCGCACCAAACAGTCACACGTTGAGGATAGAGATACTTTTCAACAATAAGTCTTGGGTTTTCCGAGCCCCAGATGCGACAATTTTGCTTGTTGACGAAGCCATCGAGGTGGAAATGGGCCTCATCACTCAAGATGAGTTTTCGATCGAATTCCGGATCATTTTCATGCATTTCAAGGACCCAATCAGCAAAGACTCGACGTTGTTGAAGATCGGCCGGCTTGAGTTCTTGTGTTAACTGAACTTTATAAGCGTTAAGACCCAAGTCTTTATGCAAAATACGGTGGAATGCCTAATTCCAAAGAACGACGAGGATTGGACAAACCTTGGTTTTCTTCAACACTTTCGGCTACAGCAGCAATATTCTCGGCTGTTCTTGAGCGACGTGCACGGGTTTTATTCTTCACATCACTAATTTGTCCCCACAGCTCGAATTTTTCTACCAATTTCTGTATTGCGGTCCGACAAGGTGCTTCACGACGATCCAAAAATGTTCGAGTTTTACGAACCGTCTCTGCTACATTTTCCCCATTTTTATAGTGAATTTTAATAATTTCAGTGCGTTGCTGAATCGTGTATCGTTCCATTTTTATTAATGGCGTAGTTTCTACTTGTCAATTGTCAAAAAGTGACAGCTCCAAAAGTGACATCTACCGAAATACCGGGCTAATTAAAATAACACCTATTATTGGAAAACCCTTTAGGATGAGGGGTACTCTAGTTTTAGCACACTGCGTAAAGGAGGAATTCCATTATGATGGTAGACATAGATTAGAAACTCATTTAAGATGATTGGGAAGTATATATTCCAATTTGACAATCTCACGATTTTCGATTATCACTATAAAAACGAGAGGAGGGTATACGTGTGATGTATTTTTTGTTTTTTTGTCATATTATTAAGCCAAGCTCATGGGACACCTTGTGATGCAAAGCAAGTACAGCATAGAAAATCGCGGAGGTGCTGATGTATGTCACTCTTGAAAAAGCAGTAGATGGTCAACTGTTCCAGATTCGCACAGTTTGGTATAAAAAAGCATAAGAAATTTTACTGTATGAGTGAAAGTATTTTGAAGGGTGAAAGGATGATCACGGCTTGCAGCGCGAGTATTGCGGGCAGGAATTACACTACAAGGGAACTGACTAGATATATCACACACATTGGCCATGCATGTAGAGATAAAGGAGCGAAAGGCATCTAACATTTCGGCGATGCTCGAATGAGTCGATATGACAAGTTATTGCGAAATTGCCAATGAGCTTGAAGGCTCTCTTTTGGACATTATCCAACGAAGCTAATGCTGTGCGACCAGCCCCGGTCCAGATATGGGATTTTATATTATATTTTCTAGGTCTGATGTAGGACTTGTAGAGGAGCGCTAGATTCGATGGGCTGAAATATTTCTTATACTTTTGCAGAAATTCAAGACATTTCGATGGTTCTTTGGTAATAGAGTAGATGTCATATGTCCAATTTAACTTACTGAAAAATGCATAATGACGGTGTATTGTAAATCAGTGCTCCATCAAAAGAAACGAGAGTGGAAAAATTATGATGTTGATTAAAGAGATGAAACAGCGTTTGGGTCTTAAATGCATTGAATTCGATGCTCCAACCGAAGATATTTGAAAGGTTGTTATTCAATTATCGAATCATGTAATCCCGGTTGACAAATCTGGCATTCGCTCTGGAGTCCGCAAGAATATCTAAATAGTAAGCAGTGATTGTTTCGTTTTATTCGTATGTTTCTTTCTTTGATGTTTTATTATAAACAGCTATTAATTTATAATAAAAATAAAAATTAATATTTCATTTATTTTATTGTTTATTACATCTTTAAATCCTAGATCGCAATTTTTACGCAACATAACATTGAGGCTAAGATATCTCTCTAAAACAAAAGTGCTGTAACGCACTTTACAAGAAATTCTCATTATCAATTGTATTCAACCTAGTATAAAATTATATTTGATATTCTTAAAATCAATCAAATTTCACAAATTCTCTAAAAAACCGCATCCAAACTGATTAAATTTTCCTCTACTCTAACACTGAACAGACGATTTAATTAAATAATATTTGTAATGCACTTTACCCCAAGAGTTGTAGCGTAAGCTGAATTATCTATTTGACTGAACACAAAAAAAAAAAAATACCGGCCCGAGTTTATTCTATTCAAAACGCCTCTGCGGCAAGGATGGAATGAATGAAACCGACATACATAAGGAAGAAAAAAAATCGTATTTTATAAGAAGTTGAAACTTTCCAGAGGTACATGCAAGGAAAAGTTTCTGAAATGAAGTAACAAGAACAGAAAATGAGAGGGGGGAAGTTGAGAAATTCCAACATCAATTGAATAAATCTTCAGGACATTCAGAAGAAAAAAAAAATCCTTCGTCTTATTCCTCGGTCAGGGGAAGTTATGTATGTATGTCTATAGGTATACGTTCCAGAATTTTTCCGACAAGTTATGGCGCATAGTTGGACACAATCACATTTCAGTGAGGGCAATAAATATGCTCCAAATGTAATTTAGAGATCCATAACTTTTCGCTCATTCTACATTTTTATTTCTTCCTGAAATCCTGTCTTATTTGTATATAGATACGAGATGAGTATGTATGATGTGGACAATAAAACTAAAATTTAACATTGTGCATAGTTGCAAAATTTATGTAAATTTTTTGATTGCATGGCACTTGATTGAATAGCAAAATATGTCACTAATAAATATATGGAAAAGACAGAGTCTATCTGTAATGCGGTCGAAGCCCAGCATGCTTTTTTTTTAATTAAAAATATATTTAAAAAATAAAAATTAATAAAAACTTTAAAAAAACTGAAAAATTAAAGTAAAATAAAGAAATAATAGAAAATTAAAATTCTTTATAAATAAAAATGAAATGCTGTTCGTTGGTAATCGCATCAATTGGAAACGGCTGGACCGAGCTACCAAAACCCTCGAGAGTACTTCACAAGCCATGAAATAAACTCCTTAACTAACACATGAGAGCCCCAACGGAGTCTTATCATTCTCAAATATTTGCAGTGTTCTTATGTAAAATTGCCAAAAGTTTGATTTGAATTGCTCCTCCACCCTAAACTACTATTCATAAGGAAAAATGGTGTTCCGGTAATCTTAAGCCTGCTTTCTTATCTTCCCAACCGAAGTAATATTTTAATACATTTCCTAAGAAAATTATTTAAAAACATTTATTTGAAGCAAGTGACTACGATGCCTCAAACAAAAATTCTCAGCTGAGTAATCATTGTATATCGCTGTGACGTCATGGCATGTCGTGTTCTGATGATATCGAATCTAGCCGCCTACAGATTCGAACTTCGGTTGCACATACTCATATGCAATTATTACTCAGCTAAGAGTTATTGAGCGTAAAATGGTAAGATTATTTTGTAATCAAAACTATTTTATTATTTTGTTAAGGAAGGTATGTAGTAAGTATGGCCTTTGGGAAGGTAAGGAGCCAAGCTTAAAATTACTATAAGACTATTTTCCTATATGGATAGTAGTTTAGGCTCTATAGCATATATAAAGTCAATGTTTGGCACTTTTCCACATTTTAGAAAACGGACTCACAACGCATACATATATATTTCTGTTTCATGACTTGGGAAGTATTCTCGAGGGTTTCGGAGCTACACTCTCCCATACATTTGAACACATGCACACACACATACACACACACACAAATACACACATTGAATGGAACTCTAGAGTAGGGAATCGAGCGATTGATTCAGAGGATAGCTTAGATATTTAGATATTATGCATCTCTAACCACCCCACCCCTTTCAATCCTCACCTGTTTAAGCATCTATATTATCGCCGGGAAACGCCTGCACGCTCCACTAGTATTAAAATAAATTAAAAAAAAGTAAAGAGCAATAAAAACCAAATTTAGAAACATAAGTGAGAACCTCGTTCTAATAATGGGCAACTTAAGCTAGTTATAAGTAACTAGCTTAAGGGAGTCTTTTAATATTTTTAGTATGGACAGTAACAAACAGGTAACAATGAGTAAATTATTATCAGCATTAGATGTATAACATAGCCCTCTTACACTACTGGAATTGCTTACATCAACTTATAAAAATACTTTTCTATAGCTATCTCTTTTTGGTTTAAGTACTTAAGTGGATTCTCAAAATGGAATTCTTCTTTTATAATAATCAAGTCACATATGCTTGAGAATTACCTGCTTCCTTGATAAACTGTTTTTGCATGGTGACTGCAATCATTTTCGATAATATTAAGATCTGTAGACCTTTATGGCCATTGCAGAAGCTCTATATAATTTTAACTCTCCTGGTGGTATGACCTGCAGTATTATCTTGTTGAAAAACCAAGTTTTCCCTGCTATTGAGTTTTCTTATCTCCTTATTTCTTCACCGATTATCTATAAAAATGAATCATAAATTCGTCTTCGCTCTGGAGGCTATTTCTGCCCAATTATTATTTCTACTTTCATTTGTCGCGCCTTCCGAAACAACTCTGTTTTTCTTAAATTATGGAAATAATATTTACTACCACTCATCTGTTCCATCCTAAGTAAACCTCTTTTAATAAAAATTACTTTCCTCCATCCTTTCTTCCACCTGAGATGTTCACGAGCAAACTTTAAACATTCCTCCTTATATTTTTCCGTTATAGGTGGCTTCCTTTTTAGATATTTTCGTTGGACGTTTTTACTTGTCTGCAAAATTCGCTGGACATTCCTTACTTTGTTGACACCAGAGCTGATGGTTGCAATTTCTCTAGCTGTAAGCGTACTGTTTGACGCCTGTCTTATAATTGCTCACTTCGTGAGGTTACAGCAGGACCAGGACTTTTCTTTGAACCGTAATATTCGGGATCTTTCAGAAAATTTACAATCACTCGACGACTCCTCTTCTCTTTAAAATTCTTGCGATATTAGAAATTCTTTGCTTTTATTTTTATAAATTTAAATTACTTTTCTTTCGGTCTCGTTTAATACTGGTTATACTGACTTTCGAAAGCACACTGATAATTCACTTCATAACGAGTGCTTTATTTATATCATGTTTCCAGTGACGAGATGAGAGGAATTGTCCTTTTTATGTACCCTTCTCCGAACATAACTGCTATCTGGGTCATCATTTTGTCGAAATTTTTTTTTAGCACCAGATATTTACTCAAAATTAACTGTAAAGAACAAGCAATAATATATTCTAGCATTTTTCCAAGTTTGTCTTTACAACAAACAATAAAATTAACTTCTGTATCAGCTCCTTTTCAGAAAACAGGTAAAATTTATGGATGGGATATCGTTTTGTCGCGGAGTGTAGATGGCAAACAATTTTTATAATCCTTTCTCTGTCCACCATACATACTTTTAGGGTTGAACAAACAAATATTATTTCCTTAAATGTTGAGTTCAAACAGGCCCGTACAGGCCCGTACTCACGGGAGGAGTATTGCAGGTTGAACCCCCCCCCCTCCCCCCGATCGAAGGAAAAACACTTTTTCATGTTAACATCAGAGAGATTTAAATTCAACACCAATGAATTTGTGTGCATTGTATAGCAGGGAGATTTACGGCCACATATTACTTCTGAAGTAGTGACGCAGCAGCTCTCGCAAATTATTTCTATGTAAATATACCTTAGTTTAGTTAACCTAGAAACTTATCGACGGACACTGTACAAAATGGAGAAAAAAAACTTTTTTAACGAGATTCTGAACCAAATTAATAATACAAGAAGAAAAAACAACCTCCTCGTCCGGGATTTGAAACCGGGACCTTCTGCCTTCCGGGCGACTGCTCTTGCCATTGAGCTAACGAGATAAAAAAAAAATTGCTAACAATGTTGAATCAGCTGTAGTTCCTCTCATGTAACACTGTACGAACACTATTTGGATATCCGTCGATATTTTTGTAAAAGACTACGGTTGGAAGGTAACGATGTAAGCTAAGGTTATGTCATAATTGTACAAAATACAAAAAATTGTGAAAATTTAGACTTTTGAAGTAAGTAGTTGAAATACATTCGTAAATGATGACAAAATTCTGTAAAGGCGTGTTCACAACCGAAATTTTAAAATTTGCGAAGAAAAAGAAGGAAGAAAAGAGTTACAACAAAGTTTTGTGTAATAAGTGGGGTGGAACGAACTTAAGTCGATTCACAGCACGCGGTCAGTGATGTTCTGGAAATTATTTCGACATGAAAAGATACAACCACATCAAATGCTGCTTTTCAATTACTTTCGGTCATCAAAAGCGTGAATTTTCAAGTATCGATTCTGGTTGTTCATTCACTACAATCTTTGGCTTTGTCGTTGGGTGCAACTTTGCAAACAAAAATCAAGACTCGACAGAATTTATTGCACTGGCAGATGCTGCATAGGACGAACTTGGGTTTAGATGATAGAAAGCGACAGGGAGTTTCAGGACGATTTTCAGACAACGAAAACTATTTCCCAAGCCCGGATTTCATCAAACCCAACTATATTTTGGTTGCACAAAATTTCTAATAAAAATTAATTTTTATTTTTGTATTTTAATAGAATATTAACACTTTGCAAATTAGGCAACCTTTTTAACTATGAGATTACCGTTTTACGCCTTTTGATCACAATCAAAAATCTAGACTAACATATCGAAAATAATATGAAAACCTACTCTCTATGTTTCGAATACGTAACATAGTACGATAACGAAAGAATTTAAGCGAAGTAATTTATATTGTGAAGTATAGTGCCAGAACAATTGGAGGTGCGAGCGTATAAAAAATAATTAAAACAAAATAATTACAGCTTGAAAAATAAGCCGCCACACACAGATCTTCAAACCTTACCCTGATCTGTTCATTACTCATTTAGAGAAACGCTTTTTGAAATGTCACAACGTTTTGTCAAACTTCTTATGTCTTTTTCCGGAGTAAATGAAAACTTTAAATGAGGCAGCTTGTTAAAAATTCTTTGAAACTTAGACTTTTACACGACAATTCATCTGAAGTATGGATCAACGAAGATAAGATCATGCGGCGCCGAACTGAAGATAAACTAACAATTCTTTCGAGAGCCTTGATATCTGCAGCAAAATGTATTCCAAAATGTCACCTGTGACCATAACACCGAACGAGCATTGATTTTTCACTTTGTGTCGTCTCGAATCCTATTTAAGGTCATAATGGGAGAAGATCATTTCAACGGATTAGCTGCTCTAAATTTACATCGGTACTTAAACAAAGGAGTCGATGCAATTCCTAATGTTTCTTTTTTACCTTGGCGTATGAATTTATTGAAACAATGAAGAAAAGAGTTTGTTTATGTATTGACATACAAATTTTTCATTAAGCAGTACCAAATACAAAAATATCGTTTGAAGTTTTTTATCTCAAACTCCTCCCCCCCCCCCCCTAAAAATCCTGTGCACAGGCCTGAGTTCCAAGAATATTTGGTGCTATAGGAGGTAAGCTTCCAATATAAGTAATAATGTCGGAAATGTTTGGAATTTGTTGAACTTGTAATATGAATATTAAAACGAAAATTAAATTTAAAAATAAACCAATAACAATGGTCGCTTATAAAAAAGTAAATAAAGCAACACGTTAGTGGTACTACCACAAAGCAGTGTGACCACTTTAATTAGAAATTGTAGTAAAGAGTAACAATTTAGAATTTCGTGCTACAATGTGACAACAATATGATTTCTGCTACAAAATTTTATAAATTGTGCTACAGAAATATTTTCTGTCGTAAGATATTTATGTCAACATTATAATCATGCCTCTACCCATTTCTGAACGTAAGCAGATAAAATCCACAATAAACTTTTTACGTAGATAGTTTCGGAATTCAGTATGAACAAATTATAGAGGAAAAAGGGACTGAATGGTGTCTAGTTTAGTTCCCTTGGACTACCACTTTGCGGTTCCGAGGCGTGATGAGATTAAGCTAAATGATGTGTGTAAGTAGTAGCCCACACAAATATTACGGCCGACATACAATGATTCAGACAAAATATTTATGAAGACAAATTAATTTTTTACCATATGGCAATACTAGGCTGCTGTACCCAATGGCGTCGTCCGAATTTGTCGCCGTAACCGAATTTTTGAATAATTGAAGTTTCATCATTGTAATTTAAGTTTGACAGTTCTAATTGGATATTGCTTTGTTTTTTTCAATATCCGTAAATTACTCTCCCCGAAGTGGTTTATACAAAGAAACTAATGTTTTTATTAATTATTTAACCGGATGTTGCTCTTGCAGCTTAACAGTGCACCACAAACTGTCTTTTAATCAATATAGTTACTCTGGGAATCGGCTTACGTTTGTTAATTTTTGTACCATGCCCAGCACATTCTTTTTTTTTTCTGTTATTTACTTTTTTATATGCCTCGCGTGCCAAGCAACTTACTTTGAATATTTTCATATTTTTTCTTTTATATCTTTCCCAATTTTACAATAAACACACAATTTCGGCACCTATATTGATATGTTAACAAACATAAGAATGTCGCAGTTATTGGGTTGATTTGGTGACATTTACGACGACAGTATCATCTCATTGTATCACGGCCTTTATTCAGATATTGAATCGTCTTACAAGGGGACTACAAAATGTATTGTCACACTAAATTTCACAACTGATTTAAACTTCTAGTTAGGTGGCTTAGCTTCAGCTTACAGAAAATTGGCATATTTACAATTATCAGCAAAAAAATTATATTTTTTTTCACTGTTGACTTAGCTCTTAACAACAGACGTATAAATCTGTCAAATTACCATAGACGCGCGGTTCGGTCCCCTATTTAAATTGGCTTAAAAATGAATAATATAAACAAAAAATTGAAATTTAATTGTTTCTTATCACCAAATGGGAGTCAAAAATCAATTCATTTAACTTGTTTTAACTTCCTAGCTTTTATTTAGTAAATTTTCACAAAATACTAGTATACCTCAAAAGTTCATAAAAATATAGAGAAATAAGATAAACAAAATAATAAAAAATATAAGAAAAATTCATGAATTTCATTGAATTAGGATCCATTCCACCTGAACTTCAAAAAATTACATTAAAAATTGTCCATTTAGCCGACAAGGTGTGTTCATATTGCTTTTGCTACATACATTTCTATAGATTTCCATAAATTTCAAAACTGATACATCACAATGGGACTATCAAAAATTCTAGACACTCTTTTCTAAAAATCTTTATCACTTCCTTTTCTACTTTGTGTGAATTGGCTTGTATTAGGATCGGAATTTCACTAAAAATGTGCACTTCTTATAAACAAAAATACTTACATAACTACAGATGCTGGTCTCACGGACCCCTATATACACATTCCCGTAATAACCACAGATATAATCGTACTTACCCCATCAGTAACCGGTAGAGAACTAAAAACTAGGAAGGTAGCTCCTGAATCAGATTGCAGGATACCGACAGCAACAGAGATAGCGGCAGCAATGTCAGAAATAGTTTTGTTGTTGGCTGTATCAGATTTCACTACAGCAGCAGAAGGCAGCAAGCAGAATATTCTGACATTTCCAAATTGGCGTATGACAGCATATTCGCGGCACCAAATGTAGAATTTGGAATGACTCAGCAGCACAGACCTTCATGCTGCTTACTCTCAGTGAGCTGACCGCTCTCAACCAATAAATACAATTTGCTGTTTCTGTCGCTTGTTCTCCCGTGGCAATCTCTTTCAGGATTTAGAGTTCTAGCGGTCCCTGGGATTACGCATCTATGGTTAAGGATTAGCATGCGCAGTCGTTGGCGGATCCAGACGGGGTCCTGAGGGTCACGCCCCTCTCTAAAAATTAAAGTAAAAATATTTGATTAATACAGTTATTTGAAAAATAATACAAATATTTTTTTTATTATACCCTAGATGAAATCTATAGGGATATACTAAGTTTGTCATTCCGTTTGTAACACCTCGAAATAATGATGGTAGAGCAAAATGGATTGGACACCCACGCATAATATTAAAAGTTATTTTTATTTTTGCATGTCCGTCCGTCCGTCTGTGCGATAACGATAACTCGAGAACGCGTATATTTAGAGAGCTGAAATTTTGTACACGGACTTTAAACGAAAAGTGAAATTAAGTTCGAAAATGAGACAAATCGGGCAACTCCTTCGTGAGGTTGCCATACAAAAATTTCATTTTCCACTATATATTTGTACACTGCCTGAGAACACGTCGACATAGAGAGCTTAAATTTGTTGCATGGCATTTTCATAGAAATAGCAAATAAAGTTTCAAACCTGGATTAAATCGTGCAACTCCTTCTTGGTATTGCCATATATAAATTTTGGTTTTTTACGTTTACTTTGAAAACGATCAGTCCAAGACATTTTTATTGTACTAAAAACTTGTTGAGAATAGGAAATCCTATAAAATTAGATATAATCATTTTTTCTGTGCGACAAACCGTTCTAGAAACATATGCAAAAATCCACTGCAAACATTTAACTTGCATAGATCGGTGACATTATGATATTTTATATAGGCATTCATCTAGGGTATCATAAGAATTGGCCTTAGTCCAATTCTAGCTTTTTTACTTGTTTTTATTTATATAATTCAACTTCAAAAATCTATACAAAATATCTTTATTCCAAAGCTTAAAAAATGAAAATTTATTTCAATCAATATTATTGTGTGCATGTGATATATGTGGATATGTTTTTCTTAGAATTTGAGATTGCGATCCTAGATGCTTAACCGAAATTCGGAAGGTTTTATTAAAACTACTTTTCAACTCCCCGCCAATGGTTTTTCAATGTTGGCACCGATGTAAGAACTATGTTTGACATAAAAAATTGTACCCGCATTAAATAGCATATTGAGCAGTTCATATTATTTATGCCAGTATGTAAAACTGATAAAAGTTTGGTTTGAATGACTGCTGCAGTTTGCATCCTAAACTTCTATTCTATTAAAAAATTGAAAGATTGCTCATCAGCCACACCGGTTAATGCAGAGATCCTCCTAATACCGCACTACAGTACTACGGTGGCTAAACTAAGCGAC
Organism: Dioctria rufipes; assembly: GCA_963924295.1. Taxonomy (NCBI): domain Eukaryota; kingdom Metazoa; phylum Arthropoda; class Insecta; order Diptera; family Asilidae; genus Dioctria; species Dioctria rufipes. Next base: position 289,268,685 of record OZ002741.1, on the reverse strand, counting down.
TTACGACCCTGAGCAAGTGGAAGGGAGACTCACATAAAAATTTAACTACATCGCGTATCACATTCTCCATTTCATCGGGCACTATTTTCTCAAGGGTCACCTTTACAGAATGAGACTTGTTGATGATCCTACATGCAGGGATTGCGGAAAGGAATCCGAATAGGTCACTCACTTTCTTTGCCATTGTTCGGCTCTCTCAGAAAAGCTCTACAGATTTGTTGGCTCAAACCTCCAGGACGAGTTGCATGAAGCCGGTAAGGGGGATTGGATGTCAATACTCAGTCTTGTAAAGTCGTTGACCGGGACCTATGAGCAATTGTTCACAAGTCTGCAGAGTGAACAACGGGCCTATCTCTGGTCTCTGTTCTAGGTACCCCTTGGTGCCTCACCCTCTCTCCCAATCAATCCATGGTAGAGAAAAATTAAATGGAAAATGTTAGCTGTTAAAAAAAAAACTGTTACTTGAGGTCTGTAATACATACATATATGTATGTAAATATCATAAATATATTATTAGTCTGTGGAGTGAGTTAAAACGTCAAATATTCAGTAATCCTTCTTGAGTTTGTGTTAACCAATTTTTTTTTTACTGTGTTTTATAAAAATAAAATGTTGCATCTATTTCTTCTACACATTTCCTCTTATTAATTTTTCTGTATGATTGGCATTGAAGCATAGTAACATATTGGTTTTTGGTTTTTTTTAAAAAATAATTTTCGGTATGAAGTCTCCATGCATTTTATCAGCCATCAGATTTTGACTTTTTACGAATTCCACTGAAGTCGTGTGAAATAGAAATAAATATGAAAGAAAGAAAAACTTTTCTACTTTATTTTCTGTATATGAAACTAATCACAAACTGCGATTTGAATTTAGGCGATACTTGATAAAATTTACTCTACCCGAACTCCATATAGAAGCATATCTATGTATATAGTGCATAGCCGTCATAGCATTTAAAAAGCTGTGTAGAATTTTGGTTTCGTTCAATCATGTAGCCAGTGCTGGGCACCGTTAATGAAAACATTAACTTCGTTAATTGTTAATTCGTTACTAAAAAAGTTAACTTCGTTAAACGTTAAAGCGTTACTTTACGGAAAATTTAACGGAAGTTAACATTAATCGTTAATCGTTAACTCCTAATAATAATTGTAACCTTTATAGTATTGCACTAGTGAAAGGAGAAAGTATATTCGCGGAGCAATGACTATTGCATAGCTCTTGTGTTATTGAATCCTTGGCGAAATGATCATTCGTTTCGTCATTGCGCCCATTACGCCTCCACAAGCGTTATTGGAAAAATCAGCTGATTTTCAAGCCATCACTTTCAGATATCATATTTTTCAAGGTAAATTTTGAATATTTTCCAAAACGAATTATTGAAAAACTTTCTCACATTATATATCCAATACAAGGCTCGATTAAATTTTTCTCCTATTACTTTACAATTCACAGTTTTTAATTTACAAAATTGAGAACTGTCATCTGTAAAATCGAATTACCGTCAAGATATCGTGTGCTTGCTTTACCAAGCAATCATCATTCAATTAATTACGTAATTAGATCAATGATCATTCTAGTGCATCACGTGCCTAGGGTATAATATCCTTGCTTATAAAAAAAATGTTTTGGTTGGGGAAGTTTAGGTAGGACATGGAAGATAAATATGAAAACAGTACACAAATCTTAGTTTGTTATAATAAATATTTTGGAATCAAATTAAAATTACGGGTAAATCAAAATACTGGAGATCACTTGTGAAAAGCCGCAGCAAATTGGCGTTGTTTATCGCCCAGAAAGGTCCAAACCTTTTATCTATACCATTTAATAAGACATTACCTAAAGCTGTGCAATTCACAAGACCCCTAGCCTTGATATTCATTAATTTAAATACAGTTGCTGGAATTTATTGGTAGGAGTGATCCGAGATATGCTTGAGCTTAAAACGTGATGTCTTCTTGCGTGATAGCTTCTGTGCAGAGAACCTACGCATAGCCACACACATGATCTTCGCGGCGTGTTGTCAGTTTCGTCATAAATTGTAGGTACCCAATTAACGGTTAACGGACATATGCAAAGTTAACGGAAGTTAAAGAGTCCGTTAATATTCTTAAAAGTTAATCCGTTACTCGAAAAGTTAACTTCGTTAATTAACGATTAACGGATTAACGGTCTTGTGCCCAGCTCTGCATGTAGCACATTACGAAAGTTTATCTGGATTAATTGTGTTCTAGAAGACGTTTTTTAAAAAAACTTTGTTTGTCACAATTTCATTAATTTATTGTTAAAATTAAAATATTCCGATTTTACAGAGCAACGAAAAACTGAATACAAAAATTGAAGGATGGTGGCAGAGTAACGTAGGGGAAGTTTCCAATTTTGAAATGCTACCTTTTCTACGGTACCTGTACCAACGTAATATATTTAATCTATTCCACTACTTTGTAAGTCTCTATTTTCCCACTAAGATATTGCTCTACCAGCCGGAAGCCTATATAATTGTGATAATTAGAAATATACAAAATAATCTACACTTCTTGTTTGACTAATCTGCTCAGCTCTATGACTTCTACAGCACACACAAAATTAATTAATTAAAGGAGGTAGCCTCAAGGAATTACCTCTTATATGAAGCACCACATAAATAATTAGAAGTAGATACTACACAACGGAGTGATTTATGTTGCATTTATGTTAAGATAAGTAAATAATTTTGTTGTGACACATCAATGCACAACAAGTCGATATTTAATGCCAATTACATTCCACGGCACATATATAGCGTATATGCGTTTTACATTCTAAAAAATAATTTGATAACCATCAAGAAGATTTAATGAGATTTGTAAATAGTGAGAAAGATCACAATTTCCCATTTTGCATTATACATATGCTAGATGTTGTTTACTTTTCATTCATGTATGGATTTTTTTTTTGAAATAGTCTTGTGAATTTTATTTCACATAACTTTCATATAGAAATCTCGGGTTTTTTACACGATATGTTTACAACAAATTTTAAGGAGCATTATAGTAAAGTAGTGAAAGTGCAACCCTTTCAAATACTAACAGATCTCCCAGTTTGGATTTGAAAAACACTTCATCAAAGTCTATACAAAACTTTGGTCACTGATAAGAAACACGTACGTATTTCTTATTTGCACTATGGTATTGGAGATGGTCATATTTTTTTTTTTGTACGATTTTGAAAATTCTACTGATGAGCCCGGAGAAGGCTAGATACTCTAGAGTCTGCCTTCCTATCTGTAGATGAAGTGAAAAATCCTTCTCACCAAGACCTGATGCGATTCATTAAATAAATAGGAAGGTTTTGATGATAAGATTTCTAGCAAGACACTACAATGCGCCGCTTTGTCCTCCGTGCTTGGGATCTCTCGTCCCTCTACCTTTTAAAAGAAACATTATCACCAAAAAATTTGTATTTTTTTATTACATGTGTTATTTTCACAGATATAAAGAAAAAAAATTGTGTTCTTAATGCGCGTAAAACTGCTATATACTTTTTTAAATGTCACAAAAGAAACTATATCAGATAGAGGAGGGGGTACAAATATGCGATACCCATTATAGTTTTAATGATAAAAGACGCCAAAATAGACATAGCGATAAGTAGTATAAATGTGGGGAATTTAGTCTACTTACCAGTGATATTAACATAAATAATGTAGACTACATAACGCTCAAAATTTATTTATTAAAAACAAAAACAAACGAAAAATTGAGGAAAAAAGTGGACAGAATTAGTGATCTTAGTTAATATTATAAGTGTGTTACTGTATTATAGCCTACAAAAGTCACATACGTAGGTATCCGTTTCTGTGGCTGCACAATCAACATGCGTCCACATTTTACATACCAGGCACTCAATCCACAATTCTCCTCTAGACTAGTCCGAAAATTTCATATCACAAAATAGGCACGTTGCATATTTTGAGCCTGGACGAAGCTGTCCAAGTTCATTTATGTCATCATCACTATCTGAATCAATGAATGCAACAATGGTATCATTTGACGATTCATCAATTCTATCATGTTTAATTTTTCTCTTATTTTGATTTTGTGGCTGTTTTCTTCTAGATGACAAAGCAACATGTAGCTTTGGGTTATTCCGAAGTAAATCACTCTTATAAAGTGATAGGGTTATGTCAGCAGAACCAGATGATTTATGCCCATATATAGAATATTTATGTTTAGCTTTCACTGTTGGAACAGGGGAGATGTTGTGAGGCCCAATTAAAGCGGTTTTCCATAAGCCACTTATTTGAGGGGCCATAGATATTTGGAGCCTGTAAGTCACTTTTACTTGTGGCATTAGATGGTCCGGATCGAGGTGCTATGTCAGTTGCTGACGTGGATTCATTTGAGTTAGATAGAGTTTTCGATTCTCTTTCAGTTATAGACATGATTGGCTTAGAGGTAGTCGAGATCTGCGGTGAGTTTTCATTTGCAACCCTGGGTGTAGTTAAATAAATTGGGGTGGTTGGTTGGTTGGTTTACGCTTTTTGATGTAGTCGAAAATATAATTTCTTTTTCCTGGTCTGCTGCTATGTAATCCGCATCGGAAAATACATTCATGTTTAGCGGGTATATTCCGGTTATAAGAAATCCTTTCACAGCTATTTCGGTTAATTGGGTTTTCAAACATACCTTCACAAACAATTCTGCAATATCAAACATAGTCAGTGCTCTTTGTTCTTACCGCTATAGTAACCGTATTTCCTTACTATGTACAATATGCTTATAGTGACCCCACGAATGTTTTATCTAAAGGTTCAAATTTATGCGTTGAATACGGTGGGAGGGACAACATTGATACACATTTTTTTCTGGCTAAATTAATGATATCAATATTTATGGTGTGGCTATAATGGCCATCCAGAACAAGTAGAATAGGCGATTCTTTCGTTGGCTTAGAGAAATTTAAAAAAAAAATTTGAAACAACTTTTTGAATAGATTTCCCTGAACTCAGACAGATGGATGGTAATCAGCAATTGATCCACATGAAGATCCTCTCATCAACTGTTTATTTTAATTTTTTCGTAGGAAAATGATCATTTGAGGCACGACATTCCCTGCAGTGCTCATGTAACATACCATACTGTAATTAACCCACCTCGTTCAACTGAAGTATTTTACCTCTTAACGATGCAAGCCCCGGTATTTTTAATTCCACGATTGATAGCCCTGTTTCATCTACGTTATAGATGCGATCAGGAGTATAGTGGCATTTATCATGTTTTTGATCGAGATTGTTGAAAAAGGTGTTCACTCTTTCTTTAGTGAAACATAGTACTCTGACTGCTGAAGTATCAGTAAGTTTTCGTAATGATATCTTGTGCCTGTGCCGCCATAAAAAAAGATCTTTACAGCCTCTGTCTGCCTTTTCTTCCCCGAAAGGATACTTAATACCATTTCTAACAGCTAATTGATATGCCATAATCCTTATATTAATCGTAGTCAAGCCATAAAATTTCGATTCGATTATTAAAATATAATCAATTATAGTTCATTTTCCAGCTCATTGTCTAAAATAAAGAAGAACATTATCTGCAGACTTCTGCCGAATGTGCTTCCATAGTAAAAAATTACGTTTTTCTTCCTAGTTTTGTAGCCGTTATACTTTGAGCAGTAGCATATCATTCACCTATCAAAATAAAAAAATTTATAAATAAGGAAAACGTGTATATAATTAAGAACATACTTTCGAACACATTCGTGCAATAGTAGACCGTGATACATTATATGTTTTTGTTGTTCGCAGATAGCCACTTTCTTTTGTCTTAACAGATTCAATGGTTTTCATAATTGCTTCTTTGTCATAAATTTTTTTTAACTCTTTACTTTATTTATGTAACTTCGTTGTCGGCATCTGAAATAGTTATGTCCGCCAGACTATAATCATCTAAAATACTGCCTGCTTTAATAGTTGGTAGAAATGTGAGACAGTCTCATATTACTACCAATCAATTGTCTCATATTGCAACCCACTGTTTCTTTCAGTAAAATTATTAAAACCATATTACCATATTCGTTTGTTCTACATAAATTAAAAAAAAAAAAATATATACAGATATAATCTGGAAAACAAAACACGTGAAAAAGAACTTTGTATACATAACTATACCCTAACTGTACACGTGCAGCATACATCTAGACTAATAAAAAAATGTCCGCCGGCTGTTTCAAAGTTTCAAAACCTTCGCAGAACTAACAGCAGTGGTTGCCTAGCTACGGTTTAGATATCAGTAGCGTAGGGGGACCAAAACCGCGGTGTCTAATATCTCTACCCCCTCCTCTATTAATCAACCACAAGATCTTTCAATCCAACAAATTTATAAAACAAAGTAGGTATGGTCAACTATGGTTAACTCTAGTTAAGTTTTTGAACTCGCTCTGGATCAACGGGCAAGGACCAGGTGTTAATAGAAAAAACTATCAAAAATTCAAATCAAACAAAAGGAATTTTGCATATCCGGAATAATTAAATTGCTTAAGACTTAAGCGAAAAAAAAACACACTTAATAGGTACTTTCGATAGTATGCAATTTTTTTCCCAATAATTCATGATGTAGCAAGTACAGAATTTCATAAATGCTAATTATTCTAGCTTTCCCTGATAATAATTCATCCGATCATATATTCACAGTAAATACTCTTATCATAGACCATGAATTTGTTGCAGTGTGATGTTGAACCTTTTTGTTTTTTTAAAGAGAAAAGCGCCTCCGATTGGGGCGACGGGTAATTGAAGATTAATTTTGGTAATACACCCCGCAGATATACGCGAGTATGTAGTCCGATAGCAGCTAAAGCAATCGTTCATTGCTTAATTAATTAGTGAAAGTGTGGTAGTTCAAGAAGGATTTTCCTCTGTGAATTTTCTTGCTTAGTGAGTTGTTACATAATAAAATCCCCCCACCACCACCCCAAGCTACCTACGTAAATAAGTGGAGTGAAATTTATTTGAAAACGAGATATTTCTGATGTATTTATACTTTCCAAAGTGAAATTCAACTAATGTCTATTTCACGCAGATTGAACAAATTTTTACCAGTTAGCATTGCGGCAATGTGTAGGAGTTCTTAACATTTAAATGTTGATTTATACAAAATCTAATTCAAATTGCGGCCACCTGACCATATAGGCGAGACGGCTCAGGAGGAGCGATAGCCTACAACCCATTGACGATTAAGAGACGAGCTTTCACCACTTTCTCTAATAATTACGTACCATAATAAGCTTTCGTCTTCCCAAGAAATAAAAGCAAAACAAACATGACTGAATTCACAGCAAATACCTACGGCTGCTGAGGCATTTCAACAAATATATTATAAATAAATTTCTCTTAATTCTTTTGTTCATTTCTACATTTCATACATTCAAATATTAAAATTTACTTTTTCTGCGTTGTATAAGCATTTTTTTTAATTGCATTTAGTCGACCTTATACCTAGATAGAGTGTCTTCATAACATTGAATAAATAACTAACAAGAAAGCGAATTATCATGCGAGTACAATGGTGATTTAGCCTTAAAATATAGAGAGTACAGGAAGTGTAATAAGCCAAATTTAGTGTAGTCAAATTCTGGTTGGGTTAGTATCTGTTGCCGCTGTAGTGTAAGCTCAGTACAGGCGTGTAGTGCCAATCAACATAGAGATAGGGGCAACAAGATAAATGTTTGAAAATACTGCAGTTGCCCCCACCGAAAATGCTCATAGTCATGCTCTTAGTTGATGCCACTGCGCCAACATACCCATAGACTTTCTCAGCTGTCACAAACGTAAACAAATCTTCAATACAAACAAATATTTCATCGTTTTTGTTATTAATTGCAATATAATTTAATATAAAAATACATGTGAAGTACACCAAATAATATTTTATATCCATACTTGCATAAAAAATGATTTCTCACATCGTAGATTGGTATTGCTGTGGCAATTTTTCACCGAACACTTTATTTTGAAAATACATGAACATCACTTAGAAATTTATCAATTTTAATATCAACAGATAATTACTACTCTTTACTTTATTTAGCAATAGCTTTCAAGAAATTATTGTTCATTTTTCAGTTATTTTCACAAGATTCAAATTATATCAAATTAGGCAAACTTCGTTTGACAGCTGAAAATACATTTGTCTCTTTCTTCAATATAATTCTGACCTACTTCATGCTACTTTAAAAAAAAAACCACGCTAATGCACACAAGTTTTACAGGTATCAACACTGTGTGTTGTTTCTATATTCTAAGGAATTAGCCACTCATTGACAGTCGGATTGAACTTGGTTGAACTTGCTTTGATGTTTTTAAAAGTAAATACTATATTTCTTTTACCTAAAGAAAGGGGGCGTTAACGATTTGTTTATATTACATAGCAATTTTGATATTAAAAAATATCCCTCTTCGAAATCTCACGATTTCACTACTGATATGACGCTAAGAATACAAACACAGAACAATAATACAGTTCGCGACTGGCTTAACGTTTCACCCGATATGCCGCTTCTTGTTAGTTATTTATTCACTGCTCCATAATGACACAATTTGAAATTCTGTCATTTCAAGGAAATGAAGACGTGACAGACTGAACAAAGATGAGTTCATTTGAAATGTCATTGACAGTTTCTCACTATGAGTAGCATGGCAGAGTTAAATAACTTAATTAAATGCTATCAAGAGTATTTCCAGTAGTTGCAAAGCATTTAGTCGAAGAGGATATCTTTTGTTGAAGGAGATCAAAAAGAGAAGAAAATTTGCAAAGAGATTACATTCACGATCAGATGATGGCTGTCACTGCTAACTTTATTGGAAAATCTTTCCACTTTCCAATAAATTCACTTCATTTTAATGCCAGTAGGTGTCACTTTTATTGCAATTTCACAAAATGCAGTAAATTTGTTGCATTTAAAAATGAAGTGAAATGTTTCAAATGGGTCCTTGATAGACTTTATTTGTATGACGTACTGCATATTTGACTCCATTTAAATGAAAACTAAGCCATTATGGAGACAATGTGCGCAGGGTATTATCATTTAATGAAAAAAATATTATGTTTACCTTAATCACAAAAATATTTCAATACAGCTCCGCCTACTTGTTGGAGTCCAGTATTAATATTCTAGCTACATCCTACCTATAGTATGTCCTGTTTTAAAGGATTTACAGTGCACAAACTCTATTATAATTCCCAACAAGATTGAATAATTTCATAAAAAGAAAAAAAGCGTATATTTAAGTGACTAATCATATATTTATTTGTAGTTGATAGCCTACGATTAATTTCTAAACCAAATCTCCACCAAATGTCCTCCATGACCAAAGATAATCTAATAAGAAGATAGGAAGCAGCCGAACAAAATTGGAAAATTTTCGTGTTTTTTAGAAAGAAACAAAAAATGCCATATAATCTCGTCTTTTGCATGAAAGGGGGGAAAAACTTGGCTATGCATTCTTGTAGTGCGACAGAGACAACGAGTTAAAAACAAAAGTCGAGAGAACGTAGGATTAACCGAACGACAAAATCTTCTTGAACATCTCGAAAATCCTATCAAACTATTCATAATAATGTACATCGGGTTACACTCTTACAATACCTCAATTTTTTTAAGAAAAAGATAATTTTCGCTCTGGCCAAGATGCTGAAAGGAGATGTAAGATTTCTGTCAAATACAATTCTCATTTTTCCCGAAAATATCAGAGAATCCAGCATGAGTTTCTCCAGCTAATCTCTTTAGAACAAAACGAATGTAAGCAGAAACACGTGTGTAAAGAAAAAACTTTGGATACAACTCTCTCTCGCAAGATTTCAGAAAAACCTGTTCTCTCAAAAGCGCGGGAGCATTTTATGAGAGCAAAGTCTTAAAATTCCGCTTCTTCTCATTTATTTACGAGAATGAATCATTTGCCGTTTTATTTCGTCTTTTTGTCTTTATTCAAGTTTTAAAGAGAGTTTGATTTTCTTGTTAATTTTCTTTCTTCTTTCTTTAATTTTCTAGCAGCGTGTATTTCAAATGTAAAACAATAGAAATTTCGCCTGCCATGACTTTCTATACCAGGGGTGGGCAAACTTAATATTGGTATGATCGACATAATTTTTCTTATTTACGCGCGATCGACTTCGAAAAATGGGTTAAATTAAAAACAAATAAAAATTAAATTAAGGTTGTTATTGATAATAATATATTAAAGACATATTCACTATTGTATTTACTATTTTGTGCAATGTATTTTATTGGTAAATATTTCGGATTAATTTTTTTAATATAGATGCGTGACATTTCATTTTATCAAAAAGTCTTGTAAAGTTAGGTTTGTAATCACTGATGCACAATCGAATAGATGCCATTAAGTGATCATCAGTCAGAAAACTCCTAAATTGCGATTTGATGTTTTTCATTTGAAAAAACCCTGCTTACATAGATAAGTGGAAGCAAAAAATGCAAATATCCCCATTATCACATTTCAATATTACATTCACCAGTAAGTTTAATACGTTTTTCTAAATATGGAAAATATTTAAAATTTTACCTTTTTAATTGTGAAGTAGAAAGTTTTAATTTTGCTTTTAAACCATTCACCGAACTGAACAACTCAATAATATTTTTTCGTTTTCCTTGCAATTGTAAATTAAGCGAGTTGTAATGGACCATAAAATCCGTAAGAAATGCTAATTTTTTTACCCATACTGGATCTTCCAATTGTTCATGTTTTCTCCCAATGTGCCCAAAAATGCAACAATTTCAGGTAAAAGATTTTTAAATTTTTCTAAAAAGCTTCCTCGGCTGAGCCACCTGATATGACAAAAAGGAAGTAAATCTTTATATTTCGAGTCATTGTCTTTGGGTTGATTATCGAATAGACGCCTGCTTAAACTTCGCGCTCTTATCGAATTACCAATTTTCACTGACACATCCATAATACCATTAACATCCAATAGTTTTGCAAATAAGGCATTATGATGAATTATGCAATGAAATGATATGAAATCAGGAAGCTGTTCATTTTGTTTGCAACGGGCTAAAAATCCATTATTTCTACCAATCATTGAAGGTGCTCCATCAGGATGATACAAAGATTAACAACAACAAACAAATTTGCTGGAAAGGACATTGCCTCCTCATGACGTAGCAACACAAAATTTCCTCTCGAATCGGCCATACCTTGTTATCTTTGTATCATGCTCCGTCAGTACGCATAGCAACCAATTTATGCAAAGGAAAATTAGCAAAATTGGTCGGTCGGGTAATCCCATATTATCTCAATTTTTGTTTTTAATTCGTTGTCTCAGTCGCACTGCAATAATGCATAGCCAAGTTCTTTTCCCCCATTCATGCAAAAGACATTATTTGTTTCTCTTCAGAAAGCACGAAAAATTTCCTCTTTTGTTCGGCTGCCTTCCCATCTTCTTACTTAATCATCTTTGGCACTGCTTGGGAATTATTCATGTCAGTTGTAGAATAGATACCTGTTTAATTTTAAGTTCATGTTTGATCGTCTGCTAAATTTTTAGGACACATTTTAAATTAAAAGATTTGAAATTAACCTAGTAAATTATTTAAAATGTCTTCGATCGACTATCGAACTGTTTGCAGTCGACCGGTGGATCGGGATCGACCGTTTGCTCACCCCTGTTCTATACATACCTGCATTCCTTCCATGAAATATTTGTGTTTGAGCATAGATGCAACCCAATTCTAACCAATCACGCATTGGATATTGGCCGTAAGTTTGCGAAGGGTTTGTGACCTGCTGGCAAAAGTGGTACGGCATCAAATCGTAAGATTTTGCTGCAATATTTATGTCAGAATTTCGCAAGATGTCATGGCTTGGAAATTGTTACTGCAACAAATCAATTGCTCTTCGCTCCTGTCGTATCATGCTGGATGAATATGTTATGAGTCATTAAAAAGGAGACCATACCAGCTTGGTTACCATAGTACTTGCGGTATCGAATCAATTAATCACAATGCCTGCAAAAATATCGCATCAAATTTGGCCATTTAATTTATAGACATGGTCATCGAGTACAAAGTGTTCCTCATAAAATTTAGTTCGTCTTGCTTCTTCAGAATCCAACTGACGAATTGCATTGCAATTGTCAACCGATTTGTACTACGTCGTCCAAAAATTATTGCGAATTTTTACAATATTTGCAATCCGTTTTAATAATATCAGAAAATTGTTGCTTTATGTAGTGTTCCACGACAAATAATCGCCGCAACATCAGATGAAAAATCATTGTTTCATGGGGAGTATACCGTTTGACTGTTATTTGTTCTAAAGACGATTAGTCAAAAGTACGCTTTTCCAAAGTTTGTTTCCCAAAGCTGGCCATTTCTCAAAAAGATGATTGCTAAATAGAGATCCTTACCATAAGGTCATTACTAAATGAACATTTCGCAAAACACTTATAATTGTGACGAATAATAGCAAATCCAGCCTATTCCGTTTTGCTGCATTTCGAGTAAATTGAAGAAACAATTTTAATGTAGAAATACCTGTCTAATCTTAACCAAACTGGGTTTTTATATTAAGAACCCGATTAGAACCCGGAAAACAAATAAATATGTATTAGAGCCAACATAGACCAATTATTGAAAAATACGAACTCTATTATCGAGTATGCTGACATTGCAAGATAAAGGTGGAAAAGGCCAATTTGCAACAAGCTGACACGGAAAACGCTGTTTATGCACTGATTTTTTAGTTATCTCCAGATGATTGCGTTTTACACCAATATTTGTAACTACTCTGACAGAATGAGAGAAGTTCTGTCGATTTTATTCTTCACCTAAATTATCATTGAAAAGATCGTTTTTTATGATGAACAGTTTAATTATTGTCGTCTGAAGGGAGTGACCAAGAAAAGGACACCGTAAAGTGTAGGTGAAGCACAACAAACTACACTTTCAGAGAACTCGATGCTATTCAGAATAAATTCCTTGTGTCTGACAAGAAGGATGGATACTTCCATCCATTTCTTCAAGTCAGAAGAAGGAATTCTGAATGGTATCGGCTATTGAAAGGTTAAGTATACAAGCACTCAGCCAATGAAAGAAAGAGAACTAAAGACGGACAGAGACCGGAAAAATGAAAAAAAGATAGAATTTTTTATTTTTATGAAAAACTTTTATTCACACATTAACTTTAAAAAATGAATGTATTTTAAATTTGCAAAATATCATCATAGGGCTCCTGGTCTTCACAAATCGATTCCAGTAGAGGCTCCGCGAGAGACTCTTCATTTTGATTGATATCGGCGGAGAATTTAAGTTCTTGGAAATCTCTCCAATTTGCTTCGTAATGTTTAATTAAAAGAGACTCAACATCTTTCAGCTTTTCTTGCTTAATTCGAACGCCCACCGAAATTTTTTCTGGGCGAAACTGCGCTACTTTCATTTTGGGTTTCGCTACTTGCTTCCCAACACCACAATCTGATTTATATGATATCTCTCCCCTAACTAAAATGCCTTTGTTCCTTGATCGGGTAAAAACAAATCGTCTGCTTTTACTAAACTGAAAGTGTTACTGGCCTGGATGCTTGAATATACGACTCGATTCCTTTTTCCAATCTAGAATATAACAATTTTGGTCTCCAAGTTGGATTACCTTACCGTGTTCCTTGAAAATGCTTAAATATTCGTCGGGTTTCATTATGTCCTCCTTCCTTTTAACCGTCTTTTCAATCTGTGCAAATACCCTGCCGGGTGGTATATAAGAATGACCTGGTACCGGGAAAATTAATTTCATCTTTGAAATGTTTTTAAATGCTTCAAAACATAGCCAATAACTGCACGTACCGATCATCGTGGTATTCTTATTCTGGGCTGCACACCCACCACAAATTAATCTCAGAATTCTGGTAGACACAGATTTTTCTATATTTTTAAGGCGATGATGTACTTCTGAGGCAATCTGATTAGAGCCCTTAGCGTATTGATTTTCAGTCCAGACATATAAGAATACATTATCGTTGATTAAAGATGGTTTGGACGAACCTTGTACAACACCGAAGTTAAATAAATATAGTATTCGGCTATAGTATGCTGCCTAATCCTGAACTTTCGGGAGTATCATATTTTTTTGACAATCAAATGACACAATTTGAGTATATTCCTTTTCCACTTTCTCTAACCCAAATAAAGCAGATGCACGTTTCTTATGGACCCGTTGCAAAATTTGTATTTCGTTTGCTTTCTTTAAATTTATTGTCCTTTTGTGGAATTTAATCTGCTCAGGATGCATTAAGCACGTCGACCAAACGTCTTGAGAAGGAGTCTTGAAGCCAACCCCTAGATCAGGGTGCTTTTCACAGAACGTTTTGTACATTTTATTAATGGAAAGCTCAAATTGAAGTTACTGCCTTGCTTTAACTAACGATCTGCAGTAATGTACTTCTACAACCTTAAAACTTTTTACGAAATCTACAATGGCACTCTTTTGTTGGCAAACTTTTCCATTACGTGATCACCTCCACGATTCTCTTGTGGTATTGATACACTTTTAAAGCTTCTGCTTATCACACCTTTTACTCTAGATTTTCCAATTCGTAAGGTATTCAGAAAAGTCTGAAAACAAACTCGTACTAAGGATCCATTATCTCTTTTAATAAAATAAGAAGAAGAATAGTTTTTAAATGGACCTCCTTCCCTTTCCTCTATTTGTCCTTTCAGGCTTTGTGGTTTTCGTGTAAGCCAAAATAAATGTATCTTGATCTACTTTGCGAGATGATTTGTAAAAGATTTTTGAAAAATTAAAAAGTTCTCGTGATTGCAATGTGTGACACTGAAACGTTTTAGGTCCACGTCTGCAAATCTCTTTCTTCGGAAGGAGTTTTTGACGATGTCTGAAAAAAAAAGCCAATTTCAACATTACTGTTGACGAAAACTATATCTAAAATTCAAGAGCACAAAAAAGGTAAGTGTTTATATCTAAACAGCACAAAGGAGAATGTGTCGAAACGTGTCCACACTTAAGAAAATTTATTGAAGTATGATACCTATGTCGTTTGAAAAGTCTATTATAAGCCGATGTAATTTTCTCTGTGTGTAAATTTCTTTTTTGTTTCCGTATTTATACCTATAAGCATTACAGAAACAGAAAATAAAAAACCTATAGCGGCTTAAAATAAAAGCAGTAAACATGAAAAAAGCAGTTTTTTTTTCTACTTATATTTCCACCACTGTAATTTTTAAAAACGTTTCCAATTAGCGTTATTTAGAATTTTCTTGCTTGGTTTTTCCAAATTTTCACTCACAAATTCAATTTCCATTGTTTAACGAATCGCTTGCAAATTTACGCCTTTTATTAAAATACCACTGGTAAAATTCAATTTAACGCCACTAAAGTTTCCAAAGAAATGACTATTCTTGCTGTATTAGTAAACTCCCAATAAATTTTACAGTTATTACGGTATTTTCACATAAAACAAAAGCAAATACAAAAATATAAATTCTTGAGACATGGAAAAGACGGCTTTTGCAGTATGAAGGAAATTTTTCTACTTTATATTGTACTAGAGAAAGCTTAATTTGCAACACATTTCAGTTAGTGTGGTAAAGGCTTCGAATGCGATAAAAACACATATGGAATAAGTGGATTCTGCAATTAGTAGTAGATTTCAGTACAGTTTTGTATGGAACTGAGCAAGGTTTGAGGCGAAATTTTTAAATACGCTGTAAAGAATCAAGAGCTACATTTTGATATACAGTGGCAGACATTCGTATGTGCGCATCTGAAAATGTATCATATATTGTGGTCCCCACTGTAAAATATTTCTAAGAAATACTTTTTTCCCAATTTTTGGAATTGCCATGGATGAGTAATACCCGATAGTAAAACCGAATAAAAAAAAAGGAATAATGCTAATGAAGCTCAGTATGAGTTGCGACATTTTATACGCGAAATTTAAAGTTTTTCTTGCAAATTTTGTTTTAAATAGCATTAAAGTATTTTCATTAAAGGTTTGTGCGTAACATATTTTGCAATATAATTCAGTATGAGCGTTGTTTTTGCAGCAATGCCTTTGGGGAAGCGCTTAAATGAGGCGGAGCAGCTTGCTATCAATTTATTGAAAGAAGAAGACTACTCCAATAGGCAAATAGCTACTAAACTTGGTCGATCTGAATGTGCAATCAGGAATTTCTTAAAAAAAAAGGCAATGGCTATGGCGTTAAGGCTCCAACAAAGGGCAATACAAAATTATCCTTGCGTGACAAATGAAAAATCGGCTCTCTGCGAAACAAATTAAGGACAAATTAGAGCTTAATGTAACACACCGGCATATTGCGCGTGTTTTAAGGACTTCGCCAAATATAGCATGGACGAAACTAAAAGGAAAACCCCGATTAACTGCCGTTCACCGAGAGAAGAGATTACAATTCGCAAAAAAGTACATGTCTTGGACATCTGAATGGGAAAAAGGATTTTTTTCTGATGAAAAAAAAATTCAATTTGGATGGCCCAGACTGTTACAGTTGCTACTGGCATAATATGAAAAAAACACGACGTGGTCAGATCGAAACGTAATTTTGGCGGTGGAAGCGTTTTAGTTTGGAGTGCATTCTCCTGCAAAAAAAAGCTTCCAATCTGTTTTATAACTACTCGAATCAACTCCCAAATGTACACAGATCTCTTGGCAGACGTTTTAATCAGTCATCTCGATAGCTGCGACGAGGAAGTTGTAGTTTTCCAGCAGGATAATGCATCCATTCATGCTTCGAGGCAAAGCAAGGATTGGCTTTCTGATAAAAATATTCCTACGCTTGATTGGCCCGCTTGTAGTGTTGACTGTAATCCTATTGAGAACCTTTGGGGGTTTCTCGCTGGCAAGGTGTATGCAAATGGACGTCAGTTTGATAACGTAAATGCCTTAAAAACAGCCATTCGCACGTGCTGGTCCGAAATTGTCCCAGATATTCTAAATAATCTAACAAATTCAATGCCCAACCGAATATTTAGTGTCATTCAAAGTAAAGGAGGCCACACTAAGTATTAAATGAAAAAAGTGCCAAAAATATGAATTAATTAATTTGTTTTATTTAAAAGTGACAAGTGCGTGTTTTTTTTTTAAATAGACAATAAGAAAAATATTTTGCCAAAAACGGATTCAAATCATTTCTTACAAAAGAAAACATAATATATCTCTTTTAAAAGTATTGATTTTTTTTTTATTTCAAGAAATATGTCAAAAAAATGTAATGCGCTCATACGAATGTATCCCAGTTTGAGTTAAAAGTGGAGTGGATGGATTTGCTTTTATACGTCACAATTACATAGAACTTACTGAGTTAGTAAAATAAATTTGTTTCGTTAAAGGTAATATTGACAAGGTTCAAAATGAGCGAATCAAAAGAATCCTGAGCTGCTTTGGCTAAAAACATTAACTTAAATTAAGATATTAATAACACATCTACATGCATGAATTATATTCTTATAATTATTATAAACTTCCTTACAAAAGTGTACTTTAAAAATATAATTATGATTTACATGAATTTGAAAAACGCTTGTGTTTTGAATTTCAAGATACTGGATTCTATAACGAATTTTTAACTTGTACAAATGGCAAATATGATTTATGCAAGTATGTGTCTACAAATGACAAAGATGTTGCATGAAAAGTGGCGCGCGCACGCCATTTGTAGACACATATTTGACAAGGATCTTTTTGGCAAAGCATATTTTGGCAAACGACTTTTTTATCTTTGGTCTCTGTTGCTTTTGTAAAATGTCCTTTTGTGAAATGTACTTTATTGCAAACGTCCTTTTGGCAAATCTCATAGATCCCTTTCATGATCACCAAATTTATAAACAGAAAAAAAATATTGGGCGCAATTTCAATTGTGATATCCTGATAGGACAGCTTTAATTTTCATTCATATTATAGATTTTTAAAAAAATTGCGTTCATCCCTAATTTGATTTTATG
Organism: Dioctria rufipes; assembly: GCA_963924295.1. NCBI lineage: Eukaryota > Metazoa > Arthropoda > Insecta > Diptera > Asilidae > Dioctria > Dioctria rufipes. The sequence continues at coordinate 289,250,729 of OZ002741.1, read as the reverse complement.
TATGCTCCACAAATGGGATCCAATTCTATTTTTAAGTACAAGAAATTATTTAAATGCGGCTCAACATAAATAATAAAAGATTTCCCTCGTTTGAATATAATCGACCAGTCATGTATATTCACTAAAGAAAACTTTTGTTAATCGTATGTACCCCTCAAAAACCACAATTCTCTAAGCTAAAATGAAATCACTAATTATAACTGCCATAACGAGTTCACGAAAAATTATTTCTTCATATAAAAAATTAATTGAAATGAAAAAAAAAACTCTAAACAAAAAATGAAATAAAAAAAAACTCCTGGAATCTTACCCAACTCGCCCAACTTCCAATCCAGAATGTAGGTACACTCTTCTGTTCCTGTTTTTCCCTCCAAAATTTAGGATGAACTAAGTAGTGCTTAAAATAAAAGAGTTTTCATTTGGACGTATTCTTAATTGAAGCTCACTGCCCACTCACCTCATTTTCTTACTTTTTTAATGAGAAAAAACAATTTCCAGTCTAATAATTTTCTGAACAGCAATATAAAATTACTGTGGCTTGCTACATATACATATACGTGAATAACTTGCTTACTATAAACGTAATTAAAAACTTAAAATCAACATTCAAAATAATTTATATACGAATATCTGAAAATACTGACGATTTTTGATTTTCCGGGAAGAAAAAAAATCAATTTCCAGGTGTGACCTGGTTTTAAATGAAATCTCATTTAATTCTTTTAATTTTTTTTTGTTTTTTTTTTAAATCAGTCAAGTGTTAATGGCATATTTCTTGTATAAAGAAAGGTTTTCTATTATATTTAAAGAAAGGACAATTCTTGTATATTATCCTTTAAAAATATTTTGCTGACATCTACTGTTTACCCTTTTCAAAAATTTTAATGCTACTTCCTGTAAATTGTCGTCCAACCACTTCTTTTCTTTGCACCCGCATTCAGAAGGATGTGCGTATAATTAGTAAAAGGGTTCATTTTAATAGGCGAAGGATCAGAAAGGAAGAAAAGAATTATATGAAAAGACGCAGAATGGGGGAAAAAAAAACTGAGGCCATCCAGGAATTCTATACATAAAACAAGGGGTGAGTTGTGAAAATTTATATCTTGGCATTCCTTATCGCAATTTGCTGGGTTAATTTCGCGAAAGTTAATGTCAAGTTTCCAAGACTTTTTCCGTTTTCTGTCATCCCTCTTCAGCTCTGTCTATTTTTGCTGTTGTCGCGGTAAACGTGGCTGATATATGTATTCATTTCATCTGACAGGAACATTTGTTCTTGAAGGGATTTCATTGTGTTTTTATTTTTCAATGAGAGAGCAAATCACGCGAATAAATTCGGATACACCTGTACTCAAATATTCCATTTTTAAAGTAAATACCAACCCGTTGATATTTATGAAAACAATCGCTGAAGACTTTTTCTTTAGTCAAGCACATTTATGCAAATAAAATTGTTAAAAGGGTTACAAATTTATGAAGCGACCACATTGGCATGTTTTTCAAATATGATATAAGCGAAATTGGAAAATGTTGAGAATAATATTCAAATTAACAAAAATATTGACTGACAAAACATATGCATGGCATTTTGTTCGATAAAGAAAAAGTTTCTTTTCTGTATTCACCTTCTCAATGCAGCAAGTAGCTAATAATGTCATTGAAATAGGCATGTATTTAAAACCAATCTATATTAGGATTTTAAAGTACAACAGTAATGCTCTTTAATGCTTTTAAGCTGACGCTAATATTGAATAACTTATAATTATTATTTCTGTTGTTGCAATGTGGAAAGCCGTCTGTATGCTCGTCACATCCACCAGAGCTGTATGTAAATTTTATCAACCATTCCCATTTCAATTCCATTCCTTGGAATTAATATTCTTTAATTCCATTAATTTTCAATTAGGAATGGGAATAAACAATGGAATTAACATTCCTATAGTTCCCGATTTACAGTATTCGATATAGGAATTTCGCGTTTTTCTTATCTTGAAGAACTTATTGCTAATAGCCTCTTGGAAGAAGCATAAACCATTCTAAAATTGAGCATGCGCTTAACGGTTGTTTTAAAAAAAAAACGATTTCAGATATTTTTCTCAAACAAAATTTGCCTGTTTAGATTTAAAGACTTGAAATCTTTGTAAAGACAACCCCCACTCCCCACCCCCCACCACCAACATAGATGATTTTCTAATCATTTTGAATTTCGCTTAGTGTAAAAGGTTCTAATCAATTTGAGAGCGTTTTTATAGAAAATGAATTAAAACGGCATTGAGGAATTAAAATCGGATATTAGTTCATTCATAATTCCTTTTTAAACACTTTTCAATTCCATTGGCAATCTGTGGAATACATGAAAAACTTCAATTCAATAGATCCATTACTTAGAATTTTAATTCCAGTGGTTATTCCATTAGTGTGACAATTGAGAATTAGTGGAATTACAAAATGTTAATTCGAAGGAAAGGGAATTAGATGGCAGTGAATTCTACAAGGAATGATTATTCTACAGTTTTGTTTTACCCTAGGGCGAAAACATTAGCTCTTCCAAAAAGTCAGTTTTGGATGGCAGCATTTATGTCTTGTGATATCGTTCTTCTTCAGGTACTCCTAGGTCTTTCAATTCGACAAGTTTTTTATGGTTTGTTGTGATCATTTAGCAATATAGCTAAATATTTCCAGCTCCAATTAATTTATTTTTAATTTGTAAGCCCTTCTGCCCTGATCAAAATCTCCTTAAGGTATTTTGTAGAACACTCGTAATATCTCCAATCTGACAGAAACATATTTACAAATATCTGCAAATATCGTCGTGTCATAGATTGAATGTCCTGATTTGTTTATACTGGACCTGATGTCTCCTCCTTTTCTATCTGATTCGGTAATAGAAGCAATAGAGCAGGAGGTGATATTAATTACCCAACAAACAAAAAATTGTATGACAGGGGTGGGGGGAAATATCAACCGTTTAGGAGTTAAGAAACAAGCTAGTTTTTCACAAAACACCCTGTATCTTAAGAAGTACAGGGCATACGGTCACATTTAACTTATCAATGGGCCCTATTTTGTAATATTTCATAAAATATTATTTTATATTATTTTGTGGCGATAAAATCCCTTCTTCATAAAATGAAAATGAAATATTTTAAAAATTCGTATTATGTCGTAATTCCATAAAATTATTTTATGAATTCTTCTATAAACACGTAACATAAAATATTTAGTACATTCCGCTATGTTTTATATTACTTTTTGAACAGCTGGTCAATTGACATTTGCGTGATACTCTATCAAATCATCCACTAAATAATTATTTATGAAAGCTCAGTTGCATTCTTAATAGCACTTAAGATACTTGACTGTAAAAGTGCTAAAATATGAAAACTCCTGACTGGAGTTTGATACGAGCAATGTCCGTAGAAATGCAAAGCAGCAGAAAGACAACCATTCTGTTCACTTTGAGATTCCTAATTCTTTCCGGTATGAGGCTCTAGTTACTCGATAAGTGTTTCTTACAACGAAACATTTTGGCTATAAATTAGAATTATTCATAAGTTTGCAAAATTAGTTTACAAATCACAATATAAGAAATTTATTAATTATCCAGTCGGAAAAACTTTTGAAGCCTAAGGTTGGGCAACTCACATGGATCGTAGAAATCACGAAGATATCGTATCCTATGATCTCTTCTGCATAAAATTAAAACCTTGACAAATATAATCAACTTTTTATATTTTACCATACCGCACCAAGTGCAAATTTCTACAATTTCTGACAAAATTGTAATTTTTATGTATAGCGGTGGACATTTTAGTTTTTAATTAAAACTACTTTCGCACAACAAATATTAATTGATGTACATATGTCATTTTCCTAAAATGTGTCAAAATACCTTTAAATTGTGCTGCTTAGGTTCTTTTATGTAATGCTCTATAACAGGGAATATTTTATGTTACGATGCATAAAATAAAATAAAATTTCTGGTACAGAATAGGATTTTAGGGAATTATTTTATTTTAAGGTATAACATAACATAAAATGATAAAATTTTACCGACAGAATAGGACCCAATGTATGCAGAACTTCATAAGCTTTCCAACGACTGCTCCACTAGACCCATACCACTCTCCTCTCAAGAGTTATGCTTGTCTAACTAAAAATGTCGGACTTTCATACCTTTTTTTACCTCTATTTTTTTTTTTTTTTTGCAAAACAGGCGTTAACATAACTTCTTTTATAAAAAATATTAACTGTAGACTCTTCTCTTTAATTTGAGCTACCATTTGTGCTATCTGCAGCCGATAAAGAGTTATTAGCTCAAAACCTATTCTGAAAACTATTCTCAAACCTAAATTTGTTCGATTAGTGACTGAAAACACGTCATTTTATTTGCTAATTACGGTGTGACCTGAATAATTGGTTAACAGATGTAGATAGCACATAGGGTATAGTAGGTCAAATTAAAGAGAAGAGTCTACAGTTTATAGTTTTTGTTTACACCCCCGTAATTCCTGAGAGGAGGACGTATGGCGCTGCTTGAGCAGTTATTCGAGAGGCCCTGAAGTTTTGCATACAATGAGCTCTTAATTGTGACCGTGCGCTCAGTACTTATTAAAATACAGGATGTTTTTTGAAAAAAATTTTTTTTTTTTTTTAATAACCCTGTAACTCCTAAACGATTGATATTTTCCCTTCCCCCTGCCATACGTTTTTTTTTGTCTAGGTCAGTACTATCACTTCCTTTTCTATTGACCTGTTAAGGGGAAACAACCTGTATAAGTGGTATATAGTTTACAGTGATTGACCGCAATATAGATAAATTTTTGGGTGACGCTTTTGGTATAAATTTGAAGTGATTCAATCTAAATTTAGTTTATTAGAAACTTTTGTTTCATTTCGATGCTCCTCACTCACATGTTGAATTACTCTGAATAGGAATGGATTTTAATTATTCATACGGACATGATTCAGGGATTTTTGTAAAAGATTCAATAACACCTTAAGGTAAGGCCGCTTAAACATGCTCAAAGCATATCAGATTTTTGCTTAACTTTAGATTAAGTTTTTCGTCCTTGGATAAACCACTCTCTCAAGTAATTGGATCAAAATGCAGCTATTATTAATTTATTTATTTATTTTAAAAAGTTTAAGCGATAGTATAACAGACTTAATGCAAATCCTTTGACATAAGTACTACCGGGAAAATTTAAAAGCAAGACCGTTATTTTTATATTTTCAATAATTAATGTGAGTTAAGAGCTATAAATAGGAGTAACTGGGAATAATATATATAGTTAAATTGAAAAAAAACATCATTTTTTTTTTTTGCGAGAAACGGAAAGATGAACAATTTCAGGGAGGAAGAGAGTTAGTTTTTATTCAAACTAGAACGCTTTGAGGAAGAAAATACTATTCCCGAAAAGGTCAATTGGATTAAATATATTATTGTGTTGTTTCTGGATTCTATATAGAAGTGATTGGTCTTCAGTGTTTGTTTGGTGGGACGTTACAGCCTCATTTGGCATTAATATCTGCGCTATCTATAAGGTTGCAAATAATTTTTAGGAAGAATAATTCGTCAATATAAGCTCGGCGATTTTCGAGGCTTAACAATGATTCCAAATTAAAGAGCAGTATTTAAGGTACTTCTGACCAAGAAATTATAAAGAGTCAAAAATGAATGTGGTATTTTGAAAGACTTTCAGCTACTGAAAAATTAAACCTAATAATTGAAAAGGTCGCCATATTATTGTATTAATATGCCTATCAAATAATAATTTGGCATCGAAGGTAACTATATTTAAAGGAAGTCTATTTATTGTACACCAATCATGAAGTTTATTTAAATCATTTTGTAATATTAAGCGATCATTCATAGAGTAAATAATTTTAAAGATTTTGGTATCATCTGTATACAATAGGCATGGAGATTTTATTGTTAATGGAAGATCAGTAATAAAGAGTAAGAAAATGAGGGGGCCAAGCGCTGTTCCTTGGGGTACACAAGATGTTTGGGTGAAGGTATATGATTTAAATCCATTAAGAACTACAGACAAGCTCCGGTTTTATTGTATGAGTCAAACCAGTGAACTGAATTTGTATGGACGCGGAGTCTACAAAATTTTTTTAAGATAAGCAAACAATCCAAATTATTAGGCCGATTTCCTATTGAATATTCTTTCAATATTGAATTCCATGCTAAATAAGAAATTTATAGATGAAATATGTATGTATAGAATATGTGTAAAAGCGGTTGGCCTTTTAAAAATAAAAAGTAAAAATGCCAGAATTGGCCTAAGACCAATTCTTATAATACCGTAGATGAAAGTCCGTATGAAATTTTTTATGGTCACCCATCTGTGCAATTTTGATTTTTTGCATATATTTCCACAACGGTTCGTTGGACAGAAAAAATGATTATAAGCAATTTATAGGATTTCATATTGTTAACAAGTTTTTCTTACCATAAAAATGTCTAGAACTGACCGTTTTCACAGTATACGTAAAAAAACAAAATTTTTCTATGGCACCAAAAAGAAGAGGGGGATATAGTCCATTTTTGAATTTTTTTGCTATTACTATAAAAACACCATGTACCAAATTTCAGCTCTCTGTGTTGTCGCGTTCTCAGGCAGTGTCCAAATACATAGTGGAAAACGAAAGTTTTGTATGGCAACCCCACGAAGGAGTTGCTCGATTTGTCTCATTTTCGAACTTAATTTTACTTTTATTTTTAATTCTGTGTACAAAATTTCAGCTTTCTAAGTATACGCGTTCTCGAGTTATCGTGCATACAGACGGACGGCCGGATGAACGGACCATCATTATTTCGAGGTATTACAAACGGAGTAACAAACTTAGTATACCCTTTAGATTTCATCTAGGGTATAAAAACAGGGTTTCTCTGTGGAAACAGTATCCGAGAGACCAAGAATTTTACTTACACAGCTGTAACAAGAGTAAGGCAAGTGAGGTAGAAGTCAAAGCGGAGGGTGTCGCCCGTTGAAAAAAAAATTTTTTTGGGGACGACAAAAATAATATTAACAACATTTGCCTTTGACAAATATAAATTATTTTTGATTTTTAACAATTAAATCAATTTTTTGTTCTCGATTTGAATTTACCCGCTTGCCAAGTCTGAGGTTGATTCATGATCTTGACATGGAAGAAATTTTTGCCAGTGCTGCAAAATTTGCTGAAGATATGGTTATTGCAGCAAGCATTAAAGTAACAACAAAAAAGAAGCGGCTCGAACTTTTTAAATCAGAAAATGATGAGTGATCTCAATATTGCCACAAAACAAAAGCTTCGTACACCAATTTTTCAATCGATTGATGTTCTTTTATTCTAATTGACGAGGAGGTATGAAATATTGGAACAAGTGACCGAAGAATATCGATTCATTTCTGACGATCTTCTTAGCAAAATCGACGCTGATAGTCTGAGAAAAACCGCTTTTGGATTTGCTTCAATCAATTCACGACTATAATGTCCAACAATTCTATCTGGATATTGAAATTTCGCTTCGGGTTTTTCTGACATTACAAAAAATGATAGATTTGAACGGAGTTTCAGGAAATTGAAATTAATAAAAAATTACATCTAATCTACAATAGGTCAAGAAAGATTGTCGAATGTGGCTGTTTTAGCAGCCGAAAAAGTAAAGACAAGCACTACGAATTTCGAGAATATAAACAAATTCATGGCGAAAAGAGCTCGACGGACTTTTATCTATAAAATCTTGCAAATATTTCTATCAAACTGATTCTCTCAATGTTTCGAAATGTACTTTACTCGAAAAAAAATTAATATCAACTAACAATTTTATGTGCAATAAATATTATTTACAATTCTACTCATGATCAATTGTTGCTCAACTTTGTTCAGTAAGTTGATAAATCACGTCAGAATAGTTAAAGTTAAATAAGGTTAAGTTATTTTATATATAGGTCTATCTTGTCAAAAGTCTTAGAAAACTTTTGTGTTATACAGCGTGTCCCGTATGCTCAGGCCAGCAAAAAATTGGACTAAGTGTGGGCGGGAGAGAGCCCGAGTTAAAGAGACCTAAAGATATTAGGGTATGCTTTTATAGAGCAAAAATCAAAAAACAATAATAAAAAAAAAATAGAAAAACTTCCAAAAGCGACATCTTATAGGAAATAGCCGAAATGTGAAATTTAAGAATTATTTTTGGTCATCATTGTTTCGCTGTGTTCAGTTTGAAAGGGATCTTCTGAAAGCAGCTCGCTTTTTTGTAGACATCCTTTCTATTTTTTTTTTGTTTTTTATTTTTGCGAATTAATTAATTATTTGGACAATTTCATTTTCATATTTTAGCTTTAACTTAGCTCTCTTCAATTAATTTATAAGTTTAGAAATTAAATTTGGCTGCCAAGTCTAAACTGGTAGAAGTTGAACGATGTGGGAAAAAACCGTGTTGGTAGTTACTTATTAAGTGTTTAACTTGGGAGAAGAGCTGATCGTAAATGATCTTTTCAAAACCTAGTGATAAGCTATTTGATTTACTTATTGGGCGATAATTGGTAATTAATTTTGGGTCGCCTACTTTAAATATTGGGTTAATGAATGAGTTTTTGAACTTGCGTGGAAAAATGCCTTCGGATATGGACGTATTGAAAAGGTGTGAAATGGGCGTTGACAAATTATGTGCACAATATTTCAGGATATGTTTCGTATTCCGTCCGTTTGATATAGATACGTATTTATTCAGGTATAATCAGCACTGAAAAAATTACGTTTCAAGATTACGTTCGTATAAACAAATCACAACATATTAAATTTTACAGATATATCAAGTGGTGGATGATGGGGGTCTACTTTTGAGATAGGTGTTAAGGAACGTTCTATTTTTATGTCAGCGTTACTGAGATTGGACCACACCAGTTCGAGTAATCTGTTGTTTATATTTGTGTGCGAATTGTGCTGTTCTAGAAAAGTAAAAGACATATCATCTAACAGAGTTGAGGAAATTTTGTTTAAGCTACTAATATTCATCATGAAAAGAGTATTTGCATCTAAATGCCAATCCATGGAGGGAACATTAAAATCTCCTAACACAATGATTTTTGAATTAGGCTCGGCCTTTTGAGAAACGACAGTAATGGTATCCATATTTTTCTCGTATGTATAGAGGCAACAAATATAATGGGTGCATTTTCAATTTAAATTTTAACCCAAACTATCTCAAACTAATTGGATCGAAGCACTTCTGCACGGCAATTAAGCATCCACCACCAATACTATCATATCTAAACACAACATATCGATTATCGAAGATCTCACCACTATTAATTCCGGGATGTAAAATAAAATTCGATTAGACAATTCACCTCTTAGTTATTACTAAGTAAACTAAGTCTAACCTCCTCGTTTTTTGTCCTAATTCCTCGTATATTTTGATAATATAATATTAATGGTTTGTATTGGATTCGCGAGTAATGTAATCAAAACTATCTTCATTTTTTATCATACATACTGAAGAATTATTATTTAATTTCATATAAATTTTTCCGTTTTTCACCCAAGTGTATTTAGAACATTCTATTTCTAACTTAAATTTTTTAGCTTGGTATAGTAACCTACGATTAGTACTACAAAAATGGTGATTAATAGCTACTGCTGGAGCACTATTTGTGTTATCCTCACTAGTCCTGTTTCTTCTGGAATATCTTTCACTTATTTGAAATTGCAAAAACATATAGATCAAATTGCTTTCTTGAGTATAGCCTAACATTAACTATTACATCGAAGTTTTTGTTTCAATGAAAAATTCCTCCCGAAACATTCTATGGATTCTCTTTCATTAAAATATTTTGCTGAGGATAATTTACGTCTTATGCAAAATTTTGCTTAACAATTCACAAGAAAAAACTTAATTAAAAACTAAAGAATAATAATTCACAAAACTACTCATTCAAAAGATTTACTAACTTCCGGTTTCCAGAATAAAATGAAATTTTCGAATATAATTTTATGCTCCAGTTGCATATGAGAGCAATTCCCTGTTTTAGTCACCAAAATGAAATGGTAGCAGAGTTAATAATCCCAAACTCGGTCACCAAATGCACTAAGTTTAATTAAACCAAAGGCAAATACGTTCTAGCAGCTGGACAATTCACTTATTGCTGTACAATTTATATTTACATGTAATTTATAAGCATTCGGTATAAACTGAATTAGCACCAAATATCCAGTAGCTTTAATGTTTCGGGAACTGAATCAATTATTAAAATATTTGCAGTGGATTACAAGCGGTCGTTCTTGGTAATGAGGAACTTTATAGACTTTAATTTAAGTTATTTAGAAGATTTTCCTTCACTAATTTCAATAAGGTTTGTTAAAGGTTAGGGATTCCTGTTATCTTTTTAAAAGTTTGAATGAACTACATGAACTAATTTTCTTTACTATATTATATTATATTACATTAAATTGAGAATTTATCCCTTAGTTTCGATATGTTTTTAATATTTGTAGGATAGGATAGGATAGGATAGGTAGACTGTTTTCAAGTTGCTTGTGTGAATTTAAATTCTTTCGAGGTGTATATAAAACATTTCATGTATATAAGATAATAAAATATTTTCAAAGTATATGCTTGAATCAATCTTGATGACACTATTCTGCAATCATTTCAGACACAAAATTTTTCGTAGGCTAGACGATCGTTTGAGAGCTGTTAAATGTCAATCCGTACCCTTTATGAAAGGAAATAGCAAAAAGTAGTAACAAGTTGCAAAGCCGGGACTGTATAGAGGATGCTTTTACAGAATTTAGATACTCCGAGATACGTTCCCTGTTTTTACACACCCTTTGAAAAACATCTGACAAACAATTGGATCGTCTGGGAGGACCCTCTGTCACTTTCATCGTCAAAAAACTGTTTTAGTTTTTGCGACCACCGCTGTGGAGCTAATCCATAATTGAAATAAAAAAAATCATGACTCGAAAATTTTCCCGTATTATTTCCATTTTTTTAGCGAAATACTTGTTTTGACCGATTTGATAAAAATGAAACCAAGCATCTTTCTCTTTTATCTGACGAAACGGTCAAAAGATAAAAATTGTCAAAAATCAGAAAATAATAATAAAACTTCCAAAAGCGACATCTTGCAGGAAATAGCCCAAATGCGAGATTTAAGAATTATTTTGGGCCATCATTGTTTCGCTGTATTCAATTTGAAAGGGATCTTCTGAAAGCAGCTCGATTTTTTGCAGACATCCTTTCTATTTTTTTGTTTTCGTGTATTAATTAATTATTTAGACAATTTCATTTTCGTATTTTAGCTCTTAGCTCTCTTCAATTAAATTATAGAAATTAAATTTGGCTGCCAAGGATATAAGGAATACATTTCTGTTCTGTTATACAGGGTATCCCGTATACTCAGGCCAGCAAAACATTGGATTAAGGGGGGGGGGGTCTGAGTTAAGAGATCTAAAGATATTTGGGTATGCTTTTATAGATCAAACAGTAAGTTACTTCTGAACGTTATACCCTATCATAATGGTTTAAAATTTGTTAAATTTTGCAAAAAAATGCAAGTGCTGGTTTTTATGTCATCTGTGTCCACGAAGCTTTGCTGGAGCAGCATGACGAAACGTTTTACGGTAGGTGGGGCACCACTTGTCCAGCGCCGTAAGTCACTTAGTTTATTAGTTTGTTAGTTTTGTTAGGGTCTTGCTGCCATCCTTATGGGGCACTGCTGGCCTGCGTAGCAGGACAGCTCGTTAGGTTTTGATACGAATTTTTACTACGTTGTGTGATAATATGTTTTAACAAAAAAATTTTGGAGTTTTATTTAGGGGAAATGGCCGTGTAGGCCCCTATTTGGCTTTATTTAACCAGTTTCGCAGCAGCCACAGAGCTCATCAGAAGTTTTCTACACTAGCATACGTTCAGTATTCTATTAGTATACGTCAGATTTTTATTTTCTAGCTGAACCCTATTTCATTACCTTGTGCAATGTCATTCTTGTCATTGCACATGATTTTGAACACGCACATATGTGGCTACTTTATACTCTTGGCGTGACTCCCTTCTTCGGGTCGTCGTTCGCCAAGGATGAATCTAAACTATTTCTTATTTAAAGGGTCATTCATGAAATTACCATGAGGTACAAATATCTATTTGTCAAAATAAATATATATATAAATAAATAAGAAATGAATAAAATAGAGTAAAAATTAACAAAAATATAAATAAAAAATATAAGAATAAAACAAAAATATATGTATTATATAATAGAAGTCTGTTTATCCTATTACTTACCCATATCCATATTTTCACTCTTATTACCTATGCTCCTATTATTATTCTTCCGCGAATAGAATAAAGTTTGCATGTGCAATTTGTACTCTAATGTCAACAAGGAATATCACAACTACAGTTGATGTAAATAATTGTCAAAATCACACCAACCAAAGCTCATTCTTACTTCAGTGATGGTATCAATGTTCAACTTTTAAACTCTGTGTTTGGATAGAGAGGTTGATAACCTAAGGGTTCTCTAGAACTTAGGCCTAAACAAGGTCCATTATTTTCCGAGTGCTCATAAATTCCAGCCAGACACGCTCAGAAAGTTTAGGATTGGCCTCCTGAACTCCATATCAGTTTCATACAGTTGTGATATTTTTACTTCTTTTTCCTTGATGGTCATCATGGTGAAATGAGTTTTATGTTAATATTTAATCACAAGGTTAAATTATACTGGCAGGGTGCTGCCAAACTTACGGTTTCTATGGCTAAAGAGCCACCGCCGTGGTGGTTTACTATTATTCTTCGTTTTTTACGTTGATGCTTATATGGCTGGGTGTGCCAAATCTTACCGATATTGGTGATTTAAAGCAGAGTATGCCGATTTGTATTACATTAATGGAAGGATATGCCGCTGTTATTTATTAAGGTAATTTGCGTATGTTGCAAATTCTTCTTAATGTCGAGCAATTTTGTTTATTTTTCTTGTCTGTGGTCATGGCTATACAATACATGGTTAAGGCATGTAACATTATCTGTATGGAGTGACTACAAATTAAATTAAAAGAAAGGAATCTGTAATGCCCACTAGAGAGAGCCAGACAGTGACCAAGAAAGTGAGTATCATTTCGGATTACTCTGCATACAGGATTGTCAGTAAGTCCCATCCTGTGTAGGTCACCTTCGTGAAAGATTTGACACGGGCGTTCTCAGAGTTGAGTTGTTAGTCCCAGCAGCTTTTTCGTTGAATTTGGGTAAGGTTTACCCTAGAGTTCCTTTCTATTTCTACCATATGACCAAAGACCGCTGTGTCAACACTCGGCCCATGCCAGAATTCCGTATTTATGTACAATCCTGATTGTGGAGACGAACCAAGACGTGCGACCACTTTTACATTTCTGCTTACATTGCTGTGACATTAAAAGAGAATTCAAGGTGATCGTACACACCAGTACCAGCTTGGCGGTTGTTTAGATACGACTTTGACAGCCGCTTGACTTTCCGAGCAGATATCAATCTCCTTATTCTCAGTGTATGAGCTGAGGAGATCCAGCCATTTCCAATCGAGATTCTTCGCTGAAAAGGCCTGCTGCGGTGTTTCATTTCAATTTGGAGTTGCCTGTGTAGATAATACGATATCGCACTGCAAATATTCATAAATGAATTTGTGTGAAGCTCCTGTTTCAAGATGAATCCAGCTCTAGTTGTAATTACAGTCTTGGAGCTGCGATTGAATCATCTTTATTGATGTAAATTCTATCTCTATGCTTTGTGTTTTGTTAAATTATTAATAAAGAAAAGCATTTAATGACCCAGTTATAAGCTATAAATTGCGGATCCCACCATAAATTTTGCTGACAATACTATTCTAATTTGAGCACACCTGGTTAGTTTTCTATTAAACGCAACTCTAGGGCTTGTAACCTATAACCAGTAATTACGAAACAGGTGAATAAAAGTGGATGTTTTTTTAAAATTCAATAAAGAAAGAATTATGTTCCATACGATGTTGTCTTCTCCATGAACGAGTAAGAAAAAACTCTACGTATTGTCCTAGTGCCACTGCGGTAACGAGTTAAAAACAAAAATTCAGTGAACGTAGGATTATCCGAATGATAAGATTTTCTTCAATATCTCCAAAATCCTTTACATTATTTGAATGAATATTCTCTACATTGGGTCACATTATTATCAATAAGTTTTGTAAGAAAACAAAGTGCGCTTTGGAAAATTTGGTGAAAGGAGAAGTAAAATAAAATTCTCATTTTTCTCACACGCATCAGATAATTCAGTATGAGTAAAACCCATTTAATCTTCTGAGTTGATTTGCGAAAAAAAGAAAAAATTCAAACCCTATTTGAAAATTTTAAAGGCAGAAAATGTGGAAGTGCAGATTACATGCAATAAAAAATAGTGGCAAATGAAGCATTTAATTTGTTCTCTAAAAAAAAAAAATTAGAAGGGGCGGAACTTTCATATTTTACTCTCATATGGTTTTCCCGCGCTTTTTGCGAAACTCATGTTTACCGAAATATCGAGAGATTTTCATGTTATCCAAATTGTAAGCCATGTTGTTTCTGTTGCCCTATCATATTTGAATAGCCCGTGCTAATATGTTTCAATTGCCAATATCTGCGATTTTCTGCTTTTATTCGTAAAATTTTCAAAGAGAGTTTGAATTTATTTTTTCCTTCTTTTCTTTCTGCCTTTTAGCATAATGAAAAACAGGTTTTCTAACTGCTAAGCACACGGAGAGATCAACGTGAGGGTATACATACAAAAAAAAACCGTGTGTTTCAATTCATGATGAAAATTGTTTGTGCGCCCAGTTGTAAAGCGGCCCATACACGGCGAACATGTTATCCAACTTGGTGTACCACACATGAAAGCTTTTTCTCCACACACTGTCCAACATGCTGTCCAACATTAGGATATGAACATATATCAAGATCTGCTAGAACTATTAATTGTTATCATTTCTTTAATAGAGTTCAACCAAGAATGACGAATGCTCGACAAACATCGCCCTACACAGTTCTATATGTTGTCAAACACGTAGCACTGCCACTAAAAATGAAATTAATTTGATTTTCGTCCAACCGCTTGACATATTGCATGTCACACCACAAGCATGCTCACACACGGTCAAATCTGCGTGACAACATCGTTGTCCAACTCGAGTTGGCCAACATGTGTGACTGTGTATGGCCCCCTTTACATCTATTTCAACAATATTTTAAGACATTAACGAAAATTCATTGCCGTTGGAGTTTCCAAACTGATCTACGCACACAGAAACTTAGTACTCGCTCATATAAGTAATAAAACAGCTTCTTAAGTCCCATTCTCTGCCCTAAATTGGGCTACATAAGAAGGAGTTCTAAAAGAGTGCTAATAAAACCAATTTTAGTACGATATATCTATATACTCTCAAGCATAAATTCACGTAGATCAGGGGCTAACTTATTGTTATAATAACATTTGTTGTAAACTTCTCGAAGAAAATAATACGTAATTTTTCAGCATTGTAGAAGGCTAAGCAGGTAGACTTTTTTTGATTGAGCAAGAGTCGGTTAATCAATGCAATTTGATATGTGCTTAAGATCACTATTAATGCTAGTAATACAGTCCTTGTTTAATCCAATACATAGGTCTGAAGTCTGCAAAATAGATCTGCACTTTATGGGCTTATACGCACACGTAAAGTTGCATAATTAATATATACGAAAAATCGTCGATAAAAAAGGTGAAAAGTAGCGCACCTATACGAGAACCTTGTAGAACTTAATAAAAAAAAAGAAATGCTTGTGTAAAAAAACAAATCAAAACTTAACCCAATGTGTCTAAATGGAACAGGCTGCGGGGGACTTGTTAGTATATCTGCCTATCTTCTCTATGGCTGATGTGGTGAGGTGGTGAAGGGGAAATAGATTTAGTTGTCCTTTAATGGAGGGATTTATATAGTTTCTATAAAAATGCAAATAAATTGAAAATTTTGTTAGCTCCATGCCATGTTGTCATTATTACATTGATGATGCCAATGGCACTTCTAATAAGTTAGAAAATATAATTGCATATTGTTGCTGTAATTTCATTCAAATAAACTAATAATTTTTCTGGAATTTCCTTGGATATTTTCCGTCCGCTATGAAAATTCCGACTCTTGTAAGTGTGTGGTATAATCTGCTAATAAATTGAGTTTCTATCGTATTTGATACCGGAGACAAACTTGCAATTTCAATATTGAGACACACTTGTGGTTTACGTTACTGAGAATTAATTACAGCTTACATTTGTTTTGTCATTTAATTTGTCACTTGACTTAAGAAAGTTCCGCGACGTACAAAATGCGAGCAAATATTGTGAAATTACTTGTATACATGGAAATTAAAAACGAAATAGACACTTCAACTTGTCAAAAGTCAAATATTAAATGTCAAAAAAGGTGCAGCCAACATTGCAGCATAAAATTCGGTTCTAAAATGTTCGTGTATTTAATGATAATGGTTTATACTTAGGGTCAGATGGTAATAAACTCTCTATACAGCGAAATTTTTCCCAATTTCAATATTGAGTTCCAATGGCCAGACATGGAGTGAATCCAACACATATTAGATAGATTCAGGCAATGCTTTTTAAGAGGATAATAAAGACGCAGCTCTCTGGTGAGACCCTGGAGGTACATACCACCAGACGTTGTCCCCAAGGCGGATTACTATATCCTCTGCGGTGGTCTATGGTAGTTGACATGCTTTTCGTTCAGCTAAGCAACCAAGGTGTTGAGTCTCAAGGTTATGCCGATGATCTTATAATCATTATCAGAGGTAAATATGAGCGCTTGCTTTCTAGAAAGCTTAAAGAAGCCCTAAGTTTTTTTCAAGACTGGTGTGCCGCACAAAAGCTATCAGTCAATTCCAACAAAACAACAATTATTCCCCTAACGAAAAGAAGAAAAATTAGACACATAATAAGCCCTATCCTATTTGGTAAGGAGATTTCAATGTCCAAAGAAGTCAAATATCTCGGATTAAATCTTCATGATAATCTGAATTGGAATAATGACATTGATAAGACAGTCCAGAAAGTTACACTAATGCTGTGGAACTGCAGAAAACTGGCTGGCTCAATATGCGGACTTAAGCTGAATATCATGATTTGGCTATACAAATCAGTAGTCAGACCCATGGTCATCTATGCTGCAGCAGTATGGGGGAATAAATGGACACAAAAGACAACCACCAGGAAGCTAAATAAGCTCCAAGGGCTGGCTTGTCTAACTGTAACTGGTGCCATGCGCACAACATCCACCGGCGCTCTAGAAACACTATTAAATTTACCGGCACTCTAACACATGGTTGCAAAATAGGCTGGACTCATGGTGTACAGAGCCCGAACAGATGGCTATAGTGAATGGGACTCAGAAAGTCTATGGTGCATAGAATTGCAGCAAATCCAATAATGGATATGATGTCAGACAAAATGGTCGTTGAGCACAACCTCCGTCTGCCCTTCAAGATAATACTACTAGATAGGGAAGAAACAGATTTAAATCTAGTAAAGCAAGCCCCAATCTGGTACACCGACTGTTCTAAAACCGAGAAAGGAGTAGGAGTAAGAATATATGTGGTTAAGCGAAGAGCTAACATCTATCAAAGCCTAGGAAAATATGCTCTAAAATCCAATGTCCGGCATACTGAGTATACAGCGAGCATATACCGAGCTGTTTGTCAGTATATACAGACAGATTTGCGGTTTAGCGCAAATTGGTATATTGAAATTTCAAGTCTATCTCCGGTATTACATTGTTTAGTTTGTTTCCTTGTTATAATTTTTTTTTTGTTTTTTTTTTTTTTTGTTCAAGAAATTATTTCTAAATTATTACTGAAAGGTGAACAGAATTATAAAAATTCATAATAATTTAAATTCTAAAAAAAACTAAATCTAAATGAACTGAGACACAACTCTGTAAAAAATTTTATGCAGCATTAAGATTATATCGCCCATCATCATTAAATTGTTAAGGCTTATCACCGCAAGCAATCCATAACTTTACACGCTTGAAATAGATTAGCAGGTATCTAAGAGACATTTAAAATATGAATGCGTCATAGATGTTCCATTCATAAATAATATCTGTATGTATTCTTGTCAAGCTGTGAGTCAAGTTAAAATATCTTAGATGTCAAAGTGATTTAGAAATGTGTGCTTAAGAGCTAATTTTCAACCGAACTAATTAGAAGCCCCAGAAGGAATGTCAATAATGAATTAACATGATGAACACTTTCTTGACTTCTGTGAGGTATTTTGATAATGTCATGTCACAGAAGCGTACATAACTGCCATCTAGAAAGTTTTACATTATTAAGTATGTAGTTGTAATTAATTATGAAAACTGACAAGTTTTACATTTAAATCTCATGGAGTGTGTGTGTGTGTGTTTAAACACGTAATAAAGTAAATGAAGACAACAATGTAATTTCATGATTTTACCTCACTTAAACAGATATGAGATAAGTTATTAGTTTCATATTATTTGTGGTGTAAGATTGTCTTGCAAAGCATTTTCCATCGAAAAGTGGTTTTCCTTAAGGACAGATTAAAGTCCTTTGTTATCATGATTTACAATTGTTCCTGGAAATGTAGTAAGTACCTCTACCAACGTTCTGTTGTGATGCTTTTTTGTTGTTGTTTCACGTAATCAGATACTTAACAAATGCAACGAATTCGAGTTTGTAAATTGCTAGTAAAATCATAATTCATGGTTTAAATAGGCACTTTTTGTTAAGTAGTTTCTTGCAAGCGCCCATCTATTAGGTATGGAATCAACAATGAAATTTCAAAAAAATGAGCAACAGCAAAACAATGGAAGCGGTGATAAGCAATTTCTCAGATTAAGCTTATGCTCCAATAATTTGTTCGTTTACATAGTTCATCGAGAATTACTAAGAATGAAAATAATCTGTCAAAATAAACATGTAATTGTACTCCATTTTTGTAATTATACCGATTCTGACCCGTATCTGCAGCTATCCCAGTAAATATATTAGAATATGTAAATAAATAAGAAAAATAACAAATAGTGGAAAGTGGGGTAAGACAGTGGGGCGATATAAGATGAGTGTAGGTTCGATTCCCGTCCGCGGGAAAAATAAACTCTCACGATTTGTCCATCCTTTTACAATTATTATGATTATTTCTGTTAAGTTGCAAGGAATCGGTGGTATGTATAAGAGATGGACTAATAGAATGAAGCAGGGGAAATGGTCATATTACTACCAATTTAATGTATTTACAAAAAAAAAAACATTAAAATAGTTTATCTAAAGGCTGACGAATCCAAAGTTTAGAAAGCTTGTATATCAGTTGGCAGTCGGCAACAGCAAACAGGGCACGAAGTGTTCCGTATCATCGTACAAAATTTAAAAATATTTACTTCTTTTTTCTTCAAATGAGAGTGCGCGTTATTTGAAAGAATAATGCTGCCATTTGAAAAAAAAAAAATAGTAATGTCATTTGAATAAATAATACCTACTTATGATAACAATAATGAATGAGAATAAAACGAGAAAAAACACACCGAAAATGCACGTTTCTTGTATGGGGGCCAATTTTAATTTTTAATTTTATTTTATTTTTATTATTTGTTGCTATATCGGCAATAGAAGGAGCTGAGTGGTGTGAATTTGGATGTATAACTCTAGAAATTAATATTCTTTAGTTAGTTCAGGAAATTCATACTATTCTCAAAAGCATCTAGTTAGTACTATATATTTTCGACGGTCACTCTACATATCTAAAAAAATTTAAAATAATTCAATAAAGTTCGGTCAAATAGGCTTACAATCTTATATTTCCCGCAAAACTCATAGATTATAGAAATTGAACGTAAAGCCCCCCCTTTCACTTACAGATTATCTACAGATCCGAACTGTAGATATATTTGAATTCCGCCACCCATTAACAGTTCAAATCGTACGATTTGATCTACAGTCTAGGTAATCTGTGTGTGTATGTTAAAAATTTGTACGATTAGATTGTCAACCAGATCGGGCAGTTCATGGACTGCAGACTGTAGATCTGTAGATAAATACACCACACACATGCAGTTCATCGTCAGATAACAGGACTGCAGACTTGTAAGCTATATACAAAGTGTACAATTTAATCGTCAATCATTATTTTCAGATCAGTTTGATATTTTCGTCAGATAATTGTAGTTTCTCATCATGCCCAAATGGATAGAAGTACAATATTCAATGAATTCATGGAAAGTAAAATATGACAGAAAAAAAAGAAAGAAAACTTTATCAGGAATAAATAGAACGTTATAAAGCTACTACTAATTCTGATAGGAAAAAATTTAATAACCTCATATGTGAGATGCTTCGCGAAGCAGCCAATCTTTCACCCAGAAACATTTTTACTTTTCACTGGTACTTCTGATAAAAGAATTATTAATATCAGAGCAGCAATTTTCTTCGTTAACAAAATCATTTTTAGAATTGAACCGAATTGCATGAGAATCGTGAACAGACTAATTACGATATGGACTAAAGACCGAACTGTAGGCGTGTGCTTAATCATCAGTTTATCTTAAGTTTTCTATTTGTCAAATTTCAAGCTTACGATCTGATCTGATACTAGTGGGTGGACGAAAACAGATTTGGACTGACAGATGCCATCTACAGTCTGAATCTGCAGTTAATCTGTAAGTGAATGGGACCTTAAGGCTAATAAAGACGCTTAATATGTATTACGATTGTGACAAACTGGCTATAATCATCCCTTAGAAAAGTCATCACTCAATTGTAAATAGTAAACGCTTTCAGAAAATGCTAGACTTGACCTAATGATCTCAATAAATTCTCTGACGCAGACCTCTTATCATAGCTAACTGACATTGAATTAAATTGTCCCACAAAAACAACCTGAGCCTTGTAACTGAAAATTTAGTACTCAATGTATAAATTTTATATAACTTTTCTTACTACAAAACTCTCAATAGAAGAAGTACTATTGTGTGCCAACTTTTCGAATAACAGGTACAGTCGCATTGCCGTTATTAATAGATCATTCGAAAAAGTTTCGCTTTTGACAGAAAAATGGCGAAGATGACCTCTAAATAGAGAAAAAACCAGCTGCTGTCGGCTCAACTACTTATAAAAATGAAATAAAGCAATCAAGAGAGAACAACAATAAAGAAATCAAAGAGAGAAAAAGTATAGACAGGCTACCAAAAAAATAAGAAAAGTGTCTTAAGAGACAGGCAGTGTCACATACGATAGGTAATGTCTGAACTAGTGCCGGCTGTCTTCAGAGTCAAACGCACTGCGATTCTACAACAAACCGTCCATATTTACCAATTTTGTGCAGATGATTTTTTACGTGAAAACGTCATAAGCCACGTGTAAGAGGCAATCGCGCTCAATGGATCGACAGTCACTGTGGAACTTATTGGAAACTATATTAACTCAGTTGCAAATAGACCAAGCACCGCCATCTTGGGCTCATTTTAAAAAAGAAGAACGATGAAAATTTGTGCAATAATCGCTCCATCATTCGTGGCAGCCGGACGTCGCAATCGAGGCACCGATTTTGTCCTTTTCGAATTCGACATATGTGCCCATAAGCGGGACCTTACTTCAGAGACTAACTATGCGGTCCTAGTAAACCAAGTGGTGTTTTGAAGAGACTCTTAATTTTCGAAAGTACAACTAGAACTACGAAAAATGTGGATTCGTAGCAGTGTCCGACACTGCTGGAATCTTTTTATTGCTTTTTAATTAATTTTAAAGCAATGGTTGATAATAAAAACTCTATCTTCAACTAAACTAGTGGTACTTCTTCAAAGAAAATCCTTAGTTGCTCCCATCTTACCCCACCATCCCCTACCCAGACCTAGTGATTAGTTTTTTAAAAGCAATTTTTTGTCGGAGCGTATGCTAGTCATATCTGAGATCTCATGGCGATAGAAGATAAACTAACTAGAGAATGGCAACGCTACGTTACGTTCAATAGTATTAGTTTGAACTATCGGCATAATATCGATATGTTATCTAAGTCGCAAAATACACATTCAATGCGGTCTCTTGTATATAATAATTCGATTAAGAGTAAGTCGAGCTCGAGCAATCAGGGTCCGTACCAGAACTTTATCAACGAACAGTCGATCGAACGAATTCAAGTATATTTAAACCAGAGCTGTAAAATACTCAGTATTTAATGGACTCAATACCTGTTAATTACCAATACCGAGTATTTAAGAATTTGATAATACCCAGTACTAATATTGCTGTATTGGAATTAAAATTTTACAGTCCCATTACCGGAATTGCAAATAATACTTTAAAATACCGTAAAGCAATTGAATTTGCGTTCCATTACAAATATACTTAGAAATATCCAAAAGTATTTAAAAAGTATTTGTATTTTACTATATAATTCTCTTCAATTCTTTTCAAATACTTTCAATTACTTTTAATTACTTCAATAACTTCAGTACTAAACATGATAATTATGAAATGAACTAAATCAATTGTCGTTTTAATTTTATTGTAAAAGAACTTTTTCCTGTTTTCAAGGTGCAATAAAACTAAGTAGTCTAGACAGGTACATTTGCTTTCAAAAAAATCATGGGCCAAGAGGTTAAAAATAAAAAGTCACACTCTAGGAGAATATTTATTATTTCCTATGTTTTCATATTTCAATTTGCAATTTTATAAAAAAACATTTTAGTAGAAATGGCACACGAAATAGTAAGATATCATATTTACGACTGAAGATTTCGAAATTATTAAAAGCAATTGAAAGTATTTGAAAAGAATTGAAAAGATTTATATAGTAATGCCCAAATACTTTTTAAATACTTTTGGATATTTCTAAATATTTTTGTTATTTGTATAATGGAACCGAAAATTCAATTACTTCTCGGTATTTTTAAGTCTTATTTGTAATTTGGGGAATGGTACTGTAAAATTCAAATTCAAATACAGGAGTATTAGTTCTGGGAATTATCAATTCTTAAATACTTGGTATTGGTAATGGTACTTGATTTAAACCTTATCCAAATTTGCCAATTGTAACTGAATAATATTCAAACAGACGGACACAAGAGTAATTTTAAATGAGTTTACTTAAAAGTTAACTCAGAAAGCATTTTGTCTAGAAACTATGAGACAAAAGAAAAAGGCTGCAGCGCTCCTGTTAACTATCACTCAATGCCTACACTAACCTTGATAATATAATCATTTTAGCTTTAGAAACTAAGAAGATCATGTGGGAGAGGGCAGTATTTCTGCGACTAGATCTTCATAACCAATTCATCAAAATGTTCGAAATTTTCCTTTTGGAATCCTAAAACTCTTATTGTATTACCGTAAAATTCGAGAACCTTATTTGTACTGAAATATAAAAAACATATGTACTAACATCTCGAATTACTAAATTTTACCCATTCTGATAGAATGAAAAATTCTAAAATATTAAAACTGTTACCTGTTTCGATAAAGTATGTCTATTTGAATATTGTGTACGAGTTGAAATTCAAAAAGTTTTGTGGCATAAACGTCTCTATATATAAAATGTAGCTGAGAGCGAACGAAAATTTGCCCACAGCAGTAATAATTCATGAGAAAATCCATATCGACATATTTTCCATCTTTCCATCGGCTTTTGAATCCTCGACATTTTTTAGTATGACTTTTACAGTGCACTGAATTTTGGAGTTATGTGTAAACTTGCATAAATGCATAATATCGACCGGCACTGCTAAATGTTATAAAGTTCTTTGGACAATGAATTTGCAAACTGTATATGGGGCTAGCTGAAGGAAAGCAGCTCCGTTTTGAGAGTATTATGTAAATGATATGCGGCTGTTAAAGGAAACGAGTGCACTCACTTCATCGTCTGCTAGAATTTCCACTCAGGCACAAGGCACGAACACGTCCTGAGGTGTACAATATTACCCGGTTTTATTGGCAAGAAACATTTGATGCGCATTTATGAGAATAACCTTTTTCAGTAAACTGTCATTTTCCGATAAAAAGTTATTTCTAGCTCACATTTGTTACATGAAATTATACTGAAGTACCTCTGTGGATTGTGGAATGGGCAATGATTGAATTACATATGTATGTGGAGAAAAATGCTGACATTTGACATGCTTGAAAAGTAGCTGTATCTTTGGGAAATATAATATTCTTTTTGTTTTATTCGTTTTTTTTTCATCTCTTAAATAAGGTTATACGATTATTTTTTTTTTTCTTTTAAATTTAATTCGATTTATTGGCTACACTTTTTGAATTTAATATACGAACTCACTTTCTCTTCTATGTAATTAATTAAATCCTAATAGTTACGCCTGTTTCAACATCCCTTACTGTTTCTAAAATTAATTATTTTCTGGTTTTCCTTACCTATATAAATAATCTTGTTCAACTTTCTATTTCATTTAAATCCCTGAGTTCTTCTTGAGAAATTTCGATTGGATAAAAGAAAATTAAAAGACGAAAGAACGATTACAATTATAAGAAAAAAATTTTTCTTACAAATTCGAAATTTGAAAGTCAAAATCTTTTCAAAATTTTTAAAAAATATTAAAAATTTTCCAGCACTGTCTTCTAAAAATCTTAAATAATCTTGAGAATTACAAAATTCAAAAAGGTCAAAACAGAAAAATGCTTTACTCAAAATTTAACAATTTAAAGACCTCAAAGACCTGAAGTACAAATAAGAAATAAAAATCAAAGTCAGGTTGCTTACGTAAATCAAAAGCACTAAAAACACTTTTCATTTTATAACGGAGTTTCGGTGGGATGGCTGCCAATAGCTCGTCAGATCAGGGTCTCTTGAAATGAAACTCCTTCAGTTACAATAATAATTCTTTATTTAATATTCTCACTCTCTCAAACCTAATACACATTAAGATCTAATTATGGTCTATTCTATTACGTACCCTGGTAGCACAAAAGTAATGAAAATGCACTTCGGGAGGACTGAACCGAAGCTTTCCAGCTCCAATGAAAAAGGATAGGCAGTCGGGAAAAAATTCAGGGGTTAACACTAACACATATAACCACTGTCGCGTTTTTAAATGATTTATTTGCGTATGTAAGAGAAGGACAGGTAGTGCTCACAAACCAAAAAATCCGCACTTTCAGGAGGGAAGCATCAGTTTATCATTACTCTTATGCTGTAGTTATTGGGGGATGTATTCGGTACTTCTAAACCAATGAAGACAAGCCCATTATTTAGGCATTTTTCAGTAGTTTTGAGCCAGTGAAGAGTCAGGCATATTTTAGTAGTTTTGAACTAATGAAGAGAATCACAACATTCAAGCATAATTCAATAGATAGATTTTTTCCAAAATAAAAAAATCTCTTTTCTTTTAATGTGTAATTTATTTAATATATATAATATTTTACTAATTAAATTTAGTAAGTTGGGAGCCCTTTTCACAACAGTACCTTTCCAGTTATAGCCTCTTCACCGAGTCAATGGCTATAAAATATATATATATATACGTATGTATATATATGAGTCTTATCAAGTACTTTGGTGCACTTTTAAAACTATAGATTGTCTGTAATTGTAAAGCTTTTTTTATATTATAATTAAAAATCTATTTGTCAATTCTTACCAATTTATTACGGATATGTGAAATGTGTGTCACTCAGACGCACTTTCAATGGATTTAATTGGAAATGAATTCTGAATTTCTTCATGCAATGTACTTCAAAAGTACTTTACAAGCCCTGAAGACATGTTAAATAATTAGAATGAGACAAATCTATCAACATACTTTATCAATTCTATGAATACTGAACTAAACCGCTGCTGGGAGTACTGAATCAACCCTGAAAAGATGTGTAAAATAATGAGCGAGAGGGAATATGTCTTGATTTTCGTTTTGTTTCATTTCATGCACAGAACTTTCCGTAGTGATTCAGTGCATTTTTACGCGCTGAAGTACATGCAGTTTCACCGATAGAAAAAAAGAACAATGATTGTAGTGTTAACCCCTGAAGTCGTGTTATCAGGGTACGTTTTGTCCCGGAGACTATGTAGTGGTAAGGGGGAATTTTGCACGTCTTACTACGAGAACTTAAAATGGAGATGGGTGACATACGATACGATAAAACTGTGGAGGCGGGACGTTTCACACAGCCATCACTATTTTAAAGGAAATACGGAGATTCTCACACGACGGACCAGGATACTGTTGAGGCGGGATGTTTGACGCGAACCTCAACTCGAGAGTTTCTAGAACAGATAGTGCGGGGATATATCACACGTCACACCAAGGAAAGTACTAAGGCGGGATATTTCGCGCAAACCTCAACACTTGGACGAGGAGATACGAGGAATATTCACAAAGAAATATCGAGGCGTATACTTACCAAAATTGTCTTCGACCTCGCTGACTAGATTGCCTTCTCTGGCCAACTGACGTGTTTTGTATAGCCCATGGTGAGAGCTTTCCAGTGGCTAATGCTTCCACTTGTACAAGTTGTTTATACCAAGAAAAGCTTTCAGGCTCTTCTGAAAAGCTTTTACTATTTTGGCTTGCTCATATTATAAATTGTTGGCCATGCAGCAAAATTATGGCAGTTTTATTCGAATGTCCCACTGGCGGGCTTATTTTAACTTAAATTCGTGCTTCCAATTTGAAACTTGGAAAAGTAATTCGTTGGGCTTGGGAAATTATAATTTTTTTTTTATAGATATAAACTTATAAAAGGGCTCTATCAATGACTTTAAAATGGACGAGTTCGTTTTATTGTACCAAAATTCAATTTATTTTTTAACATAGCTTTCCATAAAAATATGATCCAATTTTTTAAAATAATGGTTTGCTTGTGACCTCTTCGTTCGTCGAGATTTTTTGTTAATGCAAAGGAAGTAGCAAGCAAGGGACTAAATATAGAGAATACAGTAAATGAGAAGCAATCCATAACGCAATTTCCAACTGTGCCGCGGGTACATTTTTGTGATGGAAAAGATTTATTTTTTTTTTTTTTTTTTTGCATAATGGAGCCACTTTTCAATCAATTGAACATGAAATGAATTCAATGAGATTGCTTAATACTGCTCTGTATAAATTTTTCTTTCTCCAGGTACTCGATAAAGATTATGCCGTACGAATACAAGAAAATATTGTTCGTAAAACCGGAGGAGAAATTTACTATTTTTAGTACTCCTTTATTTCTAGAGTATTATGATAGGTCCATGTTACATAAAGATTTTCACGAGGCCTTCAAAACTCATTTGAATTGCGCTCCAACATGTTCAAACACTATTTCGAAATGGTGCAGGATTGCAATTCAATTCAATTCTTCTTTATTACGGCCGAAGATACAAAAAGATTAAAATCTGTCATTAGTATCCTATAAAAAAAAAAGTATAATAACGGGGACTAGATTACTTATAGACTACCTTAAAATACTAGTTAGAACTAAACTAAGAGAAAGAATATGTATATATAAAAATTAAAAAACATTAAGAAAAGTTGAAAAAAAATATATCAGAAATCTAATAGGAACAAAGAAAACATATAAAATAAAGAAAAAGAGATTGAAAAGAATATGAATTATACAGAAAGTAAGAAAAATTAAGACAAATTACATGCAAAAGAATGAATACAGATCTCGGGCTTAAATGGAGAGCAGCTAAATCGCACAATAGAGAAAAAGTCGCCTGAAAGTGCCGAGTGAGCCCGCGCATTGAACCCGGGATAGCAAATTGTTCCAGAGGCGAATAACCTGAACGAAGTAAGAAGCAGTGAGATTAGAAGTACGACATCGCGGCAACAGCAGTTTGCGACCCCTGGTGGAATGCAACGTTTGCAGAAAATTAGCTAGATAAGGAGGCTGGTACAATTTCAACACCCTATAAAGAAAAAGCAGGTTAATATGTTGAAAATATGTCTCTAGAGTACATACCATCAATGAGAGACTGTAATAGGAAACGTAATCAAATCTGAGCAGCCCGTAAATAAACCTAATACAATCATTCAATGCCACTCTAAGTTTCTAGAGCACCCAAAATCGAAGGCTGGGAAAATAAGGAATCCATTAGTGAAATAAGGGAGCAAGACCAGACTAATACGTAAGCTTACTGGCAGGATACTAGCATATGGCTAAAGACGATGAAGGCCTGCATAGATGTTGGACAGTATGGCATTTATGTGATGGCAACAGCTCAACCGGCAATTAAGGTACACTCAAAAATTTCGAACCCTTCTAACATATGGGATATTGATGCCATTAAGTAGTATTTCTGGCAATGCAGACAAATCAATTTGTCGTGGATAGAATTCAATGTACTGGGATTTACTAGTGTTAAGAGTAAGAACATTGTCAGTTGACCAGCAGTAAACTCTTTGGAGGTCACAGTTAATGTGGTTTACACAATCTTCGATAAGACCTATGGGACGACTCAAATAAAGCTGGACATTATCTGGATATAGGTGGACTTTCACGTCATGTGTCACTTCTAAAAGGTCATTTAGCTATAAACTAAATAATAAAGGGCCAAGAATAGATCCCTGGGGCACACCATAAGAAAGGGGCAGAAGAGCTGTGGAATGACCATTATTCAATATGACACGTTGGAATCTACCGAACACAAAATGTTTAATTAAAAGAATGGCAGAATGGGAAAAATCAAATCGCGAAGACTGTTTCATCAATAACCTCTCGTGGCAAACACTATCAAATGTTTTAGAGAAATCTAATAACAGCAAGATGGATATTAAATCAGCAAATGTCAGTAGTTACTTTGAGTAGAGCTGTTTCGTAGCTCTGATGCGAACGAAGGCCTGATTGAGACGAGCTGATTAGATCATTTACTTATGAGTATTACTGAATTTGCCAATACATTAAATTCATCATGATCTGAGAGAAGGAAGCATAATAGACTAATCGGTTTAAAGTAGGCTGGGGATACAACTGTGGCGCATTTAGGAATTGGTGAAACGTTTGATATTTTTAAAGTAGTTTGAAAAGAGGACGATGCAAGATCCGCAATAAGGACAGGCTTTAATTTGTGGTTAACTGTAATTGCTACTATTTATACACAGCGAAATTCAGTTCTTTTGTGAGCTCATGATATTTAATTTTGCCTTTCTTTAGTTCTCTTAATACTTTTTCTATGCATAAATTAGTGCTTTAACAGTTGGTACACGGAATATTGTTTTTCCCTATTTTAGTAAAGACACAAAAACTTATTCACCTTCGAACGCTGTCAAAATTGTTTCTATTTGACATATCTACTTGATCAAGTTTGTATTATGTTGACAAATATGAAAATAAAATTACTCTGACTTATCAATTAGCAACTGTAGGAATAATTTCCAGAAAATACATCTTCTCGGTCAATGATCCGATAAAAAAGTTTTCCGGAATTCTTGAAAAGAAAACTCTATCTCTGCATTAAATTAATGTAAGGACGAATGACTATTTGAAACTGAAAACGACGGACAATTATGAAGTGAATGCAAATATTAGAAAACACTCATTCTATATGGAATCCGACAAACTTAGTCTGCAAAATCCTTTACCTCTCATTTCACCAACTATTCATCATAATTTGTCCATTCATCAGTACTTATTACACTTCGAACAAATTGCTCTGATCTATGCTACAGGGAAAAGTGCTGCTCAGACTAGAAAAAATAGGATCCCACTTATGATAAGTTCGTTCAAATTGCACCCTGTATTTGAACTGTGAGGGGAGGGGATTCGATTTTTTTTAAAAAAACATATATAAAAATGTTTTGACGGGGCACAGGTAATAACAATTAATATTCATAGTTTTGTCCTGGAATTAAATACTACTATCTTTTTCTTGTTTTTTTTTTTTTTTTTTTTTTGGGGGGGGGGGGGTTTGATTAAGTTGCTAATGTGACTTTAGATCTATTTATTTATTTTTACATTAGTAGAATTCAATTTCGTTATTTAAACCCGCAAATGCGTTTATACAATACCGAAACCCAGTTAGATCACTATCCCACATCCAAAAAGAGTAGATTCAACAGATTATATGTTAATTGACCAACATACACCCTATAAACCCCAAAATAAGATTTTTTAATGTCGACACCGAGTTAAATCGGTTATTTGAATCCGAAAAGGATCCAATCATATCATTTCATCAAAATCTGTTTTCAAAGTAAAATTTCGCAATATAAAAGAATTATTCTTCTACTACCTCTTATCATGCATCACCAGAACTAGCCTCTTAATAAAGTTTCACGAACCCAAGACCAACAAATTCGATTTCTTAAACCCGTAAACGGTAGATTTAATAAATTTCATCAAAATCGCTCATATCACCTCTATTACCCCTATTAACCCCTACATAAATTTTCCCAAAATCGAAACTCAGTTAAGTCGCTTTAAAGCATCCAGAAACTAGACATTCACTCAATTTAATTAAAATTGTTCCCTTTACAAACGTCGAGACCTAGCCGAGTCGCTTTCTCGCACCTAAAAACGTTACGATTCATCACATTCTATCAAATCCTTAGGACATTTTCAGGATAGAATTTAGACAACAATTCCTCGATTTTTCTCTTATCAACACTCTACGACTACTGCTATATACCAGAAAGATGTAAGTTTACCCGCGTTTATTTTCGGTCATTTTTGTTTTATCTTAGTACAGTCCGGTATTCTCAGAGTGATATTTTGATAAATATTTTTAGAGTTTTACAGCAGCTAAGATATTTTCTCCCACCTAATAAAAACTCTCATAAGTACTTGGACTTTACATCAGGCAAGCTTGGTCTGCATATTAGAAGGATTCAAATTTTAGTTTTATTATAAAGTTTTCTTTCGTCAGATTTTACTATGGTAATCTCTCCATTTCACTCAGATAAGTTTCGAGAGGAGACCCCTCATACGTTGTCAGCGTAACACTTCCATTAGCAAGCGATAAGGCCTTCATGTTAATGCTTAAATTCAAAAATTATTTGAGCATGTGGTCCAACTTTCGTGTTCTATTTCTACCATTTACTTAAAAAAAAAAATCTTTCACCACTCATATTAGATTTTAATTGAGCTTTAACTAAAGTAAACCTGTTAAGTTCAAATAAGGTTTTAAGTTTATCCGTTTCAAAGTTTTTACATTCATCTAGTAAACCCCCTTAGACTTTCCCCTAAAAGACTTACGCTTATTAAATCTCGTAGTGTTAATCCATCTACAGGACAACTACTTGGAAAAGTTGAACGAAACCTTTTGTCTGTTAGATTGTTCTTTTGAAAAACACAAAACGCTGGCAGGAATGCTTTCGTAAATGCAGGTGAAACAGAGGTAAAATCACAATAGAATATAGCTCCTGGCGAAAATGTTCGGAATTATATGGACTCAGAGAAAAAACTTCAATTAAGAAAAAATACTTCAGCATCCTTCTCAAGTCGAATGGGATGAGTTGAGTGTACACTCGGCGTAGCGTTCCCGTCCCTAGGACATATACTAACTCCAGTAGGATTTTCTCACAAAAGAGTTTAACTTACAAAAAAATACTTCCTTCAAGGGATATGTCTGAATTTTTGGTTGGAGCTCTTTAAGAATTCGCTGGAAAGAAGCTCGCTAGTTTATTCATTAAAAGTTATTTGAGTTCAGAAATGGCTCGGATTTTAAGTGTCTTAATTTTTTTTTAAATTAATTTGTGAAGTCTTTTACGAAACTATTATTTTTCAGGGAGGTTAAGGAGTGTTAAAAGTTTTCACAACAAATATCTTAGCATCGTAGGAACTTGCTTTGCAATCCTAGCTTTAGCACGATGGCCTCAATGCTCACTATTTACTACTTTTAAAGCTATACTTGCCTTTTCATGCAAACAACTTTTATGTGGCAACTTTATGGATATACTTTGTTTTCGAAAAGCTTTTATTTTCCGAAGGTTTCTAGGAATTTCATAAGACGTATACGTGCTTCTCTGGAGAATTATTTTGTATAATTTTGAGGAATTTATTAAATCCTGCAACTGTTGGGATACCATTTTACTTGAAACATGGGATTTGAGTAGAGCACTAGGAGGCAGTAGGTTGATTTAATAATGGTGCCCTATATAACTTTATTGCGTTGTACGTCGATTGTATACGTTTGGGTGCTATTAAGACAGCCCAGAAGGTCGTGCGTGGCCCTAGAGGAAATCAGCACAATTGCAGTGAACCTTATCAGTATGGCGATGTTTCAGTAAGGTTCTGCAAGATTTTGTTCCATATTTTCATTAGATTCACTAATTCAGTTGTTAAATGTTGACGATAGGGCAGCCTGTAGTCCAAAGTTATTGTCAAGAATTTTGGGTTACGGTGCAATAGCTTTGCTGTACTCGATACTATTTTTAACAGTTATTCTGCTAGTTACTTCTTGAACTGATACTTATTACCTTTTCTGGAGGCCAATCTCAATGTGTATCGTGGTAAGATGTCGTCGTCTGTTGGAATGCCTGAAGTCGCCTTTTTATTTCGCAAGTGTATGTGTAATACATTAATTGCATATTTGCGCTATCCATAAGCTTCTAGTAAAGGTACTCGCTATACCATCTGCATCCCGGAATATATGTATTTCTTATCATCTGTTCAGCTCAGACTCCCCACCTTATTTTTGCTTATTTAATTTGCAGCACACTCCATCATATTGGTTTAGAAATTGACTGCTTATGTATATTTCTGGAGTTTTGTAAAATACGAAAGGAATTTCATTTCGAAGATTGGATCGAGCTCGCAGGTACTTTGTACAGCTATGAAGTTCCAATGGATGTGCAGAGCAGGATGTGGAGTTAGATTTGCTTTACTGCAGTTGGCGGTATTATATTTTAGTTGTATGTGCTACTGTGTCCTAAGCTCGCGACTCCTGGACTTCCGTTCTACCTAGCGGCTTAGGTCACTTCGAATGACTGTACGAATCATATCCAAAACGTTTGATATTAGGAAACCGTTGTATGAGAGTACATGTCTGGAAGTCCCACCTAGGCACAATACCTATTAGTTTCTACTTCAAATGGGCACTTCTTGATAAAATTGCGAGGGTTAATTATCATCCAATGCAATTTTTATTGAGGAAAGGCTTTTCCTCTTAATTAGGATTAATTACAACTTCATTTTGTATTAATTAGAATTAAATTTAGCTTTTATTATTCAATGACCGATAAACTGTTAACAATTGATTAGCATTGAATACAATTTGATTATTTCTAGAACAAAACTTTTAAGTGGATTTTAATTAACGCAACCAGAAGTTTTTGCTCTATTTTCACGCAAAACTCAAAACGAGAATAATCTTTTTTTTTCGTACTTTTCCTTTACTCAATTCAGATAGGACATTTCCCACTTCGCACAGTAATATCCCGCCTCGTTCCTAAGATCTACAAATGTTGTATTCTGAAAACAGCTGACAATTCAGATCCCGTTTACGCCGCAATAAGCTAAAGCTTGTCACTACGATTCGCGATACCCAGTAACATCCAGGCAGAAGGCTCTCAGAATCTTAGTTAATCAGCCGATAAATGTACTATTTCGAAGGTGCCCGTTAGATTATAATGACATTTATAAGGATGAGCTTTATTATAAAGGTATACATCCCGTTATCCATGACTATCGCAAAGAGGCCATCGAACAAACCAGACACAGTTAGTATTAATGTGTGGAAATCCTTACAATTAGTGATTACTGTCTTGCCTCTATGCTGAGTAAATTGTCCCCATAGCCTGCAGTCGAAATCAGATAGAATTGAGCTTCATGTATTTTTTGTCGATACCATTTTCTCCTTTAACAGAGCTAAACGAACTCAGGGTATCGAAGAAATATGTCCAGGTTTAAATCATCCCAGAATGGTTTAAACTCCAGATATCTTCCTTTCTAGATTGCATGGTCGATAGTTGCTCTGCAATATTGAAATCATATAGCATCCTTTTAATTTTATTGAAGTCTCCTATTGTGACAATCGATCCTTCTGAGAGCACTTTCATCTCTCAAAGATAAAATATTCTAAAGTAGCCAATAAAAAGGTGCACTTTTCATACAACTTTAGGCACGACACCTCCAGACATGAGAGGTGTCTTAAACAATGCATTATGCCACCCTGAAAATATTTTATTAACAATATTCATTTCTATCTAGCGGGGGAAAGCTTTCGCGGTTGGATGAAGCTTAAGCTTCTTTTTTAGGTGAAAAAGTGTACTTTTCTACTTCTCGTGATTGTGCGGAATTGGTGAGTTGTGGCAAATGAATTCCTATGAGAAAAATGTTCGCAACAGAGCACTCACGGGCTTGGAAGAAATAACTGCAAAAAGTATGCGAAATGTAGTAGTGTATGTGACCTAAGTGAATGAAAATGGACTTTTCGGCGGCAAAAACGTCCCAAAAATGTTTTCTGAATCAGGAAAAAAGTACACTATTCGATAATACTCGGCGAGACCTCTAATTTGATATGCAACATGCCGTATTGGATCCCCCCCTTCACCTTAAAAGTATGCAGAGAAAAATTTTCTTCTACGAATTGAAGCTGGTAACGAGCTGAGGTAAACATTGAAACCCGTTTTCTGTTCGGGCATAACCTTAAATAGATTCCTTCTAAAGTGCAAGAAATCTAGTACATCAGTTCGAATGAAAAAAGAGAAATACTAAATAGGTGTGTATGGGGATGGCTATGACTAGCTATTTAAGACTTTGAGTATAGGAGTGCAGGACCTAAGGAATTCCATTCTGTATTAGATTTTCCAAAAAGTACTAGAACAAACTTTGATTTCCGCCCCCCCGCTCTTTCACCCGCTGATTTGAAATAAACAATGTTAATGAAATATGTTCGGAGTATCATCCTGCATCTTTTAAGACATCTCTTATGTCTGCAGGTGTCAGGCCTAAAATGGGTATTCCCCTTTAGCTAGTTGTCCCTTTTCCACAGTTTTGTTTACGATAGTTTGGGAATCGATGTTTTTTTGTGGCTCTTTCTTGATCTGTCAAAAGTTAACAATGATCCAAAATCAA
Source organism: Dioctria rufipes (assembly GCA_963924295.1). NCBI lineage: Eukaryota > Metazoa > Arthropoda > Insecta > Diptera > Asilidae > Dioctria > Dioctria rufipes. The sequence continues at coordinate 289,215,749 of OZ002741.1, read as the reverse complement.
ACCAAAAACTGTTAATCGGAATCGTACAAATATTTTCCGGCATGGCCACCATTCTGAATTGAACATTGCATCATCAAATTAGTTTTGGTACCGTTTCATCATTATGAATTGAAAAAATAGTTCCTTGTATTAGATTGGGGCCCATAACTTAAATCGTTCAAAAATTAGCATACCTAAGTAAAAACCAAGGCGTTTTAAGTACGGAGACCAAACAGAATATACACGTTGAAACTGTAATACAAAATCCGAGGAAGAAATCAAAATCAAATATTCATATCAAAATTTCAAAGCCAAAATCAAAATGCAAAAAAAAAATTCGATGTCTAATTACAATTCCAAAAGAGAATAATTCAAAGCAGACTCCAATAATTGTTGTTTTTTTTTTAAGGCATGGGACAGGAGACCCTATCCTTAGTACGGAGGTCATAGCGACCAATTGTGCTGTCCTGCTTGGAGGCCTTTCACCAAAACCTTCCTGTCCTCTTAATGAAGCGCATCAGGTCTTGGAGAGGCAGGTTTTTCAGTTCATTCACAGATAGAATTTGCAGACCCTAGAGTATCCAGCCTGCACCGGGCTAAGGCCGGACACGCACACAAAAAGTTTTCGGTTGCCTCCGGCTCTCCTTCCAGGCAGAACAGACTGTCAGGGCTGTCAACAACTCCCATCCTTGTTAGATGAGCGTAAAATAAGCTCTGGCCGGTGAAGATGCCAACCAAAGTTCTACATTGTTTCCTTCCGAGCCCCATGAGAAAATCGGAGATACTCCCATTAGGTCCATCAAGAAACAGTTTTATACACCTGCAAGTACTCAGGTTTCAGTCTGAGGAACGGTGAATCAGAGGCAGCCCTAGCTAAGAGGTCAGTCTACACATTCCCCATGATCCCCATGTGACCAAGAACCCACAGAAGGGACACCTTGCTGTCGATACACAACTTATCCACAGATGACCTGTAATCCCCCAGTTCCTTAGAGTTTAATCATTTACTCGCCAACGCTTTTCAAGACGAATTAAAGTGCAATATTTTCTCATGAATAGCATCACAAGACTGCTGTAAAAAACAAAAATATGGTAGATTTATAAAGAAGTAGACAGTATGGAAAATACATATGTACTATAGTAGAGTAGAGTAGAGTAGAGTTGAGGCGTAGAGTGTAGAGTAGAGTGTAGTAGAGTAGAGTAGAGTAGAGGAGAGGAGAGTAGAGCAGCGTAGAGTAGAGTCGAGTGGAGTTAAGTAGACTAGAGTAGAGAAGAGTAGACTAGAGTAGAGTAGAGTAGAGTAGAGTAGGGTAGATTTTAGTGTAGTTCATTTGAATAATAAAGTTAAAGAGAGTAGAACAAAGTAGAGTAGAGATGACTGGATACCAAAAATTGTTTATCTTGAAAGGTAAGAGAAGATCACCAAGAGATCAACTCATAAAAAAAAATTATATCATTTGGACAGAAATTTTTCAGCCCGAAGATATACCCCAAATTTTTGGACCAAACCTCAGGAAAGCATGTAAGCTCTACTTTAAATTTATAAAAACGTTCTGGACCACTTTATATTCTATGAATGTCATGGCAGAGACACTTCGCTACTCCTTATTATCTATATATATGGTTTGAAGAAAAAAACATTACCAAGAAAATTTATTTTGTCTGAAGCACCCGGCATACTACCAATATTATAGTTTCATTGTTTTGTTGAAAGCTTTCTGACTTACCTCTATTCACTGAAAATGGTACGTCTGAAAATGAAGTATATTGATTTTCGATGCGAAACTCTAAGAATCAAAGAAATAAATCTTGCAAAAATCGTTTTTCTTTCTTTAAATTCATGCAATCGAGATCTGCCAACAGAAGGAATTAATCTCGTGCAAAAATATTAAAAAAAGAAAGAAAAAAAGATGGAATTATTCGCTAAAGCACCTTTGGGATTTCATGAAAGCAGAAATTACGGTCGATACAAATCACCACTTCTGATAACATTTCAAATAAAGTTGTTCAGTGAATCGTGTTACACCGCTGTGGCCCATATCGATCTGGGTCTCGTTCTGAGCGTCCTGGCACATCCGCCTTGGTCATGTATTTCGATTTCGTTTTCGTAAGAGAGAACACTACCGATATCCAGCCAACGAACATCCTCTCCTCCCCAAATTTTTTTTTTTATGAATTTCAACGTCCAACAAAAGAGAACTCGTATTGGAAGTGAAAAATTGGATTTCCCAGTTAGTCGAGGCGTGAAAAATTTGTTGAATTTACTTTTATTAAAGAAGAAATTGCCAAAGGGGCAGCCAAACCTTAATACTAAATCCTCCGCAATTTTTCGGGGTTTCGGTTATGTTCTTTGGTAGCGGTGCTGCTTTGCGTTCAACTTTATGGTAGCATTGAGAGGCTTTGGCCATTTTTATGTTAATAGAACCAATTCAAAAAGAAATTGATTCCGGGAGAGTATTGAAAGCCGAAAACAATTTGTCCGAACAATGGGAATTAGGTATCCTAGCTATCGCTGTGAAGCGTTTTATGATAATCCATTGAGACAAAAAATGATCTCAAAAGGACGTGTTTCGCACGGAAATTGTGGAAAATTCTATCGGAAAAGGTACCTAACTGTCGGTCGGGTTGTTATTTAGTTAAAGGGGCATTCAAAAACCAATTGCAGTTCAAACTTAGACTTTTAGTAACATGAATATGGAGTAAAGAGATTGTTGTGTGTGTTGTGGCCCAGGTGGTCGAAATTGGCCGAACGGACTCAGTTTTTTTTTATTATTATTTGTTTTATTGTAAAAAAAAAACTTTATAGATATCTGAAGAAAATTATGTTTCACTATATACAAAAATGTAAGGAGGACAGGTGTCGGTTGGACAATCGATAATCTGTGGATGCATGGATTTATGGATGTCGTTACAAGCACTACTAGCACTAAACACACCGAAAAATTTCGAACACAGCAATAAAATTCATTTGTCAAATTCGCATTTTTTCGAAACGATGTTGACTTTCACATTTTCAAGCCTCTTCCTCCCATAATCCAGTATTTCCCTGGATTAGGTTCAAAATTCATAAGAAAAACATCATTATTTTTTCTTCTATTGCAACCTAACCAGCTATGTCTAACGCAGATACCTCATCCAATTTCTACAGCCATTTTTAAAGGTGAAGACGAAATATATTTCATCTCTTGGCTTCGACTGAAATGTTTTTAGCTGTAAAATTCAACGTTTGTAACTTGCAGTGGCTCCAACTTTTTTCTGCAACAAATACTGCGTGGCAGATAGTTTGGACATTTTTCTGAATTATTCAATTTGCAGTGGATTTTATTGATTTTTCTACCTGAGTTCCCGAAATATTCATGTTTTTAACATCTCATGCAGGCAATGGTATCTTTGAAAGCTACTCGTTACCTGAGAATTGGATATTTTTTGGAATCAATTTATAAGCTGAGTATTGACTTAAAAATGAAATTCTTCAATAAAGTATTTTTGTGAACCAGAAGTTCTTTTTCTATGAAAGAATGTTAATAGCTCTGTCTGTTACAATATTGGGGAAACGGAAAAGAATATTTGATACAGATTCGAACATTTATACTTTAATTAGTACTTCTGTGTCCTAACTACTGGGTAACCAGCACTGTGGCCGATTCTCCACTCGAAGTTATTTTTATACGCTAGAAGAAGTCTATAGTTTGTCATTCCGATTGTAACGCATAGAAATAAGATTGGACAATCCACGCATAATGCTTACTAAAACTTATTTTAATATTTGCATATCCGTCCGTCTGCCTGTCTTCACGATAACGCGAGAGCATGTTCATTTAGAGAGGTTAGATTTTGCACGCAGGCATTAAAAATAAAACGTAAAATTAAGTTCAAAAATGTGACCAATCGGGTAACTTCTCCGTGGAACTGATATATGAAAATTTCGTTTTTCACATTATATATTGGGACTGCCTGAGAACGCGTCGACGACGTAGAGAGATAAAATTTTGTTCCCGGCGTTTTCATAGCAATAGCAAATATATAATTGAAAAAATGGGTTCAATCGGGTGACCGCTTTTTGGTGTTGCCATATACAAATTTAGGTTTTTTTCTTATACTTTGTAAACAATCAGTCCTAGACATTTTTATTGTATTGAAAAGTTCTTCAAAATATGAAATGCTATTCAATTGGTTAAAATTATTTTTACTGTCCGACGAACCGTTCTAGCAACATATTCGAAAATCTACTTCAAAAATCAAACATGCTCATATGGGTAACCATACGATGTTCCATACGAGCATTCATCTAGAGGTTGTAACTGTTTGTGTGGTACTCAACGAGCCTGCCTGAAGGAGCTATCATTTAAATCTTATAATAGAAGAGAAACGCATAGATTCAAAGCATTAAATAAATTACAAAATAAACTGAATCGACGCATTTATTAAAATCCTCAGAAACAGATGACGGACAAAAACCACACTTAAATCTAAACAGGACAACAAATTCGAGCACCTTAAGGGCAAAGCGATAGCGGATTTGTCCATTTGTACACACTGCTTTAGAAAACTAACTAGTGTAGAATTTCCAGAAGATTTGTGTTGCTATAAAGCAATTATGATCTTCCACGTGAAAATATTCTACAGGTAATTAAAGATGGTTTCATGATAGAGATGTTAACAGAAATTTTATCCAACAAAAAGAAATCAAATTAATTTTGAAAATTTATGATAACACAATAAATTGTTTGGCCAAAAAAAGAAAAAACTTATCACTACCGCGGATAAAGCTAATGTAATGTAATGTAGCTATGTGGAAAGATGATTATGTCGAAAAATAAAATAAGTTGGAATCAGATAGAAGTGACTACAGAGAAATGAGACTGGATCCAACTCAACATATACAAACGAAAAATAATCTGTATATAAAACATCTTCAACTCAAATGAATTACAGAAGAAAACATTAAATAAAAATAAATATGAAAACATTCATAACAAAAATTTCTCAATAACTGAAAGAGTTTGATAACTTGGCTTTTTATCTAAACTTGAAGAACTCGTTCTCATCCCTCTTCTTATATTATGGATTGAGAGTTTTCTATCTTATCGAATAATTTTTGTATTAGACGGTGTTATATTATAATCTCAAACTATAAATGCCGGTGTGCCCCAGGGCTCTTTTATCCCTACGTCAGTCTTTCTAATATCCATTAATAATCTGCTTCACTTAATTTCAATTCCGTCCATTGCTGTGGCGAAAACAGTGCCCTTGATTTTGCTGACTCAATTGATGGTTAGGTTAGGTTAGGTAAGAGGGGTGCTGCAATACAACTAGCCTGCATCACTTAGACCTCTAGTGAGTCCTTTGTGCCTCTAGGCCCCATGGGATAACCTTTACAAGCTGCCTCAGGTCAACCCTGCTGCCCTTGGGAAACTCAAGATATCTCCAAGACTCTTTACCTAGATCCATCCTTCTTATCTACGAAAACTCAGGACACATCTAAATTCCTTGTTTTGCAATTTCCCCTGTTGGTTCACCGGAGGCTTGCCTTTTGGTAGGCGCCCCTTATGATATCCTCTTTTATTGCTCCGATTAGAATCCTCACAAACGCTACCGCTCCTGAGCTATCCAATTCAGAGCTATTTTTGGCCAACTCATCGGCCATTACGTTGCCTGAGATTTGCTATGGCCAGTAACCCAGCATAGGATTACCTTGTGCTTTGTAGCGCCAATACCTCAAGGCTAGTCTTGCATAATTGCACCAATTTTGATTTTACCAGGACAGCATCCAGGGCCTTGATGGCATATATGCGTATGTGCTGTAAGGGCGCTCTGCACATAGATACCAATGTCAACTGATAAATCGCTGCGAGTTCTGCCTGAAAAACTCTGTATTTGTCAGTCAGTCTATAAGACACAAGCCCCTGTAGATCTCGGGAGTATAGTCCAGCCTGCACTTGTCTTTGAATAATCCGTAAAAATAGAAAGATCGGATGCTACGACCAACTCTTTGCCATCCCAGTCACTCCTGGTGAGCATCATTTTATTGAGTCGGCCTGTTAAGGTATTTTTTTTTCTAAGCCCACTTCCGTGGTCTTGCAATCTTAGAATTTGTTTTCCCAATATCTCTAACCCTTTTATGCCCGCGCCTAGATCCCGCAGTAGCAGTTTTTTTTTATATACATATATTTATTGCATAGGTGCTAAATATGCTATAAAAAAATAAATTATGCTTCTCGGGAGCTAAGTATACATTTTAGAGATTGTTGCCTATAGGCAACAAGTGGAATAGAGACCTAAGAAAAGAGCTTTTATTGCTTTATAATTTTTTCGAAAGATATACATATTTATTTAAGTATGGTAAGCCACAAAACAGTTTTTCTGGGGATTACAACATAAATAGGCATTACATTTACTCCTTGGCCAGCCTGTATTGCAGAGAGCACATCGATGCTTAGTTCCCCATTGTGGCCAATGTCCTATTTGATCGTAACGGATATCACTGCTGATGGGTGTAAGTCGCTTTCTTCGAGTAGAACTGGTTGACGCTAATGATTCTTTTTTACAGCTCTCACTGCAAGTTTCAGTTAAGGTAGGAACATCACTCGTATCTGTAGTTGGACGACCTCTCTTACAAGTAGATGCTGGTGGCAATTTTTGGCTATGTATTAATCCTTTGGCAATATCGGATTGAAAGTTTATTAGTTTCATGAATTTTTCATCACTATGAAGTATTTGGTATTTTCTACGATACACCAGCCAAGCATTTACGATTGCAACATTTATGCACCAGTAAATAGTTCTTGTGTAATACTTCCTTGATTTGTGATCAATTCTATATAATTCGATTAGCATGTCTGCTAAATCAACACCACCCATATATTTATTATAGTCTGCTACAATTTTAGGCCGATCAACTTCGATGAATTCTTTTCTTACTTTTGCTCCAACGACGGCATTTTGTAACGGGCTGTACCACGAGATGTGGGGATAGTAGTAGTACACCCTTATTATCAAACCACCGTACACAAGTTAAATCATGATCAACGTTTGTTTGGTAATCAAATGACCGCCTTCCTTTTTTTGACAAATCTTTATCTTTATATGAATGTAAAGTTAGAGAGCCAAGTCTGTTTGGGCGTGCTGTGCCAGTACAGTGAAAACCACGCTCTTTTCGTGCAACAGCTAGATGAACAGATGTGAACCAATTATCGAAAAATATTTTGAAATTTTTGTGTTTTGGCAAAGTCTCAGTCAAATGTAAAACGATATCTGCAGAAATTCCGAGGCCATATTTGTTCCTTCCCCGACGTATATCTCAAAATCGTACAGAATACCGGACGCCCCTGCTCGAGATATAACCTTGAAGCCCCACTTATGTGGTTTCTTTGGTAGATATTGCCTCAATTGTGAACGGTCTGTGAAAATAAATTAGTAGAAACATTAGTTCTACATGAATGCAAAACTGGAGAAACAATCACCTTTGAATGGTATAATCTGTCATCTACAGAATTGAATTCTTCTGGAGCAATATTATTACAATTTTTTTTCAGCGCTGCTAATAGTGGTCGAACTTTGTGTAGTTTGTCATATCTTGGATCATCTCGTGATTATCATTTATGTGTAAATATTTTTTGATTTCTTCAAAACGATTGCGCCCCATTGTATCAGCAATCAATGGGATGCGTAACGAAGATGACCAATACATGCGATATTGAGGCACATGTATTATACCTATATAGATCAATATACCAAAATATCTTTCAATTTCTTCAATAGATATTTTTACTTCTTTTCCAAATTGTTGTATACTATATTTATTTGACTCTTTGTAAATTTTTTCGATTATTTCGTTATCAATAAATTTTCTAAAATAATATAGAGGTGTTCTTTGCTGTTCTGAAATATTTTCTGGATATGGTATAATGCAATCGCATGGTAAATCAACCAATTACAATGATCGTCTCCTCCATTTAAATTTTTTTAAATCAAGTTTATGGGCTGGAGCGTAAGACGACGCATTAGTACTTGTCTGAATCTCCATTTCTGGTCCAGGTTCCGTTTCTTCTTCAACTTGCAATTCATTCACAATTAGATAATTATGATTAGGAATTAGTTCATTGAAGAGATGAATTTCATTCCATTGTTCTTCTTTTTCTAATCTTTCCCTAAATCCATCCCGTATAGGATGCTCCACAATGTTCTCATCATCCATAAACTCATCAGCAGAATCATCCCAATTTTCTATCATATTCTCTATTTCGGTATCAAGAACTGACTTTTTTCTGTACGACATTATAGTTCTCAGCTGTAAATGAAACCAAACAAAAAAAACCCAAAATTCATCCCTGCATGACACTAGTTGCCTATAGGCAACAAGAACTTCAGAAAAATCCACAAGCTAAATTAACCAACATAAATAAAAAATAATTCCACAAAACAGACATCTACATACTCTACTAATAATCCCTACAAGTTTCAGTTCTAAAAATAATATTTATGATAAAAAAAAACCAAATAAATATACTCACATATTTTGATCAAAAAAGAATATATTGTTCCAACTTGAAATTCAAACACAAAGTGTCACATTTTTAAAACGAATTTAATCAGAATGTATAAACGGCTCTTTCACGAAAACATAAATTCTATGAAAAATATTGACGGTTGTAAAATAGAGAAGCAGTGCGATTTTAAAGTTTTGTTGCCTGTAGGCAACGTCGGGCATGTAAGGGCTAAAACGTTCCCGTACACTTTATAATGGAGGTTTACTAATTGACAATCAAAATTTAAGGAAGATTCAACGCTACTATGACGATAAGTTTTATATTAGTTATGCCTATTGCTTATATTTCTGTACATATTGTTATTATTTTTTTTTTTCTACTATTGTAATTAAGTTAAAATAATGTTGATTAGTTGAATTTATAGCTGATGTGGATTGTAATTCGCATTATTGATAAATAGGTAAGGTGAAAGTGCAGCTAAGACTAGCAGGCACCTGAATAAAAGTCTCAACTCCGATATCAGTAACTAATTTACTACAATGTAGCCTCTCTTCCCCATACATAAAGGGCTATATTGGGAGCGAATTATTATGATTTAAATTTTCGCAGCTTTTTTGTAAATTTAGACTTTAATTGTATGCATTTCATTGCGTGCAAATGTCAAGCGTTATAATTGAATTCATAATTCAAGTCATGCCACTTTATTTCTCCTTCCAAACGAAATTGGTATCTGAATACACCTTGGCAATATAATCTAATGAAATACTCGTGAAGTGTTATGTATCACATGAAATAGACAAATATGTAAAAATAAAAACAATTATTTCCTTTACCAACTTCTACATCCTATCACATTTCATGTTCTCTTAGCCACCGTCTTGAATTTCAATTGTATTAACAGAGGCAGGCATTGAGAATTTTCGTGCAAAATAGAGATATTGAACCGTTCTAATCCTAATTCTTAAGCCAAATCAGATTACGCTACATTGACAAAACGACAACAAAAATCAGGGCATTAGCGGAAAGTGCAAGGAAAGGGTTCAACCCCATTTTCATTATGTTGATGCTCTTCGTATATTTCAGCGATCGATGATTGTGTGATGTTCGCTCATGCACCTAATCCTATTATTTCATTAAAGTGTGGAATTTTCTGCCAGAGAGGGAAACGAGTTAGCCTCTGTTCTGTATAAGCTTACAGGCTATACATACTGCAAATTGTCGATGCTTTTCGTTTGTTTTCGTGGAATAATTGCAGAAGAAGGCTGCGAGGAAAAGGAATGACCTTAATTGAAAATAAAGAAATTATCATTGGAAATTTAATTAATTTCTATTAGTAATTTTGAATTCTTGCACTACATACACAAGTTCTGCTAGCTCTTCTAATTACGAAGTATTTAAATAAAGTACCTAATGAATTCAGAATTGTACGTATAGCATGAAACCGGGATTAATGAGAAGACTTTTATCATATTGATGGTGAGGGAGGATAGATGCTCAGTAGAGACCCAAGCTGATCCCATATACTGATTTAATATTATTTTAAATAATTGTAATTAGGAATCATATGAATCTTGATATTAAGTTATCACACACGTATTCTTTACCCAAGTTTCTCTACTCGGGACCAGAATATCCACAAATAGATTTTTAGATCGATTTTGATAATCATTCGCCCCGTACAGCCGTAGCAACTCCCGTAAAATAATAAATAATTACAGTAAGTTGGTATTGATATTTTTTATGAAGATAATTGAATGCAACTTTTCTTATTGGAAAATTGTTTGTGCACAATTATCAGTTATTTTCCATAATTTGAACATAAGGCTACATACTTATTTGCTGTCCGTAAAACCGAATATAGAAGACAAAACAGCCCGAGGTATTCCTTTTACAACAAGAAATTGAGGTAGAATTAATGTAAGTTTTTTACTCAAAGTTACCAAAATAGATAAGGCATAGTCGTTCATCGATATTCAGTTCAGAAACGGATGAGCTCGCAGTGGAAGAGTTATCGCAAGTTGGAACGACTTCCCTTGAAGTCGATGCATAAGTTATTTACGACACTTTCTTGTTGGTTCCTTTCTCTTTCACCATTTCTAAACCGATGAAGATTTGGCCTTTCAATAGACAAAACTATTACCATCAAAACACGAACCAAACAATATTTAGCTGGTACTGATGAAATACATAAATTGGGTGAAACGTGTACGGCCACGAAAAGCGAAGAGTTGCTCATAAATAGATATCATCAGCTCGTAGCATATGCATGTGTTGCGATTCACGATCACCTACATGTCTGTAATTGACGCTGCTTTATCCTGTGATAACTCCACTTCTCATTTGTTCTCATTATCATAATTTCATTACTGCATAAAATCTCTTCATTCTTAATGATCCCTGGAACTCTGCGTCTCCATGAAATGACCAGAGCTCAATAAAGTGTTCATAATTGAAGCGTCTAACGCCTGCGTAAAAAACTAATGCCTAAATATGCATTGAATTCATTTTCTCTAATTTTCTTCTACTGGGGTGAAGGCGCCACTGGGAATTAAGAATTCCACTCTGCATAGCTTTACTAAACTAAACTTTCTTTTATAGATACTTTTTTTACTGTAACAGCAGGACCACTTCGGTCGAACCCTCTGCAATTATGCTGTATAGTTCTCCGTGTGCAATTTGTAGTATTTTGTTCCATTGTGGCGTGATGACAAGCAAATAACAATTCGAATCGCGGAAAGGTCAAGATAGCGAGTTGATAACTTATCGCGAAGAAGTTGTCAATTTTGTATTACGAACGCGTCGGAAATTCGTATCCTCTCCACGATTCGTATTTTTATTACTCGCAGGAATCAAATTTTTGGTTGTTGAATGGATTTAATTAAAATGGCTGGAATTTTCAAGTGACGCTTTGTTATTGCACATTTATTGCCTGCCTTGAGGGAAATAGGAAGATATATTTGTTTCTTTCTGATATACTCGCAACAAAATGATATCGACTCTATTGTAGAAGGAAGAAAAAATGCAGATACGTATCTTCCTTCTCTTCTTATTATCTCCACCATGAGTTTAATCCTTATCAAATTTTTAACATCATTCTAGTTCATTTTTAATCTTGTCCCATGCGGGACTCGAACTTACAGTTTTTAGAATCGGTTAGACAGAATAGAAGAATTTTTAGGAAAAAAAAATTATTCTTACCATTTCAAATCAAATTATTAAATACAAAAGAGCTCATAGGTTAGAACAGTCGCTCGAAAACCGGCAGGTAACGGCTTCAAAAACCGGACCTGTTCGTTGTTTTACCTCTTGTATTTAATAGTTTGGATTGGAATCATAAAAATAAAAAGTTTTTCTAAATATTCTTGTAATACTTGTAATATTTCTCAACCAATAAAAATACAACAAAGCTACGATAAATTTCTCGTATGGAAGAGATCGCTGCTTTTTTGTCTGCGGGTTGTATCGTCGAAATATTTTCCTACGGTATGCTGGGTGCCAGCCAAAGGGTTTCCATGTGGGTGCCAATACAAGGATTGATAAATATTTATAATTTCATTATTCTTTTCTTTCATTCTTGCAAAAAAATTATTTCTTATGAATATATTTCGTCACAGTACTTTTAAGAGTAATTGGTAATTTTAATTTACAATCCGAACTGATATAAATTACTTCGATGAGGCAACATGAAACTCTTCAGAATGGTTTTTGGATAACTGTGTGTCTGAAATATAATATGTAATGAGTCTCAGTCAATATACCGTGGTGATTGTCTCCAAACCTAAATGCTTTTGCTTTAATATAAAACTTTTGTCTTAACCCTTAACTACAGACATATAAATATGTAAAATTACCACAGACGTGCGGTCCCACGGACCGATATTTAAATTGGCTTAAAAATGAATAATATAAACAAAATATTGAAATTTAGATGTGTCTTATCACCAAGTGGGAGCCAAAAATCAATTCATTTAACTTGTTTTAACTCTTCAGTTTTTATTCAGTAAATTTTCATATAATACTAGTATACCTCAAAAGTTCATAAAAATATAGAGAAATAAGATAAACAAAATAACAAAAAATATAAGAAAAATTCATGAATTTCATTGAATAAGGATCCATTCCACCTGAAATTCAAGAAATTATATTAAAAATTGTCCATTTAGCCGACAAGGTGTGTTCATATTGCTTTTGCTACATACATTTCTATAGATTTCCATAAATTTCAAAACTGATACGTCACAATGGGACTATCAAAAATTCTAGACACTCTTTTCTAAAAATCTGTATCACTTCCTTTTCTACTTTGCGTGAATTGGCTTGTACTAGGATCGGAATTTCACTAAAAATGTCCACTCGTTATAAACAGAAATACTTATGTAAGCACAGACGCTGGCCCCACAGACCCCTATATACACATTCCCGTAATAACAACAGACTTAATCATACTTACCTCATCAGCAACCGGTAGAGAACTAAAAACTAGAAAGCTACTGCGAAAACAAAAGCAGAGTAGCTTACGGTGGCAATGATATAAAAGCAATTAGACTTGTAACGGTCCCTGGGACCGAGCGTCTGGGGTTAAGGGTTAGAAGTGAAAATATTATTTATCAAACACTTCTGTTATTTTTTGAGTTCCTTAATGACCTATAGAAGGATTTTAAAACGAAAAAAAAATCCTAAGAGGTTTTGGCACTGAACAGAAAATAAAATTTAATCAACGATTATTGGTAATTAAGTAAGAGGAGCATGAAATTTCTGTAGTATATTTCCAGATGTACAGCAGGAATATCCGTAAATATTTGATTAAAATAAGTCAATTTTTTTTTAACTAAATTCCGTTACTTAAGGAATATGAGATACAAATTTTTACGTGATGAAATTTTTAGAATTTGTGGAAAATCATTAAAATAACTAAATCAAAATGGACGAGTTGCCTAATTTTGTTCCGGTTAAATTGGTAAAGCGATAATACCAAGCGGAAATTTCTTCAGTTTTCTCGGCGCCAATTATAATGTTACAGCACAATGTAGAGGAAATAATTAATATTTTTCAGTTATCACAAGGAATTTTGGATTAGATTTAAATATACTGAATTCGTAATTTTCGTGCGCTTCTCTTCCCACCACACAGTACCAAACACAAAAACCTTCATCTTTTCTACTTCGGCTATTTGGGAGCTACCCATCCGGGTAGTCAGATATGACGTATTAACCAAAAAATAAGACAAATTGTTGCCACTTGTCGATAAAATATTGTCACAAATATGATTTGAAACTGTTGTCAGGGTCACAGCTCGAAAATTGAGTGGAAAAAATTCTTTATGCGAACGAAAAATCTTAAAAAAAAAAAGAAATTTCATTGCAAAAATGGGGCGTTTCATATAAGCAGGAACCATATAATCGTCAGTATGGCTTGGTTCCTGCCTGCCTGCTTGGCTGTTTGCTTTGGCGTATGCCGCAGGCAAGAACCAAGCCGTACTGACGATTATACGGTTCTTGCTCCTTCTTTTTGCAATGAAATTCTTTTTTTCAAAGATTTTGCATTTGCATAAAGAATTTTTTCCACTCAAATAACACGATGGCCGCATCTTTAATACTTTTTCGTCCGATTAATTTTCCACACAATTATTCACACGTTATTCTTGCAACGGTAGTTATTATCCGTGTAACAGAATTTTGTCACACTTTGTTCACAGTTTCCTGTGAAATTATTGTGAATAAAAATGTATGGCAACACAGTATAAATGTCAAACTATTGTGTGACATGCCGTTATCACAATAATTTCCTTTCCTTTTGTGAAAATTTTTCGACATTGTTTTGTGATGAGATTATATGGCTACCCGGGTTTGGTTTCAGATTTCTTCATCCAAAATTTTTCCGGGTTTAATCCTTTGAGGAAGACTGACGTTTTCTTAAGACTTTTTATGGATAGAATTAATACGTGTGTATATAAAGAAAATAATTTTCGTGAAATTTTTGTTCTATTGATTTTTAGAAAATCGCATGGGATGATATGTACTAATAGTAGTTTAACATTTTTCAAAAGGTGGTACTTCGAAACGAGGAGGAAAATTTCGGTTCACTTTACTCCACTTGGGAAGCTCAGTCGAGCTCTTTTGTTGCTCTAGGTACATATTATGGGAACGTCCAAAGAATTATCCTCTAAGAGTTTCTCAGGCCTAACACATTTTTCATCCTCTGCATCAGTTTCCACCAATTCAGATTGGGGCGAGCTGTTATCTTCGCTGGGAGTATATGTGAATTGTGAAGGCGAAAAATCCTCAGCTTTTGACGAACTGCTAATTTACACATCGAATATTCTTTGCATACATGATGATTTCCTTACAAATGGAAGTAATACTGAATAAAGGGACAACAAAAAAACAGTTGCGATAGGATAAAGTAAAAAAAAAAGTGCTAGGAAATATAATCTCAGTAAAAAAAATCGGCTTTCGCAATAGAATGCACAATTATATCACTGAATTCGGTCAAAATAATACTTACACTCACTAACACTTACATTTTGATCCAAAAAATAATCATAAAATTTACAACCAACTCGATAAGATTAGCAAAGCTTGCTTTTGGATATCTTTAGCGCATGGGCGCATGTTCATCTTTTACAGTAAGGTGCCGACCGAGACAAAACTGAGAGGCAAGTACTTTTCAAACATACAGAAGTGATCCAAAAGTACTGAAATAGAGCGTTTGCACGACAATAAAGTGCAAATTTCTCCCAAAGAGTTTTCTGAATTTTCTTGAGACGTAGACCGAATAACTGTTCGTTGATAAACGGTGTCCTGATTGCGTGAGCCAGATTCCGATCCTGACCGGTCCTATTATATTTGCTTACGATTTTACTGTAACGATCTCAATACAATACTCAGTGAACAAGAAAGTCAAAAATTACCGTGTAGGAAGATTGTAGGCTCGGAGTACTAGAAATACCGAATTTTCTGCATTTGAGAGAAAAATATTGAAAAATAGTGAAGCATGACAACGTTGAATTTTCTATGAGGCTATATTAAAGCTCTTTTTTTGAGAAATTAATTTATTTGATGTTTTTGTTAAGCAACGTACGTCAATTTTTGTACTATCGCATAGCGAGCACAATTTATTGAAAAGGCATCCAAATTATTTTTCTTATCCAGTAGAATGTCTGGAAGACAAAATATTTTTAATTTTAATAGAAAACCTATGCCAGATTGATAGATGTGATTAAATAGTCGGACCGCTTTTCTTTTTAGTTTTATAATTGAAATTAACTAACTTGGGTGACTCGGGGCTAGTCAACATTTTCCAGTGTTTTTATCCGCGGTATATAGAAAACAAGAGATGTTGCACTATATATAACTGTATCACCTTCCGCCATATTGTATTAAATAAGTGTAGTGTGTTTTTGTAATTTCATTATCCATATAGAAACCATAAGGCTGTATATTCTTCTGTAAGTCATTTTAATAATCTATACTAATGCATTACCAAAGATTAAGAAGGTCTATCGAAGACGATTTGTTAATTTATAGTCAAATCAGTTAATCATATTCCGTTCAATAACCCATCCACTCTAGCATAACTACATTCAAAACTCTTTTATCAACTTTGACTTAATATAAAAACTCACGAAATTATTTCCTTCCATCCATAAACGAACGTTAATTGTATAATGCTACACGGTAATTATTTATTCTCAAAAATAAGGACGACAGAGAAATGTCTGTGCAGTTATCCTTAAAGTTGCCTGGATTTAAAGACTACAAGATTAGAAGTCTGTAATGATAATAAAGAATGAGAAATGGGTATAGGGAGTAGGAGGAAACCAAAAATTTGTCTATATAAATACTTGCGAAATTTTCTCTAAAGATAAAAGGAATCTAAGGAAATGAAAGGAAATTTGTTTTGAGAATATTCTCATAAATGGTACGAAAGGCTCTTTTATCCTTTGAGAGATTCGTTATCCTTGTGACAAGATATCGTAGTAAAACAAAAACAAGAAAAATAAAGAGGAACACAAAGAACTCTGATGATAGCATCAGCAAGAAAACAACTAGAAATTTGTTTTTGCTTTGAATAATGTTTCATTAACTTTGGGCAGCTGACTAGCCCAGCTACCCCCTATATAATACGCTTCACTGAATTCACCATATTTCATGTTTTTAATAAGCCGGATAAGCATTTTTCATCTGAACCAAATTACGCGTAATTAACAATCGTTTCACGAGTATGCATCCATTCCATATCCCCATTCATTGCGTTTCTGTTTGCTTTCTGGCTAATGGAGCTTGGCATTTATTTTATTACAAAATGAGTATAACCCTATGAGTCGCCATGACTAATGGCTGGATATTAAAACACCCCCTGTCATTGCTTCATTAATTGTATTTTTTTTTTCATTTTATTTTTTTTTTTTTTTATAATTATTTTCACAAGGAAATGGTGTCGAAACCGCACAAATATTTATAATGTTTGTTCATTGTGCACAGCAAGTGAAATATACAAAAAAGAAATATTTATATATATAGGTATATGTATTGGTTTGTAGGTATGTGCACAAATAAATACGAGCTCAGCCGACCAACCGATATTCCTTTTGCGCTCTAGCATAAAATGGCTGTGTCATTATCCGTTTCCTAATTGTTGACCCTAAGCAACAAACCGGAATTACTCAAACAATCAAATTAAATTGCAGAATACTTTCGGTGGAAAATGACATTTCTACGTCATCTTCTGTTCTCTTTCAGTTTGGTCGGAGGGTTTCCAGTAAAATCATTTGCAAAAAGAAAACCCTTAATGAGAGCTTTGCTTCTAGGGATATTGCGGGTGATTATAGTTCCCAGGGGACACATAGAATACAACCACATAGCTATACAGACGCCATCTTTAGTTTTTTCAGCGATTAAGTCGATTAAATGGACTGATAAGCTTCAAACCGGGAAAAACTGTAATTAGAGCAAATATCAAATTCAATTAGACTTGATGGTGGGTAACTGATAGAATCTTATAAACCTAAATCTAATACGATACCGCGACTATGTATATATATTTATAGCATTGAAGACGGAGTTAATGATAGTTTGGAAACGAATTTAATTGGGTCCTTTATTAAACATTAAAACGCTTCGGTAAAACCAATAACATGGTTAGTTGTTGCATTCCAAAAAATCCCATTAGGAAAGTGGTGAAAAACGTTTTCGTTGTTTTGTACTTTGTGACCATTTCAGGATTGGTCAAGTAGTTGCTTTTTCAGCCCTGAACTTTTGCTAATAAATTTTAATTGCTAACTCTAAACACAAAGTGAAATGCAAACGAAAACATGGGTTGCCTCTTAATAATAAAAAGTGCAGCACTTTGCTTAATTCACCATCAACACACAAGGATAAAAGCAAAACAATTATTAAGATTTAAATGAAAAAACTTCTAAGGAAAGTAATTTCTGTTTATTTCATTATTGTGGGTAAAATAAAGGTGAGACCCAAAATGGAAAGCTCAGGAAATCAAAGCAATGGAATAAGATTTTACGAGAAGGACAGCGCGGCGCTGGGGAATGGGTTAATTTCTATTTCTCGGAAAAATTTTGTTTACCCAACAACTTGGAAAAATTATCCTTTTCAGAACTCCATTAAAATACACAAATTGTTAGTCGTCTAAAACTTTTCCAGATGCAATGTTTACCAATAAAGAGCCATGTTGGTATTGCAATGGCAGAGCAACAGAAATAATCCGAAACGAGGAGAAACGGGAAAATGTCATTATGTTTATGACTTCTTTCTTATTCTCAGTTCCATTCCTTTGCTGTAGTGCATGGTGGAAATTTATTTAAGTTTGGCGACAAAGTTCTGAATATGTTCACAATGGCAGCTATATTTCTGCCAACAGCTGGTTAAATAAAAATTTTCTTTTCTTAATATATATAAGCGAAACTTTGCAGGCAGAATTTGGGAGAAATTTTTAAAAATTTATTTCATTAGAAATTCAATTTATTGACAAAAATTTGTGTCTATTTATCTACATAAATATTTAATATAGAATTTTATTATTTATTAGTGTGTACGAAGGTAGGTTAGAACCATTTGCTAAGGCAAAACGAATTTGCTAAAACATAAAGATATTTTAATGCAGATACTAAAGTAGGTATAAACTATGTCTGAGAATATAAAATCACTGAAAAAACACCTTTCTGTCCAAATAAGGTTTGCAATCTACACTCTAAAGGTAATAATCGAGCTCGTTAACAGGTTAGATTTTGCCTAAACTCTTCAATGGAGGATACAATAGAAAACTTCTGTCGCATTGTCTTTATGCCCTAGACACACAACGCTCGGAATGAAAAAATAAATAACGACTAATTTTCTAATAATAATTCATTATAAAGTGAAGACACGCAGCCATTTCCTTAATTAAGTTGTACTGGTTTTGATATACTTATGACATAAAAGAAGCGAATTAACGGGATAAGCTTTGTTTTTGTTGATTTTTCAATTTAACAATTTCCAAATGAGAAAAAGGCTATATTAAAACGGGTATTGCCAATATAGTTTGTGTTTTGCATTTCTTCTTCTTATTTTTCAAATCGGCAGACGTACAGCGAAGCTCCAGATTTATATTATATGCCAAATCTAGCACGTTTTTTCTCATTATAGCTATAATGAAGGAAAAAAAAACTTCATTCATCTGATTTTCAAGGCATAATGACGCATAATATGTTACACACGGCAATTTAATGAATAATAAAGGGAGGAACGTCCAAAACCAGGTAACTGGGTAAAACTGGGTACGTGGGTAAAACCGGGTACCAAAGGCTTTTCCCCTAATTTAAGTCGTACTCTCCTGCCATCGTGAGCATTCCCCGGCGACATTTGCATTTGGTCTGTAAACAGATGCTTAACGCGACACACGTGCGAACGAGTCGGCTACAAATATTTTTATATTTTGATTGCGTTTTAGGTGAAATTGTATGTGCTAGCGAATTAGATAATAAGAAGGTAAGTGATATGTTGCATATACTGTACTGTTGGTAGTGTTCTTACTTGTTTAATATTGGTTGCATATTTAGTGAGAATACTCCAGAATACTGGTTTGGTGAGTTGTTGTGATAACGCTATATCTCGGGGCAAAATCGTTTGGGCTAAAACCATGTAGTACCCGCTTTTGGACAGAATTACCCTCAGATAATATAATATCTAAAATAACGTTAGTTTTCTACACTTTTCAGATAAATAATGCCGCGTAGTTATACAAAAGGACTACTAACAGACACTCATGCGAGATGAAAGCCATGTCAAAGGCCATTTTGGAAGTTGAGAATGAAAGAATGGAATATAAAAGGGCAGTTAATCAGTTCGTTGTTCCCCAGAGCACTTTAGAAGACCAAATTAAAATATATCGCCCATGTGGAGAAATAGAAACTGCTTCTCAGAAGGGACTGGGACGATTCAAACCAATTTTTAATCCTGAACAGGAAAGTACCATTGTTGCTCGTGTTTTGACTATGGAAAATCGTTTATTCGGACTTACATATAAAGATTTGAGTAAACTGGGTTTTTCTTAAGCGTCACCCAAATCTTAGTCTGCAAGCACATGAACCAACCTCAGTGGCAAGAGCCATGGACTTTAATAAGGTCAATGTCAGTAAGTTTTTTGTTCTTTTAAAAGGCATAGTAGACTAATACAAGTTGAAAGCGACAAATGACCACTGTACCTAAAAAACAGTCTAGAATAATAATTGCCATGAAAGGCCGTAAACAAGTTGGTATTATTAGCTCTGCAGAGAGAGGACAATTTACTACTGCAGTCGTTTGTTTTTCGGCGTCCGGACATTATGTACCGCCTCTTCTAATATTCCCCCGGAAGAGAATGAAAGCAGAACTGCATGATGGTTCACCACCCGGGGCCGTCTCAGCTTGCCACCCTAGCGGTTGGATCCAGAGCGAGATATTCCTTCAAGGGCTCATGCATTTTATTGATACTGTGAATCCATCAACAGATGAGCCTGTGTTGCTGTTATTGGACGGCCATTCCACGCACACGAAAAACCTACCCTTAATAGAGACGACAAGGGATAATGGTGTAATAATATTGAGTTTCCCTCCTCATTGCACCCACCGTCTACAGCGCCTTGATAATTACTTTATGGGCCCACTAAGCACATATTTCGGCCAAGAAGTAGATACGTGGTTGCGTAATAACCCAGGCAGGATTGTAACTCAGTTCCAACTTGTTAAGTTATTTGGACTCGCTTGCGCGAAATCGGCAACTCTACAAATTTCAATATCGGGATTTCATAAAACAGGAGTCTTTCCCACCAATGAAAATATATTTTCAGACTTAGACTTTGCTGCCTCGTTTACAACTGACACAGAAGAGAATGCTGCGTCTTCATCTGCTTTACCCAGCACCTCTGCTGAGCAACAGATTTCTACATCCAAACCATCAACAGCAACCGATGCACTGCTTACGGCATCATCCAAGAAATCATTAGAAGAAGCCAGATTTGACCAATCAACGACAACTGCTTTATCCAGCTTCTCTGTTGAGGAAACAGGTAAGGATAAAGGGTTCGTTCGTCATAATAGTCCTACCAACGAAAAATCTCTGCGGAGCATATAATACCTATCCCACACGTGATCCGCAAGTCTTCTAGCCGTTGCCATAGAAGAAAACCTGCCATAATAATGTCATCTCCATACAAGTCTGAGCTAGAAGATATCATCGGAAATCAGCAGAAAAAGATATTAAATACGAAAATCTGTTTTAATTCCGCCAATATTTCAAATGTAATGGGATATACATAAATCTAGAAAAACATATTCATCGTCCGAAAGAGAAGGTAACGATCCAGTTGACGAAAATATTTGCATTTATTGCCAAAAACCATATGGAATATCCAGGCTGAACAAGGGTTGGGTGCAGTGCATAACATGCCATAAGTGAGCCCACTAGGGCTGTACGAACTGCCCACAGGAAAATTTTTATGAGTTTATATGCTACAAATGTTAGGGGTAAAATCGGGTAACATACCCGATTTTACCCTAGCACCTGGGTAAAACCGAAAATATACGTTATGTGAAATTATTGTTTTTTTTTTTTGTATTTCTTAATTCTAGAAGAGTTATATTATGTTATTTTAACACCTAACTTATAATTTTAATAAAGTACGTTTCAATTAAATGTCTATATATATTATTAAGAAGTGTACAGTAACTGTTCCTTACGCACCCGGTTTTAGACGATCCTCCCCTACTAATTATTCATTAGATCGTGCTATGTGTCTAGGGTATTAGAATCCTAGTTGCCTAGTTGCCCCTTACCTCACCATAAGTAAATGATAATGAAAGCAGAGATTCAATTAAGATGACTGTTATAAGGTCATATATTTACGTATATTTATGTTCTTATGTTTCTCATGAAAATGCATTGAAATAAGATCTCATAGCAACTTCTGGCCCTATTGCAGTAAAATATAATGCGCTTGCGTGAAGACTATCAATCATCGAGCCGACTCGGACCTTTATTCATTGCATTTAGTACTTTTACCATGTCTTGTACATGGTGTTTAAAGAAGAATAGTTGCTATTTTTGTACCAATAATTGTAGGCATGAATAATAAATTTAGCAGAAGTGTGCTAATGGTGATACTGATTCTTAATTAAATGGAACAGTTGATGGACTTGTATGTAATTAAGTATTTCACGACTTCAGCCATTTCAAGTATAAGCACATACTAGGTTCTGGTACTGGTACTTCAATACCTTGATGTTTATTCTTTAAATGAACGTACTCAAGTACCAAAGTACTTGACCAGTACTTTAAAGTAATTCCAAGTCTTTTGAAGAATGTATTTATCAATGTCAATTCCTAAATGTTTTTATAAATCAGATATGGGAATCTAGATCTAAGATAAAGATTCAATTTGTTTGGGGCAGACTGTCTGTGCAGTGTAATTATGTATATTATTTTAAATAAATTTATAAAGTAAAGTTCCCTTCAGCATTGTGTCCATAATGAATGTTTCCATTGTACATAATACTATATACTACAAACACAGCAGGTACAGTTGTGTACTATTGTATGCAGAAAATGTCATCCACTACAAATATCATGGAAAGTGAATTCTCCCCCGGTTGAATATTATATTTCGAAAATGAAAACGACGGAATAACATTTTACTTTGTTTTACGTATCAAAGAGTTTTAATAGTACAGCAGCTTGACATTACCGTGTGGTTGCAATTGTTGCTGTGCAAAAGTTGAATTACTGCAGATGATATTTTTTCTTTGTTTAATTTGATTAATTCGTGCGAATTATTACAGTTTGTTTTGAGTACTTTGACTTGTAACGTACTGTTATCCATGAAGTTTGAATATGAGTACTTGACCTATATAAATGAGTCAAACGTTGAAAATTAAATTAACATCTTGGAAAATATTTTATTTGAGAGAATTATATTTGAAGTTAAATACACCACTGACTTCATCTGGTCTTGTAGAAAGACTTTTCTTATTTGATGGTTTCTTAAGTTCGGATCACACTAATTAGAGAAATTATTATTAAAAGCACTTTTAAAAGTTGTCAATCAGAAATACTTAATAAAATAGTTTTCAAATTCCTTAATTTATTATTTAGGTGTACATGAAACATTTTTTTCGCTCATTTTAATTTTATTTTTTAAAATTGCGAAAAGAAGTTCATCAAAGAACTCGAAAGTACTTTGAAGTACTGTTCAAGTAATTTGGTATTTAAGTACTTGTTACTTGTGTGCATGTTATTGAAAAAGTAATGATACAAATACGAGTCTCTGAAACTAGTATTTGTACTTGTTATTTTACAGCTCTGGATGATACTAATCGTAATACATATATAAAAATCATATGTCACTAATCTCCATACAGTAAAATTCCGTGTTGCTTTCTTATCCTGAACTGTGCGAATGTGGAACAGTCTACCATCTTCTGCTTTTCCTCTGGCTTATAATTTGCGCATATATATAAATTTATAGACTATAAGGTCATTTTATTACAATCGTCTTTCAGTCGGGAAAATCCTTTTGGAAAATGACTTAGGTGGATCAAAAACAAAACAAAAAAAACAAATTCCAATAGCTCAACCAAAAATTTTTCATCTACAACGAATGCATGGGTGAAGTTGTATAGCGGCCATTACTTCACCCATACGTTGGTCTATATTAATGCAATATAAAAGCTTGGAAATGGACCATCAGGTGATTTAACAATTTTATCGACTTCGTTTGTGTTTGCGATCCTCAGGAACTGCAAAGTAAGCATGTGTCTTCTTGAGTATAAGAAACGCCTGGGAATAATTCTAATAAATTATAAAGATATAGTTAGCATTACTCATTGGCAAAGCCCACCCGATTCAGAGAAATCATTTAGCAATATCTATTGAACACCCGAATGTCGTCTATCAATTCATGTTTAATTCATTTTTAATTTTGTTCAGCTTTAGTTGTCTTTACGTTCCCTTTCATATCGTAAGCTCTTTTCAGTTTTGTCGCAACACATGTGTATACTTTGTTCATTTTGTAATATGTTACCTTATGTACATTTTCATTTTATTTACTTTCAACTCGCGTTAATCTAAATATGATACTTTCAGATTAAAATTTCACAATTACATTTGATACATAAAAGCCTAGTAATATGTTGATACCCTAGAGAGTATACCATAATTAATTTTTTTATTTATTTATTTATTTATTTTTGTTTTAAGAATAACACTGTGTTACAGCGAAAATATACTTTTGACGAGACATAGTGTAAGTTGGAGGTCTAGATGAACTAAAGTAACGGGCATACTAGAAATTTCTCATACACCCTTAAAATCTCATTTTAGACCAAAAAAAAACGTTATTCGGTAGGTCCATGTATATAATAATTTCTAACTCCGCCATTTTTAATTCGATGCCGAATTTTTTTATGGTACATGAAAGAATAGAGATAGGCCTTTCAGACAATATGTTCCTTATTTCGTTGCGATGAAAGGGCACGAAGTTACAATCGAAAACATTTCGAATTTACCATTTTTTACACATTTTTTCAACTTTAACAACAACTTTATGGCTTATTTTGCTCTACAATATTTTTTTTCTGTTCATATCACTAATAGCGAATTCGATTCTGCGTCTAATGAGCATTTGTTAACAAAAATCGATTGAAATTTGATTGAGTTATCGATTTTCTACTCATTAAGCCGCTATATTTCCGTATAATATTAAACTACAGAGAAAGTTGAAGAAGCACTGGACTTTAACCGCGAAAACTGTGAAAACGTGAAAAAATGCAACAATTAACAATAACTGAAAAAAAAAAATCTCCAACAACAACAAATTCAAAGCCGGTGTCGGCAACACCAACTTAGAATTAAATTTCATTACGCTTGCCTAAACGTATGGCACCGTAGTTTTGATGACAATTTTGCTTGGAATGTAAGGCGGTAATACCAAGTATCCTTGTTACCATTGTGAGTGGGATACTCCCGAAAGAAATTTAAGTGTAATTGCAAAAAGTGAATGTTGTAGTCCTTTTCACCGTATGTACTAAAATATTCCTGTACAACGTTTACGTATTCGGAACTTTCTTGTTGGCATGGAAATTATTGCACAATGAAATAAAACTATTCCAGACTCGTCTTTCCACAGTACTCAGTTTGGTTGCAAAACCGTTATCCCGCAACAATTGAAATACTTAAGTACTTATTGCCAACAAATGAAGATATATTATTATTTTATTATTATTATTTATTAAGATGCAAAAAACACTTCAAGATTTACGATCTTATAGTAAGTATTTATGTAATAGGGGAAAAAAAATTGGACACATAAAAAACCTAGTTAATCTAAGAACTAAGACTAAAAATAAGAAACAGAGTACATAATCCCGAGTATAACAAATGACTTCTAGAAATTAACAGATATTTGATCCATTATTTGAAACTGAAAGAGAAAATGTAGACAAGAAAAGTAAGAAAATTAAAATTAAAATTAAATAGATCCACGAGATACGTAAAAAGGTGAATATGCATACATAAAATCAAAAATCACATCTACTACATTGACTAAGTGAAGTGAGTCTGGTAAGAGATAAGCAGTTTCCTGAATGCGCCGAACGAGCTCGCCCTCTGCAGACTATTCGGCAAAGCGTTCCAGATTCGAATGGCCTGAACAATGTAAGATCCTTCAAACACAGTGGTGCAAAATTAGGGCAGTCGAAACTTATATTCCCTACTTGTATTTAAAGGCTGAAACATATTGCACAAATAAGAAGGCTGTGCAGAAAAAGCTAGTTTGTACAGAAACATTAAAATTCGTCGCTCAAAGTAAGTCTTCAGCGAGCACCCTAGCAACGAAAAACTAAGATGAGATATGTGATCATACCTTCGTAGTCCAAAGACAAACCTAATACAGTCATTAAGTGCTACATTCAATTTTCTAAAGCATTGAGAATCAAGCTTAGGAAATACAAGACAACCTTGACTAAAATATGGCAAGATCAGCGATTTGACTAGATGGCAACGCAACTTGGGGGAGAGAATTCTAGCAGAGAGCCAAAGACGACGCAAAGTGGAGTAGATTTTAGATAGAGTTAAATCGACATGGTCGCAACATTTCCTGGTAGAATTTAAAATAACGCCCAAGTTACGGATTCTAGATTCATATGGGATAGTGATGCCATTTATTTTGATCTGTGGTAATGACAAAGTGTCAAGTGGACAATGAGAGAAAGCAATGCACTGAAACTTGGCAGGGTTAAGATTGAGATTGTTATTTAAAGCCCATTTGCATATTTCACTCACGTCATCATTAACGCGGGCCACACAGTCTTCGATGAGTCCGATAGGATGCGAAAGATAAATTTGCACATCATCTGCATACATGTGTATGTTGCGTCACGGATCACCGAAGGTAAGTCGTTAATGTACAGACTAAAACACAGTGGACCTAGGATAGATCCCTGTGGAACTCCACTGGTGAGATAAAGGAGGTTAGAATGGTTACCATTCTCAAGAATTACCTTTTGAGCTCTCGGTGTAAGAAAACTCTTCATTAAGTTAACCGCAGTATACGAGAAATTATAATATCTGGAGAGTTTATTCAGAAGCTTGTTGTGACAAACACTATCGAATGCTATAGAAAAGTCCAGAAGCAACAATATAGCTACCTCTCGCTTGTCGAGTGAAGAGCGAATATCAGAAGATACTTTTAGGAGAGCCGTTTCACAGCTATATCCAGGCCGAAAGCCTGACTGGACATTGCTCAAAAGTTCATTTTCACGTAAATGCTTCTGGATTTGATAACATAAAAGTTTTTCAAATACCTTCGAAAGTAAACACAACAAGCTAATAGGTCTGAAGTCGCGGGGGGATACAGCGGTAGGTTTTTTAGGTATTGGGACCACGTTAGCAATTTTCCATACACTGGGAAATTTGGACTTAGTAATACAATTGTTAAAAAGATGTAGTAGTGGACTGATAATGCACGGAGCAATTAATTTGATAAATTTTGGTGACATACCATCAGAGCCCACAGCCTCCGATTTAATGGAATAAATGGCATTATATACTTCGTTGTAATCAACCCCACGAAAACAGAATCCATTGGAAATCTCTGGAGCTAGAGCCGAGATTTCAGGTGCTAGTGTGTCACCAAGCGGTAGAGGACTTTCAACAAAATATGAATTAAATTCATTCGGATTGATGTGATTTTCAGATTTGTCTTTGCTTCGCTGTCGATGTTTAAATTTTCACGAACTGCTTCATGTAGTCGATCTTCAAATGCAGTGGCGGTAGGATGACATATTAAAGTCGCACCAATGGAATGTTCAAAACATTTTACTTTCCAATTTGAAACGACGTACATGGTGACCACTCAGTCAGTTCGTTTAAACCTATTTCGCACACGACTATCCGACTCACAAAAGTAACAAAGACACTTGGTACTACCGCCTTACATTCCAAACAAAATTGTCATTAAAACGACTGTATCATACAATTAGACATGCGTCATGAAATTTAATTTTAAGTTGGTTTTGCTGACAACGGCTTTTGAAATTGTTGTTGTTGTAGTTGTTGTATTTGTTGTTGTTGTTTTAGTTGTTTATTATTTGTTGCATTTTTTTTCGCGTTTTCACAGTTTTCGCGGTTAAAGTCCAGTGCTTCATCAACTTTCGCTGTACTTTAATATTATACGGAAATATAGCTGCTTAAAGAGAAAGAATTCGATAACTCAATCAAATTTCAACCGATTTTAGTTAAGAGATGCTCATTAGACGGAGAATCGAATTTTCTATTAGTGATATGAACAGGAAAAAAATATTGTAGAGCAAAATAAGCCATCAAATTGTTGTCAGAGTTGACAAAATGTGTAAAAAATAGTAAATTCGAAATGTTTTCGACTGTAACTTCGTGACTTTTCATCGCAACGAAATAAGGAACATATCTAGCTCTCTTCTTTCATGTACCACCAAAAAAAAATCAGCATAGACTTAAAAATGGCGGAGTTAAAAATTATTATTTACATGGACCTACCGAATAACGGTTTTTTGGTCTAAAATGAGGGTGTATGAGAAATTTCTAGTATGCCCGTTACTTTAGATCGACTAGACCTACAACCTACACCATGTCTCGTCAAAAGTATATAGAGTTTATCTTTTTTTGTAACACAGTGTAATTTATGAAAAATGAAGGACATTTACTCTAAAAAAAAATCTAAAAATCTCAAGCCATTTTAAAAACCAACTTTGCTGGGCTGTTCGAGATTAAAGTTGCAGTACGCGAATGCTCACTGAACACTTATTTGAAACGGGCAGTCTAACTTTTCTTCTACATTTCAACTGCATTACCTGAGTAGCATGGTCCACCCTCTTCGTTCAGATGAGTTCTATATACAGCAATTTCGAGGGTTCTAACATTGTTCAGCTAACTCATCTATGGAATATACTGCCCTATGATATTCAGAGCTCAAGAATAGAAAATTTGTAATAAATTTTATTACCTGAATTGCGCTCGAAATGGCACATTTTTGAATAGATTAGCATAATCTGTTTGTCTGTTTTTGTTGTCATGTCTTATACTCTGCAGTTGAATAATTTTGTATTGTTCGTTTTCATAGTTTAGTTTAATTAAATTTTTAATCACTTCAACGTCGTTTGCTCTGTCGGATGGTTTTCACGGGCATAAATGGTCCGTAGCAAAACGTCGAAATTTGACTCTGAGTATCTGAGAGTGGAGTAAGGGGTCCGAATGACAACAGCTGGCTTGAATTCAATTTACTATACTTTATTGCTTGCGTACCTATTATAAATATGTAAAATGTGTATGTAAGTGCCTGAACCTTTAGAGTGCTTAAATCTAGTTGAAAGGTATGACGGGAGGGTTTTCCGTCATAGCCCTCGGAATATACAAGCCATGAAGCAATTCTCAAAAGGAGAGTAGCGGGCTGAGATTTTCATAGCTTGTACTTTTTAAAATGCTATAATTTTCATAAATTTACTGAACATGCTATTTTTTTTTAAACCATTAGAAAAAAAAACATATTTGGTTGCAATTTATTTTAACTTCATTTTTCTGTGGGAGTGATAGTTTTAAGTTTTCAAGATTAAAGTTTAGTCATTCTCCATGAAAAGTATACAAAAATTATGTTAGTGAGCTCTTACTGCATGGCTGTAGCCGAGCCACTAGTGCCTTTTATGTCTTATTATCATCGCCGATTTCATGGCTTGTATTATATTGCGGTTGTTATGCTTTTGTACACGTATGTACTATCTAGTGGATTCCGTTGCTCCCGTACTACCACTAGCTCTTCGATGGAAACGTACAGGCTAACTTTCCGTTGCACACATACCAACTAAAATCTTCCGTTTGATACGCGTACAACCAATAGTCTTTCGTTATTCACGTACTGGCGGATTTGTAGGCAAAAACGTATGTTCCAGGTTTCCAGGACAAGCCAGTTCAATTTCTAGAATCTTAGATTTGATATTCAGGTTGAAAGTTGCAGGTCCATAGTGAGTCTCAATTGCCTTACTTATACTTCTTAAAATAACTATGAATCATAAGCAATGGAAAATTTTCTAGAGAAAACCCTTACAAATAATTCTACAAATTTCTCACTATATACAAGTTCGTTACAAGTCACATAAAATTAATAGTCTAGATTTCAATTTTTCCTTTGCCTGCTTTAAACTATGCTTATAAATGATCACAATCTTGCAGTATCTACACCAAAATAAATACATAAATTCAAACAGTAAATAACCAAAGTATTACCTAGAACATTACATATTCAAAATAGCCCAAAGCACATAATTTAGCGGTTATATGATAATATGTATGTTAGAAAAATTTCAGTGCTATCGTTTTGCCTTAATTTTAACCTACAAGCCAAATAAACACAACTAGTTTTAGCAAACTCAAATGAAATAACAACCATTCACTTCGAGAACTTTTCACGACTGACTAAATAAACGCACCGCGAGAATTTACTTATCGTACGGAGAGGAAAAAAAGAGTGATATTAGTCGAGTATCGTTAAATTATCCAAACATTAATGTTTTCATTTACTTCTGTTTACGTCTGACCCTACATAATAAGATCAGTTATGATGGGCAACCAAATCCAAGTAATGCTGTGAAAAATATTTAATTTCAGACATTCATGATAAGAGCGACATTATAAAGAAGAAGAAAATAATAAAAATTTAATTAGGAAAAGACTACTACAAATCTAAAGCAGATACTAATTTCTTGAAATCCATTAAATTAAATGGCAGAATTAGTAATTCGGTCACGCATGCCATAATTAGTTTTGTTTGAAAGGATAAATAACAAGGAGCATCTCATCGGTCTTTCTGGACTATATGTACATATGTGCAAATTATATAAGCCCAATAAATTACGCAATTAATTCTGGATGTTAACACACTACGAGCAAATAAAATAGCGCATCTTTTTCTGCGATTATACTAATTGTCAAAATTCATTAGGTATGTGTGTATGATGAAAGCGGGTCAACTTAATTTAGAGTTCTTAACGAATAACGGACTATTAAAATGTTGTTGTACCGCTTTTATTCTACTAATATATGTCAACAAATAAATAAAGAAATTGTAACATGGAAAACGATTCAGTGATTATATAATAAATATAATTATTAAAATTAAGTTTAGCAGTACTAAATACAAGAGGAAAGTTTTATATGGAACGCCACACTTTTCCATATACAACAAAAAAATAATGTACATATATATGTAAATAGGTACATTCCTACACTGAAAAAAAGTTTCTTTTGTCGCAATTTGTCGCAAAGCAATGCATTTATTTGAAGGTACTATATTTGCCGTAAATATGCCGAATTTGCTATCAATATTCTTAATTCTACCAAAATAAACCAATTTTTTTCATATAAATACAGCGTTTATTTGAAACAGCCTAATTTAGTAGAAATAAGCGTAATTTTACAAAAATTAAGGAAATTCGTTTATTCATCGTCATTTCAATTTATTTTATCAAAATAACATCTTCATTGCTACCAAATAAATATTTCTTTAAACGAAAAAAGTCAGTTTATTCAGAGAAATTAAACACATTGGTTTTGATCTAATAAGTCCATTTATTTATTACAAGTGATTACATTTATTTATGTCAAACAAATTTAATTTAATCGTTGCAAATAGATATTTATTTAAGAGAAATAAATGTTATTTGGCGAAAACAAAGGTTATTTCCATGGTGTCTATGTACCTGTTAACATTTGTTTATTTCAAATAACATTTATTTCAGAGAAACAAACGTTATTCGGTATGAATAACGTTTATTTCTTGTACACTGATAACAATTTCGTATTACAGATAGTGTAAAAGTTTTTTAGTCACAGTCGGTTTAAAGTCTTCATCGTGCGAGTTGTTGTTGAGGCCTTTCATAAAATTGGTAAAAGAAATGTGCACATTGTAACGTTCCACAGGAATATAGCGTATACTTTGGCTTTTAAATATCAGTTAAAACTCTATTATACTCTTCTATCCTCCTCACATCTACGAAATATAAAAGAATATAGCAAACCAAAGCTTTTATCATCTCAGGAATTAGACTTGCTATCTGTGTTGTTCCCCTTCTTGAATTCCATAAATTTTGAGTCATTTTCTTGGATTAAGACTAACAATATACTTTATAAAATCGGTTACATTTTTGAACTCGGTTGTGATTCTTGTGAAGAAACAGTGTTTGGGTGTATAAAATACATTTTTTGTGATAAAAATTAAGAAGTTTATTTTGAATACAAAAAACTTCATACAATTGGCGTTGACAATCATATTAACAGTTATGTAGTTAATTTTAATAGTAGCTGTTAAGAAACTTAAATCTGTTAATGAATTTCCAAAGAAAAGGACATTTTCTTGGTGATGCACGATGTGCCATATCTATATTCAATAATTGAATTCATCAATGTGATATATATTATTTATTATAATTTTCTTAATCTTTTCTGAAACAGAATTAATTTTGGTTAAAAATAGCAAATAAATATATTTTTATATTACCGAAAAATGGTCTTTTGACTTTTAATTCAATTCTATAATAATAAGAAAAGTTGTTTCAGGGAGTGAGGTAAAAACTTCAGGTAAATATAAATTACACGAGATTTCAAGTATATACATATCCATATGTACGAGTATACATATATGTACAAGCGATGAATATTATTTACTTATTTATTCATTTGAACGAAGCAGATAATCGTCGGAATACCAAATACACAACTTATTTGCGGGAAGTAAAGGCCTGCTTCCCAGGGCAAATCAAGATTTATTCTTACCAAATAATATTTATTTAGTATAAATTCTAGTTTGATTTGCGTTAGATATTTGGTTGTTATCATGATGTTTGTTTGAAATATAATTAATTTCATTGGAACATATATTTATTTGCAACAAATATACTTTATTGTGATTTATTGTTACTAAATAATATTTAATTTTTCCAAATAAATAAAATATTTCAATCAAAGGACATTAATTTGACTGAAACAAATAATCATTTGATTCAAATGTATCAATAATATAACATTCCACAGTCGATTTGTGCGAAATAAAATTTGTGTCTATCAAATAAGTCAATTATTTCCAACAAACTAATTACAAATATCCTAAATAAACATCATAAATCATAAGAAACAAACGCCTATTTGGTGGAAATAAATCATTCAAATAAATCCTTTCTTTGAAAGAAATACGATATTTATTTCGCCGTATTTAAATATATATTTTATTCCATACAAATAAATTTTATTTAAACCAAACAAACTGTTTTTTCAGTGTATATGGGACCTTGAACAAAATGTAGCGTTTTCCCCATTCACCATCCAAAATAAGATCTATCCCTCGACTCGGCCAGCAGTGGCCAGTAATTGGATTGCCCAAGTAACAATATTTTAAATTTTTGGTGACTGAAGGTGATGGGTAGTTTTATAAGGGGTATATAATGGTTACTTGGTTATATAAGAATTTGAGTGGTTATATAAATGTTTTATAATAGTACAACTGGTGACGAAGTTATATTAGAGTTTTTTAAGGTTACTAATGGTTATCGTGGAAGTAAGTTACTAAAGGCTTTATAAGTTTGTGATGGATTTGTTTCAATCACCGGTCTATATAACTTAGTGTAACCATTACTAGAAGTTATATAAGAAAGTTTTATAATTGCTTTCATCGCCATGTTATATAACTAATTGGTAATAAGTGTTTATTGCGGTATCCGTGGTTACCCTTATATAACTCGACAACGTTCAGTAATTTAGGAAACTTTAATAAAAATTGACAACTTTCGGTAATACATATATCCACTATAAAATATCGTAACATTTTTGGTGACGCTTTAGTATCTACGGTGACCGATATAAAAATTGGAAACTTTTAGTAACGTCAATTTTTTCGTATTTAGCCATTGCAATATGCATTTCCCCGAGCTTTTGGGACAATACACAAAGTAGGTCTTCTTGACCTGCCCCTTTAATTTGCACGACTTTATATGATTTTTTTTTTCGTAACTAAAATTATTCACACACTACCGAGGAGCGTACAAAAAAAATTATTATAAGAAGAACATGACACAGACAATTTTTCATTACTTTAAGATATATAAGATTACCAAAGGTAACACAATGTAACCAAAGGGTATATAAGATCACTAATGTCTGTTTTTTGTTACTATAAGATATATAACATTACCAAAGGTAACATATTATGACTAAAGGGTATATATGTGGTAGTTCCTTTAGTTTATGTAATATTTCTAGAAGTTTTATAAGGGTAATTGAGTTTATAGAACAGAGCCAGAGTTTATATAAAAGTATTTGAAGTTTTATAATGGTAATTGCCGCCATTTTTTCATCTGTGAATTGGAGATTAAAAAGAAAATATCGGTTAAGCCAATTATTTGAATTGCTGATATATGGCTTCAGTTTTTATTTTATATGAAGAAAATATATAATTTTTGATATATAATTTTTCTAAATTATGTAATGTTACTTTTATCAATTGAATCACCTAAGTGAAAATTTTAAATTTTTTCATATTTAATTAAAATAATTAAATATTGCTTATTTCTGGAGCGGTCTGTGATATTCACAGTAAAATTTTAATTGCAGCTGAATTTCACCACGTACATGCCGATAAATTGTTATTCTAAGACGTAAAAATATTAAACTCGTACATTATAAAAATGCAGTACAAGAAAATATCGAAATTTTATGTCAAGATAGGTTGGGTAAATATTTGCCTTCTATTGTTTTATAAAGGTAACGAAAAGTAAGTTCCCTAACATTTCAATTACTAAAAGTAATCAGTCTGAAAAAATTCCAAGCGTTGTGGAAACATTACCATCACCATTATAAACAAAGTTTATAAAGTTAATCGAAACATTACCGCAACCACTGCCGTGACTAAAGTAAATTAATCGAGAGTATCCCAGGTTAGGGTTATATAAGAAGTTATATAAAGGTAACCAGAATATTTTTATTACTCATTTTATAAAACTTTTAGTTATATAATGTTACCTAAATCAAGTCACAGTAACCTTTATATAATCCTCCATTTAAGCTCTATACGGGTTTTATAGTGGTTGCAAAGAGGTTTCGAGTACTATTCTATATAACCTAAGTTATATAATTTGGTAATGGAGACCTTACGGTTACTACTATATAAAATAAATTGTTTCTTGGGTGATTTACTGTCGGCTCTGACAAAGTCACATATAGAGACATTGAAAATTTTGCCGCATCTATACCACCCAACCACTCACATTCTTCAACTTCTCAATCGGCTCGCCTAGCAAACTTTAAACTACACTCGAGTGGTATTGATGCAGCCGCTTTCATCTAAAACTTACTGTAATTCAGTTAAACCTCAGAGACGCTAAAATTGTGGCATCGTCTTAAGAACAACATGATCAACGTAAAAAATTAAACACATTTTACTTCGGACTCATATACATTTAATAGTCTGCGATATATAAATTGCTATGTGATACTGAAAAAAAAAAAAAAATTTACGCCTCCGCTAGAACTTCCATTGAATAAATTCTGTCTCTGTATACGGCTGAGGTGTCGAACCCGCACTCGATCTAATTTTGTACCTATTTTCATATTATGCACGGATACGCAGATAATGCGTGTATTTTCTCTTTAATTGGGTAAGGAGATTTTTTTTTTTTTTTTATGATCCTGTCGAACAAGTGGGTTATATGGATTGAATCTAACTTCCAGGATTAAGGCTTGAAACAACGCACTAATCGAACGTATTTCTCCAAAAAAAGTTCATTCTAGATCAAACATCCATCTGATTTTAGGTAAATTGTCTACACGGAAGGGTTACTCTGTCTGGAGTTTTTGAAATGTCCCAACAAATTCTACGCTTCATTTGGAGCTCAAAAATAGTTTTAGAGAAAGCCAATTAAAGTAACGACATAGGGAGACTTAAGCAGGCATAGTGGACAATAACTGAAAGACGGGTATTAGCACAAGAAGTTATATCCTGTATAGTTATAGTTCACTTTATTGTTTTTTTAATAAATCCTAAAGCTTTAAACGAAGTATTTATTGAAAATCTGAAATTTCGTATATTTCTGACTAATTTTAGTCTAACTAAAAAATATTTTGTTTCTTGGAGAACTACGACGCCCGTGTTATACCTTGAATTGGCAAAATATGTCGTTATAACTGAGACAAATATACGTGTTTCTTAGATATTTCCGATCCTACTTGGTTTGAGAGCTCAGTGCATCATATTTTCGAAGCCATATTTTAAACCCTACCCAGGATTGTACTGCATTGCGTATGGCTTGAAAGTAAAATGTCATTGCAAATTATACAAAAAATTATTTCTGTCCTAACTGTGAAGCCCACGAACTGCCACTGTTACCCAGTATTTCGAAAACAAACAATCGATTGGGTGGTCCAAGGTCTATTAACTGTCGAAACGTCGTCCCTGAACTTATCCTTCAAGTGGTTTTTCAACGACCTTAAGTCTGGTGCACAATCACTGGCAGAATATTCCACAGCAATTCGTTCGAGGAAAATTGAAACACATTAGAATTTTTCAGTAAACAATTTCTTGAATATTTTACAAAGCAGAGTAGAAATTTTATAAATTTTTAAACTTACACATTTATGCGTAAAATGCATAAAATGCTTAATTTTACTAATTCTAATTAGTAAAATTCAACTAAAATATGTTAAAGTACGTACAATGGTAGTAACTTTTACATTAGTTCTTTAAAATTGCTTTTACGGGTATTAAAAATAAATTCTTCGGCTTAAAATTACGATGATCACAAGCGTCACTACAGATTAATTTAGTTCTTCATTCAACGCTTTATTGTTCATTGTTCACTTTTTGTATTATTTTTGTAGAATGCAAATCAAGCCAATGTTTTTCATGAACAAACGCATGTGTTGGATATTTGCAACAAGAATATATGATTCTGCTGATGATAAGAAAACGGCACATTTTTCATTATTATCAGATTTTTCATATCTGGTTATTTCGCGATACAAATTGACTTCCGGAATAATCACAGGGTTAGGCTAAGTTAGGTAGGATGGGTGCCGCTAGACGACTAGCTTGCATCAGTTAAACCTCTAGTGGGTCCCTTGTGCTCCTAGACCGCATTTAATATGCTTTCAAGTCCCAGATCCATCATACATCCCTTAGAAAACTCAGGACATATCTGAACTCTGTGCTTTGCAGCTCCCCCAGACTTGAAAAGAAGCAGCTAACCAATAGCCTACTTCTTTTATTCGTCATAGCGGGGCATTCGTAAAGCACCTGTTGGGCGGATTCGAGTGCCTCCGAGTCCTTACAACTCTTGCAGAAATCGTTCGCCGCTATACCCAGCCTTCTAAGATGGTCCCCTATGGCCCAGTAACACGTAATGACCCCAACTAAATTCCTGGTAGTTGTTCTGCTGCCATTAATCAGTTCTCTTTACCTTTTCCTGTCATATGCAGACCACAATTGCCTCGCAATACGGCAGGTTTCCCTGATGGTCTACCGGAGGCTTGCCTTTTGTTATACGCCCCTGATGATATACTCTTTTAAAGCTCCAGATGGGGCAGAGCTATCCTTCCGAGCCCTTTTTAGCCAACTCATTGGCCATCTCGTTGTCTGAGATATCCTTATGGCGAGGTACCTAGCATAGGATCACTTTGTGCCTTATAGCAAAGAACATATAACTTAATAAGAAGCTTGATCTAACCTCTAAAAATGCACAAGTTGTATGGTTACTTGTCGAGGTATTAGACGGGAAGTAGGAAAGATTTGAGACTGAGAGAATATTGCTCTGTTCTCTCTGTTGTCCACCAAAGCTACACACACGTCGATTCCAGCAGCCCTGTACAGTTTTATGTTTCACTATGCTGCCTAGCTGAAGAGGCGAGACGGTTTTCTATTAATGTAGGAACTCGAAAATTTTTCATAAGAACTTTTGCACAGCATATTTTGGCTACCGACATTCATGAAAATGTTTAGCCCAAACACACGAATCAATGCAACTAACAGTGACTGTGAGTGGTGACTAGATTGCATGTCACCCACCTATTCCTATCCCATCCGCTCATCTTACTATTCTCCCTCTGTTCTGCTGTAATGCAATGTACATGAAAATTCTCTCAAACAAAGTGCTCTTGATGAAACCGGTTTCTTAGAGACGATGTAAAAGAAGCAAAGAGAACACGCAATGCAATGCATGTGCATGATGTGGAGTGCTGGCTCTGGCCTCTAGCTATGGTGGTGTGCTGTTGCTTTGACGATGACAACCCGCCAGTTGCCACTCACCACTGGTGACTGCCGGCGGGCCGTCATTCAAAGCAGAGCATTCGTTAAATTTGTGAAAGCGGGTCGTAACATCACCACCAGTGAGTGCCGGATCGTTAACAAGCAGAGAGTTTTAATACAGTTTGGGAGAGGGGTCGTAATGGAACGACCCGCCATATAAATATTTTCAATATACGAGATGCGTACTCCTTCTGTTAGAAGTTCTTTGCTTACAGTCAATTCCTCAAGGCTGGTCTTGTATAAATGTATCAATTTTGATTCTACTAGCACAGCATCCAGCGCCTTGACGGCTGCCTGGCCGTGAGGGCTCTCTGCACATGAATACCAATAAATAAATCGCTCCGAGATCAGCCTGAAAAAACTGCATTAGGCAGTCTAAAACATTCAGAGTCTATAATCAGAGGGTTATTTTAGTGAAATAACCAAATATAATTTTCACTTGAATTTTATAAATTTTATAAAATTTGTTTGCAATCGTGTCCGTAATTTTACAAACAATATTTGAATTCGATTACTAACCCTTAAGTAGACACACTAGCAAAATCACATAAGTGGGCACATGGGGTCAGCAGTGACCCCAAATACTTTCTAGAAATCTAAGTAAACCACAAAATATTCAAAAACAAAAATCATGCTGTGCGATAACTAAATTTTAATACTTTAACAAAAGCTGAAAACAAATAAATTCTCTTTACGTTAACACTAAAATAAAATAACAATTATTTTATATTACACACTGATTAACCTCTTGCCAGTCTTTATAAAAAGGTACAAAAATAAGAACCGCTATTTGGAGTGGAGTAGAAAAGCTGTACTATTCACAAATCTATAATTTCAGCATTCGTTTTATTTATATTTTCGCTAAAACTCTTCTGAAAAATTATAAAATGTCGAAATTTCCAAAGAAGTGACAAAACTTACCTCAAGACAAAAATTACGTAAATTGTAAGTGGGCGACTTTACTATAGTACAAAAGCGTGTGTACAAGTGGCTGTAGTACGACTATTTTCAGAAGAATGCATTGTACATTTTATTCGAGGTTAAAATTGCTCTCACGTCATGGCCCTACGTGTGTAATTTATTTACAACATTGAGTATCAAAATTAATAGTGATTCGTAATTATTTTCAACTGGCTGAAAATGGCTAACTGTAAAGATTGTAAGAATTTTTTACTGTGTACATTGCATGGAGTTCTCGATATTGTCCCACATAGGTTTCAGTCTCTTATTACTTCGTGGATAATGTCCGAATAAAATTTCAGATGTCTAATTAAATGCGTTCTCCGCAGCTCTCAAGGGGACAAACGGACGGATAGATGGGCAGACCAATAAAAAATGTAAAAATCGTTCAGCATCAAGTGCTCGTAGTTACATTTACATACACTGTGATAATACGCGTTACAAATGATTAAGAAAATTAATCATAAGCCACCCTTTGTTCCTTATTTACTTACATACAAAGTTTCGCTCTATAAGTTTCTTGAGCTTTTATGCGATCAGAAGACAAAAATTGCAGCTCTGTTCACTGGACTATTAATAATACACTCAAACAAAACATTCTGATAAATTTATAGCTATGGAGATTAAGCCAATTAACTGTAATAGACAATTTAAATAAATTCAAGGGTAGAATTTTGATCCTCATTTTTAATGATTTTCGAACAAGGACTCCAAGCACCAGGTGGTTTTGAGGTACTTTTTAATGCCTGCCCCATAAATTTAAAAGCTGCTTATAAATTCTCTTGAACAATCGGCGAGCTTTTCTGACAATGTAATGGAAATTCTGACCAAAGGATTAAATTACAAAAAAAAAATAAAAAAAATATATATATATAAAATAGCATTGGTGTAGTCACCCCTTTGCCTTTGTATTTTCGTTTTTATTATATTTGTGTAAATTTATAATCCAAGCTTTCGGTCGTCATTTAGGAATCAGAATTTCCAGAGCCTGAATCAAGAATGATAATTTCGAGTGATAGAAATCAATATTCAACAGTTTAAAGAATTCCGAAAATTATGGCTTCTTTCAGCCGGATTATATCGTCCTTAATTTTGTTTTCCTTATGCTTATTAATTAGTAAGCAAGGAATCACACAAAAGCAGCTTTTTAAATTGAAACAATTTTAATGAGCGGAAACAACCAAGGTAATCAGATAACATCTACCTAAATGGCTTTTCGGCTTTTAAATCAGTATTTTAAAAATTTCTATCAATTAGTATGAAGTGAACGTACATAGTACATTGTGTCATCTCCATGACGATAAATTTCCTAAACCTCAACCTAATATTCTCTCTCAACTTATCCAACTGGAATGAAGCATACATTTTCAATTTTCATTTGTTATCGGAGACAATTAATGAAGCTATCGTTTTGCTATATTTCAGCAATGGAATCTCCTAGTCTGATGTAGAAATGAATTTGGCAGGAACTCCTACTTCTTATACCAACCACCCACACAGATATTTGTATATAGTATTTCTCTTGCATATAATATTTGGAATGCTCTCGAATTTGGCAGGGCAGGACATGAAATGAACAAACCGAAATGAAACGAACAACAATAACGCTCTCAACTTGGCCGTAAGGAACTTCTGTCGAATGCTCACTGACCAGTTAAGTAC
Source organism: Dioctria rufipes (assembly GCA_963924295.1). NCBI lineage: Eukaryota > Metazoa > Arthropoda > Insecta > Diptera > Asilidae > Dioctria > Dioctria rufipes. Next base: position 289,175,321 of record OZ002741.1, on the reverse strand, counting down.
TAGCCCCATAAATTTCAATTTGTTTAACTATGTCTCATCTGGCAAATGATCACAAGGGAAAGGAAGTAATTGATGTTGAAATGCTGCTGCGGCTATTGACTTAAGTTCTCGATGGTAAATAACAGCACGAATTTGTTCTTAGACAAAGAGCCATGAGAAGTCTATTTCTGTCTTCGTTTGCAGAAATTCGTATTAATTACGAAGGACTTTGCTCATCATGAAAGATGGCCGGAGTGGAAACTTATCTCTTGTTAAGTAATTTATTATTGATATCAAGGAGAGTTTGGATAGACATGCATACATACATATGTATTTATGTATGTGTTTGGATGAGTGGATGCGTATAGTAAAGGAAATGCACAAATATAAGTAGCCCCCATTGCTCGTTCTTGTGGATTTGTTGAACTGAATTTAGTGCATGAAGAAATTGCTAATGAAATATATCGGATATGTCTAATCAAGATGACCTGCATTTTCCTTCCAACTGAGGAGTAGGTTGTGCATTTATTACATAATTTATAATAATCGAGTTCAAGTTTATTGGAGCATATTTGAAATACAGATATGCTAGAAATGCCATATCGAAAGGGAAGGTGGTGTGGTTGTGGCGAGGTGTAACCCTACCACATATATATTTACATGTATGTACTTCGTATAAAATAAAATAAGTAAAAAAGCTAGAATTGATCTAAGAGCAATTCTTATGATACCCTAGATCAGGGGTGGGCATGCATGAGGTCAATGAGAACCGCATGTCGGTTTTTCATATACATATTAAGTGTGGATATTATGATTCTTTAAGTGTGGATATTATGATTCTGGCACGAGTTTCCAAAATTCAATAATAGAAGTAGATTTGTACATTGGAAACGCAATTCCCTAACCGCAAAATTGTAAGTTGACCATAAGGAGAGTTTACTGGGAAATCCATCTGTTTCATAATTTCTTCTAAAACATTTGGACGATGAGTTTTAACATTTGTTCTAATTAAATTGACAATCTGCAAAGCAATTCAAAGTTGTATCTTACTTCGTCAAGTGCATATTACTGATATCGACACCGCCAATTGTATCGATAAGAGCTAATAAGTCTAACAATTCTTCCTTCACATTTACATCTGCATATGTAGGTCGTCTGTAAACTCGTCGGGAGCTAAAAATTGAATACTGTATAATATTTCCAATCACACATGAACAGTTAATTTTCAAAATGTTTACTAATTTCACCAATACAACGTTCAGTTGCACCACGTTACATAATGAAGTACCTGCGCAATATTTGTATTATCGGGATCCATAACTTTTAGCACTTTTTTAAGATTCCTAATATATTCTCCTGCGCCATACTAACGTCAGGTAGACGCCAAGCTATTAAAAAAATATTACCTTAATCTGTCATCTTCGCGATTACAAAAATACAGGGTGGGCCAAAAGTCACCATGGGGTTTTAAAATTAAATTGGTAACATATGGTAGGATGAAAAAAAGGAGGGGTAAGGTGGGGTGGGGAAACATGCTTACCTATGAAGAACAGACAGTTGGCTATCATGTAAAAAAGGAATGAAGAGAAACGGTCAACAGGGTGTGGAGCAATGTACAAACGAAAAAGTTAGGTTATTTTTAAACCCCATGGTGACTTTTGGCCCACCCTGTACAAGAATCCTTTATGCTTACGAAGCCCTGGTTGCAATGACTTAAGTTTCTTTGTTCGCAATTTTGAATTGAGTGGATATTGAATTTGCAAATTGGGAATGACGTTCTTCGTAATGTCGTGTAGTGTGCAATTGCAACGTTACAAATAAGACACACCGACTTTCCATTATTGTCAATAAAAGCAAATTTTTCGACCAATTTTTTTTTTTTTTTGTAGAGTCTATTTTTTATTTTCTGGTTTGTATTTTCATTTTTGATATTTTCTATTGTTACGTTAGTAAAAGAATTTAGTAAATTTACATCCAAAGTTTGAAATTGAAACAAAAAATTAATAAATTTATGCCGCGGAAAAATTTCACATCGTACTTAAATTGCTTGATAAAAAAGTCTACCAGATTAAAATACTAAAATAAATTCAAATTCGGAATAAATTATGCTTTCTGTCTTGTTCAAGCATGCTCACCACAAAATAATTTTAAAACAGGATTAAGGAAACGCAAAGTCATGTACGCACTCGAATTTCTCATTGGTCATTTCCAACTTTATTTTTTATTGGCAATTTAATTTAATTGCGTCTATGACTGATAAGGATACGTGTGGAATTTTGAATAGTACATTTTTACGTTTGTTAAAAATATTTGCAATATTGTCGCCTAAAAAATTATTCTGTTGATAATCACCTAAAAAGTTTCAGTGACAAAAGTTCTGAAACAATAAAAAACCGGATTTCAAATTGCCATGGAAGCCGCAGTTAGCGCAATGAAGAGCCACATGCATCTCTGAGAGCCACATTTGCCCACCGTTGCCCTCGATGAATACCCGTATGTAATTTCGTATGGTCACCAATCAGTGCAAGTTTGATCGTTAACACTAGAGCACACGCGCGGCGGACATATATCCCCCAGTGTTTTATTTTGCTGCATATTATGACGAGAGGCTGAGATATCATCTTGAATTCCTAGATAAGCTTAATTTAATAACCAGTCTGCGCAATAAGTAACTTGCTATGGCTTGATGTATTTGTACGCCTGTGTAAAGTTCAGTTTAGTAATGCCAAGGTACAAGTGGCCCCACGCGTGGGATTGCGGAATTTTTACTGTTTTTGTTTGCAGGTCATCAAAACTGGATAACAGAAATGAAGAAGTCGGGGAAGCCTGGCTAGAAGAAGTTGTTATGTAGGACAATGACACTGGAAGTGAGCTGCAGGAAAGTTTGAGCGGAGAGGAAAATATCATACACTCTCCACATGACTCTGCCACGGATCAACAGATTACGGACGAAAGCAACAGCGAGGATGAAGATAATGAGCCCTTGTCGCAGTTTTGTTTTTATAAGAGTCGTGGAATAAAAGGCCACCTTGTCTTACACAAACCCGTGCCCATAATATTGTCAAACGACCACCAGGGCCAAAAGGTTTTACGAAGGAATCAAGCAGTGATCTAGAGTGTTTCAAATTATATTTTAATAACTATGTCTTTGAAACGCTTGTGAACTGTACCAATATTTATAATGATAAAAGCAGGGAGAAATATGTAAGAGACAGAGATGCGAAATCTACAAATATGACAGAAATGCGAGCACTTATTGGCTTACTTTTAGTAATGTGTGCAAATTATGGTCAGGCCGTCGAAATCTTCAGGACTTTTCGGACAATTCTTATGGAACTGGTATCGAATTGATTTACCGTACTATGTCCATAAATCGATTCAAATTTCTTTTGCGGGCTCTGCTCTGCACTTTCATGATGTTCGAGACAGAGCATCAGTCAGCAGTATGATAAATTAGCTTGGGACGTCGATCATAAAACTCTGTTAAGAATATTAAACACCCAGTGATGGCATTTCAACGTCGTTGCGGTTTCAGCATGTATTTCCCTAACAAGCCTGCCAAATTTGGTATTAAAATTTTCATGCTTGTTGACAAAAAATATCTCTATATATATTATTTTGAAATTTACGCCCATTTGCAACCTGATGACCCATTTCGAAAATCAAACAAAGTGCCAGACGTAATTTACCAGATTTTAGAGCCGCTGAATAACATGTACGTTAACGTAACTATGCACAATTGGTCTACCAGTTATCCAGTCAACTAGGAATTGTTAAAAAAAAAATTACAATTGTGGGTACCTTAAAAAGTAACAAACCCGAAATACCGCCAAATTTCAAGAGCACCGCAGGACGAGAGATTAACTGTCCTATATTTGGCTTCCAAAAAGGCTGCACCTTATTAAGCTAAGTTCCAAAGAAGACCAAATGTGTTTTACTGTTATCCACGTTGCACAATGACAATAGGATTGATATTGAAACCAATGACGCACAAAAACCCCATAATTATATTCTATAATCATGCTAAATGTGGCGTGGATATTTTGGATAAAATGTGCTGCCAGTATGACGTCTCCCACAACAGTCGACGATGGTCACTCACACTGTTCTACGACCTGCTAAATATATGCGGGATAAACGCCTTAGTACTACATCAGTTGAAGAATCCCACTGACAAAATAGTTCGACTGACACTTCTTGCACAGTATTGGCTATAAACTAGTCAAACCACTTATCGCATTGAAGATAGTAAAGAAAAATATTCCGAAAAGAATAAAAATAAAAGGTTAACTGCTTCTTGGTCCAGCTGAGAATACGCCACAGGAAGAAATACCACGTAGAGGTGGAAAAACCCGATGCGTGTTTTGTGGTGGTCGAGGACGAGATCGAAGTACTCGCAGAGCATGTACACTGTATTTTAAGTAGATTTGTGCTGATCTTCAAGTAGTTATATGCCCCGAGTGACTAATGAAAACAATACCTAAGGACAAGTTTGTGTTTGTGTTAGTAAGGCTGAATGAATTTTAAAGAGATTTGTAGTGATGGTTTTCTTTTTATGTTCTAGTTAGTACAGGGTGGGCCAAAAGTCACCATGGGGTTTAAAAATTTAATAACTTTTTCGTTTATATATTTTTTTTATTTTTTTTTTTAGATTATAAAATATACAAAATGGAAATTTTTTTACGCTAAGTATGGAAAATAATATCACTTAAATGATCGCCGTTATTAGCTTCGCAATGATGGGCTCTTTTTAGAGCATTTTCCATAAAATCTTTCAACATTTGTGGCTGTAGCGCTCGAATTTCTGCAACAATGTTGGCCTTGAGTTCAAAGATTGTCTCGGGCTTGTTCACATATACTCGCTCCTTCAAATAACCCCAAAGAAAATAGTCGGGTGCTGACAAATCTGGCGAACGCGCTGGCCAATTAATTTCCGAATTTCTTGAAATTATTCGCTGTCCAAAAATTTGCCTTAAAAGTGCCATTGTGTCTCGGGCAGTGTGGGCAGTGGCTCCATCCTGCTGAAACCACATCTCAGGTCTGTTTTCAAGACCAGGACGTAAAAAATTTTCTATCATAAACCGATACCGCTCTCCATTTACAGTTACAGCACTTCCATCTTCATTTTCGAAGAAGTAAGGCCCAATGATATTTTCAGATGTAATGCCACACCATACTGTACACCTAATGGGGTGCAATTGACGTTGATGAATGGCTCTTGGATTTTCAGAACCCCAGAACCTACAGTTCTGCTTATTAACAAAGCCATGAGAGATGAAAATGAGCTTCATCACTCATAATCAGATTTTCAATAAAGTTGATTTCATTTCTGGCCAACTGTTGAAATTTAACTGCAAAATTTAGACGTTGCCGATGATCTGCGGGTTTCAATTCTTGCACCAATTGCACCTTATATGGGAATAACAGTAAATCTTTTTTTAAAATGCGCCGTAGTGACGTACGAGACATCCCTAGCTGAGCAGAACGCCTTCTGGTAGATGTTTCTGGTGTTTCGTTAACACTTTGCTCTACACGTTCAATATTTTCCGCAGTGTGAATTATACGCGGTCTACCGGTTCGAGCCAAATCACTTACGGTGGCATGTTGGTGGTGACGATCAACTAAGCAACGAATCATGGCTTCAGAGGGCGAAATTCTGACGTTAAAATGGCGACGATATGCTCTTTGCGTTCAAATAATTGATCGCTGATTTAAGTAATAAAATTCTATTATTCTGGTTCTTTGTTCAGTTGTGAATTTCTCCATTATTTATTCTCCAGATGTTATTTATATAATCTAAAAAAAAAAAAATAAAAAAAATATATAAACGAAAAAGTTATTAAATTTTTAAACCCCATGGTGACTTTTGGCCCACCCTGTATAAAAGAAAGTTTTAAAAATTTTTGTTATTTTAAATAACGGCAATAAATTTCCTCTTTCATAATGATTAACACTCTTTTATTTTCTGTTCTGTTTGACTGAGGAAAACCACTTCAAAAATGGGGTACGTATGTCCCCCACGCGAGCTCCCATGAACCATGTCAGGGCGCGTGTGCTCTAGTGTTAAATTATTTTTTCGGATATATTCCTAGAACGGTTCTTCGGACAGTAAAAATGAATCTAATCAATTTCATAGGATTTCATATTTTGAAGAACCTTGTAGTACAATAAAAACGTCTGGAACTTAAAAATCCTAAATTTTTATATGGCAATACCAATAAGGGGTTGCCGGATTTAGTTCATTTTTGAAGTTATATTTACCACTTTTATAAAAACATTGTGTACAAAATTTCATCTCTCTGTGTTGACGCGTTCTCAGGCAGAGTCCAAATATATAGTGAAAAACGAAATTTTTGTATGGCAACCCTACAAAGGAGTTGCCCGCTTTGTCCCCCTTTCGATTTTTTTTTTTTTTTTAAGTCAAACGGACCGACCGACATGCAAAAATCAAAATTATTTTTATTATTAGGCATGGGTGTCCAATCCATTTTTTTTTTATCAGTTGGAAAAAATTTTATTAGTCATAAACACTATTTCCTTATGATTAAATTAAATTATTTAATTTTTCTAAAACTCTCTTTCGATCCGCGCTCATTATTCATAATTCGGTCAGCCTTTCGTCTCCAGTAGTGCTCCTCAGCCAAGTCTTCACTCTTCGAAGCGTACTGAATGATTGTTCTACGGTCGCCTTAGTGGGTGAAATTGTGCTCAAAATCGTACACTGAAACAGCTTCGAAATATCAAAACCCATTTTTACTGTCTGAGGAGCTGGGCCATAAGGAAATCCATAAACAACTTTATTGTATATTTTCAAAACAGCAGGGTGGTTATATTTATGGATATTCATCTAGCCTGCCTTTAAAACTGATCTTAGAGAAATTATAGATTTTTTCGTAGTCTGAACCCAGCATGATTTCTTCTTATTGTTCAATCGACTGTAGGCGTGCGGGGAGGCAGTTGGCCCCCTGCCACCTTGTTTGTGTGTACAAAACTTCAATATAAATCCTCTTAGGCTGCGCGTATATTACATGTTAGTTCAATAAGTGCGAGGACTAGCTTACACTATGTATAGTAGATTACAGGCACACGTGTAAACAAAGCATGGCGGTTATGATTGATTATGCGGGATAGCACCTATTCGAGATTGTTTGTACTAAGCCCACCGTGATTTAAAGTGATATTGATTTGTTCGTAATTGTAGAGCTATTGAAGTTGTTGTATTTAAGCGCTGTGCATGTACGAAATTTTGATAAATTGAAAGCAATGTTATTCAAATTTGTAGTGAAATATGTAAAATCACGTTTGTTCAGCCACTTTTTCATCTCTGTTTGATATTCTTAGATAACTAAATTTTTCATGTTTGTCAAATTGCACAAATTTTTAATTGAATAAGATTACTAAAAGAAAGCACGCCACTAGTCAGGTAAAATTGAAAATTATCACTAAATTCATGTAAAATTGTGCAATATGTCATAGAGAAAAGAATAATTTTGCTTTTCTTGTCATTGTTATCATAGTTAAAACTAAACCTATTCCTGTTATAAATCTATTGACCATAAAACGGAGTAGTTATAAGCTACGGGTAGAACACGTAGAACAGGATACGATAGGTAAATTCATTGGATTCGCACAAGTTAGAAACTTTTATTTCCAACATTTAGTGTTGTGACAGAAACGAAATAATTCGGAAAACTTGATTTTTTAATATATATTAAAATAAGAAACTTGACTTAAGTTATACTTACTACTTGCAAATAGGTTTTTAGTAGTCCGCTACCGAGATACTTATACAATTTTGGCAATTAGATGTGAGTCAGATAAAAATTTAAATAAAAATTTAGGGAGTAAATCGAAGTACTAATGTAAAGTGATTAATACAATCCCAAAAATTTATGTTTATTGAAAGTCAGGTTTGTTGACTGTAAACTAATATCTAAGGAAGATCATTTCTTACTAGTAGAGTCCTTCCAATTATGCGAAGATTGACACGATTTGTTTACTATTGAGATATTTTACCTTCATTCTTTTATTTTGCTAATAAGTTTGGGGATTTCTTATTTCAAAATATTATGACAGTGCATACTTATTGGGCATTTATAACAAAAAATAATCAATTATATTTAGATCAACATTTTATTTTATAAATCTTTATGTTGCGTTATGTTGTGTTGTGTTAGTACTGGTACTTGGAATAAATGCTGGGCATTTGGCAGGTCGTCACTATTCGTGTATGAAGCTTGAGGATTCTGATTTATTTTCCTTAATATGTGAGAGAAGCAGAGGAGGGGATGTGGAAAACAAAAGTCTCTGTTAATTAAACGACACCACTCTCTTTTATTTTTCTTTTAAAATCGTTCAAATTTTATTTTTCCAATAAATACTACTTCTTATGATTTAAAAAAAAAATAATAATTGCGTTGGATGTTTGGAGTGGACTGTAGGCAATAGATGAGTTTCGCTTGGGTTCATCGGTATCAAAGAAAAGAATGCACTTTGAATCAATTTTCCAATTTCATGCACTAATCTATTTTCACATTAATTTAAATGTCCGACTAAAACTATTTCGTAAATACTCGACGCCGTCTGTCACGATAAGCAATAAATATCGCCCGATCGCCGAATGTTGACTAACTAGTTATCCAAAAATTGATTGAATGCTAATGACTTGTACTAACTGATAAGCGATATAACCATGTGTCTCTCTCTTCAATGAGAATTAAAATAAAGAATGGGAAACATTTGAAAATTGTTCGTTGTTCTTCTGACCTTAACATCGCAACCTCGACGAAGACTTATTTTTGAATTATTTAATTTTTTTATTTTTATGAGAATTATCTTATTTTTTGTGTGCAGCGGCAAATATGTTCTAGAATTTAGGTTATAGCAGAATAAAAGATACACAAAAGAACGCCTCATACATTTTCATCGAAGATTTATAACTGAAGCGAACAGAACAAATAGTTCGCTTCAATCGACAATCTAGAACAAAGTACACAAAAATTCTAGAACAAGTACACACAAAAAAAAAAAAAAATTTCTCATGATTCTTGTCAGCTCTGTAACCTATAGACTCACTTTACTCTCTGTAACTTGAGAAACTTTATGGTTTTTTTATTCTATGCAATTTCATTGGCTCTAGGCAGCAATTCAATATCTTGTAAATGCTCAAAGCAATGCATACAAAATGTCGGTCAAAAGCTGGGAATACTCATGAGCTGGTATACTTCGCAAAAGTAATGTTAGTTAAAATTTATGCACGAAAGTTGGACCACCCTAGAAAAAACTCCTAGTTACGCCAATGGTAAAATCACCTCGTTTTTTAAGCCAAGCACTAAACAGAGGATCGTTCCAGCAGCTTCCATCAAAGTTTGTATGATATTAAACTTTTTTCTTTTTAGGCAATATCTGAATTAAGCTTTCTCGCGAACTTCCCGAATCCGACATTATGCTTTATTTGCTTTTATTCCGAACTTACAGCAAGTATAAACCAAACACGTTGGTTCTGGCCGCCACTTAAATTACGCTATTACGCAACAAACTAACCAAAATGAACTAACAAAAGATGATGAAATAATGCTCTAGCTGCGCGCGTCTACGAGCTGACGGCCGCCAGTATTGCCACAGTTAAATTAATTGTACAAATCTACTGCAATTCACGATTTTTATTCATTAATATTGTATTATTTACAAGCTGTGACGGCAATTTTTGTTGAATTCCCAAGAGAATTTAAGTTCATTTCGGAAGCCGGGAGATTTTTTAAGTCAACTGTATTTTTCCGGGAAAATCTCGGAATCCCGGGAGAGTTGACAACCCTACTGGTACAGTTACTGAAAATATCCATCAGCTATTATAAATAATAATGCAAGAGAGATTACCTTCTATTTTAATTTCCGACGATATGACGACGTCTCGCATGCGAAAGACTCTATTTCTGTGTATGATAATTTTTCTTATTCGTATCGCCGTCCAAAATTATTAAATTGCATCACTCAAGAATTCTTTACAATCTGCTGCTACTCTAGAAACTTAATCCTGATCTCAACTAGTATACTAATTAGTTAATAATGAAGTACATACCTCCATGATGAAAAAAAAAAAGAAAATATTTTTGTTGTAGAATGAGAATATAACAAATATGATTCTAGCTCATAAATTATCAAATGTTATCAAATTTTTTGTATTAAGAAAACAACAATTTTGTTTTTTATTTTTCAGCTGCCGGACCAACAAAACCAGTAACATCAATAGTAATGCCGCGATTTCTATCAAGAGGTCACACATATCGAGCGGTAGTAGGAGACACCCTTGTGTTGCCCTGTGAAGTTGAAAACTTGGGTAAGTTGTTAATGGAACTATGTGAACATGTAAGAAGCTTTCTATATACTCACTTTATCTTGTTTGAAAGTCAGCTAAAAACCTTAAGAGCTTTAATATAGACATTTATATATATTTATGTATAAGATATATGTATGTACATGCTCTGATATAAAATAGCTGTACACAAAAACGTATATACATACATGTTGTACTCTCTACACATAAATCGTAGTCACTTCAAGACCTCCTTCTGCGTCCTCATGAGAAAATTAATTCGACATCACAAGGGAAACAGGAAAAGTTTTACTAATTTTTGAAGACATGACAACATTTACTTATTACGGCCTTTGTGGTTTACCGTCAACAATGAAATTAAATCGAATTTGTTCCAATTTGATATACGAAATTGGCTGGTTAATGGTCTGCACCATTACTCTAAATCAATCAATTTGGAAATTTCGAAAAGGAACTTTTAAAAGAAGACGCATAACTTATTCGGTTTTCTTAACAGAACAACAATTTGCACTCAGTTTTATATGTTGGCAAAGAAAAGACACGTTCTTAGGATTTGTATGTGTATGTATTGAGGTATTTCGTGTATGTGAATTTAATATGTGAAATATATGTGCTACTAGCCCTAACATATCTAAATCTATCCAGCACTGAGAAAGATGTGGTGAACAGTATCAGTATTGCCAAATTGACCATAAAGAATTTATTGCTTTCTTAGTGCAAAATGTTTAATTCTAGCATTCAGCAACTTTTTTGTTATTTATATTTTTCATGTAATCTGAAATGAAAATTGCTATATTTTCATATAACGTAGTTTGACTTATTTAGATTTAAGTATTTATTTATTTTATTTTTTTATTTATTTACCTTCCTCCTACAGTATATTGCAAAAAACAATTTACCCTAACTAAGCTGAGTTTTTACTTGAGTTTTAGTCAAATTAACGTCGATAGTATCTGAATAGTATTTTAATTAAATACGTGAGACATTGCGGTTAATGTATCGTGCATACTATAATATTTCCATAATGATATGGAAAAACTCATGATACCTAAGGGAGCGAGTCGGATATAAAATGCTCAGAACACCTAGCGTTCTACAAAATATCGAAAGTGAAAAGGTTTCTGTAGTTATTGCATCTCAATTCAGCAGTCTATAAGAAGATGCAATTAAGTCTCTCTAAATATGGAAAATGATCTAAGGGGTTGTTTCAAGGAAGACCGCGAAAGCAAGTCTAAGGAACCTACGCTGAATCGATTTAATGGGAACAAGTAAAAAAACTGGAATTGATCTAAGACCAATTCTTATAATACCCTAGATGAATGCCCGTATTAAATTTCGTATGGTCACCGATCTATTCAAGTTTGATTTTGAAGTTGTTTTTCGCATATATTTCTAGAACGGTTTGTCGCACAGAAAAAATGATCATAACCAATTTTATAGGATTTCGTATTCTGCAGAAGTTTTTAGTACAATAAAAATGTCTTGGACTGATCGTTTTCAAAGTATACGTAAAAAACCGAAATTTTTATATGACAACACCAAGAAGGAGTTGCCCGATTTAGTCCATTTTTGACATTTTATTTACTAATGTAGTAAAAACATCATGTGCGAAATTTCAGCTCTCTATGTCGACGCGTTCTCAAGCAGTGTCCAAATATATAGCGGAAAACGAAATTTTTATATGGCAACCCCACGAAGGAGTTGCCCGATTTATCTCATTTTCGAACCTAATTTTACTTTTTTTTTTTAAGTTCGTGCACAAAATTTCAGCTCTCTAAGTATACGAGTTCTCGAGTTATCGTGCGCACGGACGGACTTACATGCAAAAATCAAAATAACTTTTAATATTATGAATGGGTGTCCAATCCATTTTGCTCTACCATCATTATTTCGAGGTGTTACAAACTGAATGACAAACTTAGTATACCCCTATGATTTCATCTAGGGTATAATAATATGCACTTCATAGAAAGGAGCCCAAACTATATTGGAATACTCTAAGATAGGTCTAACTAAGGTGCTGTAAAGAAACTTGGGACCATGTGTATCATTGAATCCTCGACCTCATCTTTTGTGCAAAGCCTAATGCAGCATTTTTCACAATGAAGTCAATATGATCCTCAACGGAGAAGCAAGAAATGAAAATAAGACCCAAATTTTTTGATCTTGTCAAGTCAGGTTTATCCAGTTTCCATCGAGATTATAATCAAAGGGCAAGGTCGTCGGTTTTGATAAAATACATTTTACCATTTAGAGGTAAATAATTGGTTAAGCACCAATCATGAAAAACTGCCAAGTCAAATTGTATTTGAGCGAAATCATAATTCATGGTTGATTACTTTAAATATTTTCGCATCATTTGCAGGATTTCCAATTTAGCCAATATTGTACCAACATCATTGACGTAAATTATGTATAATAACGGACCGAAATGACTATCTTGCGGTACTCCCAGGTTCTCCGTTCATATCTGAAGGAAGTTTTTGTCTTCTTCTCAATTTGAAAAAATCTTAAAACTAAAATCACTTTTTTATGCTTATAATTAATTGTGAAATATAATTTTTTATATGAAAACTAATGCTTTTTTTTTAGAACATAATTTTTAACGAAGTCAATTTTGTCTCCAATTTATTTGGCCTTCATTACAAACTACTTACAAAGCATATACAGCGTGGGCCAAAAGTCACCATGGGGTTTAAAACTTTAATAACTTTTTCGTTTATATATTTTTTTTTATTTTTTTTTTTTTTAGATTATATAAATAACAACTGGAGAATAAATAATGGAGAGATTCATAACTGAACAAAGAACCAGAATAATAGAATTTTATTACTTAAATCAGCGATCAACTATTTTAACGCAAAGAGCATATCGTCGCCATTTTAACGTCAGAATTTCGCCCTCTGAAGCCATGATTCGTTGCTTAGTTGATCGTCACCACCAACATGGCACCGTAACGGTAGACCGCGTATAATTCACACTGCGGAAAATATTGAACGTGTAGAACAAAGTGTTAACGAAACACCAGAAACATCTACCAGAAGGCGTTCTGCTCAGCTAGGGATGTCTCTTACGACACTACGGCGCATTTTAAAAAAAGATTTACTGTTATTCCCATATAAGGTGCAATTGGTGCAAGAATTGAAACCCGCAGATCATCGGCAACGTCTAAATTTTGCAGTTAAATTTCAACAGTTGGCCAGAAATGAAATCAACTTTATTGAAAATCTGATTATGAGTGATGAAGCTCATTTTCATCTGAATGGCTTTGTTAATAAGCAGAACTGTAGGTTCTGGGGTTCTGAAAATCCAAGAGCCATTCATCAACGCCAATTGCACCCCATTAGGTGTACAGTATGGTATGGCATTACATCTGAAAATATCATTGGGCCTTACTTCTTCGAAAATGAAGATGGAAGTGCTGTAACCGTAAATGGAGAGCGGTATCGGTATCGAAAAATTTTTACGTCCTGCTCTTGAAAACAGACCTGAGATGTGGTTTCAGCAGGATGGAGCCACTGCCCACACTGCCCGAGACACAATGGCACTTTTAAGGCAAATTTTTGGACAGCGAATAATTTCAAGAAATTCGGAAATTAATTGACCAGCGCGTTCGCCAGATTTGTCAGCACCCGACTATTTTCTTTGCGGTTATTTGAAGGAGCGAGTATATGTGAACAAGCCCGAGACAATCCTTGAACTCAAGGCCAACATTGTTGCAGAAATTCGAGCGCTACAGCCACAAATGTTGAAAGATGTTATGCAAAATGCTCTAAAAAGAGCCCATCATTGCGAAGCTAATAACGGCGGTCATTTAAATGATATTATTTTCCATACTTAGCGTAAAAAAATTTCCATTTTGTATATTTTATAATCTAAAAAAAAAAATAAAAAAAATATATAAACGAAAAAGTTATTAAATTTTTAAACCCCATGGTGACTTTTGGCCCACCCTGTAGAAGGCAAATTCTGAAGTAAACAATTTATCAATATATATATATATATATTGAGACATACACATACGAATATCCAATGATTTGTCACTGATAGAATGCAAACTGGATTGAACCAGTCAGCCGCATCTATTTCCATCGTCTGCAAGTGGCAACCAGTTCTGGTTTCTGTGGCCTGCCGGCGACAGCCAGTGATATAAAAGGCTACTCGAAAGGCCATAGGAATCACTTTTCAGTCATTAACATATCACCTTACTCGCTTCAAGTCCCTCCCAAATAAAGTAAGAAACTCTTGCGAGAAATTCATTTATTACAGCTGATGCGACGGCGCAACATCTGTAGGAGAAAGAACAAAGAACAACACGAGAAGTGAACCAAAACCAAGCCAAGCATTTAAAAGAAGAAAAGAGAAAACATCGAATCGAACAGAGGGCTAAATATAATTCCCAAAGCCCTAAGCAAGACAATCCGAACGATGTGAAAAATTATCAAACTAAATTCAAAAAAGAAAGATAATAAAGAATTTTGAGAGATGCCAAAAGCACTTGACTTGACATAGAAATCAGATAAATGCTTGTCGGTAATAATCGAGACCCATACTAAACTGTTTTGTGATGCACAATTTAGAATACGGCTAGACAAAATCAAACTTGGTCCGAAAAACTTCGATTAAGTATGCAGTAGGAAGTCCAAACTACACAAAACAATCGCCGCGGAACAACAACAACCTTCACAGACAACTCCAGTCAAAGTACTGATGACTTTCAAAAGCTTATAAAAGATAGCGTTTCTGCCTTCTTAAATGCCTCCGACTCTCTTTCGCTAACCTTCTTTAGCTCAGACAATCCAGCATCAAATCCAGAAGACCAAATCGTCTTCACAAGCTCAGGGCAACAATGACAATCTAAAGAGAAGCATCAACTCTAAAAAGTCGAGTAGTCCTGATAAAATTTCTAATACAATTATTAAAAAGCTCCCTACCGCGGCCATTAAATTCTTGACCATAATATATAATAATCGTTCTAAAAATTGGAAAACATTCACAATTATACCATTCCCAAAGAAGACGTCTTCAATTAATATAAAAAGTCATTCTACAAAAAGTACTTAGCACTTGTGAGGAAAAAACATCCATTGGGATTCACAATTTTACTTAAAAGCCACAGCACACAACCCTACAACCTTTACTGAAATTTCACACAGACTTAATCTATATGCTCTGAATAAAAGACAATTATTCGCTGTAGGCGTTGCCTAGACAAAAGGAAAGCATTCGACTCAATTTGTCAAAACGGGCTCACCTACAAATTAATCTAATTCGGATTCCAAACCCACATAAATAAAATAATCTACAGTTTCCTGTCTTCCAGGAAATTCTATGTAGAGACCGAAAAACAACAATCACCTTCGAAACTATTCTTTCAGGAGTCCCGCAAGGATTTATCCTCGGCCCGATACTCTTCAACCTGTACACTTCGGATCAACTGGAAAACGTAAACAATTCTTCCATCTGCAGGCTCTGTAACCTATCCCAAGTGAATTTTCCTATAAGCAGCAACAATCAAGGTACATCTTCACCTAAATATGCTTGATTCCTATCACGAAAATATATATTTATTCATCTTCTTAATTAGGCTAAAAGTCAATATTTAAAAATATTTATTTTATAACCCACCTTTTCTTTCATAGAAATTCAAATAAGTATTTAGAACGACAAAATTAACAGCAAAATTATTCAAATAAATTAACTTATCGATGAAAATGAGGCATTAGAGTGATCTTGAACGAACTCTTTCGTTTAAATAATTACGGCCGTCATCTAAAATGCAAATTACGCCTACATTCTCCTCAGTATTATAAACTTTCGAAATGGACTATCAATAAACCCCAAACTACTGTAATATGAACAATTTATCAGACTAATAATCGCGTACTGTTTCCCCATCCGGCACTCAATATTCATCACTTACTTGAAAAGTTTAGAGAGATTTGAAAAGAAAATATTCCGAGCCTGCACGGGTCTCCATAGGAGAGAAAACGGAAAATTCTTCACCAATAAAATGGTTTATGAAGCCGCTAGCGTAACCCCTATACAAGAATACCTCTTTAACCAACCCCTTAAACAATTCGAGAAATCCTAGATTGCCCCAACTCCGTTATTAATAATATGCCAGATCTATTTATACCTGAAGGTTTTCGATACCTATCACTGCAACTTCTAACTAAGACTGATACATCCAATATTTATTTCCATGATGAAAAAATTATATTCTAGGACAACAAAGGGAACTCCGCAGGGGGTAATAGTAACCCAGTCAATTCGGTCTCTGACAGTCTTAACCCTTGGCTTAGGAACTACCACTTCCCACTTCCCATTCCCTCCCCAAATAACGCAACTAACTGCGTAAAGTCATAAGCTTTGGCTGACGTAGTGCAATAGCCATAAAATATTAGTAAACGAAATGAAAAGTTTCCAAATCCAGAGGACAACATCCAACCAGGGAGGAAACTAAGACCAAAGATAACCTCATTAAGGTAATTTTTCTAATACATCATGGACCTGTGAAAAGCCCCAAAGACCCAGATGAGATAAGAATGAAGATCTATTCATCGAGATAGAAATGAAATATGGATCCAGAGAATACAATGCACTAGCAGAACTTCGATTTCGACTTTGCAGAAATCAGTTGATCTTCACGGGTCGACCGATCAAGATCTCGCCGTGCGATAGCTTGCAAGATCAAAATTTCATTGCGAGTGATCAACCTCCCGATTTTGAATGTAATGGACAGCGCATCGGAAATAAAATTGATTAAAACGATTTTACTGTACGACGAATAGCTCCCAAGATAAATAAGGAAGCCATTGATCATCAACTTTCATCTTTTCAAAACATATGTAGGTGTCCGCATAGGTTTCATGGGAATAAATGACTCGGGTTGAATAAGCTAAACACGTATTGTTTCAACCCGGGTCATATATTCCCAAGAAACCCACGAATAATTTTGTGAAGGACCCATTACACACCAACTTTATCATATATAGGTGTGTTTATGATTAGACTTCATCTAGGTTTTCAGCAAACCTGGGCTAGAATTAATTACAACTTCCTTCCTATTTAAATTATTTTCCATAAAAATAAAATAAATAAATTTAAAAATTTTTTGTTTTTACTGTACCTAAGAAGACAAACCATTTTTCGACCGCAACAAAAATCCTGACTCCATATTCCACAATTATTGCTGGAAAAAGTATTTATACCTAGTTACAAGTTTTGTAAGTGCACTCGAATGTATTCACTTAACTACAACATGCATTTGGCAAATCCTCTTAGCCAGCGAGCATATATTTTAGGTAGGAAAATACTCACAATAGAAAATGCTACTTTCCATCACAACATCTGCAAATTGTACAATTTTAAAAGAATCTGGTTGTAGTCCTGTGATTTCAGCATCAAATCTGTAACAAAAAAAAATAATAATTAGCCCTACAGCGGTGAATCAATGGGAATTATTCTAGACTGACAATGGAATATTTTTTAAAGGCAAAACTATATGCCGCCCTCGTGTATTTATGTGGTGGCAATTGTATCAAAAAACCTGCGGAAATTAAAGCCGCACTTGAGACCATTTTAGTCGGTTTCGTCGCAGCTTGGGCTGTTTTGTAAAGGGAAATTACAAAAATTTCAGTTAATTAAAAAACTCTCACAAATTTAACAGCCCGGAAAGAGATATTTCTCGTTGGTTATGTAAATTTCCATGTTATGTAGTATAGTGATGTTTGCGCAACGTTGAATCTAAAAGTATGTACCAGAAATTGAACATTTTTGTAGTCTCCTGCAGAGTAGCTGGAGAGTCGGGATAGCTGGGCACTTTTTCATTAAAGCGTTATTTCAGGTGAACAAACGGGAATGCTTCACACCTTGCTCTGACATCTTGACATTATTCATATATGACATTGTCCTCGGTAAAAATCCCAGCGTCAGGCAATTTTACGAGGAATTGCCACAGATGATAATCAGTGTTAAAATGGGAAGGGTATGCTTATCCAGGACGCGAAGTACAGATTCTGGTGTATGTACATTAACATAATCTACTACTACTACTGCTGCTGCTACTGTTGCTATATTGCTGCTGATGTCTGCTTCTCTACTCGATCCTCGTTCCATGAAACATCAACATCCATTAAGCACTTTTCTAACCGCAGAGAGCAAGAACCAAGCCTCAGAACTGAAATTTCGGTGTGAAAGTAAATGGCAGAGGTCGGAGTATGAGCAAGAATCGCTACACTGTAAATATTACCAACAATTTTCTTTCAACCTCCTGGGTAACAGCAGAGCTCCGGGTACCATAACAATGCCTTTAATTACTTCACTTTCCTGGCAGTTGTAGTATTAATTTTTGCCTGACTTAATAACATGTTTGCATGGCAGAGACATATATTTCATTTTCAGTAAGGCCATAAGAGATTTCCGCCCGTATAGTACTCAACTCTCCAGGATTTCATGTTCTTGTTATGAATATGGCAGCAACAAGGCAATATTAAAAACTCCCAACTTCGTAACTAATAGGTAAATGGGTTCGCGATGGATGAATTCTCTGGACTTAAAGTAAAGATATTGCGTGTTTGATGGTATCGGGATCGTTAAAAATCCCCCTTGGTGCTATAGTTATTGGGACCTTTTGTTTGTACCTGCTGTGACATCGAAAAAATTAACTGGAACATGTCACACCACAGGCGCTATCTTTAATGTTTTCAAGGCCTTTAAAGTAATGCTTGAGTATGTGCAAAATACCGTGTAAATTGCCCCTATAATTTCAGATATATTTTGCAATTATCCTTAAATTTTTCACTTGGAAACAAACACTAACCTGCAAGTTTTTCAAGGACTTAATTAAATTAAATCAATGGAACTGAATGAGTTTTATTACCTTAATTCAAGCTATTTTTATTAATTAAGTAATTAATGTAGGTACACCTTTAAAACACGTCTGGCGAACTCTTGAGAAATTAGTTTTTGCAGTGCATATTAAAGTGGTCATTCTAACTTTCAATAGCCACGAAGTCTAATTCTGTTTTTGATGTTTCTTATGCGGTTGATGATAATTAAATGGACAAAACGTTATGTGATTAGAGATCAAGTTTGAACTGAAGTAAACTACTAGGTAAAGGTGTCGATAATAACGCACTACTCTCTCGTATATATCGACTGTGTTGGTCCAAATTCGGATGATGGTGTCTTGATACAATATTATGTAACAAAACTTATGGCGATTTTTAAATAGAGTTTGCTCCGAAATTTTCAGGCATGCCAGTTTCTTGTACAGCTCGCTTGACGCATCTACACTTTTTCGGGGATTATTTTTACCTCGAAAGTATTTGGTGGTATTTTTGTTAGTTGAGGGTAGGACCGAAGACATGACCTCTAAGCTCTACAACGTAAAAGATTATTTGCGCTATGCTCCTGCCATATCAGATTCAATTCACGGTCACCAATTCGGATTAGTTTTCCGGAACTCTGGATGAGCTAATAAAATCCTTACCTAGAGATTGGAGTCTCTGGCAAGCAAGTCTGGCACATTCGCAGAGTATGTATTCTGCAGATTCTACCTATTCATTGCATAATCGCTAGTTGTCGTCTGTGGTCTTGACTATTTTTTTAAGAATTTACCTAAGACGAAAATGGCAAGACATTATGCCAGTGAATAGCCTGATCTTTTGCGTACCACATTTGATGAGTTTTGTAATGCTAAAGCTAATAAATCTCTTCGCGTGCTTTAGTCCAGAAAGGTTCTTTAATTATATTTTATGATCCCTTTCTTTTCTTATTGTAAAACCGCAGAGGAGTTTGGGTCTAGTAAATGGAGACTCCGGTATAGTTTGGTGTTAAGCATATTTACCATTTCTATTTTATGATAGAGATAGCAGGGCGTTTGCTATAGTCGAATTTTTATTCTGGTAACCTCATCTTATGAGTGTTTTTCTTTCTTGATACATGTCTTCGAGGTAATCTTGATGCATGATGCAAAAGTATGAACTTAGATCTGCGTTTATTTCAGTGAACCAGCCGCACAGGAGTGTTTAAGTTGTGACAACAAATCTTTGTCTTATAGTACAAACATGAAATGTTTAGCATTGGATTAAGTGCCAACAAGTCTTGCGACAAAACCGTTAATTCACCTGATTCCCCACGTAGCTTGTCACGCCTATTTTCTTCGTGAGCTTTTATCTTCTGACGAATATGAGCATTGTAATTTTTAACTGAAAAATAACCGGTTTTAGGGCTGTAGCATTGCTCGTACTGATTATTTTTGGGCTGTTGGAAAGTAATATTCTTTTGCTTCACGAATTTTCGCAACAGTTGTAGTATTCTCTGTAAATAAATGCGATGGTATTACCAGGTTTAAAGTACAATTTTGTTGATCTTTACCAACAATAATGTGACGGAAGCTTTGTAACAAAAAAAATCTAAATCTTATCTTTGAACAGTTTTTTTTAGTTTTGATATTTGTTGACGCTCACAGACCTCTTGTTCTGGCTCACAAGTACCTACCGTCACTCGGTTTGATCAACTACTTTCTCATCATGATATCATGATTTCTGGCAAATTTGGACACTTCGTCCATCACAACTAGTCATAACAGATTGCTTTGTTGCTTGTCTTCGTGAAATTTTATTAATATCCGCAGTCATTCTGTTTACGGGAGTCACTTTCACGTGCAAACCAATATGCTTTTTTTTTTAATCCCACCAAAATTTAATAAAACCCTGCTGATGCTAATTTGGAGAAAAATTTTCGCAATTTACTATAGACTTATTTCAAGCGCCCGAAGCACAACGAAGTCATCCTTGGTACAAACCTGTGCTGTACTTAATCAAGTGTATTATTTTCCAAACTCGCAGAGTTCTTTTTTTTCATGTCTAACCATTCCGACTTGTTGGCAATCTTTTTACGATTCCTAGAAACACCTGTGGATGGAAAAGTAGTTGATTGATGCCAATTGACTTCAACTTGGCTATTTTCAATTTCTTCCCCATTTTCATCGGGACATAATACAGATTTTTAGCAGTATCTCCAGTATCCAAAATATTGTCAGCAATATTAGCTTTAGTAGACACGTTTGTTTGATTTTCCGATGCACTTGTGCTCGGAAAATAATTCCGTCTAAAAGAAACAGGACTTGGAATTAGTAACAGAACGTTAGAATTTCATAATAAAGAAACAGAAATATGGTTTCACATTTTTCTTAAGTCTGCCTGCGATAGTATTACCTATGAATGCGATTATGCCCATTTTTAGCTAATGAGCATATTTTCGAAGCAAGACGGTCTATTTATTCTACACGGTATCGGTAAAATTGGACCTAGATAAACGATAAACTTGTAGTTAGTTATCTTTTGTTTTGACGATTTATAATATAATTATAATAGTTGAAAAAATCAATTCGGTTTATGTAAATCATCAAAAGGATATACGCAACTTTATATTTAATTCTAAATAAAACGCGAATTTAAGCACGTTAATATGTTTAATTATATTTTAATTTGTAATGACCTGAAGTACCTCCAAACTAGGAATAAGGAATACAAACCCTCCAGCTCAAGGAAACCTAGTAATAAACAGGTCGTGAGCAAACAGGTTCAGTGCGATTGTAATTAGTAATAAGAGCACCGCGACAGCTCAATATAGTGTTTAGTATCACTCAAAGGGTAGCGGATGTAAGGCCAAGACAATTCACTGTAACAGAGCTGGATCCCTTAGCTACCCTACAATATACTATCTTAACAAATCATAGTACTACGCCATTCCACCATGACAATTCAATAGTGTGACTTGCACACTCATACAACCCGCAAAAGTTTACTTGCTATGTCATGAATGAAGCAATGCATCCCTTTGGCCACGACCATCAATAAATAAACTTATAAAGCTCACTTTACTTCAGTCACTTAATCACAAAATACCTTCATTAGTTCAAAACAATTACTCACCATTCTACCTCGTCTCGGAATTTTCGAGCACTGCCTACTGGCGAGCGTATACTAACAAGAGAAATCTCTTGAACAGAAATTAAAGAGAAAGAGATTACCGATTTGAGTAGGCATCATTTGAAAAAATTAATGGAAATTTTGTAAGAAAAGATTACATGTAGCTAAAACCCTCGAGAATACGAGATCTATATGTATGCGTTGTGAGTCCGTTTTCTAAAATGTTCTATATTGATACTTATGGAAAAGTGCCAAACATTGACTTTATATATGCTGTAGAGCCTAAGCTACTATCCACACAGGAAAATTGTCTTCTAGTAATTTAATGCTTGGTTCCTTACCTTCCCAAAGGCTACACTTACTATATACCTTACTTAACAAAATAATAAAGAAGGTTTGATTACAAAGTAACCTTACCATTTTACGTTCAATAACTCTCATCTGAGTGATAATTGCATGTGTGTATGTGCAGCCGGAGTCCGAATCTGTAGGCAGCTATACATTCGATATCATCAGCGATGGCATCCCATGACGGCACAGCGACATTACAATGATTACTCAGCTGAGAATTTTTGTTTGAGAAATCGTAGTCATTTGGTTAAGATTAATTTTTTAAATAATTTTGTTAGGAAAGGTATGAAAGTTTTATTACGGTTCGGAAGATAAGAAAGCAAGCTTAAAATTATCAGAACACCATTTTTCTGTATGAATACTAGTTTAGGGCGGAGGAGCTATTCGAATCAAACTTTTGTCAGTTTTACATAAGAACACTGCAAATATTTTAGAATGTAAGGACTCCGCTGGTCGTCACATGTGGTAGGGAGGGAGTCTGTTTCATAGCTTGTGAAGTATTCTCGAGGGTTTTGATGTAGCACTTAAGGAAATTGAGCATGTGTGTGACAAAGAGAAATATACTCATTTTTTCCCGAAGGGGAAATGTTTACATTTTCAATAACCAAACACGTTGTTTTTACCACCTGGCGAATAAGTGTGTATTTATTTTTTCCCGGACGGGTATCGAACCCACACTTATTAGAATCGGCCAAAGAGGGAGAATAGCAGAATTTTTAAGAATTTTTATTTTTAAAAATTCTAAATTAAATCATAAATACAAGAGGAAAAAATAGCCGCCTCGTTCGGGGTTTGAAAAACGGACTTTCCGCTTTCCTGATGACTGCTCTTACCACTTAGCTAACGAGACAGATGATTTTCCATCTTGTATTTCTTAATTTATAACTGGAGGTTTTTCTTGAAGGTATACTCACGCCGCTGACTACTAGGGACGGCCAATAGTTGGGAAAATATCGATACACCGATATTTCCATTTTTTTTCCAAAATATCGATAAACCAAGATATTGGCTCTTAAAATATCGATATCCTTAGTATCGTCGATACGATATTTGTTATTATATGTATAAATATAGTACTGCAATGCATACTATGCTATTGCATATAAAATTAAAGGTCTTGCAAAGATTCAGAAAACTTTCTCGGGACGTTTTTGTTGCCGAAATACCCACTTTCATGCACTTGGGTAACATACACTCCACTTACTATATTTTGCATATATTTTGTCCGTTCTTCCTTTCAGGGACAGTAGTGCTCTGTTGTGAACATTTTTCTCATAGGAAGTCATTTTCCACGATGTTCCAATTTCGCAAAATCACGAGGGGAAAAAAGTCCAAGAAAGTTGCTCTCAAAATATATCCGATCGCCAAAGCTTTCCCCCGATTAATAAAAAACATGTTATTAATAAAATATGCTCAGAGTCTCACAATGCGACGCTTAAGGCATCTCTCATATCTGTTCATGTCGGGCCTAAAATTGTATGAAAAGTGGGCATTCGAGCAGACATTTTTTTTTTAGCGATACAGCTATTGAAATATCGATACAATGATTACCTGTATTATAGGGGAATACATATCGCTATATCGAATATCGTATCCGTGTCGGCTATCCCTACTGACTACACTTAACTGACTTAACATACTCAACTGGTCTTATTCCTAAGCAATTATCTTCTATTTATAGTAATTCCTGCGAGTGCGTGAAAGATTCGGTTACTTTTATATGAAAAAATCTATATACATATTTCATTTTAAATTTAACCAGCTTGTGGGGATCACTTTAAGAATGTCTTCTGCGGTTAATTACATGACACAAAACTTGTCTATACTTTAGCTTTTAAGATGCAAAGCTTACCAATAATCTAAATAATCTAAATATCTTAAATAAAACTAATGACTTTAAAAACTCCTGGAGGTTATTTCTAATAGTTCGTAGTTAACAGTCACCGACGCATAATTGACTTTTTGATAATTCTGATATAACTAGAACTCATGAAATATGTAAATGACTGAGGCTTCGTGCACAACGCGGTGAGACGAGATGAATCGTGGCAAGGTGAAGGTGCATCGTTTTGTAGCGTTCACAACAAGGCGTTCAGTTTCTTGATAAATGGCCAAGTGAGAGCATAAATTATGTCATCCGATTCTGAAGAAGAAATTTTGTGTTTCTTAAGTATTTTTCACATAAGTGTAATTGCCACTGTTTTGCATGCCACCCGATAAATACGAAACTTCTGGGATTTGACGAATTTCATCATATGCAGGGTGTCCCGCCGTTAGTCGATGTCAAGCCAGAACCGGGTAATAGAACAAATCATAATAGTTACCAGAAAAATATAAAAAAAAAGTCCAAGTCATGAATTTTTTAAATTATAGACATTTCTTTTGTTTTCGAGAAAATGTACACCCTGTGATGGTTTTTTAGCTCCTGTTGCTACAAATCTTTACTTTTGTTGAATTTTTTTTTTTTTACGTAATCCCAAATATTACCTATGTAACGTGTTGCTTTAAATTCTAAGCCAACAGCTCCAGCTTGGAAGAAAATGTCACATTTTGCCGAACCATGTATAAAAAATTAGTACTTCACACAACTTTAACTGACTGTACTGAAAAAACCAAAATATTTTACGATATGGCAAGTATCTTTGAAAGTTGTCGCATTTAATACGGATTGTAAGACGGTCTATCAGTTACTACATTATTTCTAAGATTTCGAAAAAAAAAAACTTTCTTCAAGAAACCCAGTTTCGAAAAATTTCTTTTTATCTACTAAAAATAATTCTAGCGTACCTAAAGCTTGCCTTAAGAGCGTAACTTTAAGATTCTAGTATGAGTGAGACGAAGAGTCATTCCACGAAGTGTGAGTGAGACAGATAGTAACACTAGTGAGTCAAATCATCGAGTTTTTACAAATGTTCACCGTCTACTCTCCACAGAGGGCCGATTTCCATACCAAGTACATGAAAGAACAAAAGAAATGACTATAATTTAAAAAAAGACGTGACTTAGATTTTTTTCTAATATTTTTCTGGTAACTATTATGATTTGGTCTATCACCCGGTTCCGGCTTGACGTCGACTTACGTGACATCCTGTATATGAAGGTTTACGAACTGATCCTGATAGATTTAGCCAATATATGAGAATGTGTAAAGAACCCTTCAAATATGTCAAAAAGAAACCCTATAAGAATATGGCAGATATCAAAATTGGCGCGCTGCACCTCGGGAAAAAATGAAAAATTTCATTCTCGGGCGAGATACCTCGAGGTGTCTCGTCACATCGCGCGTTGTCACAGCGTTGTTATGAACACGTTCATTGGACAGCTGAACTCATGATATAGCCTGGCCTCACCTCGGCGCGCCTCGACTCTCCTCGCTTCGTTGTGCACATGCCTAATTAAGCCACTAAAAAAATAGGGTGGGTATAGTTAAACTACAGCTTACTAAAGCAAAGTAAAATAAGGTTCTAATTTTTTTTTACGCTATTGTCCTTCATCTTCCTCGCATTATGTGCTTTTAAAATTATAATTTCTTGTCAAAGTCTATAAAAGTTCTTCCCAAAAGGAAGATTTAGTCCAAATCGATAGAAATTAGGATGGAGAAATAAAATTCTATTCGAATTTGTTTAAATACATTAAATGAAGGAATTTAATATTGAACCCTTCCTGCGAACAGGAAATAGTTTGAACAGAAATTTCTGCAGAATGATCCCTATCTTTACCCTCGATTTCCTTTTTTTTTTGTTTATGTATGAATATGCATGCACGCAGGTACATATATGTATGTATAGACACAATCATACTCACGCTATTTCTATGATTTATTCAGGGAACTTTGTTTTACTGTGGCGACGTGGGACAAATGTGTTAACAGCCTCAAACATTATGGTGACAAGGGATGAACGAATAAGACTGATAGATGGATACAATTTAGAGATATCGGATTTGGAACCGCAGGATGCTGGAGACTATGTATGTCAAATAAGTGATAAAGTGAATAGGGACCAGATACATACAGTAGAAATTTTGGGTATGTTTCTTTATGTTATTTTAAGGATTACAATTTAACACTCGCTTAATTTATTACAGTTCCTCCCAGTGTGCGTGCAATACCAACGTCGGGACAATTGACGGCCAGAAAAGGTGGATCCATAACATTGGAATGTAAGGCGTCCGGAAATCCTGTGCCGACAATATTTTGGACCAAGAAGGTGTGTATATTGTGACGATTTGTTTCGCCTCTGACCTTAGGATTATAAAAGATTAATTACTTTGCCGCAAGCTTAATATTGAATAACTTTCTGTCCTTAAGCTCTGGTTGAGGCCATTTTTCACAATGATAAAGGACCTCGTACAGTTTGCTGCTTAATTTATTGAAAGCTTAAGCAATGAATAGTTTTGTGCTGTAGTTAAGCTACTTAATTCCAACTCAAGCGAGATCTATATTGGACTATATGTGGATTATGCGTTTCAATATAAATAGCTACTCCTTTTTGATATCTTTTGGAGGAGGGCGGTGTTTTGGGGGCGACACTGGAAGTAGCCCATAAAATTCCACCCTTACAAATTATCATGAACAAATGTGTCTTCCCATAATGTGTACTTATGCATGACTTGGTTGGATCCATAGCAGCATCATATCCGTTACAAGTATACACGTACATATTTAGCTCACTCCACAATTTATGTTGCCGACTTTTCTTCCGCCGTCATCAAGAAGCATGGAGCGATTTTACAACCGAAAACGTGTCCGTAATGTTTACTGGAGACGTGTTCAACATAAATTACCCTTAAGAGGACTGCTTTAACATATCATGCCAAGGTTTTGAGCGTTCTTTTTGGAACGGGTTGATTTCTGTCTTTCCGGTATTCATCCTTTTGCATACCATCAAAAGACAAAAGATATTTGCATATAGCTGGCAGCTAACATTTTTCTCATATATATACTCCGAACGGTTTTTATTCTTTTTTTTTTATTTTTTACTTACTTTTCCTTCCTTTCTCCACAGAGCGGTACTGGAAAATCATCAGCTCGTATTGGCGATGGTCCAATTCTAACATTGGAGAAAGTCGAACGACAGCAGGCCGGAGTCTATCAATGCACTGCAGACAACGGGGTTGGTGATCCGGTTACAGTCGATATGCGACTCGATGTACTGTGTAAGTATAATTTGAAAATATTTCTATCCCCTCCAAAAATTACAGGATTCAAGTTTAGACATTTTTATGGGGATACTCCTTTCCGCCGTCTATAGATATTACATAATTTGTGTTGTTGGGAGTTTCCACGCCTCACATTCTTTTGATCTAATAATAATGTTACAATTTTTTTTTAAGTTTTGCATATTACTATGCCGGTTAGTGGTAAGTGTCATGTTCCATAGAGTATATCTCTACATTTGAGAGTCATTGTGAAAGTCACGCTATTCTATTC
Source organism: Dioctria rufipes (assembly GCA_963924295.1). Taxonomy (NCBI): domain Eukaryota; kingdom Metazoa; phylum Arthropoda; class Insecta; order Diptera; family Asilidae; genus Dioctria; species Dioctria rufipes. The sequence continues at coordinate 289,147,285 of OZ002741.1, read as the reverse complement.
ACACTGCTGTCTTTATTTCTTTCGATTTTAACTTTTAATTGAAGCTTGATTCTCTGTTTCCTCGAGTGATTGAATACGAAAACGATAATCATTATTTTGGTTAAGTGTGGGTATATGCCTTGCTGATAGCTTTATGCTAAACATTTAATATGAGATGAAATTGTCCAATCTTTAAATCTGTAACTACTTCTTTGCTAAGTTCACGGGAAAACTTTTCAGTATCTACGGCACTTTAGTCGCACCAAGTGGTCCTCAAATAACTTTTGTCGAATTACATGCATGAGTTCGATAGACTGTGTATTTACAGACCTCTGATGGGAACTAAAGTTCTTCTCCCCTGGACAAATAACTTGGTAACAGTATTAATCTTTTTATCGACTTTCATCTTATACTTAAGCACCAAGCCCTGTTGGCACAAATTACCTCACATGGAAGGATAGCTGTAGAGTATGTCAAATAAAGCTTAGAATAAAGGAGTCCGTCTCGCATTTTCTGTGAATTTATTATGGATACAGTAGTCCTGTATAACTTTAAAGTCATACAGCAACCTTACTGAACGTAGTAGTAATTAGAGGAACATATTCGTATATGCACGAGATACATATATGAAAGTATGCCATCTTTGCGCACAATTCTTCTCGACTCAATAATAGATTCAGGTCCTGATGGCATTAATTGCGTATCGTTAATTGGTCACCGTTATTTTATGTCTTTCCTTCCAATATGCGCCCTGCAAAGAATGGAATGCCAAAACATCTTTTAAGACGATTCGTTTATGTGAAAATATAGTAAATTGCTTTCTGCTACTCGCATGGACATATCGAAGCTATTTGCTCCGAAAATATATATGTAGGTCGGATCCTTTGTTTGATTTCATCCTATTAGACCAGTTTTTCTCGCAAAACTTTCGTCGAAGTAATGAAGTCGAAAAAAAATTGTGGTTGAAATTCGAGTATTATTAGACCTCTGGTGTAATTCTTTTTTGAAATCCGAGCTTGGTAAATCACCTGATTAGTATTGGCATTACATGTATTCAAGCTAGCTTTGCTAACAGCGTTCAGTGGCCGATTTATGGTTCGCAAGAACCCTGCCAAGATTACTTCTTTCTTCTGCATATGTTTAATCATATAAGGAATTCTTTCTGCAGGATGATACCCTACCATGAACATTTGATTAGTGACGTTGACGAAAGAAAATGTCCATGCAGAGTTTCCTCCCTTATCTGTCATTTTTCGTGTCGCTTGTCTGTCTTACCACCAGAAACATTTGTCGGCCATGTTTCAATGAAGGATATGAGGTCATAAAGCAAGCAAATGTCCTCATGTGCCCTGGTTCTTTTTTATTTTCTTCTTCTCGATCTCGACCAAAGAGATATTATTTTTAGACTTAACTACCATCAATGGAAGGATTTAAAACAATTTTTGCTACTTTTTCTCCAGTAGTCAAACAACCTAACTTTTGAGGGGAGAGGCGAGTCTTACTCATTGGGCCTGCTTGCTAACATTTATTTTTAACGTGCATGAGTAGCTCCGTATTTCACCAGTCCATCTGCTAATTTAGTAATGGTCATAAATCATCCTTGAGCTAGCCTTAGATTTCAAAGGTATTTATAGAAATCGAGACATCGTCAGCAAGTCCCCTAATTTGTTAAATATGCATTCAGGATATACTTAACGTTCCAGCTGAGAGCATGATTCATGACCCGTTCTCCTCTTTAATCTTTATTTAGACTTTAGTGACTGAAATTAAAAAAGATCTGATCGTGGAGGTTTCACGAGTAATGCACGAATCCGATAGATATAAAATATTTTGGGGTCAAAAAGATTATCTCGATTGGTTCAGGCGATCTAAAATAGGACATATATGTAACGGATTCTATGAAAGGAATTACAGGGGCGTCAAGACCGCCACCAAAATCCGACACTCCTAACTGAATACGCCTTATTGAGCTTACGCGGCCTTGTGAAATAGAAGTAGGGAAAGTGTCATTCAAGGCTGATGAAATTCAGATTCGGTCACTTTTACCAGCGTCATGTAAATTTGAAAGAAAAATAATATTTGGACCAGTCTTCCCTTTACCCAGGATTGAGCCGCTGCTGCTGTTGGTTTCATTGTGCTATGCCCATTATAGCGACATATTACTCCAATTGTTTTTAACCTCACGACTTAATCTTGATTACTTACGTGATTATTGATCTACCCGAATCCTGCAGCTTCTGAAACGGGCAAATAAAACCAAGCTTTTCTCAACGGCAGCTGCAAGAAATCTTGTTAAAATATAGCTGTCATGATTCTAATTCAAATGAAAATAGCTTCTATATATAGCTCCATCTCTACGTGAGTATAAAAAGTTGTTGATATCTCAACTTATTCATTCGAAACATTTACATAGATTCGCGTTTCCAATTATTTGCTAGCGATTTGAATCAAAGCTTAAAAGAAAAATATTATCGCTTATTATAATATTAATTACAGTAGGTAATATTTGATGGCATTAATTACCACCGTAAGAGTTTGACAGAGATCTGAGTTGTTTTCGAGCTTCGTTGTTAATTTGCACCTACCTAATAAGAAAAGCTCTCAGAATTAACCCGGGTAATCTCGAAACTATGATTATATCCCATACCTTTCTATCACTCCTACTTTAGTCTGATTTATGTTGTGCCTTTGAGTATAAGAGGATTACGAAAAATCAATACCAATCCCCAGCATCCTTAGCTAGCTTTACCGCACCGAATTAAATTGAAAGTTACTTCACGGTACTCAGAAGAATTTTTCTTAGGGTATTCAACTTGAAGAGAAGAAGTCTTTTTCCTATTTAGCTACTCGAGACTTTGCAAGTGAATTTGGCGAGTGTTTTCTTAATGTATATAGGAAAATAATGAAGTAAGCTTTTTGCCTTATATATTGTTGGTGTTGATATTGAATGAGTCCAAGAACAAATACAATTCTATTCTGGCTACTCATTCCATGATCATTACATTTTAAGTCGTCTTACAATTTCACATACTTACATACGGATATATTTATTGTATTTTTGGATTTCAGATTTTCAATAGTTACTTTTTCTCATTACGTTTTTCTGACCAAGTGAATAGCTTATTTTTTTTTCTGTTCTGTAAGCTGATGAATGCTTCTAGATATATATCTGTATACACATTTCTACAAAACCCGTTGACAAGTTCATCTGTAATAAAACATGTCAACTCATTATTGAAGAGAACAGGCTTTTCTGCAAATATCTTAAATTTCTTTTATCTATTAAATTTTTTACTATTTGGAGTTTCTATTCAGCTAGTTTTGATAGTCTTACTCAAATGTTATGGTTTGACTTGTTGAAGTAGTCGCTTAGGATTGAAATGAGTCTTGTCGTACAGGATGATTTCCAAGAAACATTTAATGTACCCACGATGTTTTTGTGGTGTACTGTGCGAACTTTGTAGGGCATAGCAAAAAATAATTATAACGGCTTACTAGTGTTATCTAAAATCAACTCAGATAAATTTTTTAAATGCTTGAAGGCAAATGAATAATCGTGATTTAGATCATAATGTAGAAAAGATGTATACTTTCAATATTTGCATTTAATGAATTCCATTAATTCAGACGGTTCATTCTAAAACTCGCCTTGTCTAATTGAAAAAAAAGAAATAAATACGCTCCTGCTGGCTTTTTGGCTCTTTTCAAAAATTTTTAAATATAGGTGGCACAGGGCTCTACAAAGCAAAAAAAAAGACACTAGCTAAGCTAAAAGTTAAAAAGGTCAATAAATAACTAAAATAAATAAAAAAACTATGCAGAAATGAAAACAAACAATAGAAAAGTCTCAAAAGAAACTAAAAAAACAGATACAAGAATTTTGAAAAGGATTCAAAGATAGACAAGAATTTAAAACCAGTCCCAGTTTTGACAATTAGGTAAGTCGCAGTTCCAAGAAGTTTCCAATTTCCAAAATAATTTAATAAAAGCTAATTTCCTAAACGAGCGTATTTTCAACAAAAAATTTTGCAATTTAGCACCGAGACCGAAACCGAATTTAAAATGACAAATCGAACGAACGAAAAAAATTATCCGATACCATTATAGAGTCCTGCGAGAGCAGCCCATAGTATCCTAGACCTCTGCAGACTGCTTTCATTATCCCTCCAGCTGAGAATCTGTAACGGAGTGCTTGTCTTTCCCACAGCAATAGCAATAGTTCCAAAACGCTGTGGCCTAATATTACCAGCAAAGACAAGAGTGCCGTCCTATACCAACGATAGTGATTGTCATGTGCAGTTGTATGTGTCTGCGTTCGTTACCAGATATTCAAGACGTAAACGTCCCTTCAATTTGTCAACGAAGTGGCGCTTAAGTGCTTGTGCGTGGTGTTGTGGGTCATTGTTCTGATTCCCTTCTTCGACTCTGATGTAGTACAAGTGAATTGTAGATTTGCCCAGTGTCAACACAAAGCTACTCAAACATTTCACCCTACAACAGTTGGTGTCCATAGAAACGATGTCCTAGTAATGCCGAAATTCCGGTGAATCAACTGGCACATATCACGCACAAGTTCCACTAGATTTTGCAAAGCTGAGCAAGTCAAGAACCTGTGAAACAGGGTTCCTACACCAGTACAAACTGTGCAGATCCTCTGAACTCTCCGGTCAATATGTGACAACTGATTAGGATGCACAAGACTGTGATGCAACAATTTGAATGCTACATCAGCATCTTTGTAATTAAAAGGATAACTGTAGACTGCTCTGCAAGTTATCCCTCCCATTACGCCCATATTAACCCCAAGGTATGTCCGCCATCTGTTGTAACCTGTATATTCCCGAAGTCTTATTAACATAAGCACGTCAAGGAGCACACGTGTTGTAAGTGTGCTGAAAAGTGTGTGAGGTGGTCTGTTCATAACGAAAGCATCTTCCAACTTAGTGCCAGGGTCACTGCTCCCAAGTTGGCGTAATCTCTCCCTCGTAGAAGCAGCCAGGTCATGTAGCTGTGGAGAATTAGTGTTTATTCGACAGTTTTCAGAGATATCAATAATATCTCCGACGAGCGTCAGTGGTTGCGTGTCAGTTTCAAAACCTCGAGCATTACTGAACACAGAATCTGTCAATTCAGGATTGAGCCTAATGGGAATTGAGGGGAATTGTGTGTACCGTAGAGCATTCTGCCCCAGGTCTGAATCGTTGAAATTAGAACCTGTGGCCAGTCACGAGGATAGGGTGGTCGAACAGAGAGCAGGTAATAATACTCCACTATAACGATTCCTCTCAGTACATTCCACCCACAGTTGCGAAATCAAGGTGTGTAATAATAGTAATAATAATGACTTAGTAACACCACTGTTTCCTTGATTGACAGACTGCTTGAAATCCTACGAAATAATGGGTGAAAATTTATCATATTCAAATTTAAGGGACTGTTCGAATCCAATCTTCGTCTTCGTCTTGTTATTATAGCTAGTGATGTAGCACAACAAGCTCAGCTATTATAATAGTTAAACAAAGACGAAGCTAACCGGTCCGAATTCGTTTGCTTACCTTGATGTCGACAGCTAGGGAATAACCATAACCTCACAATATGTTCTCTATTTAAATCAGTCAACTCGGTGAGCAATCTAACAAGCAGATTTCGATATACTGGTATACAAATGAGGAAAGCTGGGTGGCATAGACATGGATTTGGATAGAGGTTTACTCGATATTGCATCACTAGCTGTAATTACAAGACGAAGACGAAGACTTGGATTCGAACAGACCCTAAAGCTTGTTTCAAAACTCACCATATAAAAACTTCTTTTATCTAGTAGGCATATGAAAGTAGAGGTAATCAGTCCAGCATGCAAGACAGTAGCAGGTTTCGTGTGTTTCATTCAGTATTAAACTTAATTACGTATCTACGCTTGACGGTACTAATTTTTTCTATTAAAAGGAAGTCTAAAGTGTAGTGATGGTTTAACAGAAACTCAACCAAGTAAACGCAAATTAGTGAAAAATAAAAGCAAATCGCACGCATGAACAAAAATTGTTCAAAATAATAAAAGTCGAGTCTTACCAATTTTTTTCATCTTAAAGTCTTCCTTATCTCCGGGGGTTACACGAGATAGTACAGCTTGCATGCAACCAGCACTGCCATACTTCTTGGAGAAATTAATAAATTTATACCGGGAAAATGAAGTGTTCTGGGATCATTTGGATTACATCATTTACCAACACCTTCGTCTTTGATTTTCTTCTGATTTTCCGATTCTTCTTCTTCCTTTATTTCTAAAATTTTCGACATAAACAGGACTTTACGTCTCAATCAAGTTTAAAATCGGGTTGGAATGGAGGCATGCATGCGAGCTGTACTATCTCGTGTAACCCCCGGGTTATTGGCACTTCCTCAACGGGTTCCTAAACAAGGGCCATAGTAGTGTTTTATTTATTGTTTTTTGTATAATCCTGTCGCAAATTTGCTCCTGAATGTCCTTCTTGCAATCGACACAATAAATCCTGGATGTGATCAAGATTGAAAATGCGGGACATTCACAACTTTGATACTAACTATTATACTATTATCAAACGAAGAGTTTAGTGTTAAATTGTCTTATTGAATTTCTTTATTAATATTATTATTGTTCCTAATAAATATTACATATTAAGGCCTTGTTCGAATAACCCCACAATAACTTTAGAACGCGTTTCGTTATAGAGTTGAAATTTTGTGTACGGTATTCTTGTCATAATTGTAGATCTAAGCTCGCAAATAAATTAAATTAAGAATCTTTTTCTTAGGGTTGTCATATAAAAATTTCCAAATATTGCAAATTTTTTAGGTATACTAAGAAAATAAATTTTTTTTTTATTACAACCAGTTCCACAAGAATATTTCCACTTAATTTCGTAATTCTTTAAGTTGCACGTACGTACATACGCTATTACACAGCAGTTCTATCTACAAAATGACAACTGAACTGAATTCAAAATAATTAAGACTAAAAAAAATCATAGTCTTTGTCAAAGAATTGGAGAGATATTCCTGCGTTAAAAAAATCGCATGAGTTCATTTCATATTGTTTAAAAGAGAAAATTAATTGAAAACATCAAAGCTAGCAAAATCTCTCAGACGTAAAAATGACGAAGAAGAAACGGACGTTGATGATATATAGTGTCGTTGCATATTAAATTACTTGACCTAGTTAAAAGTGATGCTTCCTGTTAGCAGGAATCTGTTAACAGAATGTATTATGCGCGAACGTCCGGGTGAGCTACCTTTGCAGAAAGCTGTAAAATTCTTACTACAAATAAGACTGTCCTCATAAAATATATGACATTGTCATTCACAGCAACTGCCCTCAATTTTCACCTACAACTGAAAAATTTATCCGAACAGAAACAGGTAGATACTGCCTTACAATATATACCTACGTATGTATGTTGATATTTTCGTTCAAAGCTGAAAAGCTATATTTCTACATTGCACAGAGCTATCTTTGTACACAGACCTAGACTTAAAAAAAAAATTATCTAAAGCAAAAAGCAATATTGTTGAAATGGTTCTGTGAGGTAATTGATAAAAAAAGCGTCAAATGCTGTTTTATTACGTAGGTTCCAGTTACCAGGAAAATATGGCGTCTTCTAACTCTGGAACTTTTTACCTTCTCTTAAGGCTAAAAGCAAACTATCTCAGACCTATATTTGCCTGTTAGGTATAAATTCGCCATTTTAGATTGCAAAATAGATTTTTCGGAGAAATTAGATTTCATAATGACTGGTAACTGTTACAAATAAGTTTTTGCCTCGTCTATGTATCTTTTAAAAGTTACTATCACGATAAGGGTTTAAATAAAGAATTGTGGAGAGCAAACGATTTGGCATTCTAGAACTCACTTGAATTAAATGCTCATTTTTAGTATCAAAAATACTTCGCTTTACTAGGTGTGAAGTAAAAAAAAATATAAGCTACACTTATGCATGCGTTTTTTCTTTTTATTTTTCAATTTTAAAGCAAACCATCTAGATTGTTTGAAATGAAATCAGACGCCTACGAATTCCAATTATAAAATTCTCAATAACCGCTGAGATCGAAATCGAGTCTATAATACAAAATTTTGGCCTAGGCTCTCGACTGGAAGCCTTGAGTCCTGCGAGAGAAGACCTCGAAGTTATCTGAAGAATATGATTCAAAATTGTCCTTAAAGAATAAAAGGACTCTGATGATTATATAGTTAACTAACTGACTCAGAGAAAGATAGGGAGTACCACAATAAGGCAGGGAAATTTTTTCCTTTTTTTTTTAAATGAAACTACTTATAAAAAATTAGGTTTTCGGATTCTATGAAAAAGGAAGATTTTTGTTTTTTTTATGATAATGTTAACAGTTACAAGCGATAAAAGGTATTCAATTCCTGTACCGGTTTTAAGGAAAATGATTCAATAATTGAAAAAGCTTTCGCTCCTGTAATGAAATTCCGTGCATACATACATACATACTTCCTTTCTGTTAGAGAATGTACAAATGTTTTGGAAATGGGGATTGAAACTTGGATAACTGCTTCAAGTCGCATTTCTTTGAATTGATTTTATTTTATCAGTGCTTATTATACCCTAGATGAAATCTATAGTGTATACTAAGTTCGTCATTCCGTTTGTAATACCTCGAAATAATGATGGTAGAATGAAATGGATTGGACACCCATTCATAATATTAAAAGTTATTTTGATTTTTGCATGTCCGTCTGTCCATCTGTGCGCACGATAACTCGAGAATGCGTATACCTAGAAAGCTGAAATTTTGTACACGACTTTAAACAAAAAGTAAAATTAAGTTCGAAAATGAGATAAATCGGGCAACTCCTTCGTGGGGTTGCCATACAAAACTTTCGTTTTTCACTATATAGTTGGATAATGCCTGAGAACGCATCGATATGGAGAGCTAAAATTGGGTACATGGTGTTTTTATTGTATTAGAAAATAAAATTTCAAAAATAGACTAAATCGTGCAACTCGTTCTTGGTGTTGCCATATGAAAATTTAGGTTTTTTACGTATACTGTGAAAACGATCAGTCCAAGACATTTTTATTGTACTAAAGACTTCTTCGGAATACGAAATCATATAAAATTGGCAATAATCCTTTTTTCTGTCCGACAAACCATTCTAGAAATATATGCGAAAAACCACTTCAAAAATCAAACTTGCACAGAAGGGTAACATACGAAATTTCATACGGGCATTCATCTAGGGTATCATAAGAATTGGTCTTAGACCAATTCTAGCTTTTTTACTTGTTTGTTCAGGCTTCCTTTCCTGGCAATATCTTAGGGGAAAAAAATGTTCGACTCAATCGTCCTTAATGGCTCTGCTGCGTGACATTGTTTTGCAAATAATAATAAAAATGTTTTTAATTTTAGTACAAAAATCATATTATTATTATTATATTATTATGTATAAAGTGTGCTAGCCTCAATAGGAAAATGACTATGAACTAATTAGTTAAAAATACTAACAAGGCTGAAAAAATGAAAAGAAAACAAAAACCGAAAAAGAAAAACGAAATAGAATAAAATATATTAAAAAAACTTCTAAAATAAATAAATTTCAAAACAAAAAATAATTTTTTCTTTCTCTATGATAGTCACAAGAAAAGTTTCATTACAAAATAAGAAATGTTAGAACTAAGATTAAAATTTGAGCATCCAGAACTATAATCACAATTGTCTAACACCAACTCATGCCCAAACTTTTAAGATTTAATCAGATCTTATATTGCAATCACTGAGAAAGTTATTTATTTTAAAAGTTTTTTTATTATAATATTTTTTTTTTCTATTTCTTAGTCATAGCTTCTATATACTCTCTCACTCTCGACACTCCACTCTCGTCTCTCGACTCTTGACTCTTCACTCTCACTCTTTCTCTCTCATCACAAAAAAGCATGTAAATCCATCCACATTTACTATCCTAAAACTCTTTCGTCACGAACCCGCACTCTCAGACCCTCAGTCTCAGGCACAAAGTTTTTTAGTCAGGGTTTAGTGAATAAATAAAACTGTAAATAAACTGTACCATTAACTATAAAAAAAAATGCAGTATCCACAGAATTAGATAACTTTGGATTTAGTGGAACTTCAAAGATATGACAAAAATCTCATTTAGACAAGGATCAATGATTTTACAAGTCTGCTAGAAGTTATACCATTGCTCGTGCATTGAATATCATGTGCCAGTCGATTCCCTCTTCCGAGCACGTTGGAACAAGTAAGAATGCTGGCCATATTGAGATCTATACACAACGACGAATTAGGAGATTCTTGTGTCTAGCCGATTGCAGGAAATAGGTACGCGGACTGTTGTGTATATATTAGTGTGATAAGAAATCTTAATCTGTGTTGGGTTAAGTATGCATCCAAAGAGCAACCAAATAAGCATGTTGAGTAAGAAAATGTATGCCTGAAGTGATGTAATTTAAAAACAAAGCGGATTACATCATTGTACGCTACTAAAAGTCTCCTTCGTCAAACTGAGTTAATATCAGAGAATTCAATACTACTATATTCGTGTATATTCACACATTCACTTTAGTAACCTCATCCGCATATGAAGAGAGAGAAGGTTACAACTTAACCATAATTGCATCAAACACTTATATATTTTTCGTATCGTAACAATTATATGTTTACAGCAGGTGAATTTTGAGTTAAATCCAAGATCAAGTCATCATTACATACAAATTATTACAATATTACGTCAATAATGTTATTTAAATATAGGTAGAATAACAAACGGTCAATTATGGAACTGTAGATAAAAAACATTTCAGCCGAGTATACCTGATTCACGCTGACAAACTGATTGCGTCCCCTTAAAAAAACTCTTGACAAGTTTCCTTTGAAAGTTTTCTCAGAAGTTCACAATGATTTATAGAATTTATAGAAATGCTGCGGGATATTTTGGGATAGACAACACAAGCTGGCTGGAAAATCGTGGCAGTGGTAAAAAATATGATTTTAATAATGTTAGGTGCAATTAATGTAATAAGCCGTAGAAGCAATCCATCTAGTCTTATTGCATCAAATTTAATTGCATTAGCTATGAATCCACATCCTTCTCATAAATGAAAAGAAAGGCAAAGCTTTCCACCTAAAACTGTTCAACACAAGAAGAGAGCCCATGGAACAGAACTTATTAAAGGTCATTTTGATCGTGATTAACTTTGAAATAATGGCCTCCGTATTCACACAAGTGTAGAATATTCTGCCACAACTTCGTCGGAGGTAAATCAGCATGCAGTATTAAGGCGAAAAATATACGTTTGGTATAGACCAGATCATAGAGTTCACTCTGTTACGGACTATTACCTACAGAAAATCACACACCGTACGGATGACTTTGTATGTTTTAAAAATGTTTTCAAGTTCCACTAGTACAGTATGTGTCTCCTGTGTTATCCATGGTCATCTATTGACCTTAGTTAGATACTCCAGTATCCACTTAAAAAAAAAATAAAAATAAAAAAAAGGTTTTGTTGTGTCCCTATTTGTAGCTCCATTTTCTCTCTCTCTCTTCTCTCTCTCTCTCTGTCTATCTACATAATTCCTAGAGAGCCGAACATTCGTCAACTACATGCAGCATTTTGGCTTTATTGTTGCCCTTAACCATAAGTTATAAAAATGGGGAGATTTAAATTTGTACAGATTTCGTTTTGAGGAAGTTCCCAATTCACAAATAATGATCCACACACAACCTGTCCAGATGACGAGTGATACATTCCAAACATTGTTGGCCCTCGTTCAATAATCTGGAAGCACAAAATATATCGCATGATAACGTTAAAGTGTACCAATCAAAAATTTACGTGTACAAATTGATTCAGAAAATCTGAGATAAGGATCTTGTATGATCTTGCACTTTTCCTGTAAGAAATTCAGCATTTATATGATTGAATGACGCTAAAGTTGAGGTCCTTTACTAATTTGGCATTTTCGCCTGCGAAGCAACCACATCAAATCTGTACAGAGGTCTTTAAAGAGAAGCATAGCAATGCTACTGAATTTGACCAGAGTGACTTGTAATCGTAAAATGGTAGTCCGAAAATCAGAATGGATAAAGCGCTACAAACTAGTTTAAGAGTCATTTTCGACGTTTTAACAAATTCGAGTCCGGACATTAGCTTAAACGACCCAAGGCACAATGATCCACAAATTACAACAAGATCCACAAGCTGAGGTGCAGGAAACATTAATGAATAATTTACATGGAAAAATAGTACACCGAGGTTACCAACGGAACGGAATCAACATCCCACTTAGCAATAAAAATACTACAACAGTTAGAATACAGGAAATCAACATCCAGAAAAATCATAAGTCATACGTTAAATATTCATCTACTTGGATGGCTGGCCCCAGTTATTGTGAAAGTAAAGTTGCTGGTACAAGAGTTATGGATTCAAGGTTTTTCTTGGGATCAGCCATTAGGAAATGACTTAACAAACAAATCCATAAGGTTTCTTAATGAGCTACCATTAGTTAGAAAGAAAGGTAAGAGTTGACTAAAAATTGATTCTTCTATTCAATCAAAATGGTCATAAAGTTAGGCCAAAAGCCACCGACGATTTTTCACTGACTGACGTATGCAACAGAAACAGGATGTGTTGGTATCCTCTGCTGGAAGATAAAATAAAACATCTACCTCTGCTATGGCACTTAAAATATAAGGAAAAAAAATATCCATAACAGGTTGTCAGAAAAACAACCCTCCTTTCTTAAAGTGGTTACTTAACTGCAACCCATCTTCAATAACCAATCCTTAAGATAACATAGTTCAAGTAGAATGCGCATGGAACCCAATATAATTTACCACACCACCAAGGAAAGTTCAGGTAGTAAAAGACAATGCAGGTTAAATGTCGGCCATCTTCAGGTATATGTTGTAACTCCACCACATGATATTAAAAAGTGTTCATTTAAGAACTTTTTAATCCTTGAAAATTTTTCTTACTTCAGCTCCTATTCTTCTGCAATCTGATGAAAGTATTTATATTTAAAATAAGGATTGGTACAAGCAGCGACTACACTTACGCAGCATTCCTCATCTAGGGCGAGGATCTAGATGAACACCCAATTGATTATGCTAGTCGAGATCTGATTCTAATAGAACAGAATTATTCGGCAACAGAACAAGAGGCCCCAGTAATTATTTTAGATGCTAATCGCTTTAGAGGTAATATTAATGTCACTTATGATGAGTCACCATAAAATCCCTTTAGCAAATAGCTTATCATAATCTCCTTGTGAAGTACATCCAAAATGTTATTTCAGCAGTGCGCAAACAGACTTACTCCGTACTGAGTAAATTACACGAAACCAATTACAGCATTCTGAGTTCAAAGATATTATCGAAATTATTCGAAGATCCTTAAGCAAAAAAAAAAGGAGCTTTGTTTCTATACTTATCTAAAGTAGGTAGCGCTGAAGGACACTTGGTTATACTTAAAACATGAAACAGAAATTCTACTAGGATACCATTATGCACATCAGATCTATATGAATGAAACAAAAGTATGTGGCTGCTCTATGCTAAGAAATATAAAAACGAAAGCCTCAAAGCAGATGATTTTTTATGGCCGGAATTGGATGGTATTGATCTGGACGACGTTTAGTTTCAACAAGACAGCGCTACGTGCCATACAAGCAACGAAACCATTAATCTTTTACGGGAAAAGTTTCCGGGCCGTGTTATCTCTCGAAGAGGTGATCACAATTGACCACCGAGATCTTGTGACTTAACACCTTGCGACTTATTCCTTTGGGGCCACGTGAAAGAGAAGGTCTACGCCAACAGCCCAGCGTCGATTCAAGACCTCAAAGATGGAATTCGTGAGGCTATCGAGGACATAGGGCAGCCACTTTGCGATTTGGTTATGGAAAATTTCATGAAAAGGATATGGTCCCGTAGGCGTGGTCGTGGTGGTCATTTGGCTGAAGTTATTTTCCATTATTAACGGCATACCTTCCTCTTTATAATGGAATAAAGATCCGATCATTTATCTCAAAAAATTGCATTTTTCTTTGAATATCAAAATAACACCTCTTATTGGAAAATCCTTTATATTTATTTGCGTGTTTGATTGTTTAGAAAAAGGCATGTAATGTGTATAATGCTTAGCTACGCGGTTATTATGATGCTTTTATATTTTCGTTGCGTCGATTACTCGTATAAGTGAAAATACATACACTTTCGTGGTATTAGCTGTGTTTTCTTTCACATTTCGCATATTGCGTTATTTAAAATATTTTTGGCAAAATACAATTCTTTGTTTTTTTAATAATTCTTCTGTCAAACATTGATCCATATAGGTGGGTTCTAGGTTCAAAATTTAACACTTTTTTATCTACATTTTTCAGTATTCCAATGTCATGTGATTGAAAATATGTATTTTGCCAAAAATATTTTAAATCATAGCGCTCTATCGAAACAATTTAATGCGGAAATTACTTCTGATCGTGACCGGAACCCATAATGCGAAAAAAACATAGCTGTCGTTTCTAAGAAATTGGTCACGGATCATACAGTTTTTTTTTTACCTATCTGATTTTCCGACATAAAATCAATGACAGGACCACTTGATGGATATCTCGCAACAGAAGCAAACAAAGTGACTTAACAAATTTTGTTCTAGGGTTCTGCTAGTAGAACCTTAGTTAAAGGCAATCAACGAATAGGAACCCGTTGATTTTTTATAGCGATATTTATTCAAGCCTGAGTTATTCAAAATTTTTACGAGTGTAGGGATGCATTAAATATTTCTTACAAATTTACTTGCAATATGTTCATAAGAATTTGAATCAGTAACTATTCACGAATTCAGACGAACTGGTAAATTGATTCTTGTGGTTCCCTCTTTCGGCCACAAGGGCACAAACATTCAGTTTTCTTAGAATGATTTCACAATTTTCTTTAGATTTTTCATGCACAATTTGTGGCCGACCATGGTTCCAAAGGGTTATATTGATTCAGGTGGCTTGGCTTGTCTGGGTCGCTAAAGACATTTATGAGCGTTGGCAAGCATGTATTCTTTAAGCAAATTCCACGTTTTCATTTTTTGATTAAAACTTCTCGAAAATGAGAGAAATCTGGCAACCTAAGCAGGGACCAATAAATCTACTTTAAATTATGTTCCAAAAAAATTAATTTTGAAATTTTTTAAGTTTTCATTCTTCCTTTCAGTTCCTCCAGATATATCCGTAGAAAAATCATGGATTCATTCTGGAGAGGGTTATGAGGCTCAGCTTGTATGCATAGTGCATGCTGATCCAGTTGCAACAGTAAGTTACAAACAAATTACTAAAAAAAAAAAAAAACAGAAAATTCACTGATATCCAAATTTTGATTTGTGATAAATTTTAAGAAAATCGAATTTCTCGATGTCAAGACATAAATTCAAATAGAAAATCAAAACGATCCTAACGAATTTCTTATTATTAAGAAAAAAAATTCTGTTGCTTTAGGTATCTTGGTTCCAAAACTCATTTCCGCTCCAGCCGACTGATAGACGAGTTATGTCCTCGAGAGGAAATCGACATACGCTTAATATACGACATGTCCAACAGGACGATTTTGGTAACTACAGGTGAGTCTCAATAATAACACCATAAGTGTGTGCTACTCGATAGTCTCACATAACATCCCGAAATGGGTGTAGGGTGGTCCATTAAAAGTAGAAGATATCCTGGAACCGCTGGCATAATACATTGCATCGGTTCCCGATGTTTTCTGTGATTTAGGGACCATCGCTTGTATTATTACACTCTCACAGACTAATTCCATGATAACAAATAATGTTAAATTGCAGTTGTGTTGCCGATAATTCACTTGGGCGCTCGAGGAAGTATATGGAACTATCTGGCCGTCCTGGAGCAGCTGAGTTCTATTCACCGAAATGGAGCCGTTCCCCAGATAGCTACAACCTAACCTGGAAAGTTGATAGCTATCCACCGTTGGAAGAAGTTCGTTTGCTCTACAGACGGCTACTGGTAAGATTTATTTGCTTTATTTGCTTTGGGACTATTTTTTTTTTTTCTGTTTTATTATTTTTCCGAACGAACCAAGAGTAGAGTATACACCATTTCCAGCTCTGCGTTTCGCTATTTTTGTTTAAAGGATAGTTGCAGAATTTCTAGATATTTTATTTTCTGTTGATTTCCTTAGTCTTTTAGTTTGTTTTCGGAGATACACGGAAGTTGGCCATTTGGGAGGTAGATGGAAGAAAAATTGGAAAGTTTAATAAGCTTTTGAGAGGAAATTATAGTTTCATGTACTTTCGTATCTGTACAGGGGTATTGATGTACAGTTCACTGTCATAGGGAACATACTGCTTTCAAATAAGTTGATTGAAGTACTTTTAATGTGTTTTAACTTCGGAATTGATTTTTATTTCGATGCTATACACACTCGAATAGTCATACGTACTTGGGAGGTTGTTTGATTTGGAGTGATTTGTAGACAGGATTTACGATCTAGAGAGTGATGTATATCGTTGGAGCTACTAAAAATAGATTATCATTGACTGCTGATGTAGTTTTTCTTTGCTAATTAAAATTAAATGATTTGCAGATAGAAACTAACTGAAGATTTTCGAGACTCTCAGATAGAAGTTTAGTAATATTTTGATTTGCTTTTAGATTGCTTCAACAGGGCCTTTGTCTACAACTCGATTTTACAAGATAACCTTCCTTAACATACTCATCGTATTCAAAAGAGCCTAGTACAATCTATGGAAAATAAAAATGCAGTCCAAAGGATTCGGAATATCTTTTTCTTATTATCAGTAACACATGCAATTTAGCGGACCGTGACACAAAGTTTTTCGAAATCCCTTAATTTTTCCAATTTTAAAATTAAAACTATCATTCTAGTTCCGTTACAGTGAAGTCTGTTGTGCTTTAATTAATTTTTGGGAAATATGAACAATTGCTTGGTCATATCCATCTACGTTTCTTCCGTAAAAACATCGTAGAGAACAAAGAGATACTTATTAGTTCAGATAGGCAAACACCGATACCACTGGTAGCTGTTGTTCAAGTTACAAGGGTGGTCTGATTTCTACTGAAATTTGCTTTGTCCTTTTAGAGAATCTATATTCAGAACAGTGAGGCCGGAGAAGATGAGCATATAAAGGCGAAGGTACTGTTCGGCGATTCTAAGTAATCTTCTAGTTTGTTGAATTTTATTTAGGGTAGAGACGTCGTTAATCTCTGCAAGGTTTTCGGCGGCGTCTATATTCAAACCATTCTCGTGAATATCATTTATCAAATTTTGTTGTTCTATAGAATGAAATGAAGTAAATCCTGTTTGTCGGTAACGTATTGCTACTTTTCTAGATTGCATATTATCTGTTGCGTATTACAAATGCCAAAAGGCATAACTATAAATTGGTACATGGGGCGCCATTAGCTATAAATGCACTTTTCTCCCACAAAACGGAGGATATAACCGAATTTTTCAGAATGTATACTTTGAATTATGGTTGGATGTAAATTACATCTCTCTTTAGTTGCACAAGAAATATTTATCCCTTACGGAACACAGACTTTTGGAGGATTCTTCAGTACTTCCTGATGGATGCTTTTACGAATTGATTCAGATAAATGCTTCATTGCAAAACTAAAACTTGAAATAAATAACGGTTCCCTATGAAAACGAATAAAGGAAAATAAGAACAAGAGGTTTGTCTTTTAAATAAAAGAAATAAACTATTTTTATATATTCTCCATGATCGACTAAGTTACAAACCTTGAAGGAGTGCACATGGGTAATATTCCAGAAGTAAGATTCTAGTGTTGTTCATGCTAACTGAGATAGTTGACACAGTCGCCCCTGCGCTTCAGCTAGATCCATACTATCTTAGAGTATTTCGAATAATTCATCTTATGGAGGGGACGGTGTAAGTGGCCGTTCAGTCAGTCTAGGCCCGATATAATTTCAGTTACTTGCCTATCCTCTTTCTTTAGCTCTAAATCTTATGAAAGTAATGTTGCTATTGAATCCACACAACTGATAGTAAAAACATCTGAAATTGGAATTAAGTTAGGTTAGGTTAGAGGGCGCCACAAACGAAGGCTTGCCCTGCATCACTTAGACCACAGACGGGTCCATTGTGTCCCATAGATTCATAGGAATTCATCCTGCTGAGAATAACCCTGATTCTTTACCATGTAGCTCCCCCAACTCTGAGAAGAAGTAACTACCATTTAGCTCGCCTCTTATAGTCGCTAGAGCAGGACGCTCGAAACGTACATGACGAACTGATTGAATTTTTCAGCTGCGACATATATCGTTCGAATCTAGATTCAGCCTCCTAGCATGGTAACCTATGGCCCGTTAACATCATTAATAGTTTCTTGATGTCGTTTCTGCTCCCTTTGAGGGAGTTCCAATATTTTCTTCCTTTTGTACACAGGCCATAGTTGCCTTGTAATATAACAACTGACTCACTTTAACATAGCTGCCATGAGTGATGTCGGCCTTTAGAGTTCCGATCGATATTCTTAGATATGATAATGCATTTTAACTATCTATTTTGGGACCATTTTTTGCTATCTCATGCATTTTCATGTAGGTTTCGATATTTCTATAACCAGGCACCAAACATGAAGTCATCTTGTGCCGTATAAAAATCTCTACTAGGTTATCTTTGTAAAACTGCATCAGCTTTTTGATTTTGTCACCACAGCATCAAACGTTTTAAAGGCCGTTTGGCTATCAGTATATGACTCTGTACGCACTTGGTGAATTGTCACCAATTTCGCCTAAATGGCGCTACATTTGGCAGTATGTATGACTCGTTCCAGTGCCAGCTGCAGGAGTATATTCTCGATCTTTTACCTATACTTGTGTTCGACTCATCTGTAAAAACAGAGATGTATTTTGTTACAAAACCCTCATTTTCCTCCCAGTAACTTCTAGTTTGTATCAATATATTGAAACCCCATTAAGAGTTAGGCCGGAATTTGGGACTCCATTGTTAATAGATCGAGCATTAGCTCCAATACAGTCATTTCCGTATTACTACATTGGTCTCACTACGTCGTTCTACATCCATTGTACCAGTTTTGGTCTGAGACCCTAGCAAATATCCAACATTTTCTTACGCGTGTAAAGAGCTACGCTGGTTTATTTCATGTGTTCTAGTATAATATTCCTCTTACTCAGATGTTGGTAACCGGGAGTTTGATTATCCGAATCATATCCGTCTTCATTATTTAGCTTATAAAGCATTAAGATAACAGTAAATTATAGAGATTATCATGATTTCAAAACGACATATCAGGACAATATTTTCAGATTAAATCACCAACTGGGTTGTCCATCCTCTTCAATGCCATAATTGCATATTGAAAATTGTGTCGTAATACTCCTCATGTGCATTTAGCTAGCTTGCAAGCCTATAAATCTAGAATCCTCTTCACCTAAGGATTCCTCTGCTAAGCATATATTCATAACTGGCTGAATCCTTCATGCCCACCGAATCAGTTGTCTCATTCCCTAGTTCATAGCTGTGGCCCGGCTGGTAGCTGGTCCAGGATATACTGTAAGCATTTGCGGAATCTTACTGTAGTCATTACGGAACACATCCTATTACCTATCCCAACCTACGGAGTTAGTAGAGAAATGTCAATGTTTGGGAGGCGTGTGGATTTTATTCACATCACCAATAGCAAGAAATACGTAGATACTCTTGCGCGGATTTCTTGACAACTGACAATAGCTCGCACAAAGGAATGAAGTCCTTCGTTATGATGAGTACTGCCGATTTGTAGAGAAATTCAGATACATGAAACGTAATCAAGGTAAAGAATATGATAATAAACAAAATCTAACTGTTTACGGACAACAGCTGCATTTATCTAATTAAAATTTTTGTATTTCCCGTCGGAATTTATCTATGAGATTGTGTGGCATCAGATTGCTTGAACAGAATTTTGAGTAAATTGAAATTATATAATTTCGGAATGAAACAATTTCAAATTTCTCTCTCACATTTTGTCACAATACTTTCAACCCGAAATAGACGTAAACAGACACAGGCCAGCAATATTTATGAATTTCGAGCATATTTTTCCACATTAATTAACAAAAACCAAAATGTTTGCGGTGATAAAATGGAAAAGTTAGTGAAATGACGAGAGTTCCACTCATTAGATAAATTCCATTGCTCGTGCTGCAGGACATATTAAGTATATGTCAAATGTACATATGTACATGCATCCATACATACATAATATACCTACAAGAATATAGCACTGTGTTTGCAAACAGTTTTGCCTGCAGTGCTCCTTTGATGAAGTTAGTTGGATGAAATTATTAGGTCCTATCTACCTCATTACAAAACTTAATAGTCCTTTGGCCTCATAATCAATATAAATATGAGAGAAGAACAGTTATTTTCAGGAACTTTACCATTTTCCAGATGAACGAGACTTTTCAACAACCTGGTCGATGGCATGATGTTATTTTACGCCCGGAGCACCGCATATCGACGGAACCACTAACACACATCATGTCCTATACAATAAGGAACCTCCAGCCACGTTCAGTTTACGAAGCGATTGTCCAGGCCAAAAACCGATATGGCTGGAACGAGGTTAGTACTTAGTAGTAGTAGTAGTATTAGTAGTAGTAGTGACCATCGGTGCAGATATAGGATGCACTAATCTCCCAATAAATAAGAAAAGTTTGTTATGAGTCCGGGCTGTTCACCCATCCAACCTGGACACAAGTCCCAGTTGTGCTGCAAATTCCCACCTTATGCCCGCAGCTGGTGGCTTATAGAATGTCCTGTATATACGTGCATACCTATATACTAGCTTAGAAATACCCAGACCCAGTTCACATGGGTAGAGTGAATTAATTTCAGGATTTTACCCGTACTTTTGTACTTAGGAATTTTGAATTATTCCAGGTCAGCGATATTTTCCAATTTTTCACGCAAAGAAGCCCAGCGGATTTGCATACGGAAGATTTGGAGATGGTTGCTAGCTCAACATCGAGAAGTAGCGCGATAGCGATGAGATGCGATCGATCAACGCTTTTGGGACGATGCTTTTCCATATTCGTTGGTATCTTTGCACTTTGTTTGCGATACAAAGCGCTGCAGGAGTTCTTCGTGGGATAATTTCTTCTGGCAATCAGATATCGGTAAATATATTTTCAAAGCTTTTTATAGGAGCAAAATTTAGTGCTAAGTCGTGTATTTTAAAATAAAATGAATCTGTGCACTGAACATAAAAAGAAAAAAAAGAAAAGTAAAAAAAATAGGTTAAAAGATAGGCAGAGAATTTTTATTAAATAAATTGGACGCGATGAGAATAATTTCATTAAAAGTGCATTGATTGGGCTTTGATTTCAAATTTATTGGCATATTTTTGGTTTAATTTGATTTTTTTATACTTCTTTGGGGAAGTGGAAGGTGAATTTATTTATTTTTGAATAATTTCATTTATGTTCGTCCTCGTTTTTAGGTATTGCAATCATATTCCCTTGATACTTTTATTTGAATTCAATTTAATTTAGTTTTTTAAAAAAAATGTACTGCTTTGACTATTCCGGGCTTGAAATTATATATTTCCTAATTTAATACTTCAGCTGGTTGGTTGGAGCTGACTGGGATTCATTGATAAAAGTTAATTAATTTTTGCTCAAAATAAGAGAAGCAATTCAGTAATTAAAGCAAATTATGTAACTGAAAATTGAGTTGTTTTGAAAAAAAATTACTACACTTTTTCGTTTTCTGTCAGGACATTCTTTCATATTTTCTTACTGTTCCTTTTGTGAATTAATTATAGGATACAAGTACAAATTTATGTTTGTTGGAGCCAATTTTATATGTTGGGATCATTGGAAATTACATCATAATTTATTAACCTACACCGTAAAAAATAATTCCCTAAAGTGAGTGGCAACAATTTGTGCTACACAAGTTAGGTATTTATCGATAAGATTAAGGAAAGTTCAACCTTGGAAAACGTAGATTAGGTTTTTATCCCTAAAATGTAGGTAGGTTTTTCTCCTTCAAATGTAAGGAATTTTTGCTTTTTAGGGACTATGCTCTAAAATATAGGGAAAATGTGATAGCACCACAATACACCATAGGTGATAGAACACCACCCCCTTTAAAAAGCAGTGGTTATCAAAACAGTATTTAGTAGAGGCAGATGTGCCCAGACACAGACATAAGGACACAGGGCCCCTAGGCGGCTAACCGAGTCAGGGCCCCCTTTTTAAATAATTGAATAAAACAAAAATGTTACCGTTATTTTTCATTTATTTAACGTACATCGACTAGAGAAAATAAACAAGCGGACTTACAAATATCACAAATAAGTACAAAAATTAAATGTAAAGAAAGCTTATTGCAAAGGAACGTGCGACCTCATTATAGTCCATAGATTGCAATTTTTTTGACTCTATGTACAAGACACAGATCGTGAATTGAGCCTGATCTCCTCTATGGTGGATCTTAAATAGTTCTATACTCGTTCGACCGTTCCGCCGAGCAATTTGACCCTGGTGTACACAACAACATCCGGAGCGCTCTTTTCACATTTGGATAAATGTCCACGAAGGCTCTTTTTAAGATATACTTGTATATCTCTAGGACCGATAATTGTTTTCCCCGTGTAGCGCTGCAGCGAACGAAAAATACGCTCGCAAGTGCAGACACTCATTTTTAAAAGTCCCGTCTAAGTCTCCTAGAATTTCCGTGCGCCTTCACCGATATCTTGAGATTCCAACCTGTATAACTTCATGAGAAAGTCAATCTTTTTTCCTATGTTCTTGTTAGCAGAGCCACGTCTTTGTAGTTCTCCAATCAACCTGTCGATAATGACGTTGTAAACGGTAACTCTGAATCAGTCCCTGCCTGATAGTGTGACTTCAATCTCGATTTTTTTATTTCATTAATTGAAAATTTGCCGCCCCCAAAAATTTACCGTCCTGTGTTGCCTATTGATAAATTCAGCCCTATATGCAGGAACAATAACGTGAATAAAATATATATAAAATATATATATATATAACTTCATGAGAAAGTCAATCTTTTTTCCTATGTTCTTGTTAGCAGAGCCACGTCTTTGTAGTTCTCCAATCAACCTGTCGATAATGACGTTGTAAACGGTAACTCTGAATCAGTCCCTGCCTGATAGTGTGACTTCAATCTCGATTTTTTTATTTCATTAATTGAAAATTTGCCGCCCCCAAAAATTTACCGTCCTGTGTTGCCTATTGATAAATTCAGCCCTATATGCAGGAACAATAACGTGAATAAAATTTTTTTTAATATCCGGTAACATATGTCCTCCATGTATACCATTTCCGTCCCTGTCGGCGCCCCCTAAAAGATTGGGTCCCTAGGTAACTGCCTAGTTTTCCTAGCCAGAGTTTCGCCGTTGGATGGGGCCAGGATGTCTGGGAATTGCCAGTTTTAATCAAACGTCACTTCTCAGCATCACTGAAGTATTAGTTGCGAAAGGCTGTGCCCTAAAATACTTAAAATTAACTACTTATTTACTTTTTTTTAAAGAAAAAACACTTTGGTAATTATATTCAGGAACTTGATTATAACTTTAAGCACTAATTGATAATATTGTTGCAATTTTGGTTATATTGTCGGGAATGGCTACCATCTAAGGCACTCTCCAAAACGGGGGTACTTTATTTATGTAGAAATACACACTGAAGTTCATCCACATGGCCGAATGATTACCATGGTGATAGAGTCAGGTGCCAACACTGGCGGGGTTGGACAAGCATACCTTAAATATTTCAAGCAAAAAAATTTTTTACGTTCAGTATTTTTCTAGTGTCGTCGTTAACTAGGGCTTCTCAGGTGAAGCCCGGTAGAATGAAGTCCGGTTTTTCATTGGTAGCCTTACTTCGGGCGCAGGGATATGTCATCCTTCCTTGTAATGGGGCGAAAATAGCAACTAACAAAACTGGTTAATTGTTTTTTTTTTCTTATCAAATACCAATGTACTGCTAGAAAAAGTGTACGTCAAATAACCTTGGTGGTACCCTTGAAAAATCGCCAATGTTACACTAAAAACTGCACACATCTACATCAGAAATATCACAACTGAATGCCATTGTGCACCACATCTCCATCTTCATCATTTCCACCAAAATTCATCCGCATTTACGCCAAAATCAATTTTAAATTATTATTTTCATCCATTTTCCATTGATTGACGTGCACTTTTCTTGAAATATTAATTCCAATTAATTATAATTTTTTTCGCCAACTTTTCCAGAATTTGGGTGTATTCGAGATTAGGTTTATTTGAAGTTAACACCTTGTGAAGGCGTTATCTATACGAAATTCTTTAAGAGTGAACCAAAAATAGTTAAAAAGAAAATCTTGCTGCAAATTTTTGTGTTGTGCTTCCCGGTCAGAACGTAAAATATGCAGCTGTCGAATGGACGAATTGGACAGGGATAAGATGGATCACTCATTTCATCTTGGTAGTTTATTATTGAAGATGGAATGAAATCAATTTTCGGAATGTGAGAATATTATCCAGGCGTCTGCGAACAGTTCAATGACCTTGCCTACCCAGAATGTTACCACAGCTGAGCCTTTGCGACCAATATATGATCCGGAAAAACAAATACTGTCCTTCATCATGCATGTGGAAATACCTGTAATAACTTACTACCACCGATAAGTTTGATGCAAAAATCTACTACCAGTGTTGTTCCTAGTTGCATTTCTGCTTCCATCTCCATAGCGGAAAGTAGCATGCCAAAGTTTTCGTGTCCAATTCGATTATCGGGAGATACTTTTAATATGTTCCTACCTATATCAGATATTGAGAAGAAACATTTTTTGCGTTTAACTAATCCAAAAATCTCTAAGTTTGCAGTTACAAATGGTTCAGAAACTATATTGTGTTAGAGAAGATGGAAAGCACTTGTGATCCACTAAGAAACGGCGCAACACTGTTTTTGTTTACCGCACTGAATTACTACAATTGCTAATTGAGAGTTTTAATATTCCTGATTCAAATTTAGTCTATCAAGACCCACCAAATTATAAAGCGATGATCTGTGAGCCAGATACAATGCATAGAAATTCGCAATACGAACACTGGAGACGTTACAAACTATAAAATGTGCAACCAGTGCAATTTCGTGTGTTTAATGTGTTACGACATTGGGTGGATCATCATTTATATGATTTTGAAAAATATCCAGTACTTTTAGAGAAGTTACTAAGATTTTTAGAGACAGTTAGTGTCAAACATATGACTTGACTCATTTTTTAAAAATTGTTCAAAGAAAGATTGAACAAGAGGATTTGCATTTGGTCTCAGTCCACCTGTTATCGAATAACATTTACAAGTTCCCGAAAATGAGTACCATCTATTACCATTACATCCTCTCGAACTGGCACGGCACTTAACACTTCTAGAATTTTTATTTTATAAAAAGGTAAAAATATCAGTGCTGGAACTGTAGTGTGTCGAAAGTGTAGTAAATTCGAAAACAAGAAATCTTCAACTGTGCTATGTAGCGACCTTTTGACCGATGCTTCATACACTTCATATTCTCTCGTCTTGATATTTCAAAACTGCTTTTGGTTTGCTGAAAGCTGCTCTGTTCATTTTTATCTCCAGTGCATATGTTCCCTTTCAAGATCAACCGTCTTCATTTTGTCGAAAAAACAAACGGAAAGATAAGCAAGCCACCTTTGGCAACATTAAGAATATAGTTTTTGTGATAATTTTTCGAAATCGTTCGTAAAGTTGAAGAAAACCATTTAGAAGTCATATTAGTTAACACTTTTCTTTCTTTCCCACAAATACTCTTTAAGATAATTCCGTGTGATGTCTTGAAGCCATCCAGGGTTTCATTTAAATGCAAGTTCCATTTCTCCAGCAAGTTTCGCTGCTCTACTCTATTGAAGCCGCCTGGAAACTGGAATATCCTGTGATCATGTTCGCTTAAACCAGAGCTTTAATACCTTTGTATTTTGCAAAATGCTGAAATTTCCTACTTCTTCGATATAAGCTATTTCTTAAAACGAAATTGAAATTGAAATTTTCTGTACGATTTTTTAATAATTTGAAATCAAGTACAGCATGTTTGAATCCCGAATTCTTTCCAAATTCCAATATATGATTGACATCCTTAATGTTTTCGCTTCATAATTTAAATTTTTGTTAGATGGACAATTCGTTTCACGTTTTTTTTGTCTATTTCGAAAAATTTCAACAAATTAAGACTAATCACCGCGAAAACCTATAAAATACCATTCCGATTCCATTGAACTGAGAATAAAATCAATGCTGCCTAAAGTTTCCGGTAAATCGTCGACTATGAAGCGATAAAATTATATGAAAAATGGAAGTACGCAATGTTGCTGACTGCATACAGCGATCATAAGTTTCGTCGTTGTCGTCTTAAATTTTCTAATAGTAGGGTTATCTCTATAGATTGAGTGGCAACAGTGGGATAAGATAGAATCCAAGAACAAATAATAGAAGCGAATTTGCTTTATCATTGTTTGTTTTGCTTCCCCAAAAACAAAACTTTATCACCTCACATAGGTAAGAAAATCATTCTGCACCTATTTTAAATATAAGAAGTAAGAAAAATTGGCATAGTAAAATTCGTGCTATCTTTTTCATCTTAAACGAAAAACGGTATTCCATATACAAAAATTAATAGTAACAAGCAAATTATTTCGTCTTAACTGATTTCATGTTTTCATTGTGTGGATGATAAAAAAATCGTATCCTCAGTACCTAATATGAAAAATTCTTTGTTGAAAATTTTGTTAACATTTTTCCTTAGTACTGCTTAATAATATTTACTAAGCAATCCTATATACCTACCGAAAAGAATAAAAAAACCGACATCGCCCGCCAAACACTTGAACCAATCTTCAGCATAAATCAGGCAACTCTGGCAGTTTTTGGCAGAATATGTTGCTCCCAAGATATAATAGTTGAATGAAGTTTTTGTAAGTAATAGTATCAGCTATCTTTACCCCTTCAGCAAGTGCGAAACCAACAAATTCCGACATAATATGGCCTCGATTTTTTTAAATGCCACCAAACAAATTATTTCCTAAACTGCTTCTAGAGTCGCTTCATCTTCTTATGATTTCAGCAAAATTTATAGCTGAAAGTCGAAATTGTAATAAATCCATTGCCCTAAAATCATTTCGAGTTTCTAATAGTAAATTTTCTAAAAGAACCTTTTCGTGTCGGTGATTTTCCTCGTCTTTTTTTTTGTGCTTTGATACAGAGCAGATGAAGAAAGTTATCTGAATCTTGACAAGGACTATAAATGGATTGTCAATTGAGATTCAAATATTACTGAAAGATTTCAGCATCCTACTGAATTTTTAACCGAGAATCGTATTGTTAGCTGACTGCCCTGAAAACAAGAGGGGCTGGAGCCCACCCTCATGGAATCATGAGCTAATATGTAGTAGATAGTACCAGTAAGGTATGTGGCAGGTAATAACATATTGAGAATGCTTTCACCTATTTAAACCATGTCCAAGCATCATAGTAAATGAAAATTACGTGGATTTACTTTAATCAAAAACACAAACAAAACCCATATTGAGAAACAAGAAAAAAATAATTAAGGCAATCACCGGGGATTTTGCAATATTGTCCTAGCCCTGGGACAGCCAGTAACGCACCACGGGATTTGGCTTTGGGAGGGGAGGGGGTCCATAGGTGTCCTAAATCCAAAAGGAACTGAGAAATTGGGCTCTAAAGTAGGGTCCTGCGTCCGTCAGAGCACTTAAGAACTGCTATTATATATTTAAAGGTTTTATTGTATTTGATCGGTCTTTGTAATAATATACAGATTATATTTTATACATAATTTTAAAATTATGTTTAAAAAAACGGGCTTTCTGGGGAGCGGTCTCGCTTGTCCCTGCCCCTCCCCCGCGCTCGGTGCTCCAATGGACATAGCAGCTTAATTTGGCTTCGAATTTATACTTTTTTGCATAATTGTTGTTTTAGCTTAATAGGTGCAGCGTAATTCATTAATTACTCCAAATAATAAGCAGGAATAGAATAAAATCACCCTAAGTTCTCTCCATAGCTGTAGGTAGTGATTTCGTTCACCATTATTTATGTAATTATTATTGTTGTAACTTGCATGTAACTTCCTGCTGGCTATATTAAAATTTTGCTTCCATTTTACATAGATTCTTTCAATTTCTACCAGGCACATTTTGAATTTACGTAAAAGTAGGTATAAAAAAACCAAAAACATTCCTTTGAACAAGTTTGTAAGGAAATTATAGTCTCCTAGGAAATCTTGCTTAAAAATTGATTTTTGGCAAACATTTTAGTAGGAAGAACGTTCACATTTTCTTCGAATCTGAGATGCTTTTTTAAAAATAAAATTCGAAAAGATCAAACCATGAAATAAGATACCTAATGATGTTTTTAGTAAGCTCCACACAATTATGTGTTAACTGAACTTATCTGCGGCCTCGAATTTTAGTGGTGGTGGTGGTGATTATAGTTACCATGGAATACTTTGTTGCTAGGTTCCTATTCATTATTATCGGCCCACAAATTTTCAATTATAAAATATTACAAAGAAAATCGGCAAATACCACAAGTACGTAAGAATTTTGATTTGTAGGATGTAATCCGATTTGGCACACGTGCTAACAATATTTTCATAATGGAGTACTTCTTGCTTTTATAGGTAAAAGAAAAAAAATAATATCAAGACATTATCCGCTTAGGAAAATAATTCTAAATTTTTTTTATGCGGGTACTTATTATTAAAGTTCAGGGTGTAATCTTTCTGTTTGTTCCGTGATTTATCAGTGCGTAATATTGAAAAGTTAAAATAGAAAAAAGAGGAACTAAACAAAAATAGGAAAACTGTGAATAACTTGAATACTACCGAATTCACGGCACATACATGTGGCTTATGTTGACAGACATATTAAAACGATCTATTTGGTTTTTCATTTTTATCGTCTACGTTTGAACCACCGTGTATAAGTAAAATAGCTATTTTGGAGCCCAAAATAATTAACATAGTTCAGTTCAACGTATTGGGATAAGATAGGAATTGGTTTTTTTTTTTATATTTGATATATTTGCACGGCCTTAACTGAAAGAGAAATTCGCTGATGAAAATGAGATTAGAACTATTAAAGTTGGCAAAACTCACAACGATAGTAGTATTATGTAAATTAAGTCAAGTTTCATCATGTTTGCATTTGAAAAAAAAAAATTGTTTTGCGATATTTGCCCTTTATTACCGAACCCTTGGCTGAAGAGTTGATACACATTATTAGATCGCTTCATTAAGTGTCTTCTATAGAAGTTGTATTACTAGTATGCGGATAGTTTTCAGCATCTATTGTGTGATAATCCCACTTCTGCCACACTAAGAATAATCGCAATATAAAACTACTTTTTCCGTGAATTCGGAGAATTGATGGATAAAGAGACAGACCACCTGTAGTTCCAACTAACTTTCAAGAAGATTCCCACAAGGTGGTATCACAGCGAATCGTCCTAAAGTATAGATACGGGTTTCGATGCTCACTACTCGAGTCGATCTCGACGGAAGAGCAGCTATTTAATTTCTAGATGTATTAATTGATTTTCATTTTATCGAATTTTAGTCAGTTCCCTGGGAAATGTTTTACGTCATCATAATAATCAATAAATTTGGTCAAGTGCAGAATACTATCCTACGCGAAACTCCCCAGCAAGTTGAGTATGGCTTGTCTAGTAGGTTATTCAGAATTGTTCTGATGTTTGAATTGTTTCAAGTTATTCGCGTAAATTCAATTTCTAATGGAACTTGAGTAATTTTGTTGTTGATATGAAAACATGCTGATTCGGTTATTCACAGTTTACGAAAAATTTGCTCAACACCCTAAGACTGTTGGTCAGTAGTTCTTCAGCAATTCATATGTATTCATGGTAGGCTAGTTGTAGATCAGCAATGGCTGCTGATATTTTCAGATATAATCAAAAAGCTTTTGACATATCTGAAGATTAATTGGGCCAAAACTGATTCTCATGGTGATCATATCTTTGTGTTTTGCTTAGGTTTGCTTTCAGTACTTGTTTTATAGACTTGAAAAAAAAAAATTGCCACTGAAACATTTATTCCTTGATATTATCTATCATACCAGTTCATCAAACTTTATCATATTCAGCTTTAAATTTCTTTTCGGTGCCTTATGCAATATGTATTGATTTAGGCCTAAGCCTAGTATAACCAGCTACAATCAGAACAAAATTGATTTTATTTACTGTTTATGCATACATTAAAATATGCATACAATAAAATTACCAACTTTGTTATAGTACACTTATAAGCTATAAGCTCTAGTTAAGTTATGGTGACGAACTTGGATTTCTTAAATTGTATTTGCTCGTTGACGTAAAGTATTAAGATAAAGAATTTGGTATTTTCGCGTAATTGTAATGATGAAATCCGGATAAATTCCTTCTTCTTTCTTTAACTTAGTGCTAGCTTCTATAGTTTCTTCGGGATGACTAAGGTTTTTTAGGGTTGTAACCTTTACTGATCTCGCTTAAACATCTCGGTGTAGTCCTTTTCACCGCTTACCCTGAATATTTCAGTGGATTCAATAAATTTTGAGCTAAGAGCCAACTTTCCCTCATATGCTAAGTTAGGGTTGGCGTCGCCGAATTTTTCAGTTATATTTTATACTTTCACGTTTACAAAAAACAAACCATCTTGCTGTATATAAAAATATTTCGTAATGACCGTACATCTCGTATTGGGAGAAATGTGGGTATCTTCGTTAGTGATTGTTTAAGGACTATACCAACTACAATAATATTAATGTGATTTCCTTACACCGGGTCTACACAGGCTTTTCTTATGCCTTAACAGTAATTTAATCTGCCAAAAGTCCAGTGTGGACCACCTGGACGCTGCTGAAATTTTCGTCAAGGCAGTTCTGGCAAGGCAGATATGTAGGCAGTAGGACGGAATTTTTGTGGGCAGTAAAATGACAATTGTGAAAAAAATGGCAGACGTGAGGCTAAAAATTTTTATCAATACCAAACTTATCTCTAAAGATAAAAATGGATTAACCCACGACATGGCGACAAATAACAATGAGCTGCCTTGACAGAATTTGCCCATTCGTAATTTAATCCAATATCAGAGTGACATTTGTAATCACCGTTTTGCCAGAAATATAAGTCTGTGTAGACCCGGCGTTACTTGAGGAATGCCGACAGTTGCTCTGGTACGAGGTACTCGATCATGATTCGTCTGATGATCCAGTCGAAGTTTGCTCCACTCTTATCCCGCACTTATTTTAATAATACATCCCTTTGACAGTGAGACGTTTAACACAGACGAGGGTTCCAGTGACTTGTGCCCGAAATCTGTACGCGTATTTCTGAGCGCGAATTTACGCTCAAACGATATAAGGGCCTTAAAACGAATGCTGCTCGACTGAACTATAAAGTTGTTCCTAATAGTGCCAATATTTACAGATCACCACGGTCATCTTCCTCACAAATGAACAAAAACAACTCTTTCTCGTTTCGTGAGATTTTCCTTGATGTACTGATTTCAGCAATGTTTTCTATTAAATCGGAAGCAATTTTCCCTGACAGCTTATCAAATCGCTGTAGTAACCTGTTGTTGCTACCGCTAATTGATAAAGTGATGCTCTATACTGCAAACATAAGTTTGATATCATCTGCTTTTTCTAAAGCTCTGGAAAGCAGCAACAGTATTACCGAAACGAGAAAAATCTTGTACTTTAGAAGAAACTAATTTATAAACAAATTTTTGATTATGTGGAAATCAAAAATTAACTTACGCAATGACATTCGTTCTTTTTTTAGATATGAAAAAAACAATATTAAAAGTGCCCACAGATATAAAATCCGCGTTGAACAAGACAAGTTCAGCGCTTTAGTTATTCTCAATTTTTCAAAGGCCTTCGACAGTTTTGATCATAGTGTACTTCTGCAGAAGGTCTTCATTAGGATTGGATTAAGTTTTCTGCCATTACGTTGATTAGGGAGTTGTTATTTTATCAGCGAGCTAAAATAGGTCAGTCACTCTTTGGTTCGTTTCCCATTCTCTTTGGTGCTACTCAAGGATCAGTACTGGACCTCCAAAACATGAATGGTTAAATACATCTGTACGTAGTGCATTGTCTTTTATGCCACATCTTAAGATAATAATGATGTTTCATCAATAATTTTAAATAGCATTGTATTGTACTGTCACAACAGCTAAGGTTAAAAATCTTGGGATTATTTGCAATAGTGCGATGAAGTGTTCTGATAATGTTGGTCAGTAAGGTATATGGTGACCTGCGTTAGCTGAAGTTTTCAGCTAATATTTTGTCAAGCATACAAAACATTAATCATAACGTTCTTTACTTTTGATTGCGGAGTTTTTTCAAAATTAGATAACGTATGTGCCACTAAATTCAGGTTGCCTTCAATGTTTGCATCCGCTTCAAATTTGGTCACCGTAAATTTGACCATACCTTATAGATCCCTACTGCTTAGCTACTCTACTGGATTCTTACCTAAGTCAAAGATTATTAACTCTTCCTTTTATTATATTAAACCATAATACAGCTGATTATCTAAGGATTGTTTTCCAATTGTCGATATCCCTGCATAGGTTAGGTTAGGTTTGAGTGGCGGCCATCGTAAGAATGTGTACGATCAGCCACACTTAGATCATCTATCTATGCCACTATATTGGAACCCTACCTAGAAAAGATATTTAAGAGCTAGGGGTGCGCTGAAACAAGCCACGAGATTTAATGAACCTTACCAGGTCCCCTAACTTCTTGTGTGCTAATTCCCCAGTTCACAGAAAAAGTAGCTACCGGGCGTATTCTTCCTATGCTTATCAAGGTTAGGGCATTCACACAGTAGGTGTTTAACACTCTCAACCTCTTCTTCGTCCATACAGCTTCTGCCGAAGTCATTGTATGGAGACTGCATGCGCTCTGTATGTTTGTCAAAGAGTCAGTGTCCCGTAATGACTGTGGTAAGATTATGCACATCATTACGGTTCCTCTTCAGCAGAGATTCAGTCTTTACACGACAAATCTCAGGCCAAAGCTGTTTTGAAATCACGCATGAGTTCAGTTCTCCCCATCTACGATTTTCCAGCTGGCAGTCCAGTACATCTTGTTAATGATTCTAGGGGCCGACCTACGGGTTCCTCTGCTAGAAATATATTCACAGCGGAACTCTTTCTGACGAGGGCACCAGCTGCCTCGTTTCCAGGTATATGATTATGCCTAGGTACCCAGCAGAGAATAACTCTGTGGTTAGCACCCAATTTACTGAGCCCAAAATGACACCGTTGCACTAGGCGCGATCTAATGGTGCTCGAGTTTAAATCTTTGATTGCCGCTTGACTCTTAACACAAATCCTGATAACTCAATCGGTAGGTATATAATATGTCGTAGGCAGCAGCCTTGCTGCTTTATAGATGGCCAAGGCCTCCGCCTGGAATATACTACACTGGCCAACGTTTAATAATGGAACAATGTAATCCGTATCTTCGGGTATACAGCCTTCAGAATAGATCCTCAGTATTCTGCTGTGATCAAAATCTGTTGTTACGCAGTAGCTCGACTCCTTCAGTCTTAGTGCACTCTTTGCAGTTATACATTTCCAATGGATGTCGGGGAGTACGAGCCGTAGAATAATCACCATTGCTGCCGTTGGTGTTGGTCGAAGAGCTCTTGTAGTGCCTTTTTAGGCGTGTTGCTTTCTCAAGAGCATTCCACAACACTAGAACGCCATATGTACGGATATTTAGATTACATGTAATATTACAAATTGTAATATCATAATTCCGCGATTCAGCAAATCGGTCATAAAGATTTCTTTCCTTGTTAAGGCTGCCCGACTTTGGAATAGTCTTCCACCCAACTTTCAGGGTGCCGATAATGTGAATGCATTTAAGATAAGCTTATAAAAATACATGGTTGATGAATTTCGTCTATTTTCTTTATTATTTATTTATTATTGTTTCTATTTCCTTAGTTATTTGTTTTATCTATAATTATTTAATTTTTCACTTTTTCTTTAAAGTATTACATTTCTAGCACCGATCGATATTATAGATTTATTAATTTTAAAGATTGTAAATTTTGTGCACGTATTCCATGAATAAATTATGATTATTGTTATTATTATAAAACAAGGCATTAATTACTGCTTTAGTAGTAAAAACAAGGTATCAAGGGACATAAAACGGTAGAATTTACTACTTCCACTTTTCACATCATAGGAAACATATTTAGTAGTTAGAATAAAAACAAAAACAGAATTTCATTATTTGATCTTTGTATTATTTTATTATTTTATTTTTTACTGTCAGGATAAATAAAATAAAAAAAAAATACACGAAAATAAAGTTGTATATCACCATAACCGCTTGGTTTAAATCACAATAGAACTTAAAGCACTCGAAAAGATTCATTAGCTAATAGTATAGGTAATGAAAGTGACGATGATTGTTAGAAGGAAAAGTAATTTCCTACAATGTACATAATATCTACTAAATAAAGAAAAGAAAAAAAACAAACAGAATATTAAAATATATAATGAAGAATTTCCTTACACATAGGAAAAATACATTAGTACTAAGTATAAGCATAATTTGACTGATTAACAAAAAAAAAAGGAAGAAAACAATTTTGTAATAAAGAACATTTGTTTTTAGAAGAATTTGCTCACAACCCCTCTTGAGAATTCAGTCAGCTGCAGCCGACACGAATTATAATTTTTTTCTTTTTTTTTCGTCTTTTAATCCAAGCAACTGAATTTGTATTGTTTATATTTCCTTTATACACGTTTTGATCTAAACTAATCAAAATCATTTTTAACATATTTTTAGAAAATTGCTGCAGTCGTGTGAATTCTCGAACGGGCCCATAGTTTTTAGTGATCTTCTCTTATTGTTTCTTTACTTCTTGTTAAGTTAACAAAAATAGTATAAAAAGAAAATATATGTAATAGAAAATTCAAATAAAAAATCATGTACCAATTTCACTTGGAAAGGATATAAGTGTTGTAAGGATAGGTTACGCGTGTATTGCTGGTCTTTTGGGATTGTTTTAGTCACCTTCATTCAAACAATATTTATATTTTAAAGTTTTCTATCATTTTAGATTGTGGATTGCAATAACCCGAAATAAATTTAAGAGAATTTCTGAGTTTCATTAATCCTTTCAAGGTCAAATTTGTTTTTCATTGGTAATATTAAAATAAAGATTAAATTTAATATTTCGATTGTGTTAGGTTCGATTATAGGTTAGTGCCGCCAAAAAAGACTTAGCCTGTTTCATTCAGAGTATTGTCCGGTCAATTGTGCCCTATAGATTTCTGGTAATCTATTCTTTCTAAGAGCAACCCAAATTCTGATACTTTAAGGAACTTCATAGTTTCACCTAAGCTCCAAACTTTGCATATTCCCCACATTAGTGAAAAAGAAGCGACGACGTCGCTGTGCTATTTCGATACTTGACACTAGTTTAATACATTCCCGTGCGAATAGTATGATCTGTGTTTGTACTCATAATAGCCAGTCATTATTAATATTAGTCACAGATCAGAGTATCCAATCGCAAGATGATAATGCTAGTCATGGTGTTTTATGTTGCCTTACGTTGGTATAGAATTTGTTCCGGCTCATAAGGAGTGCCAAATTTCTGTAAAATTTGAGGTTTGTAATAAACTTTTCTATGAGGATCCTAAAAACGTTATAGTTATCATGAAACCTTCTTACTTCCGGTACTCCCTTGACTCAATCTTTGAAGGGTAACTGAATTTCGACATAAAATATTAATTGCTGCAAGTGTAGTCAATGTGTAGATCTACTGAATCCTGTATCCATCAAAGCTTAAGAGAAGCTAAGTTAATTTCAAAATTTTTAGTGTTTACTCTTTTTGTATAGCGAGTCCTGATGCTTATTAAACAACCTTTCTTCATCCAACTCTGATACCGATAATGGATTGATTCTTGCAAAGTTTTTATTACTATAAGTATTATGTTCATCAGATATGGTGCTGATACAATTTTATGGACCAAATTGTGTATTTGGGTGATGTCTCGACATTTGATAATCTTATATTCCTCTGGCTGAGCGTGATTGTATTATTGCTTCCACTGATATTGAAATTCTCTTTAGATTAGACCAACGATGTCAACACTGATATTTACATATAAGTCTAAAATTAAGGCCTTATCTGGTGTATGGACGGGTCTAAAACCGAGCAAGGAGTAAGAGTAGTAATATGTTGCATAAAGCCAAGAGCTTTCATCTATAATAGTCTAGGAAGATCTGCCTCAATATTACATGCAGAAGTATTTGCCATCACGGGTACAAGACTCCCACCTGAATCCATCTTTGAAATCATGCAGTACCACGTACCTGAAATTGACACCCCGTCGAAACTATGCTGAAAAGTAATTTTAAAATGAAACTTCCATATAGGGCGGAA
This sequence comes from Dioctria rufipes, assembly GCA_963924295.1. Lineage (NCBI taxonomy): Eukaryota > Metazoa > Arthropoda > Insecta > Diptera > Asilidae > Dioctria > Dioctria rufipes. The sequence continues at coordinate 289,110,760 of OZ002741.1, read as the reverse complement.
TGGGTATCACATTCCGTGCTTCAGTCATTAACAAACTCTATCATATATACAGACGGCCCCAAATCGGAAGAAAACTCCGGGCAGGCGTTTTCTGCGAGGAGCCTCATATGGAGATTGCCATATACCTTAAAAGCCATATCACGGCTTTCCAGACAGAAGTCAAGGCCATCCTTGAATCAGGTAGGTAGGTATCTCCTTAAGTCAGACACTGAGAACAATAAGAATTCAATTTGCTTGAACAGCCAGGCAGCTCTCAAAGCCTTGTCAAAACTCTTTACAAACTTCAAATATGTATTGGAATATAAATCCACCCTGAACTCTATATCTCGGTACAATGGGGTACTGGTACTTTGGATACCAGGTCATATCAACATTAACAGAAATGAAAAGGCGGACGAACTTGCTCGCCTTGGTGCAAGCTCAGAGGCATCCCCCTCCACAATTGGCATCGAAATAAACCACCTTATTTCTAATATCTCCACCCGGGCCGACCGACAGCATAGTTGCCTTAGGTTAGATGATTCTTCAGGTAGAACTACAAAGGAATTGTGGGGCAGACCTAACCTAAAAGAAAGAAAAAAATTACTGGGGTTAAACAAGCCAAGCCTGAGAACCCTGATGTCAGTTTTCACTAGTCACTCTCATCTCAGGGGTCACTTACACAGGATAGAGCTTGTTGCTGACCCTGTATGTAGGAGATGCGGAGAGGAACTGGAGCCACTGTCTAGCGCTCTCGGGAAAGCGTTACAGATTCCTTGACCTACACCTTCTGGTCGAGCTGCCCGAAGGCGTTTAGGTGGGCTGGGAGCCAAAACTTAAATTCGTATGAACGTCCGGTTGGGACCTATGAGCAATTGCTCATAAGTCTGGAAGGTTAACAATGGGCCTATTTAGGCCTACGTGTCAGAGCCCCTGAAAGGGTTCTCAACCTCAGTTTTCAATCAATAAATCAATACGCCATCACTAGATGTGCTTATCGAAAACTCATCTGCTCTTATTCTAACAATAAAATATACACATATCTATCTATACAGATAGCCAAGCGGCAATGAAAGTCACCGCATCACTTGAAGTCAAACCGAAGTTAATATGGGAATGCATCCAAGCATTAACAAACTTTGGCATAAAGAGTCACGTAACACTTCAACTGGCGCTAAGACACTCAGGAATTGATGGAAATAACAATGCACACACACTAGCCAAAAAAAGAGGATCCGTTTCCCTGATCTGAACGGAACCAATTTGTGGTACCTTCTAGAATACCGTCAAACTACCCATACCAAACTGCATCCACCCACAACCAAATGGATGAAAGATGGATATTAATGATAGGCTCCAGACAATCCAAGAGATCCACTAAAGGATCCAAACCAAAGAAGAGCATTTAGCTATATGAACCAACTAAGAATCATTACCGGAGTCTTAACTGGACACTGCAAACTTAACAAACACTAGCATCAGATAAGCATATCACCCACTGATGTATGTACGTAATTTCTCGCAGCATGTCACGCGATTTTAGTAGAAGTTTGCTACAAAAGTTTATTGCAGTCGCGCGACAGCTATCGCTCGTCTGAAATGGCTCTTAGCATATTTTTCTTTAATCCCTAATGCTTTCAACTCGTTTACAAATTTGAAGCGAGAATGGAAATCAACTCTGGAAGTTTCGGAATTAATTGGCTTAAATAGAAATGTATTTATTTTATTGACAGCCTATTGGAATTAGAATTGAATGTCGTACATCTGGACGCTGCTAGATTTTCTCTACTCTAGTTTCTCCTTGTCGTCAAAAAACCGGCTTTAAAGAGCTGAGAGATCCCTCGTAGAATCTACCTGGTTGCAGTAGCTATTTTATTATTTTTTTGAGTCTGTTTTCTTGAATGGTCTGGATAATACAGATAAGTGTGTCTTTAAGCTCGTTAACTGGTGTTCTTATTTAATCGAAATTCAAATATTATTTCACAGAGGTACCCAAGATAATAGCATGCAAAATAAATACCAAAAAATAGGAAATGAGCATGGAAAAGAAAGGAACTGCTTATTTTTGTCCTGTTCGGATAACCATAGAGAATTCAAGTTTTCTTTGAAGACACAGAGTAAATGAATAGTAAGAAGGGTCATCCTTCTTAGGTAAGCTGGGATAGAAGTTATAAGAAGGAGATGAACAGCAAAAAGGTAACGAATACATCACAAATGGGCAATATAAATTTCGCACTTCTGAAATATAAAGGCTAGTTCCAAATAATTGCAAAAACTGAACATTGACAAAATTTCGGATTAATGGAAAATAGAAATTACTTAAAATATCGGAGGATTTTCTGTTTTTCAGTTCTGATAGCCGATCATTTTATAACCGAGCTTAGTCTACTTTATAAACAATCTATGTACTTCTCGGATAAGATCTATAGATTCTTTCCAAAAATGTGTTCATCTCACACTCTCCATTCCACACTAACATTAAATCTGTAATTTTTCATAATATTATTGTTGAAGCTGTTTTACACATGACTAGACTAGAGAGAGAGAGAGAGAGTGGGAGAGAGGTCATTATTTTCACGTAAACATTAAGAAAAGGATTGCATAAGTTCGCTGTGAGCACGAAAGTTACGGCATAGGTATACAATATAAAGGAGCATGAATGTTTTGTGGTATAGATAAGAATTTTTTGTAAAAATATTTAATTTAAGAATAGAAATAGTTCTTGTAATGTTAAAAACAAATTCGATATTTATTTATTGAATAAGTGAGTATCTGATATGAAAAGAGAATTTTTATATGGATGTACCTAATTAGTTTAAAATTAAATTAAAATTGGAAAAGTGATTAAGAGAATATAAATAAAAATAAATCTTAATTTAAGTGTGATCGTGGTTTTTCTTAAAAGTATCACCCAAATCCAATTTTCAGGAGAATGAATTTTAGCCGTATCAACAATTTGGTATGATTTCTATAATATTACAATTTAAGTTGCCTCCTTCGATGGACTAGTTGTTTTCTCGAATGGAAAAGTCGCATAGAAAAGACATTTAATAAACTTTAGATCGTATGTGAAAATAAAAAATACCATCATTCTATGGAAGAAAATTTTCTTCAATAAATATTATGAGGAGAGGTTGATTAGTTCCCGGAATAGAGAGGTTATATAGGCATGAAAGTTGTAATTTGCAGGTAGTCGAATTTTAATACTCATCACGAATATACTTAAATACCAAGTTTGAGCTCAGTCACGTTAGTAACCTACAAGATATCGCCTAACAATCAAGTCATTCGGGAAGAAAGCGACAAGAGTGGAGAAAATTCAGAATTTGACCGCTACAGACTTACTACCGCAAACCATTTTAGACGAAATATCAGCTGCTTGCGAGGACTCTTGCCCTGCGAAAACCATAATTTATACGTGAAAAATTCTTCAAAGCAAGACTGAGAATTAATTGAAAACGATTCCCACTTGGGATGGATTGTTGAAGCAGTATATGTGGAAAGAGTTGAAAAACTAAAACGTGTACTGGGCGATGTCCATGCATCATTTTCAAAATTCTCGAAAAATTATTTTGGCATGACAGAAGTCAGCCAAGGATGGGTTTCGAAAATGCTCCAGTCATGCCATTTCAAAAACATAATCGCACCAAGTGTTTCAGGCACTGTCTGTGGTTACGATAGTGTAAAATGAAGCAAACGTGTTTTCTGGTTTTATACGACAATAAAATCGTGCACAAAAGCAAAGCTGCGATAGATGCTCTTCCAGAAGTCTGGCTTCCTTATGCTCAATCCTCCTTGTTACAATCCAGTGCTGGCCCCGTTCGACTACTAAGTTTTGGGGAAAATAAAGAATTTAAGAGGAGTCAGTACCAAGATTTGCAAGTTTCATACATTTTTCAATGTGAATTTCTGGCAAACTGTTTATACCAAAATAATGACCTGTATCTTAAATTAAAGGTAACGAAGAGATCTAGTAAATAACATCGAACAAAATAAAAAAAATTGCATTAGAACGGAGATATTAACTCGGAAATTGTAAAAAATAGTAAAAATTGATTTTTTTCAAATCAAATTCCTGGGGGTAGGTATTCTCATTTTTTTAGATTCTGACTACTTTAGAAAGATAAAGCCTAGATCTAGCCAATAACGTCAAGTTTTTTCATTTTTAGTGTCGTTTTTTTTAATTATTTGACTATAATAGTACTTGTTTTTTTTTACCGATATTTCATCGACGAGGAATTGGAATATTTCGTTGAAAATTGAAGATATACAAAACAAAATTATATATTTAACCTTCGTATGCAAAAAAAAATTAGGAGAGTTAATCCTTGTTAAAAATTTTCAATTGCTTTGAACTGCAAATTTTCATTTTCGTCTTAAATTGTCGCCTGTTGGGTATCTGTCTTTTACCCTAGATGTCTCTAATGTGACTTGTGGTCTAGGTCTAGGCTAATTTTATATGAATTTTGATACTTTCAGGACACAAACCTACGTATAGTAAATTTTATTGCCTACAGGCTCGCTGGTATCTAAATTGAAACTGTAGCTGAGTACTGACTCCTCTTGAGTCCGCAAATTCGGCGTATTTTCAAGCGAAAGAGAATTTTTTTTCCCGCGCATTAATAATCTAATTAATGCAATTATTGTTTCAGAAATCTATTTAAGTTAAAGGAAAGTATATTGAAAAGGAAAAATAATCAAATGAGTATCTCTAAAAAAATCGTCCGGCCAGAATTTATAAGACTTATCCTCAAATGTTTCCTATACTAGGAAGGTGAAAAAGATAAGTTTAATAAGTCCTTAGGCTATTTCTGATCTCCAGAAAAAGGATTACTGCGGTAAACTGTGATAATAATAACACACCCATGATACTTAAGTGTTCAGAGATTCTGTCGTTGAAGGACATTTCGGCATTGGATTCAATTGAGTAATTGCTAATAGGTCCCAACCGAACGCTCTTGCAAAGTTCAGTATGGGCTCCCAACACACATTCCAATATTATAAGGCATTCTACAATTGACAGAGGTATAGTGGCGGCTACCCTAGCCAATCCGTATGATATTTTATTTGGAGAAACAGTTTTCTTAACCTTCGTTTTACCAATATCTACCTAGGTAGATATTTCGATTTACTTTCCTTTATAACTCAGGAAAATTTCATCAAACAGTAAAACGCCTCCTACTCAGTGACTAAGTTTTCAGTTTATTTCAGAAAATAAAAACAAAATCATTTTATTCGCACCGCTTTATATTTTTTTCAAAATTTCATTGTTTTATATACGGATTTGAAAATATATCTACCTGGGTAGATACATACAATTTATGTGGGAATTTTCGAATGTTGAAGTTTGTCGTTAGAATATTTGCAACGGAAAGAGTAAAACATTTTAATACAACATTTATTTATTTTTATTGATAATATAATGTAAAATAACTAATAATAAAAATAAAGTATGTACAGGAATAGCAAAAAGTAGAAAAAATAATTAAAACTAGTGATGAATGTATTGGGGATGTACCTGCATGACAGCCCTCACATTTTGTTTGTATCAAGTTGTGCTGTGCGCATACTAGTTTTTTACTTTTGATGCATACTTGGCGCATAGCTCTTTTCTTTCTTTCACTGCTGGTAGCACATATAGCATCCACCTTTTTATTTGATGCGCATCTGGAGTGAAATCTTCGTCTATTTGGCTTGATGCAGTAACCGGCTCACCTAAAATACATTCCATTGCCGCCTTGATGTAGAATTTTGAAATAATTTCTTTTATTTTCGGTTCTTCTTCTAATTTGGGGAATACATAATTGTTCACCCAACAACTGCAGAAATTCACGACGACGCGATTTTTTCACAGTGCCTTCAGTGTTATTTGATGAGTAGATTATGTAAGCTGCAAGGCCTGCGTTGTCTAGAATATTATAAAATAGTGCTAGAGGCCAGCGTTTTGTCGCCCTCTTCGTGGAATATTGAGTGAGAATTTTATCCATCGTGTTCAAACCACCTTTGGTATGATTATAATAATGGATTATTTCCGGTTTTTGTTTTGGTCCGGAAACAGCATTATCACAATGCATGGTCGATAATAAAACCACGGCTCGGTCTTTTACGGGGACGTATGAACACATGGCTACATTTTGACCAAATCCAAACTCAGTGGAGTAAAGTGGTCGCTTCTTCGGTGCTTTGAACACGTCTGGTAAATAGCGTTTATTTTTTTTTTTAAGTACCTGCAACCGTTATTTTCCAAGTAACTAGTTCCAGAGTCAGCAAGTAAGTAGTTCCATAGTCAGTGGTAGAGAGGTAAAGATGTCATCCATCTTCAAATTTCGCCCTGTCCCTTTATAAGGAGCGATCAACTCTTTCACAACTCCCTCGCCTTGCTTCTCATCTCTGACATTTCCTATTTTCCCGGTGTAAATTTGACCATTTAGGGGATACGGAGTTGCGGAATCACAAGCCCTCCAAATTTTTATGCCGTACTTTGCCGGCTTGAAGGGCATGTATTGTGTGAACTTGGTGCATCCCCTGTACCCATATAATTACTCGTCTACTGTAATTGATTCATGTGGTCTGTAATATGTCTTTAGATTCGAGTAAACCATCCTGAAAACATCTGTAATCGGTGCAGCTTTATCCACTTCTAGACGAGCAACTTTTGTAACGTGCCAATCGAACCGAATGAACTTCAATATTTGCTGGAATCTATTTTTTGACATCGTAGCACAATAAAGTGGGAAGTAATTCTGTTTCAAATGTGTACCTGCAATCTCTTGATGTTATTTATGACAGCCCATTATCAGAAACATTCCCAGGAATGCATGAAATTCTATTTCCGCAAGTGGCTCCCATGTAAGGGGTTTTTATTCGTTTTTGTTTTTTTGCTATTCATTCGGCGCAGTCTGCTTAGGCTCTTCTCTTCGTATATCTACATATAAGATCTGTAATGGCCGAACGCATGATGCAAAAAAGTATCCTTTTGTGACAGATTATTTGTGATTGGTCAACCGCTAACGCAGAAAGATATTCAAAATTACTCTCTGGATTCATATTTATTATTTTTTTTGTCTACACTACTTCTCACTTGAAAATTTTAATTGAAATTTAAGAATCTAAATCATGAAATATACTTATATATACTTTGCAGAATACGCCTACCAGAGAAGTACATTATCTTTATTTTGCAAGAAATACTTCTCATTATATTTTTGTAGCTAATTGTCCATGTGCCATATGGTCCTTGTCTTATAAAATACCTAAATATTACAATCCCTTAACATAAATCCCTTGTTTTTACCTATTTGCATATAATTTCAAGAATAAGAATTGTATTTACCATACAAAATGAATGAAGAATATATGTATCTACCTGGGTAGATACAGGTGTGAATGTGTATATAAAGTGTTTCGGTAAAGCGAAGGTTAAAAGCATCATGACCACATTTTAATAATAGGGAAAAAGGCATGCAATAAATTTTATTCAAAAAATATATAGAAAGGTGCTTTGGTCTTCTGAAGAGCAGATCCTATCATATTTGAAAAAAAAAACATCGATTCACCATCAATTGCCACATTGATAGACACATCTGACTTAGATCCTTCATTTCTCATCCATTTTTTTTCAGCTCATGCTTGTTAGTGAGATTTGTGACTTCATCTGACTTATATAGGGCTGCCATCTGTAAAATTATTAAACTAGGATAACGAGTTCGAACGCCCGGACTTTTTACCTTGAAACCCGGACATTCTTGTCAAATAATTTTCTATTTTACTTCCGAATGAAATAGGTTTAAATTGTTATACAGTGTCTTTCTTTATTTATTTATTATTAAATTAGTTAGTTTACTAAAATACTGTAAAATAAAACGATGCCAATGAACTAAATTAAATAATAAAAATGATTATAAGCCATTTCATAGGACCTCATACTCTGAAGAACTTTACAGTACAATAAAAACGTATAGGATTGATCGTTTTCACAGTATACATAAAAAACCTAAATTTTTATATGGCAACACCATGCCTTTTTGCCTAATTTAGCACATTTTTGAAACTGAGTTTACTATTCCTATGAAAACGCCATGTACAATATTGCAGCTCTCTGGGTTGACCAGTTCTCAGGCAATGTCAAAGTATTTAGTGAAAAAGAAAGTGTTGTATGGCAACCTCAGGAAGGAGTTCCCAATTTCTCCCATTTTCGAACTTAAATTTTTAAAGCCGGTGTGCACAATTTCAACTCTCTAAGTACACGGGCTATCGATTTATCGTGAGGACAGAGAGACTGACAGACGGAGAGATGGATGGACAGACGAAAGGACATGCAAAAATCAAAATAACTTTTAATACTATGCGTGGTGTTCAATCCATTTAGATCTACCATAATTATTTTTATGCGTTACAAATGGAATGACAAGCTTAGTATACACTATTATGATTTCATCATCTTGGGTATGAAAATACTAATGCTGCTGTTAGTAAATTATTAAAATTTCAAGTTGGGATAGTAATGGTTTTAACGAAGAGAAATATTTCGTCAATAGAGGTTTGGTTATTTTTAAAAAAAAAAACAAAATCTCACAAATTTGACAATTAACACAGATCTCTGGAGATCTCTAGAGACCAAATAAAAAATTTCGTGTACACACTTCGAGAAGTGTCTCTAGAGACTTTTTCCTATGGTCATCAGAGCCTTAATTTTTTGAGAGATTTTTTTGGAGATTTTAAATTCTGTAAACCGAGGACTAGAGAGCAAAGGTCTCTCACCGTTTATCTTTACCTCAAAAATTTTTAAAAATCAACACAATTAAAATTTTTAAAATTAAATTTTGTTTTGATTAGCAGCGATACCGTTTGTATGTTCAGTGAGTTTCTTTCTTTGATCCACCGTTGAGAAATTGTTAACACACTCTCTGAGCTGGTATGCAAAAAAGAAAAAAACAAATACTGTGCAATCTTAAATACCACGGTGTGAAAATGAGAATTCGAAGTTTTAAAAAAATTAAGCCAAAGTTTATTTGCCGTTAAAAGCTTGTCTGATCGCTTAGATTTTAACTGAAACTTTGTAAATTCATCCACTAATCTATCAATTTAGTTTCAGTAAAAATAACTTATTTTTAATTGCAGTCGATGGTGTATTCTCAATTATATTAGGCAAAAACATCCAGTAAAACTTATCAAATTGTTGTAAAAGTTATACACTGGCACTATGCCGAGGAACAGCATGTCCTTAGTAGAAAGAACACGCCATACTTTTCGTTTTCCTTGTTGTTTATTTTAACTTTTATGAATACAGAGGTCTCTTTTTTATGGGTAATCTTTTTTTCTTGTGAAATGTCGCCAACTTGGAATACTTCCCGTATTTTTATGCTGGCATTTACAACTATTTTACTTACGTGACGCACTCTAGTATAGAGATTTAACATTGTGTTTAAGTCGCGCGGTACATAAAATAATAGACAGGCACACAACGCAAGTTCTCTGCTAGCTTCACTACTGGTCTAAGACTGGCAGGGACCAGAAGATAGAACTTGAGTGAGAGTGGAGTCGATCTGACTGTCAGAATTATCAACTACACCGTACACGTTCAGTACACACAAAAATAAAAATTTTTATTTAACTGGTTCCCCGGACAGTATAGAAAACCCCATCCGGACGCTCCCCGGACGCCCTCCAAACTAGGCCAAATCCGGGGAAATCCGGACAGATTTCAGCCCTAGACTTATAGAACTTTATTTTTCTTTTTGTTTTCTTGTATGAGATGATAATGTCGCGTTAAATATCCTCTTTCTTCTGTTGCGGTAAAATTATCGGTTTCTACTTCAGAACTTCTTATCGTGCATATATATATATGAATTTATATCTTCATGCCAACTTACTGAAGATCCGACTGATTGCCACTTGAAAATTTTCTTAAAGTTGACGCTCTTCTGGCATCACCTCAAGAATACATTTTAGAAGTATACACAATAATCGCTTAAGACAATGACAATTATGTCAAAAGTTAACGCAACATTTTTGGAGTGGAGCGGGTGCAGTATACCTCACACAGTTATAGCTGTGTCCTAAAGGGGCCGTTTTATAGCCCAATGTTAATCAAGAAGATATGACTTTAGTAAAATAAGACAAACTTGCTTCATGTTAGTGGTCATTATGAAGAGCCTTGATACTCAGCCTTGAGATGATAGAATAGTGCCCGTCGTAAGATATAGGATGAACGGAATAGTTGTAAAACAACCAATTGCTAAAATTGCCCGTTTACCTATCAAGGACAATGAAATGAAATTTAAATTGTGTAAAAGCATTATTAGTGTATTATTAGTGTATTATTAGTGTATATCGTAAGAATTTGCAATAGATCATAAGAATGACAACCATCAACTAACAAAGGAGTTAGAATTAACACTCACCCTAACAGCTTCCATAAGTACACTCCTTTTAAGACCTGCTCGCCTCCATGTTTAATCATTTATTTACTTAATTACTCGTTTGTAAAGTTCATAAAAACATGAAATACGTATTTCCGATTCTGAGACCATTCGTTTCGAAGATAATTATTTCCCTCAGGAGAAGATTTAGTCTACGATGGATCAAGATTTTTTTCTTTCAATTACGCTCCATCCTTTCTCTATCTCCTTTCTACCATGTTGTGCTTTGTATCATATAGTATTCCCTGAGCTTGGTATAATAACATATAAATAAAAAACATACTAAAGAAATATTGAAAATGAATAACAAACAGTGAAAAGCAGGGTTCCTACAAATATGTTCACCTTGTGTTATTGTCTGACATTATCTGGCCACCTACATTTACCTGAAAGCGAAGAGTAAAGTAAACAAAATGGTGGAGCACATTTATTAAAAGGACAAACATTTTCGGCTTACAAAAATTATTTTTTTTTGTGCAAAATTAATAAAAAATGAAATACTCTGGATTCAGAGTACCAGTTTCACTTTTATTCTATCGTCTTCTTCTTGACCCTCTGGCTTATCCCCTCAGAAAAGAGAAAAGGAAAGCAAGGTCTGAGTAATTAAAAAATTCAGGTACATTCTTCATTACGTTTCATCCACAATTACAGCGTATGGAGAACACTCGAATACTGGCCGTAGCGAATTGGTAAGAGATTTTTCAGGCTGATAATTATCACCGTGTTAAACGAATCGTAGCGATATATAACGTTTTGACATAGTTGGGGGCTTCAAGACATAAGAGTATTACGCTGTGTCTAACAGCGCCGCGCATTATTCCTTAATAAATCCTCAGGCATCTCAGCGTGTTAAGCGAACCGATGTAAGACTTTCCCCAGCATCTATTTAGCGTCTCGCCGGGATAAGTGTAACGGTGAGAGATTTCGCTAAGCATATTTGACAAGAAAAACCACTCAAATCTAACTACAAAACAAAACCTAAACCCACCATTCACCAAATATGTCTCTACTATACTTTTATTGCATATTTTCTTTTCTATTTCACTTTTACTTTTACTGGTCATGCACTGCCTTATCTACCCCTTCTAACCTTTCACTGTTCTACATCTACTCTCCAAGGTTTTTAGGTCACTACTATACCTAGGAAGTACAATATAAACAAAAAAAACGTTACTGCTGGTCCTTCGAGCCGGATATAAAACCTTACACCGCGTCAGTGGTTTAGTGGCAACTAAGCAAACTCTACGTTTTTTGCCATTTCGCTACTCCAGGGTTCATTTATTTCTTGACAATGACGAAAATTTGATAATTTCTCCTCAAAACCTATTTTGTTTTAAGTTAAAATTGACTTGAACACAGACCATCGAAAAAAACCAGTCCAAGTCATCGAATCAAACATTTGAACGCCGGATCTTTCCCTCAAAATCCTACTTTCTAACTATTGAGCAGAATCAACTCTAGAATCTCTAGTAAATATAAGTTGCAGTTACTCGTTAAGAGAACCCACAAATTACTTAATTTATTATCCGTTGTGGTTCATTTCTAACCATGCCATTCCAGTCCTCCTAACGCTGTCGTCCTCTTAATGTTGGTCCAAAATTAAGTTTACGTTTAGTCTAGTTTTTTTTTTATTACTTAATTTCATTTTTCCTTCTCTGTCAGCAAATTGATACTAACGGAAAAATCAGTCCAAATTTCTAGTGATTGAAGCCGTAAAGGAAAATAAATAGATTTCGGAGCCAAAAAGTTGCTTGCACTAAACACAATTTTATGGGCATGAGAGCTTTTTATTTTTACGTGCGAGCTTTAGTTCTAGTTTTACGATCTATGTATAAATGAGGGGGAGATTACATTTTGTACGTGATAGGGTATCGGCTGTAAATATCCCGATTACTGCCTACTTCTAATTGAAACATAAATCATCGCCGTAAACTTTTATCTGTGACATTTCTCGGGTGCAGAGCCAAGTGATTCCATTACTGGGCTAAGCAGTTTTCGTAATATTTTTGTTATTATATTAAGAAACAGTATAAATTTGTGGTAAGTGACTATAACTGTTTATTTCCTTCCTTATAAGGTAGAAGTATACGAATGAACTTATGTTTTTTTTAACATATAAGTAGAGCCGTACTGAGGAGGGGCGGGGGCAATTTCATTGCTGTCGGTGGTATCCGGTTTAATCGCGTATTTACCATTTACTCTGGTTGAAAGCTGCGGCTTCGGTGGAAGGTAAGCTATGAATTAAAAATACTCAAAGATGTCCCACAGCCTATAAATACTGACAGGCTGAGAAGCGAAGTCAGCTTGTGAGTGTTAACAACATAGAATTAAGATCCGAATTAAAGTATTGTGTTAACATGGATGTCGTTCTGGGCGTGATTTAGCCCAGAAAATGGAGGAAACCTCTTGGTTGCTTAAATACTTTGTTCCACGAATTTGGTGCTGAAAGATTTCAGAAAAACTGTATGGGTACGTCAGCTGCAGCTTTCTATAATTTATTTGGAAACGTCACACCTATAATAGGGAAAGAAGATACTGTAATAAAAAATAATATTTCGCCTAGAGAAAGATTGGTATTAGCACCGCAAATCTGTGGCTACAGGTAAGATGCCTACAAAAGATTTCCTGTGTCATTATCTCATCCTGATATCCATTTCCATTTTTTTTTATGTGACTCGTCTCATTTTCTTATATATATTATATGTTCAGAATTCCGTGCAAACAATAAAACAATAATTTAAACAAGAGAAAAATTACAATTTGTCTACATTAGATACATAAGATGGAAATAAATGTTAAATAAAGTGAAAACCCAAAGTTTTGTATGGCAACACTATGAAGGATTTGCCCGATTTAGTCCATTATTTAATTTCAGCTCTCTACGTCGACGCGTTCTTAAGCAGCTTCCAAATATTTAGAAAAAAATCAAAATCTTCTGTAGCAATATTAAACAGCGGTTGCCCGATTTAGTGCATCTTTGAACTTAAATTTTAAATTTGTGTGAAAACTGTACAAAATTTGAGCCTTGACCGTCAACGCGATCTCAGGCAGTGCCCTAATAAACAGCCTATCCCAGATTAATCTAACTGTACTTTACTAAATGATTCCTTCCTTCGAGACAAGTAAAAAATTGTAATGAAGGCGGGTTATTATAGAGGTAACATAAACAAGGAGCTAGAACTAACCTTCTAAATGGTCACAGTATCAAACGCACGTATCTGTCTTGTCCAGTTTTGTGTTTTGTCCCTTAAAAATCTCAAAAGTCGATTTACTGCTCCCGTCGTTGTCTTACAGATTTCATTGTGGAAAAAGGAAGAAAAAGGATCCGAGTCAAAGCTACGAGGATGCTGAACAAGGATTAGCATGGATTTTACAGGTCGACGTATTTACCTATTGGAGAAATTATGGACCGATATATCGACGTACGGAGAGCTCCCCGGATGGCACGAGATGGAGATACTAAATTAGATTATAAATGCAAAATAAACCATTATTAATCAGTTTAATGTAAACTCTGGATCGCCTCAAAACAAGTCCTAATAATCAAACTCAGAGTTTAATTTCATAGTTCAAATCCAAAAGTCAAATTGCCGCAAATTCTCTCAGTTCAGTGACTCGAAAAATCGATATCGAAATCGGAACATTTTTGATCAGGGCTGACAACCACGATGAGGTGAGGAGATCAAGATCAGAGGAGGTCAGTCAGTGAGTTTTTGGTTTTCTTAGAGGTCGGGTATTAATCAGCAATCGGTGACATTAAGTTGAGGAAAAGAGTAGAACCAGATAACGGACAGAGGAAATTGTTTTGAGAGCGGGCAAGGAGGTCCCGTAGTTGAGTACCAATTTACTTTTCTCATGTTAATTGTGTTTTTTTTATCTTATCAATATTGTTGTGATTCCACATCGTTAACAAAATATAATGATTCCGTTTGATCTACGACCGTTGTATGTTGTCTTCGCGTTCATGCATATATAGAATAAATATCAGTTCGTTCTACGATAGTTTAGCTTTGTTATTGAACTCTCAGGTTTCCGAGTTTCTTGATTCTTGCGGTAATCTAAAACAAAAAAAAAGCAAAAATCAAGTGGCGCCCAAATTTCTAGGATTCAAAGAACCCTGGTCGTCTTCATTGAGCTACCAAGGAGGATGCAGTACATCCTCGTTACAGAACGGTAAGGGGAACCGTAACAGTGTATTGAGGGGAGGGAAAAATGTCACCTAAACAAGTTACAGGGTGATTATTAAAATATGCTCTTCTTTCATTAAACACCGGACTTCTTGGAGAGTATACGGTCTATTTTAAGACGGCCTTGTATGAAGAACCATAAGGTCTTTCATAGGAATATTAAACAACCCTCGTAGCCCTACCTATACCTTAGTTATTTTGTTTTTTTCTTAATTACCCCTACTAATATACATTTTTGTTACGAAATTTGGAAAGCTTAGAGTCTGCTCTTTAATCTAACCTTGTACACTTATTTCATAATCTGTGACGGTTGAAGAGTTATTAGCGCTTAACCTATTCAGGGCATACCAAAATTAGACGAATATTTTTTTTAAATGAAGTATTTTCAATTATTACGGGAACAAGATATCTGTGACCA
Organism: Dioctria rufipes; assembly: GCA_963924295.1. Classification (NCBI taxonomy): domain Eukaryota; kingdom Metazoa; phylum Arthropoda; class Insecta; order Diptera; family Asilidae; genus Dioctria; species Dioctria rufipes. The sequence goes on along the minus strand of OZ002741.1, from coordinate 289,095,755 downwards.
TCATTTGCATACAATGCCGTCTTAAAATAGGACTTATATCTTGCGCTTTTCAAGATATAGGGTGTTTCATGAAAAAGGAGCATATTTAACTAATCACTCTAAAACTCGGTATGGTGACATTTTGCCCCCCCCCCCTCTCCCTTCATTTTTTCATTCAATTTTTTCCTTGTCTGGACGAGAGGAATCACATGGCAAAATATAGTCATATTAGTCTGGGACACTGTGTATAGTAAAAAATCAAAATTTTGTACAGCAACCGTACGGAGCAGTTGCCCGATGTGTCCCATTTTCGGACTTAAATTTACTTTTTTTTTAAAGCCCGTGTGCAAAATTTAAGCTCTCTAAAGGTGCGTATCCATCAAAAGTTTTGTGTGCGCACTGTCCCAACATATTATCTGCCCAGTGTCTCCACCAAAATTAAAGTGCGAAGAGCTGTCATTTTTTTACATTTGACAACTAGAAACTACGCCATTAATAAAAATGGAACGATAGACGATTCAACAACGCATTGAAATTATTAAAATTCACTATAAAAATGGTGAAAATGTGGCAGAGACGGTTCGTAAAACTCGAACATTTTTGGGTCGTCGTGAAGCACCTTGTCGGACCGCAATACAGAAATTGGTAGACAAATTCGAGCTGCCGGGACAAGTTAGTGATGTGAAGAATAAAACTCGTGCACGTCGCTCAAGAGCAGCCGAGAATATTGCTGCTGTAGCCAAAAGTGTTGAAGAAAACCCAGGTTTGTCCATTCCTCGTCGTTCTTTGGAATTAGGCATTCCACAAACGTCATTACACCATATTTTGCATAAAGATTTGGGTCTTAACGCTTATAAAGTTCAGTTAACACAAGAACTCAAGCCGGCCGATCATCAACAACGTCGAGTCTTTGCTGATTGGGTCCTTGAAATGCATGAAAATGATCCGGAATTCCATCGAAAACTCATCTTGAGTGATGAGGCCCATTTCCACCTCGATGGCTTCGTCAACAAGGAAAATTGTCGCATCTTGGGCACGGAAAACCCAAGAGTTATTGTTGAAAAGCCTCCCTATCCTCAACTTGTGACTGTTTGGTGCGGTTTATGGTCCCGCGGGGTCATTGGACCTTACTTTTTCGAAAATGAGGCTGGAGCAACAGTTACGGTGAATGGATTGCGCTATCGACAGATGATTAATGATTTTTTATGGCCGGAATTGGATGGTATTGATCTGGACAACGTTTACTTTCAACAAGACGGCGCTACGTGCCATACAAGCAGCGAAACCATTGATATTTTACGGGAAAAGTTTCCGGACCGTGTTATCTTTCGAAGATGTGATCAAAATTGGCCACCGGGATCTTGTGACTTAACACCTTGCGACTTCTTCCTTTGGGGCCACGTGAAAGAGAAGGTCTACGCCAACAGCCCAGCGTCGATTCAAGACCTCAAAAATGGAATTCGTGAGGCTATCGAGGACATAGGGCAGCCACTTTGCGATTTGGTTATGGAAAATTTCATGAAAAGGATATGGTCCTGTAGGCGTGGTGGTGGTGGTCATTTGACTGATGTTATTTTCCATTATTAACGGCATACCTTCGTCTTTATAATGAAATAAATATCCGATCATTTATCTGAAAAAATTACATTTTTCTTTGAATATCAAAATAACACCTCTTATTGGAAAACCCTTTATCTTGTCTTCGCAGTGTACACACGCACACTGATATTCCAGTGAATACGAAACGTATCCATTAGAAAAGTTCTTGCGTCGGTGCGGAGAACTTCTCTGAGGATTGCTCGCGGATAAGTGAAGCCTGTGGATATACATAAATATACCTTGAAAATCTTGAAATATCGCGTTGAGGCAGATCTTTTGTTTTCCAGTTTATATGGAAAACACAAACATACTTAGTACAGCCAAGTGCAGATACGGTATATTTTTAGAGAGGTAGTTTTCAATGGAAGTTGCTTTTAAGCGCAGAATGCCCAAAGTAAAGTATTTATTTTTATTTTTATTTTAAATAAATCTTCTATAAAGTAAAAAGTGATGAGTGAAAAACATGAAAAAGTCTTTGGTATAAAAACTTTTATAATTATTGTTGGATTTTTATCAAGTTTCATATATTGATAAAATATATATTGAATTTTTCTCCCCTCGGAATGATTTTTCGAAATTCGAATTTTAAAATACCTTTTATGATGGTTAAAGTTAGACATTTTCGAATTCGAATAACTTCTATTTGAATCGTACGATTTTTTAATTATAGCACTTTTTTGAAAGATCTTTCTATTCTAAAGTAACTTTTTCAAGTTTCAATGCATTTGGACTTTTGAGTGGCGAGAAAAATAGAGTGGGGGGAATTTTCGATATTAACTCTAACTTGAGTAATTTAAGGACTAGGGGGATGAAATTTATACTCCTTATAGATCCTTCGATACTGTATCTTTTGGTTTTCGAAAATATTCGAAATTCGAAATAGATTTCGAAATTCACGGAGTTGAAGTTTTCAAATCGTCATTTCAGATTTTCCCTTATTTCTCCACTTCCTGCGGGTCTAGCGAGATGTTTTAAGATTCGTTGGAAAGCCTATGGGCGTGGCTATAAAATGTCAAAAATATAGAAAAACGGTATTTTCGAAACGCCCAGAAAAGGGGGAAATAGGGTGAAGGGTGCCATCACGAAAATCGTCCTAGATTCCGTACTTCTTATCACATGGGGATGAAATTCTACACCTAAATTCCACTTACAATTTCCCATAGCATGATGCTATTTTTTTTTCGAATTTCGAAAATTTTTCATATAAACTTGATGATTTTCGAAAAACTTAAGGGTCATTTGATCGGCCGATTACAAGTGAAATTCCAACTTCACTGGGTCGAGTGGGGTATCGTTGGAAATAGAACACTTCAAAATTTACGAATCTGAAATTTCACCCCCCTCCGCCTTTCCTTGTGGGTGGGGGGAGGTAAAACGTAACGTAAAATGTTAGGGGGTGGAGCGGGGGAGGGGGGTGTCCGAGGAAAATTTCGAATGCGCCAGATGAAAGATCCCTTCGAGGACTATCGATTTGTGCACTAATATCGCTTAAGGGTAGTACTGGGTTGATTTAACAGGGTGTTCAATTTACATCTACCCGCATCACGGTGCTACCCCACAAAAAAAGTTATTGCAAATTTGGGATCCCAAAACATAAGTAATAGCGCATCAAAGAGCATGAAACTTTCTGGAAAACTTAATAAAACATCAGCGAAAAACAAATTGGTGTGATCGATTTTCTTTTTCTGCCCTTATTTACTTAATAATAGTATTTGAAGTTCAGAAATTTGCTTTAATTATTTTCAATATTCGAACCTCATTTGTGAAGAGAGGGGATGACGGATTAAAAAACTAACTTCAGATTCGTCTTTAGTTCAATAAAGGGATTAAAGTTATGAAAAAAAAATTTGGGGTGGGGGGATTTTGTGGTGGGGGATTGTTACCCCCACCCCCCACAAGCCCCAAATTTGGCATGTGGGGTGTCTAATTAAAGCCCCCGCCGAGCTCTATCGAATGGCGTTTTTCAAATTTCAATTGAGTATACTTCGTAGTATATTTTTTTCACCCTCTTACATTTTACCTGAAAACCACTTTTTCACTTTGTCGGACCCTGCATCATAACGGATACCCGTAGAGAAGAAATTTTATATTCAAATTAAAGGTAACCAAATTCTCTATCCATTAGAAGGTTTTTATTTGTGATTTGATACATTTTCTCACTGAGTTTTTCCTCCCGAAGTTCAAAGTTTTTCCTCATCTGGGTCCCATATACCCCATTACTACATATGAGTTATTTTTCCAATTTTTTTTAACCATAGGCATTAGTGTTCGATTACGAAACTTTTTTATCTTTACAAAAAAATTTCTCCGAAGAACCGTTATTCCGTAAAGAGAAATTATAAATTTTTACATCATCTCACGGCAAAAAGCGGCAAAAAGCCGTCGTAAAAGGAGGTTGTTCTACTATTATTAAAATTTCTCCTAAACTATTAGTCCGAGCGGAAAACTAATTAGAAATAAACGTTCCCAACAAAACAGGCTTCATTTTATCTGCTGACATTATACTCAAAAAGTGTATAATTAAGTAGTAATAGTAGAAATAAAAACTTTGAAAACGACCAAAACGGTCAGAAAACGCCATGAAAAACCGGCATTTCCTTAATTTAAGCCGTTTTGTTGAGATACTTTTGTTTTTATTTTAGCTATTTTTAACCGGATCTTCATAGTTCATTTTTTGTATGATAACTATGACCCCTGGGAATCTTGTGGATTTTTTTCAATTTTTTCCGGAGCCGGGAAGGGCTCCTACGGGCCCGTTTAATCACCCTGTTCCCAAAATAACAAATTTCATTCCCATAATTACATTGCGAGGCAAGCTAAATTAGTTTGATGCACACACATAGGTACATAGGTGTGCTACTGAAAACTACCACTCTTTTTATCTCCGCCAAATTCCAACCGATTTTCAAAATTCTTTTTACTAAATTCATCTTAGTGAATTTTTTCTGATTTTTTAAGACTATTACGAGTTTCGTAGGGTGCCGGGTTATAGGGTTCTTGCCCACCCCCTCAATATATTATAATTCGAAACTAATTTTCACTTGTGTATGTAAGCATTTGTATATGAGCTAAGAAGTACACAATTTCATTGATATATGCATTTATAGCGCAGGGCAAGTAAGATAGTTTGGCTTAGCCGGTAGGGCGCTAAGTCAGAGAATTTAGGGATTGTGGGTTCGAGTGTTGAACATGAATTTTTTTTAATATTTTATTTTTTATATATATGGCGGGTTCATTGCTAAAGTGAACCAAGCACAAATCTTTTTCAAGCTTTTGGTTTATCCCTTTCTTGACGGCTACTTAGAATTGTATGATATTCAAGTAAATTGGTACTCATTACATGTACCAGTACCAGTACTTATATTGGAAATAAATTTACCAGTAAAAGTGAGACTTGATGCTTATTATGAGGATTTTTTTCAACATAAAGCAAGGTTGGCCTATTTATTATTAGAGTACCTATATGGAAAAAAATAAAGAAAAATATGATATATGAGACGGATTTGGAAGATTGCTATGTAGGTTTCATATTATTATGTGAAATGTAACATTCAAATTTAATTTTTTTTTTAAAGCCCATTTGCAAATTTTTTCCCCCGGATGGACGGACATGCAAAACTCAAAATAACTTTTAATAATCTGCGTATAACCCATTATTACATAACCTGTATATATACCCTGATTTACATATTTCCACGGCAGGAGGTTGTTCTACTCTTATTAATTTTTCTTCTAAACTATTAGGCCGATCGGAAAGCTAATTAGATTTAACTTTATGTCCTAAAAATAAATCTTTTTACTAAATCTCGATGCGATTCTAATTACTGATTCGCCGATGAGTTTTGTATGATACTATCTTTCATCGGTCATTACATTCAGCGCCATCTTTTTTGTATATCCTGCAACAATTAAGCCACTTTTTTTCTCTTAGCATTATCTCTAATCCACTCGCTTTTATCTAAAATAAACTACAAGACATTATTCAAAGCCGTTTAGCAATAACTAACCAAATAAGTTTACATGGTTCGCTAAATTAGTTTCTAATTAGATTCGTTACTCATTTATATATGGGGAATTTGACGTATGTTTGAAATGTTTTAATTTTAACGGGACTTTTCGCAATCCTGTAAGTCCTGTTATAAATGTAAAAGTAATATACTACTGTCCCTAATTTATTGTATTTTTTTAACGTTATCCGATTAACTCTTTAAAATATTGTCATACATAGATTTCATATGTCATTTAATTTGCTTGTTCATATTAAGGAATTAATTAAAAATCACAGTATTTTTCAATTAATATGCTAACTTTTTTAGCTTAATTTTTATTACGATTTTTTTCTGATTTTTTGAGCATATTTTCAAACTCCTCCGACATACGTGACAAAATCTGAATATTTGGCGCCCGAAATCAGCGTCCTGAAAATTGATTTGGAAATTTCGTTATACGAAATAACAGTTATTCCAATCTTTAATTTTTTTCTACAATTGTGATCATAAAAGGATTGTCTATACCGAATTTTAGCATTCTCTGATTTTATTTTCCTATTTAAAAAAATTAAAATGTCCTGGAAATGTAAGGTCCATTAGACGACTCCTGGTGGGGGCCACAGAAAGCCACTGGATAGTCTATTTCAAGAAGTGGCTTTTGACATTCCTGCTTTATCGTTTAAAATTTATTTGAGCCAATTCGGTTACTTCGTTCAAATTCTACAAGCATTTGAGTTCGACAAGTCCAGCCAAGATTTGCGAAATCAAGCATTTTGTAAGGGGTTTGCCCATCAAAAAATCTGAAAAAATCATGATTTCATTTTTTGAGCCTACCCGCACATGTGAGGACTCATTGGAAAGGTCTCGATGAGTACATTACAGAAATAACAAAAATTTCCCCCCTCCTCCAATTTTTCGGGTGATTTAGTACAAAAAACAGTTATTTTTGCAGTCTGCGCTTCCTAGCGGCGCCCCCTTGAACTACACAGACTTCCAATACAGAAGGCCATTATAGCTACTTATGTCCTATAATTTTTAAAATTTATTTAAAGTCATTACCTCTTATCATTCAGGAGATCTCGAATTTCAAAGTATTCAAGTCCCAATATAATTAGGGAATTCCTTGGTGCATGTAGGTATGTATGTATGAAAAGTGAATTTCCTATTTTTCATCCTATCTTAGCGATTGACCACTCATTGGAAAGGTCTTGGCGAGTACATTTTGAATATGCAAAAACATTTTACCCCCACCATATAATTTAGTGAAAAAGAAGGCGGGGAAAGGAATGATTTGTACTAGGCGTACAGTTTAAGCACGTGTATCTCCTACAATTATTCACTTATTTCAGAAATTTTTCGATTTTCTGTTATTGTGAATTTTTCTGATTTTTTGAACATATTTTCACCTTGAAAAGTGATTTGAAAATTTTATTGTTTGAAATAACGGTTATTCCAATTTTTTCCTACAATTGTGATCATAAAAGGATTGTCTGTAACGAATTTCAGTATTCCTAGATTTTATTTTCCTATTAAAAAAAAAATAAAATGTCACGATTAATTTTTACGCGTCTGTATACACCTGTGAGATCGAACACAATTAGGTCTATATATACATTTATAGCCCAAATTAAAAAGGGAAGTTTGGCTCAGTCAGTAGGGCGGCAGGTCAAAGTCCTCGAGTAGGGCGGGTATGAGTTCGATTGTTGACAGTGGAATTTTTTTTTTTTTAATTTTTTTTTTATATATGACGGGTTTATTGCTAAAGTGAACCAAGTCCACTTTTACAACTGATAGTAATATTGATTAGAGTTGGTCCATTGTGATTTTATTTACTATTTTTATGAAAAAGGCCGTCTGCTAACTTTCAGCGCTCTAAGTGAACTATGCCTATAAAAAAATTCGTATACAAAATTTCAGTTCACTACGTAGATGCATTCTCAAATATTCTCAAACATATAGCGAAAAACTAAATTTTTAAAGAAAGCCCCATGAAAGAGATACCCGATTTGTTTTTTTTTAAAGCCAGTGTGCAAAATTTCAACTCAGTTAATTGGAAATTTTTATTTTCCCTGTATCTTACTACGTTCATGCGTCAGTTTCCAAACAAGATAAACAAAAGTACCAAAGTGCCAAGTTCCCGCTTTGAAATTTGACAGTCAAGCTCTAATATGGCCGAACTTCAGATAAGCCGGCATTTTGGTTACGCTGAAGGTAGATACACGACAAGTATTCCCATTAGAATTTTGACACATTGAAGCTGATAGCCTGTGACGTAATTGTGTGACTAATGTACTTGCATGTTTATAGGAAAGACAGAGAGATCAGAGAGCGTATTGTGTTCCCTGTACCGTGCTTTCCTATACATTTCACGATATGGCTTCATGTAATGGTGGAACATGGTTCGTAATGGGAATAACATGAATTCTATATACATTGGGGTACGCTCATGTATCTGAGAAGATGGCCTTATACCGGCGCGGCGCTCCCTTGAAATATCGAGACTTCCAATATAGGAGAAAGTTATACTCACTTAGCTTTTAGCGTTCAGGAGATATCAAAATTCAAAGTATTTAAGCCCCTATCTAATTGGGGATTGGTGTACGTTCCATACATTATGTATGTATGTATGTGGTAAAACATCAATTTACTATTTTTTATCCAATCTTAACGTATGACCACTCATTGGAAAGGTCTCGATGAGTGTATTATGAACATGTAAAAATATTTTACCCCCTCCATATAATTTAGTGAAAAAGATGGGGAGGGTGGGAGTAAAAACCAGAATTGACTCCACTCTTTTGGCTATTGCTCCTCACCCCCTTACCGTTTCTCTTCATTCTTTCTGCATATGGTAGCCAACCCCTCTCTCTACAAACAGGCAATCATCTGTTCCTCCCCTCACACCCTCGCGAAGCACACTATGCCAATCTACAGTCTACATTCAAAAAAAATTTCCGACATGCCTCCACTCTTTTGTACATTGCTCCTCACCCTCTGGACCGTTTTTCTTCATTCTTCTCTCAAATGACAGCCAACCCCTCCCCCTACCTATGGGACCCTCTCGCCGGGCATCGCCGGCGGGTCACCCTAGTTATAATATAAAAGATGAAATGGACAAATGAAAAAGTTATTGAATTAATTCAATTTTACGACCAGAATACGTTTTTGTGGGATGCGGAATCAAGTGATTATAAAAATAAAAAGAGAGACCACATAAAAATATGATCTGAAAGACTGAAGTGAGGTTGAAAAAAGTGGACAAATATTAAAACTCAAATAAGACGTGAAAAGCAAAAGGGACGCCAGTCATTAACTTCTGGAGCCGGCGCAGATAATATTTACAAATCTAAATGGTTTACTATGTCATAGTTCAAATTTTTCACTGGAAAACAAATTCCCAAATTAGAAATTTCATCTGAAAGACCAATGGGAGAACAGGTAAGAACAAAAAAAAACATGATACAGATTATATAATTTTGTGTGTTTATTAAATTTAAAAGTTTAAAATTTTTTATAATGCAGCAACCGAGTAGATATGATAGTTCGATTTACCAAGGAAGCATACCCCTTCCTGCAATGAAGTAATTAGCGGATTCATCGCGTATTTATTTGGGTCCTACAGGTGACCTACGAGCCACGCAATTTAAAAGTAATAAATTTCTTCGATTTTCATCTCCTAGACGCCATGTTCCATGATTGTCATTTTCATAATCAAATGTTGTTTCAGCTGCGTATATTGAATTCAAAGATGTGCTTCGTTTTAAAAAATTATGCAAGTAAATACAGCATAGTGTTATCAGAGTAGCTTTTTCTGGTTGCAGCAGCATGGGCTTTCGTAACACTCTAAAAAAGGCAACTATTCGATTAATTTTCATGGCTTCCCGAACAGGGCTTTAAGATGTTTTCGTGCAAGGCGTAGGCATTGTCAGCTAAGAATATTATGGAACCTTGGCTTTTATTTCGCTTAGACTGTCTGGCTCCGGGAAATTTAACGTTGTTTGGTTTATCATTGTGGACATGGATGATTGGTTAAAGACACCCCCATTTGATAATCTGCCTTGAGTTCCTACATTTACGTATTTATATTTTGCATCTGCTACAGCCAACAAAACAATACTAAAAGAAGACTTGTAGTTAAAATACTCGCTGCCAGATAGTTTTGGAGCTTGAATTTCTATATGTCTTCCATCAATTGCACCCAAACAGTGGGGAAATTGCCATAAGTCCCCACTCCTCCACTCTTCCTTCGTTGCCGATAGCTAAAACATTAAGCGGGAGTACAATCAAAATAATTTACACCATTTCAGACTAATAAGTATATATAATATTAAATAAATATTCAATGTAAAATAAATAACGATTTCTTTTTCATATAATTTTTACATTTTCAATTCTTTCTAGTTGCCTAATATTAACAGAATAATTGACATAGACGAACCAACAGAGTCATCGTCATCCTTTTACTTAGAAGATGATACTGAAAAGTTACTGGTGGATATTTCGTAAACCGATATTATCAATACTGAGCGACGAAAGACAAAAGAATTCAAATCACCTAGAAAATCCGTTCTTAATGAAAAAAAGCAAAATACAAGAGGCTTATAATATGCTCAATGAGGTTCGGGACAGACGGACTCGGGATGACTACGACATTTTTGGAGAGGGAGTAGCGTCCAAGCTACGAAAAATAAGGGATGACAGAAGGAGAATTTTGGCACAAATATCTATAGATAATATTCTATACCAGTTATTATAGTACACCATCATCAGAAAGTTCATCAACCCATAGTATATCGCATGGTGAAGTGTCAATTTTATCTCTTGATAATCCTACATTTATCACTTTAAACTGGGCTCATAAAATTAATTTAAACATGAATTTCTAAAATTTTAATATTATATTTGCGTTTATCAATATGAAGATTTTTTGCAAATAAAAATTTGACTTGCTTGACATTTTCCTCAAGAGCCTAAATAACAGCTTCGCAAGCCTCAGGTGCAATTCTGGATATCAGTTGTTTTGAAACCTTGAATAAATATCATGGGCTTATATATGGATCTCCGCAGGATATGAACCTCAGGGTTATAGCTAACCGCTCCTCAACAGAAACACATTGGCGAAAATTCGTATTGTGTTTCTTCACATTAGAACCAATAGCAAATATTAAATGTTCAAAGTATGTGAACGAAATTCTCGCGAAATTCCGAAATCCACGAAGCGGATCTATTTTTAAACTGTTTATTAAATTTATTCCAAATTGTTCACGAATACTTTTTAAATATGGTCTCATCCAACACCGCGGTGGCTTTCGCTTATTTTTTTTCACTACCTGCAATAATATGTAAATGCTGTAGAGGAAATTGCTAAATTTTCGTCGTCAAAATTCATTTCTACTATTTTCTTCAACTACAAAATAGCAACTGAGACGTGTAATGCAAAGTATTTAGACTAAAATCGAAAAACATAAAACTTTGTGCGCTCACGAGAATTTTAGCATTCAAAAGTCGTGTATACACCTAAAGTCTTATCTCTGTAGATTGCGAGCACAGAGTCTTTCAGAATACAGTTTGATACTTTTCAATTGCTTTCTGAAAGATTTTAGTGGATACGCAAAGAAAACTTTGACTCCGCACAGTTTAAGATTTTTCGTTTATTGCTCTATTTCTGTAAATTTTTATAGTCGCGCACTGTTTAAAGACCGCAATGAAAACGGGCCTTAAGTGAATGCGTTCTCGAGCTATCGTGGCGACGGACAGACGGAGGGACAGACAGACTGGTAAACAGACAGGCTATCGTAGACAGACAGACAGACAGACATGGAAAAATCAAAATAATTTTTAATTTGATGCGTCCAAGTGCATATATGGGATCGAATTGGCTGTTCACATTGGCGTCTACCTCAGGGACGAATCGAGCCGTACGGAAAAGTATACGGTTCCTGCAGAAATACCCCCTTTTTAGAAGAAATTTCTTTTTCAAAATTTTTGTTTTGTGGTTTCTGTCACTGAATTTATTAGTGTTTTGGATATTGGATGAATTGACTTTACTTATTATCAAAGCAACAAGCCTACCTATCTTCAGGTTTCTGCAACGCAAAAGTCTTCAACTCGTAGATTATAAAATGAATGAATTGCTTGAAAACAAGCAACAAAAACAAGAAAGATCATGGGAAAACAATACACACTGCGTATTTTCCTTTATCTTCAGTTATTCGGTTAAATTTGCTTTCGAATTGCTATTTAAGTGTTAAATTTGTACCCAGTCTGTATCCGGGCACGTCTTCAGCAACTAAATCGTTTGCATTTATCTTTTTGTTAATTTTTTTATTTTAGAATGTAAGTCTGCCATGCTGCACGCATATATATGTAGATCTAATATAAAGCTTGCTATCCAATTGCTTTTTATCCCCGGAAAGTGTATTACTCAAGAGCTTGGTGATTTGAAAAAGTAATAATGACACAGAGCTTGGAGTATTACCCTACAATGTATGGCAAAACTAATGGACTCTACCCATAAAGACTCACCTCATTGTGCACAGACCATTACAAATAAAGGTACAACTCATCGCTTATAGACCGTACTGCGGATAAACAAATTTTGCAACAGGTAATATCAAGGTATGTTCCCAACCACGAGAAGTACGAACATGATTAAGCCCTTTTTAAAACAATATGTGTTAAGATATGCGATGTTGGTGACAAAGGAATCTTAAAAAGTTTTGGAAATATCTTTTCGAAATATCTACGATTAGAAATTTTGATCTACAATTTTTAATTTGTTTTATTGATTTCATTCAAATCGTTCCTGACAAATAAGAAAAATTAGTCCCAGTGAGGTTTAAACTCAAAGATGTATGCGCTTTATTAGCTGCCTGGCTTTTCGATAACTGCATATATTTCGCCGCGGAATTCTATAGTTTCAATTTATGTCCACAAAAGGGTAGGGAGGCGTCCTGTGCCTCAACGAGCCTGGGGTTGGTTCTGCAGATTGTCATTATTTACGAAGTATTAATTATTCTTAGACAAAAAAAAAAACCGCTAGAAGGAAGGAAGAAGATACGGTAAGTCTTAATATTATAAGAACTTCAAAGAGAGTGACAGAGGTGACAAAGGATGTCAGACATGATCGGTCGTACATTGAAAGCCCGATGAAAGATGAATGTAAGCAGACTGTTTCACATTCCAATCCATATTAGAAAAGGAGGGGCGATTCAGAGTTTAAATTTGACTAATAGGGCAAGATGTCTGAGTCTATCGAGAGCCTCTGAAATATTTATCTTAAGCAATGATTTCTGACTCTGCAGAATTGTGGAGACTACAGATCCAATATGCAGAAATTGCCGTTTTGAAATATTGGACACCCTATGAATGTTAAACATATGCATACGGATATGGTATTGGCGCTTGTATTCATCATTCAGCTAAGAAATCTACAAGAAGTAAAGTAGGTGAATACAATATGCGCATATTGTCAATATGCCCAATGGCCGTAGTTTGATTATTTCACGAAAGATAACAGCACATGTCATACGCATAGTTTGCCATTATGCCGCGAAGCGAATAGTATCAGCGAAAATTAGAGGGTTATTATAAATGGTTTTCCAATAAGAGGTGTTATTTAGATATTCAAAGAAAAATGCCATTTTTTTAGACAAATGATCGGATTTTTATTTCATTATAAAGAGGAAGGTATGCGGTTAATAATGGAAAATAACATCAGCCAAATGACCACCACGACCAGGCCTACAGGACCATATCCGTTTCATGAAATTATCCATAACCAAATCGCAAAGTGGCTGCCCTATGTCCTCGATAGCCTCACGAAATCCATCTTTGAGGTCTTGAATCGACGCTGGGCTGTTGGCGTAGACCTTCTCTTTCACGTTGCCCCAAAGAAAGAAATCGCAAGGTGTTAAGTCACAAGATCTCGGTGGCCAATTGTGAGCACCTCTTCGAGAGATAACACGGTCCGGAGACTTTTCCCGTAAAATATCAATGGTTTCGTTGCTTGTAAAGTAAACGTTGTCCAGATCAATACCATCCAATTCCGGCTATAAAAAATCATTAATCATCTGTCGATAGCGTAATATATTCACCGTAACTGTTGCTCCAGCCTCATTTTCGAAAAAGTAAGGTCCAATGACCCCGCGGGACCATAAACCGCACCAAATAGTCACACGTTGAGGAAAGAGAGGCTTTTCAACAATAACTCTTGGGTTTTCCGAGCCCCAGATGCGACAAATTTGCTTGTTGACGAAGCCGTCGAGGTGGAAATGGGCCTCATCACTCAAGATGAGTTTTCGATGGAATTCCGGATCATTTTCATGCATTTCAAAGACCCAATCAGCAAAGACTCGACGTTGTTGATGATCGGCCGGCTTGAGTTCTTGTGTTAACTGAACTTTATAAGCCTTAAGAACCAAATCTTTACGCAAAATACGGTGTAATGACGTTTGTGGAATAAATAATTCCAAAGAACGACGAGGAATGGACAAACCTGGGTTTTCTTCAACACTTTCGGCTACAGCAGCAATATTCTCGGCTGTTCTTGAGCGACGTGCACGAGTTTTATTCTTCACATCACTAACTTGTCCCGACAGCTCGAATTTTTCTACCAATTTCTGTATTGCGGTCCGACAAGGTGCTTCACGACGACCTTAAAATGTTCGAGTTTTACGAACCGTCTCTGCCACATTTTCACCATTTTTATAGTGAATTTTAATAATTTCAATGCGTTGTTGAATCGTGTATCGTTCATTTTTATTAATAGCGTAGTTTCTACTTGTAAAATGTCAAAAAATGACAGCTCCAAAAGTGACATCTACCGAAATAGTGGGCTAATTAAAATATCACCTCTTATTGGAAAACCCTTTACTAAAAACTGGCCTGATCCTTCTGAGCGTCCTTTAACTTTACAGGTTAAAATTCTTTTGATTTAATAGCTTTTTATGTCAAATACAATTTTTTACCTCTGTCAAAATTGATTTCAAGTTCAAACATTTTTCTCCCTGCATGTCAAAATTTTGTTCGCAAAATCACTGTGACGCTACGTCTCGGCACAAGTTCAGCAAAATGTTCGTGCTTGTGCTGCTACGTGTGGTTTGGCCTTTCATAAATCGCCTGCGTGGTTAATTTCGGACGAACTAGGTATCGCGCGGAATCGTTGTAATGGATTTGGTATTTCACTATATGGTTCGCTAAGTAGTTCTGATGTGACACGAAACCGCCGATTCGGTGTTGTCATACGAAGAAATTTCTTGCGTGAACGGTGCTTGCTATAGTTTTTCGTTTTGTTTTGTTGCGCGAAAAGTCTGGCGAGCCGACGATTTAGGCAATTTCTAATTTGTTTGATTGCTCCCTACTAATTAATTTTTCGCCGAAAATATTTAGGTTTTAGTTTTGAATAGTGGGGAAATCCGAGCTTGTGATAAACTCTGGAAGAAGATCCCTCTATCAGGTTTTATTCAAATCCAATTGGATTGCAATGGATTTTCAGTAATGACATCAGTGCATCTTGCAAAAATCCCTTTCAACAAAATAATTGGAAAAGAAAAGGAATATCACCAGCAGATACTAGCTACATTTAGGACGTTCAAACTTGTGCTGCACTCGTAGAAAAATTTAACAGCATCATTTCCGTGGTAAATTTCTCGAAAAAATTATATGATCTTTCTAACGCATTTGAAAGTTTATATATTCTCTTAATTACAAAAAAATTATTTAAATCTTTTAGAGGAAAAATCTAATCGTTTAACTAATTGAGGTTATAAATTGGCATGGCATTCGAAAGTTGTTTAGACCGCTTTCAAATTCTGCATGGGTATAAACCGAAAATCTTACGCTGCACAAGTCACTGATGCAGCATTAGTAACTACGACCTAAACGTAGCTATTGCAGCCGAAAAGTTTGAGACCAAATATAGTTTTATCTAATTCACCGTTTGTTTCAGGTTGCATGAAACTTTATAATGACGGGTTGATGTATTGCTTCAACCGTTACTGGAAAAATTGTTTTTTTCAGCCTGGAGATTTTTTCTCATTTATTGGATAGAGTTTTACGTGAATGAATCCTTACGTTTAAAAAACTCCTTAAAACATAGGGAAATGCTGTCTGGTATTGGAAATAATGTTGGGCTGTCTTCTTGATGGCTGTGACTAAATTGAAACTTTGTGAGAGCAGTGGAAATTTTCCGGGAAATTTAAATCTATCGAAGTATGGAGTTTAACAAACAATCGGTAAGGCTTTTAGTTTTATATTCGTATTAGCGGTTGAAATGTTGGATTCCTTCAATGACATTATTGCATTACTAGCCAGACATCTTTAGTCACGTAAACATATTCCAGATAACCTCGATGATCGCACCTGCACAAGGTTGTTTGTACTCAAATTCATTATATTACTTTTCAGCTTGGTCGAAGGGGACCATCAATAAATTTATCAGTAAAGCGCATTGTTGATCTTAAAAACTTCGCTGTTTGAATGCATCTTTTATTGTAGGGACATTAAAACCTGTAGGCTATGGCTACTTTCCCCAATACTGTTTGCGGTTTTAGTTTAGTATTTCTAAAAAACGACGTGTTTGCAACTTTTAAAATTTCAACAAATCCCTCCGTGATGGTGGTCATGGTTGAATTGTACACAGAAAACATAATCGAATTTTTTCAATCTTAAGATTCCTTTCCGAGTAGACTTGGTTCAAAAGAAGATGTCGCTTATGATTTTGATTATGCTTTGAGTTTTGGACGCGCTTTCGTATAATGCAGTGACACGTGAAGGGGCCCAACTGGTTATTGATGATCCGAACCAAAATCATGAAATCAAAAAATCTTTAATAAATCCAATAAATTGGCCAAAAAGGTTGAGAAAAGGGGAGCATTAGAATGGAAGGTTCAAATTGCACCGACTTTAAGATGAAAAGCAACTATTGAAGAGGAACAGGGGACACCGAGGATAGTCATTTTGTTAGAGTATTATATAATTTCAGGCTTTTTCATACAGGTATGGCCAGGCCATATTACCAACACCGTATTGGCAATATGGTCATTTACAGATTTTCTTTAAAAATTAGGTAAAAAATATTACAAAACAATTTTCTGCGAGAATTATTTCTTTGTCTGTTCTAAACGTATTGAAATTTATCATTATATATAATTGCCTGCTCTTATTTAATATTATCTTGTTTAAAAAAATAAATCCCTTAGGGTGGGGGTATCGTATTCACCTACTTTATACGAAGTAGTTGCAAGGCGTGAATTGTAGCAGATCCTCTCAACAAAATATTACCTGTTTTTAAAGTATCAAAACCTAATTCACCATCGTTTAGTAGTGAATACATTGGTGATATGGTGGAGGTGTTCTTAATGGCATTGATTAGGGACCAGGAGCCTTTCTGAAAAGTAATTTCCAACTGAATTGAAACTAGAAAAAGTGTTTCATTGCACGCGAAAACGATTTCATTCCATGCGAAAGAGTGTTACATTTAATGTAAAAATAATATATCCAGAAACGCAACCAGAGTGTGCTCCTAACATTCTATGGACCTCTCAACAGCAAACACCACTACATGTAGTGCCGAATTTACTGACTGCCTCCTTAACCTTGAATGTGCAATTAAATAGAGGGCCGAGTATAGTACGCTACGAGTATGTCATTACTATTTTTTTTTTTATATTCAAATGTGAGAAATTTGATTAGTGTCAACAATGAAATCTCTCTTTCAGCAAACGAGTAAGTTAGTAAGGATTTTTGTTCTTGGTTTCGAAATAGGATGTTCTATAGATCACATTTCTAAACTGAATAAGTAGAGTAACGTTTGCGATGTACAAGTTAAAATAAACTTTTATAAATTAACCCTTAATTGACATGGTGGGGTAAAGTTTTACACCAGAGGTCGAAAATTTGAAATATTTTTTTTTTTGTACCAAAGATACGCCGACACGCTTTTTTGTATTCTTAGTGCAGCGCGTGCGCATGATCTTCGCGGACGTGTATCGTGATGATACGACCAACCCAACCAGTGAGGCTACACAAGTACATGTGGTAAGTTTTTGCCCCACAATGTTGTTAACGTAACATTTCTTTTCGTTGTTTGTATTTACATTTTTTGTTTGTTCTTCAGCACAAAATCAAGATGGAGAAATTTCTCAACGACCAGGAGACCAGGAGATGTTCGCAACATCTCGAAGCAAAGTGACAGCGAGGAAGAATCGGAATCATTAGCACTGTTGCGTATTTTCGAAATAGATTTCGTAGATTCAGCTTCAGAACATAGCGATCATCACCCTGACACCGAGATGGAGCTGGATAGATATGATGAGAGTGGTTTGAGTACAGATGATGATGTAGCTTTGTCCCAACTTTCTTTTTACACCGAGAAGAATGGTTTTAAGTGATCAAAACTGGCACTACCAGCTTCCAGAACTCGAGCTCTTAATCTGGTTCGCCATTTACCAGGAATAAAAGGGCCCGCTGTACGGAAGGAGAACTTGAACACACTCGAGGCTTGCGAGCTACTTCTTACTGAAGAAATTATCGACATGATTGTTAAATTCACCAATGAAAAGATAGCCTGCGTGAGAAACAGTTCATCATGGGTGACCCACCAAAGTTAAACTTATGCTACAAATGAAGTAGAGTTAAAATTTTTTTGAGTCTAAAGTTTTGTACGTCAATTTTCAAGTCCAATCAGGAAGATTTCTTCTCTCTTTGAAATACAGACGGAACAAGTGGAGATATATTCCGAATTACTATGAGTAAGAACAGATTTTTATTTCTATTGGTCTGCCTTAGATTTGATAATGCCGAAACGCGAGAAGCGAGAAAAGCAGTTTATTGTTTGGCGCCTATTTCAGAATTGTTTGACCAGTTCATTTCCAATGTTCAGGCAAATTATAGTTGTTCAGAGAATGTAACAATCGATGAAATGCTTGCTGGATTTAGGGGAAAATACTTTTGCAGGGTTCACTTGAAATCAAAACCAGCAAAATATGGGCTTAAAATAATGTGTTTATGTGATGCCAAAAGGCATTACCTTTATAATGCGTTCATATATTCTGGGAAATCAAATAAGCCAATAACCTCAAAATTATCTATTCCAAGCCAAAGTGTACTGAAACTAGCATAACCACTTTTCAAATCTATTAAAAATATCACAGCCGATAATTGGTTTGCTAGTGTA
This sequence comes from Dioctria rufipes, assembly GCA_963924295.1. Lineage (NCBI taxonomy): Eukaryota > Metazoa > Arthropoda > Insecta > Diptera > Asilidae > Dioctria > Dioctria rufipes. The sequence continues at coordinate 289,077,011 of OZ002741.1, read as the reverse complement.
GCATTGGTTAACGAGATCAAAGGAAAAATTCTTGACATATTTTGGGACTCTAAAAAAAAAACAAAACAGAGCTGCCTAAAGAGTTTCTTCCTAGAAAAGGTCTTCAATTTATGGCTTTACTTCAGAAAAAACCATTGTAGTAGTGCTAATTTCTTCAAAGCACTACGAAATTTAAACTGATTCACGAACGCAAAAACCAGAGATTATTGCGTTTCATAATTTAACTGAGGGTGGCGTTGATTCTCTGGATCAGAAATGAAAAATATTTTCAGTGATGAAAAGAACTAGACGTTGGCCAATGGTAATATTTGGTATTATAATGAATGTTTCAGTAGTAAATAGTTACGTGATTGGGAGGCTAAAGGAAATGTCGCGACATAAATTTATCAAAGATCTCGGGATTGCATTGATCATGCCTCAAATCATGAAAAGGAAATTGCATCCCGGGAACTTGCTGGAAAGATAGATAACTTCTTGGGACCAGTTCCTTCTACATCGCAAGAAATTGATGGACCCCTCCAAAAAAATTAAAATCGGGACGTTGTTATATTTGCAGTCGCAAAGATGACCGTAAATGCACAAAATATTGTCAGAAATGTGAAAAATTTCAGTGTATAAATTGGAATGCGAAAATACATGAGAAACAAAAACTAATCACCATTTCAGCGATTGGGCTATAGAAATTATTTCAGAATATTTTTTTGACAAAAAGTAATGTAATATTTTGTTACATGTTTCATACAAATGTAGTATAAGTTTTCTTTATATTCGTAATTTTTTCCATATAAGTACTATTTGTTTTGGATAATTTAGCATAAAATTTTTGGTTCCTATCTATAATTTTAATATTGCCATAAAGAATTTAGTCGCAGGTTGTTACTAAAGTTCTAAAGTTAAAAAGAAGTTAAGTTTTCAGTTTTTTTTTTAAATAAAGAGTTTGTAAACATATTTTTCGTTTTATTTATGTTTTGCATGGTTGTATGTAAAGTAAAGTTTCTATTAAGGTCACACACTAAAATCTATTTGATATTTTAATACATTTTTTTTAGATCTTCCTATTAGGGTAATTTTTAGCCCCACGATGTAAGTTGTGTATATAAAAATAACGATGATAGTTATGGGTTAAGTCGGAAAGGTTTCCAAATATTTTAATATATAAATTGTTGATTTAACTTTAAGAGTTTACAGGGAAATTTGGGGAGGGATTCTACGTTAACTATAGAAAATTCAACCTCAATCGTCACAACTTTCAATCCAAAAACTGCAGATGCTATACACATGTAATCGTCGTAGAGCTGGATAGGTTTTAAAAATAGCACCAAAAGAATGATGCCAAATACCATTTAAAATTTCCACTACTTAATTCAATCATTTTCCATCAAATTAAAATGCACCACAACGGTTATATTTAATCAAGTCATTTCCATGCACTTTTGCTGCATCAACAACAATTACAAAAAAATAAATTAACAAGATCAAATTTATTACCGACTGGGAAATTATTAACCTATTAAAGTTGTATAAAAATTAATTGAATATTACCTTTCTATCCCTGACCTAATCTATCCGCAATTCACTCACCGGAGTCTTTTTTAAAAAAACCTATGCAAACTCTATAAAGAGTAAAAAGGGCCACTTAACTTTTCAGTTCACAAATTACATGTAGGTGGGACAATTTAATAATATAAAAGCAGCTACTGTTCTTAGTAACAGAGACTCCGCTACTTTTATTGCAGGACCTTACTCCGTAGGCATTAAATGCTCAGTTCACCTCTTCGCATTATGCAGTCACTGCATCTGATGTCCTACCTGTAGATATTAGAAGATCGGCAGATCAGAGTGAAGGATTCAGTTTTCGCTGCGCCTCTACTGAAGAAGTCATATACGCTATTACCTCCATAAAATCAGATGCTATCGGACCAGATAAAATATCTCCTAAATTTCTAAAACTTATTTTTCCGTGGATTATCTCTTCAATTCTTAGCATTTTCAACACATGTCTCATTACTTCTGAGTTTCCCGCATCATGGAATATTGCGAATGTGTTACCTATAGCTAAATCAAAATCCCCCGAAATTCCAAATTACTATAGACCAATAAGCATCCCATGTTTCTGTTCAAGGCTCTCGAGAAGCTGCTGTACTCACATGTCCTAGAATACTTATACACCAACAATCTCTAAACCCGATTGCAGTCCGATTTTCGAATTTCCCACAGCTGTGAGACTGCTCTTTTGAAAGTGACTACCGATATCCGTAAATGTCTGGACAAAAATTGCTTGACCGTGTTAACCCTATTGGACTTCTCCAAGGCTTTTGATAGCATGCATCACACTAGGCTTCTCTCGCAACTTTGCACTAATTTCTATTGTGCTTTCTCGGCCGTACTTTTATTTTCCACATTTCTTACTGAGAGGTATCTACTAACATTGTCTTCCGGGGTACCGCAGGACTCCATACTTGGTCCCCTTCTTTTCAGTCTTTATATAAAAGGCCTCCCTGAAAACATTCAGTATATCAATATACATCTCTCCGCCGATGATGTTCAACTATACTTCAGTCGGCCTATAGGTCTGATTGAAGATTATGTCGACCGCATAAACTCTGATCTGCGTAGAGTTGTCGGGTGGGCAGAGGACAATCTGTTAGTTTTAAATCCCAATAAATCTCATGCAATGGCAATCTACAGACAGAGCTTGGACGCAATCGACCCCTCCGCCTATTACTTTGAACTTGGTCAATTTGACGTATATCAACACAGTTAAGAGTCTTGGAGTTCTTCTTAACGATTCTATGAGTAGCAGTGACCAAGTTGATAGCACCGTTTCTAAAATTTATACGGGATTTCGTCGGTTTAAGTTATCTGCTGATGTACTGAACAAATCTATGCGTATGTAGCTTGTAAAAGTTTTAATCCAACCTTATTTTACAACGAGTTGTTTAATATTCCCGCATTTAGATTCTACATGCGCTCGTAAGTTAAATGTAGCTTTTAATGACTGCACGAGATTTATATTTGGGATGAGACGTTATGACCACATCTTACCTGTTCGATATGCTTTATCTGGCTGTTCCATAAATACGATGCTCATCTGCAAACAAATTATATTTCTACACAAGTTAATTTACAGCAAAATGCCATCATATCTCAATGACGAACTGACCTTTATGCATTCTTCAAGAAACGTAAACATCCTCCATTCCGCGTCATAGATATTCCGTCTATGAAAACTCCTACTTTGTTCAAGTTGTAGGTTTTTGAAACTCAATTTCAGCGGTTATTCAGAGGACGAGCGATGCGAGAGCTTTCCACTTAATGGTTGATATTGTAGTTTTTTGGGTCTGGTTTCCAGCAGTCGTGCTACGTGTGTGAATGCAATTTAATCACTTTCTAAATAACTTCTTTTTTCTTCACTTTTCTCTATATTTGCTTAATTATCTTAACTATAACTATAATTACAACTTATACTTTTGACTTACGTTTTTTTTTGCTTTTAATTTAATTTTAAATTATATGTAGTTATTGTCTTTAGTATAGTACAGAAAAAGATTACATTATCTTGTTGTACAACCTCCTAATAAAATTAATTGAATTGAATTGAGTTGAATATTGTCATCTCAATTGCAGCATATTAACGGAAACTAGATCGAGCATTTTCAGTATTTATTGTTTGAATATCCTTCACAGGATCTAAAAAGTTATTAATGAAACATTTCTTTGGTAATCATAATAATAATACCAACATGAAATCTACTTTAATTACTTTAGCTAAGTTACCAAAAAGCATAACAAAGACATTGGTATATATATCATTGCAGTAGCTACCACTCTCATACCCCCGAAACAGTCTCCCATTGGTAGTCCCGAAATTAAGAAAATATAAACCAGGACTATAGACAAACTCACTCGTGTTATAAAAAAAAATATTTCACGAATGTGTTCCTACAAAATCGTTTCCAATTTATCCTTTTCTTATCAAGGCACGTGTATACACCTACTGTGTATCACATATCACCTATGTAGCTCTTATCAAAAAGCATAACATTTTCTCCGATTGTTTTATAATTATTTCATCTATGGCAAATTGCACATGCATAATGCAGCTCTATCTCATTTCTATGAAATTAAAACTCTTCTCGGAATTAAATTTGCCATTCGAAGTCCTAAGAAATATTTTATGATGTTATGATAGCGATAAAGCCCTGAAAGGAACAAAGAACACTGAAGAATTGGTAACTGCAAAGAGGAAGTTTCTTGTAAATTGATTTTCAACTTGGCATGGAGCTACTTCGTCGTTCAAGTGCAACAAGATTAATGGATTTTGCTAGCGCGATTTATCATTTCTCTCCTAAAGTCTCGCCCTCCACCGCCATCTTAGTACAACAAAAAAAAAAAAGGCTTTCGATCAGTGCCTAGTAAAATCGGCCTACAAGGAAATCACTCTCACACAAAATTCTATTCGCTTGGTGAGAAAAGCTTAAGACTATAAGATCCGCCTTCGCTTGAATTACAGCAACAGCGCGGAGGCTATGCGCTTGCAGAAGTTTTTCCCTACAACTGGAGTGGTATCTAAAATCCGAAGAATGATAAACTTTTTGCTGCTTCAACGGAAAATTTCTTATTATCATTTGTTCCGTGAGCTGTAAAATTTAAATGCAGAAAAATTTTCGTTTCTCTTCCATTTCCTTTGGTTTTTCCTCAGGCACTATCTACTCATCTGCCACAGATCTTGGACAGGGGAAGTTGGAGCGTATCAGGCGATGACAAAGGTTTCGTAATTATTATCAACGACGAAAGGAAGAAATGGAAAAAAAAAAGTGCCGTGAAAGTTTTATGAACTTTTCAATTGATTTATGTTTCCCCCACGTTGACGCAACTCCAAAGATAAATCCATGCAAGCTTTCTAGCTGCTACGACTACGAATTTTGATAGAGGTTCTTTCCACCTTCAATAATTTGCCTTCAAGGAAGACGAAGCCTTTAGGTTTCCGACGACTCCAAGTTACTTCTTTAAGTCTCCGTAAAATTTCAACGAGGAACAAATTTGATGTCGTCAATAAAAGAGATTAGTGCGAACTTTGTGAATAACTCAGCTCATGCTTTCTGTGTCAGTTCAGTTTTATCTTGCTTGCAGAAAGAAGTGAACGGGAAGCTGTGAAAATTTGACGTAGCAATTAATGGCGAAATTATGAAGAATTAAATTTATTTAATTTTAAGAAGACATATTTCATCCTTGCTAGAACTGTTATCATAAGAATGATTTTGACACTTTGGCTGACCTCCTACTGAATTCCAAAAAAAAAAAAAAACAGAATCCTTACCATAACTAGATAAAACTTTGCAGTATATTTTGATTAAACTTTTTAATTTAAATGCGGACATAAAAGAGGGATGTTTTACCATTTGGATATGCTCGTCCTTTACATGCAACCGGTTCGAAATTGTTGACTTTCGTAATGAAACGGAAAATTAAGTAGATATGTAATTACATATGTAAGTCCTTACTAAAAAAATGTTCCCCAACGGCTCTATCACTAATAAGAGAACCGATACCGGCGTTTATTTTCTTTAACGTGACATAGGATGCGAGTACTTACTTGGAAGGCACATTATTGAGGTCTCCGCCATCGAATAGTAGCGAAGGTAGCTCTTGATATTGAAATAAAGAAATGCGACATTGCTATTTTTTTCAGATGGGCAGCCTTGATTGCTCCAAGTGGCCCTCGGATAACATCTAAGTTACTGGGGGTCTGCAGGATGCCTTTGCTTAAGCTGAGTATCCACCACAAGGCGTCCCTATAGTCTACACCTACCTGGCCACATGGTGATTGTGGAGATTGAGACAGCTGACCTGCTTGCCAAGTTTGGCTCTAATTCTCCCTTAGTTTGACCGGAACTCACCTAGGTGCTCAGGTCTCTCATTAAAGCTGATGTTCGCATTAAGCATCAGCAGCAGTGGACAACCCTGAGTATATTTGCAGAAGTGCAAAAATTTATCTTGATTGGCCTAATAGGAATTTATCGGACTTTCTCCTGGGGCTGAGAAGAAAACCATGCAGAAGTGTGCTTAGCATTAACACCAGCTACAATTCAGTGCACGTTCATCTATCAAAGATGAGAGTTGTTGATAGCCCTGAGTGTCTGTCCTAACTGAAGGATGAGCCTGCAACCACTGAAAACTTTCTGAGCGCTTATCCGGCTTTTGTCCGAAGCAGGTTTGGGTGAGAATTCTCTTGTTGTTTTTACCAAGGTAGCGCAATGGGCCACATTGGCTCCGTGGTTAGGATCTTTCTTCGACTAGCCTTTAAATAAAAATAAAAAATCTTTCGGGTATTAATAAAACCAGCTAGGTGGATATTAATTTAAATCAAAAAGAAAAAGAGTACTTGTTTGTATATAATCAATTACTCATTATTAATTGATCGCCGATGTCAGCTAATATTTAAAATTTGAATCTAAAAACAGAACTGGCCGCTTGAGTAAGACGAGGTAAGTCATTCCATGAACTTGTGACTTGAATTACTTAAGGGGTCTCATAACTGACTTGTGATGTTTGATGTTGGTGTTGGAAAAGTTCGCGGGTGTTTTTAATATTGGTATACAATTAATTCAAAGATCTCTGTTTTATGGTGGAGGATAGTGGGCAATTGATCAGGTGATTTATGTAAGGCGACACATTGACAAAAAATTATTAATTAAAACGACAAATCACGATTAGTTGATTGTAAATTAGTAATTCCGGTAAATTGATATGGAAAAACAATTAAGTGATTAATAAAATTGTAAGTGCTAATTAGTTTCAATTTCTAATTGGAATTAGTTGTTTTGAGAAATACTTTAGTTGTAGCTTCGAATACAATTAGTTCGGTTAACAAATATTTGATGATAAATTAACTAATCATATTTCAGAAGACAATATTAATAAAATCAGCATATCAAATTATGAATTTTTTTCGCAGAAACAACGAAACCGTTTGTTTATTTTTTAGGAATATTATTTGTTATATTACCGAATTTATGCAATTAATAAATTCAACAAATAAATTGATAAATTTTTTAATATGATGTTACCTCACAATTTTCTAAATTAATGAATTACATTAGTTGATATGTATAATATGATTTTCGCATAACTATAAATTTTAAATCACTGCATCAATAATATTTATTTTTATACCCCAGATGAAATGTCATAGGTCATACTGAGCTTATCATTTCGCTGGTAACGCATATTATTCATAAAGCAAAAATGGATTGGACACCCACGCATAATTGTTATTTTGATTTTTGCATGTATGTCTGGAAGAAATCTTAAAACCTGTGGTATTGACATACAAAATTTACAATATTTTAAGTGTTCTGGGAAAAGTTTAGGGCCAATTTGTTCTTATACTGAGAAATTACCTACAAAATGAATTTTTACTGTCGCTTCATCGTTCTAGAAACTTATGCGCAAAATCATTAAATTAAGCCAATACAATTGTTGAATTGAAAAATCTGAAATCAAAGTCAATATAATTTTTTAATTTGATTTTCGTTTGGACATGTTAAAACCCAATTCGTAACTTCGACTTATACATTCTATGAATCAACAAATAGAAATTGTTGCCTCATATAATTCACACTTAGAACATATACTGAGTGTATGTAGGGAGTTTGCGTAATATTTGCTTCAGCATCTACATTAGGAAGAAACCCTCAGTCGTATTAATGAGTATATATAGTGTTCTTGCCCATACAGATCGCTTTTTTTTTCTCTTTATTAAAAACATTGTCAGCCTACTGCGGGCAGATAATAATTTCATCATATAAAACTAATAATTACAAAAATAATTACAATTATAGCATTTTATTATCATGATCAACTAAAAAATTAGTTGAATTTTCCAATTTCATAACATATTTTAACAAATTCGATTAGTTGATTACTAATGTTTTCAAACTAATGTTTCCGTTATTTTAAATAATGCGGTATGCAAAATCAATTAATTTGGAGAATTTAATTGGTTGAAAGAGCAATATTAATTAGTCGATTGTTCTAATAGGAGCTCTAAAGACTGGATTAAACAACGACTGTTTAAGCTGATATTTCTATTTTTTCGAAAATCGTTATATAAAAATTAGTTAATTTTCCGAAAGATTATCAAAACTAATTAAACAATAACTTGAATTCACAAAGATATGACAAAACAGATTAGCTAAATCAACTAATGCCAATAAGTTTTCTTTATGATTCGTAAGGTGAAAATCTACTGATATTATTTGTTGATGAAACAAATTCATTGGCGTAAAGCAACAAATCTTCTCTTTTTTTCAGTGCACATGGTAGCATCTGCTAAGCCTGTACATGGACCGAAAAAAGTCACTTCGATCTTTCGGAAACTAAACAGTTTAGAAAATGTAATACATCCGAAAATAAAATGAGCCATTAATATAGACTTTAATTTTTTGAAGCTTATAGTAGCTAACACAATACTTTCTGAAAGATAAATTCTTCGGGGACCACACTATTTTTCTTTATTATCACGATTATCAGATTACAATCATACCCACTAATTGAAGAACTATTTTCCAACATTGAAAAACGTAATACGTAATAATACTTGCTTCGATTAAAATTCAACACTACGTGCCGCGCTTTTGACTTCAAGATCTTCATTTATGCGGACAATGCAGTCATAGATAAGTCTGATTGCGCTATTTTAGTATAACAGCATGTCGTTAGCATGCATGTGCGCCATGGCATCTTTACTAATTTGTGATAGTCGCCAATAAATACACAGGTCGAATAATAATGATCTCAGAGTAGAGCCTTGTAGTACCCCAAGAGAGATAGTAAGGGCTAGCTTAGACGGTGTAGTTTTTGCGTTGCGTGATCACCCCCATTCTGTTTTGTGCAAGAAGGGACAAGCTTTCTATGCGTTAACACGGTATAGTTTTTGCAGGGCGCTCACGAAAAAAAGAGTAATCCTTCAATCGCTTTTTTCGTCGTCTATAACATTCTTCTCTGGGTGGCGTTCACGTTGACAGAAAGTTATTTGGACTGTTAATATTTTTTTGAATATTTTGCGCATTTTGAAAGGTGTGTTTATTAGCATATAATAATAACTACTAAAACTCAAATTATAAAAATATCATTTTTATCTTATACATGAATATGAGTTCTAGCTGAAGAAGATATGAAAATAGCTTTGAGTTTAGAAAATGCCGGATTTACTTTTTTAAATGCTTACTAAACCAGCAATAGTGAAAATAATTTAATTGTTACGGGATCACTAAGCGCTGCTTCGGGCCTTCTACAACTTGTAGGTATAAAAATAAAAAGGAATTATTGGTGCAACCTTGGAAAAAGCAAAGAAATATCAGTGGGTCATTAACATTTTTAACGCTCGAATTATGAGCAGAGGACCACTTTTCACAGATGTTGCAATTAATACACTGTTCACGCAATACTTGAATTTTATTACGTTTGTGTTGGACTGTAATTTCGTTATTACTCTGGTAGACATATCATGAGGCTCTTCAATGAGCTCCTCATAAGTAATTAAATGAACGTACTGATGAAATTTATTCGCGTTTGATTCAAAACCGGGAAAAAATTATTTATTTACTTATTCACAGCTAGTGTGCATAAGATATTGCATTTCTTTCACTTATTTAGAAATGTATATACTTTGCTTCTCTATTGAGTATTTTACAATATTAGATTATGTGCTTATTATTGAGCATTGCAATGAGTGTCACGATAAGCTTATTAATGAGCATAGCAATGAGTGTCACGATGAGCTTATTAATGAGCATGTCAATAAGTGTCATGATGAGTTCATAAGTGAAAATCTGATTTTATAATTGATTTCATATATTTTTCTGAATTCAACGCTGAGGCGTAATGATATAGACATAACGTTTTGATCAGCATATGGGCGATAGTTTTCCGCGGAAAATAAATAAAAAAATTAAATTAAAATAAATAATGTAAAAATTTTAATAAATAAATTACAAAAATCAATTAAAGTTATCCTAGTAGAAATGTCATCTGTCACGGTGATGACAAAAATAAATATTTATTTATTGCTGGTTTAGTAGAGCAGTTTCTTGATATCTAATGAGCCCTTTGATGAGATTTAATGAATGCTCATCACAAGGCTCATCGGGACTTAATTTTCTATATGTTTCTTCATGAATTACAAACACCTCGATGCTTTTCAAGAGACAAGGTAAAACTATGAACAATTTCTACCAGGGTGCTTTTCTGTAGTTTACTTCAAAGTACTTTAAGAGATTTTTTTTCTTGTCTCTTTTTATATAGTCTTTCTGTTTTCTATTATAGAAGTTCTCAAACCCTTGATAACATCAGAATTTTTCAACTAATTGGCAGTTTCAACTTAAGGTCATTTTATTATTATCCTACGCAACTTTTAACTGAAAATCCAAATTTAACAATTAAAAAAGCTAGAATTGGTCCATGACCAATTCTTGTGATACCTACGTAGATGAATGCCCAAATGAAGTTTCGTATGGTCACCCAGCTATGCAAGTTTGATTTTTGAAGTGGTTTTTCATATATATTTCTAGAACGGTTTGTCGGACAGAAAAAATGATTATTATTAGTAATTTTATAGGATTTCGTATTCTGAAGAAGTTTTTGGTACAATAAAAATTCTAGGACTGATCATTTTCACAGCATATGTAAAAAAAACTTAAATTTTTATAAAGCAACATCAAGGACGGGTTGCCCAATATAGTCTATTTTTGAAATTTTATTTGTTATTAATATGAAAACACTATATACCAAATTTCAGCTCTCTATGTCGACGCGTTCTCAGACAGTGTTCAAATATATAGTTGAAAACGAAATTTTCATATGCCAACCCCACGAATGAGTCGCCCGATTTGTCTCATTCCCGAACTTAAATTTACTATTGAGTGGAAAGTGGTAATAGGTCTTTTACTCTTTCGAGATCCGATATACTTATTGGCATCTAAGTTCACTGTAGTGTAGACATCAGGCAATGTCAGGGTTCATTGCTGTCCTGATGAGATCGCCCTGTTACTGCTGATCGAAACACTTACACACAGTACCTATACTCTCAAAAATTTCTTTATGGAATTCTTTATTTTCGGATGTAGGCCAGAAACTGGCAGTACTTCCGTACTTGTCTTTTAAGTTTTCTCTGCTCATATGCAGTAGGTTGAGAACTGCCTGTAGACTCGTATATTGTACGGCTCTCGAAAGAGCAGAAAACCCGTTACCACTTTCAACTTGAATTCACTATATTTTTTTTTTCAGTCAGTATACAAAATTTCAGTTCTATAAGTATACGCGTTCTTGAGGTATCGTGCGCACAGACAGATGAACGAAAGAACGCACGGACGGATGGATGGACAAACAGACGGACATGGAAAAATCAAAATAACTTTTAATATTACGCCGGGTGTCGAATCCACTTTGCTCTACTATTATTATTTCTGTTCGTTACAAGACAACAATAAATGCACTTAATAAATATCTCACCTGATGTTCACAAATTTTTTTGAACACCCCCGAATGCAGGAACAAGTGAAAGAGGAATTTCCTTTTCATGAGCGGCGCGCAATACCTACACCGTCTAAACCGGTATAGCAAGTAATTCGGCAACCTTTGATATCAATCTACACGAAAGTTTTCTATCAGAGCAACATCTGGTATGCGGCATATTTTCAATGCATAATACGGCGGTGCGGTTTGTTCTCAGAAAGGCGTTAGGTCCTCGCAAAGCTGTAAAAGCAACGGAAATCCGACTATAAACGCATCCATTTGATCTTTTGTCTTTTTTTTTTCTTACGGATTTATTGGAAATACAAGATGCTGATAATCAAAGGTAATCGAAGACAGACACTCAACTTGATCTCTTTGATATTGGCAATACTATTGAAATATTTCCGATATCGGAAGAAAACTAAGGTATTTAACAGGAGTCAACTATGTGTAGTATATTGTCTTTCCATGAAGTAACATTGTAGTTTTTTCAAAACTAGTTGCGAGATTGTCTGAACCAGCTATTTCCAATACAGAAGAAAACTGGCATAAATTCGGTTAGATAAACTTTCCGCGAGAGAAGGCATCACTACGTTGGATGTTACTGACATTGAAATCTAGGCAGGCGGTTCATTGCAGATCTCCATAAATTTAATAGATCTGAAAAGATCAACATTCATGTCTATGCCATACAAGTAACTTTACAGTGCTCTACAAGCTTCAAACCGAAAATTGGAAACTAATTTGATAAACGTCTTACCTCAAATGACCTACTTCAAGTGAATTCCAAGTTTAATTTTGAAATCCAGAGGAGCGGTATTTTAGCGCTGCAGGTACTAATAACAATCCAGGCGCAAGTATTATTACTATAAGGACACTGTAAACAGAGAAATCATTTAAGAAAATTAATTTTTCATAGTCTTCGGTTTAAGTACCGTAGAAATCTCCTGCTGATGTACATTTTAATTTTTTTCCTTTTGAAAAGCTTCTTTGATATATATGGTGTTTATGCAAAAGTATATATCTCCAAAAATGGTTCTGTATATAAAAGTGTTTGAAAAAAATTCTTTGTCGATCTGTAGTAATTATATAACTGCACCTCTCTTAAAAGTGATTCAAATGATAGGTCCAAAATGCATGACTTCATAAAAACTGAATATTATTTCGATTAAAAGCACACAACTTCGTAAGTAGCGGAAAGTCGATTTTTGGAGTTATGTACTTTTGACTAAACTCCATAGAGAAAATAAGAAGCAGAACATCGCGTCGGAGAGAATTGATTCTTTCAGGCAGAGTTTCGATGTGGGTGCCATAAATTCAAGAACACAACCTACAATTGTCTTTCAATGCTTAGTGATTAGCTACATACAAATTTAAAACTAAAGCAGTGTGACAAATTCATGAAGTTTTAACGCCCTTAAAAGAAGAGATGGTAATTTTTCCAGTAACAAAGTAAGATAATATGTGTTGAATATGTTTACTACATGCTTTACAATCTCTATAATTCGAGATAAAATCGAATAAGGTGTGAAAAGCATCAAAACTCCTCAATTTTGTACGTAATTGCTAATTAACTGAGGCTAGTTTTACAGCACAAACACACTTGACCAAGTGACTTCAGATTCCATCGAAATAGGGCATATACGGAAATATGACGATAGTTTAATTTAAATACCAACAACAACAATTATTTGATTTCTTCCAAATCACTTTATTTACTACTCAAAAATTATAAATTAAACTTAATTCACTAATTAATCACCAAACCTTTCGACACCTTCCCTTTCTATCCGGTCTGAAACCATTTTGACAAGGAAAGTCTATGAGAGCTACTTGCTTATAATTGATAGTATCACTGGTTTGTTTTCCATGCTGTTCAGCTTTAATTTCTACGAATGTATCATCATCTACCTCAATGGAGCCATCGGGACAAATGAGGTGCTTAACTCGATATTTCAGACATTCATTTCGGTCATTATCACGATGATAACATTGATAAACTGCGCCACAATTTTCGGGTATGGGAGTTCCAGAATGAACTATCTCAGAAGAGGACATACTTCCAGTAGCGGTAGCGCTAACTAGAATTAACCCACCGAAAAGTATGCCAATTAGAAAAACTGAAGTTAATTTTAGGTACATAATGTTGCCAAACAATAAAAATAAACTTCCTTTGTACGTGGAAAACAACAATTTTAGAGACGATCTGACGAATGTTTACTGAATGAGTTTGCAAGTAGGAAATTTCAAGATTACAGTATTCCTGGTTATTATCGGAATACGACAACCACAACAACAACGGCAACAGATAACCTTTAACCAGTGCATAATCTCTTTGAATGTTTGCGGTTCCCTTTATTTATTTTTTTTTTTTTTTTTTTTTTTTTTTATGTAAATTGTACAACTCGCAGATTTTGATCAATGATAATCGTGGGCAAATCAAGCAGAAATTCTACGTTTTTTAATGAAAGTCATCGTTATGAAACTAACAGTGTAGTCTCCTACAAAATTAATCGCAGCTATAAATGAGGAAAACACTTCATGATGTGGTCAGTTTCAGTAGATGATTTAAATCTTTTTCCTAGATAGAAAATAAATACCAATGTGCTCCTGGACAGTCGCTACAACAGCTCTAAATAATAATTTAAGAATTTAAGAATGGTAGCGCACTATTTGTATTTATTTAGTTTTTTAATACCGGATACTTTCATAAGTTAATGGAACTTGGTGATATTGTTGATGCTTACTATAAAGGGTGTCTTGCATAACAAAATTGGCGGCGACCTGGGTGATAATTGAATTTTTATGTAAACAGCCCAAATATTTAATGGTAAAGAGTTAAAGGGTGTAGGCGTCTTTTCAATTTTGTTTTTTTTTTTATTAAACTTTCTGTAAATTTAAGGCTGTATGTAAATGATAGCGACATCTTCCTCGCTTATTATTTTCAATCGTTTTTCAGATATTAGCATGCTACTTATGGCAATACTGATGATAAGTACACACGGAGAAAATTCTAATATTATATATGAAAAATTAAATAAAATCAATTAAAACTTTAGTCGATTTTCAGCCTATTACAATGAAATAAAAATTGAACAAAATACCATGCTGTAATAAATTTTTTTTACTAAAGTAAAATAAAACCTATTGTTATTAAGGCAGCAATAAAGTTTATTACTACACGATTGAATTTACTGTGTAACAATAAAATCGATTAACCCATTTCTTAATATTAATTATTATTTCAAATTAATAACTGTCATTTAATATGTAATAAGACTTACTAAATTTAAATAATAATTCAATGAATGTACTAACTAGGGAAATCAGTAGTGATTTTCAATATATGCGTAAAATTCATCTGAATGTGCGTGAAAATCAACAGAAAGTGTGTATAAATCAACAAAAACAGAGTGTTGAAAGTTATGTATAAATAAGCAACTTTACACATTTCATGTTCATTACGGAATCTCACGACCTTGGAAATTGATTTCCACATTGACTTCCTCAACAACGCCATTGAAGGAAATATCGCCTTCTTTTCCAGCGTAGTGCCGAGCAAACACTACAAATACAAAAATCTGCCGACACAACAGAAACTTCGAAACATACTTAACCGTATTTTTAACCGAACCCTTAATAGCCACAACCCCGCCTATAGAACCGTGTTGTCGCAAATTAATTGCTTGTCAACAATTATTGAGGAACAAACGAAAATGTTTCTCGATAAAGAATTTCGGAAGAAGAAACTGGTTTCCATTCAACCCGGTCCATACTGCTTTCAGGACATAAACAGGGTTTGTAACAGGAAAGCAAAACTCCCCAAGAACCATATTAAGCAGCTTGAACGCTTACAACCTTCCCGAAGAAATCTACAACGCTTTCGCGGAATATTTCCAATCCACCTTCAAAAACAACTCATCTATAAGCGATGCAAATTTTAGGACCACCATAGACTCGGCTGTTGAAAATTTCACTGCCCCGTCATTGGGATCCTCCACCACAATCTTTAATTCCACAAACACGTCCTTAAATCCGCATGATTTAAGCATTTTTTCAAATCCTGCTCACGTTATCGCCCTAATCAGGACTATCAGAGGTAAAAAGTTCGCCGGCCCAAATAACATTTTCAACAATGTTATCAAAAATTTCCTACTTGTCGCCATAGAATTTCTCACAATTATAATTACCTCAATAATTCATACTTTCCTGATGTCTGGAAAACCGCGCACATAGATCCAATCCCCAAAAAAGGAAACTCGTAAAACCTTAATGAATTCCGGCCAATCTCTCTTCTGTCCAACCTGGGAAAACTTTTCGAAAAAATAGTCCGCCAAAATACCTGCCTCGACCTAAATATCATGCAAGACACCCAATTCGGCTTCAAGCCCCAGCATTCCACTTTTCACGCTTTGCGAAAATTCCTCACTGATTCTACAAACGCCCTCAACAAAAGGGAGTAGACATTAGGCTACTTGATTCAGTCTGGACAAACGGACTAATATTCAAAATTATAAGCCTCGAGCTCCCGCCTTATCTCATCCAGTTTATACATAGCTTTCTGTCATCCCGGAATTTCTACATAGAAATCGAGTAAGTCAAATCTCAGGTAACATCAGTCAGTGCTGGTGTCTCCCAAGGTTCGGTCCTCGGACCAACTCTCTTCAATCTTTTCACCTATCATCAGCCTGCCAACGACTCAAATTCCACCACAATACTTTAAGCTGATGACTCCCTTACGTACGCCCACTCCATGTCAGCCAAATTCGCTGCTACCAATGTGGAGCGGCATGTCCTCAAACTCGACGAGCTCTACAGAAAGTGGGGCATCAACATAAATCTTAGCAAATCTGAAATGATTTGCATCCGAAATCCCTCCACAAAGGGAAGTCCCAATCTCGCCACACGAGCCAACAACATCGAAATCCAAATCAATAACGAAAAGCTTCAGCCTTCAAAGAACACCAAAATATCTTGGTCTCTCTTTCAATAATCTGTTGAAATTCAACAATCACGCCAACCTGGCCATGAGGAAAGCCAACCTTCACCTCTATCGAAGCGACTGGTGGAAACCCATTGCCCTTACAGATATTTCCAGATACGCCAAACCTGAAAGTGAATTCTGTAAGAAGTATTGCAGAGAAAACTATGGTACTTCCCCAGGATCTACAGCTGTCCAAGAACTATATCCAAAACACGACGGAACCATCCCAAACCTTATATCAAGAGAAACTCGCTGCCGGAAAAACCATGAACTGCATCCCGATAACCTGAAGCAAAATAAAAAGACTAGTAGCAAACTTTAATGTGTATACGAAAAGTCGTAAAAACGATTAAGCAAATATTTTTAGCGTGCAGTAGTTAGAATAACCTTTGTAATTAAATGAATAAATTTTAATACTATAGTTAAAAAATGTTCCCTCATCTCTATGAGGTGTCACTAGGTAATTTTGCTTAATTTTAGCACATAGTCCTAGTTCGAAATTGGAATGACGAAAGAAGACATAACAACCTGGCGAACATTTTTTGGTGACCTTCCCCTCTTTTTTTTATCTTTGTTGATCTGGTTCGGGTGGTCAAGAAGAAAGGTCTAGAAATTGTCATGGAGAAAAACTGAAAATAAAGAAAAGACAAAATTGTATATCAGTCAGCATAAGATAAATTCTAAGTATTCTCCAATTTCATTTTATTCGAGGGCCTAGTGATTTATTCCCACGAAAGTGAATAATGAATTAAATTTGAAGTCCCATGCAGATTTCAGCAGTTCCTCCAATAAAAGATTCTGTAGGGACGGCAATCAAATTCAAACCAGCTTACGTAGAAAGCCCTGCCTGGAGAACCTTCCACCAAAGGAATCGTAAAACCTCACAATAAGGCAGTTCACTTACGCCTCAAGCTCCTATGGGATAGCCCCGACTCAAGCCTCCTTTACACCATACTACACAACACGTAGAGTAGTCGGCCGTCATCCAGTACACTATGACATCATACACCGTCCTAAACAACACTATCCACAGCATAAGGAACTGTTGTCCCATCATCAGGTATCAAGTCGCACCTGCTTACAGGTAATCCATGCATGATTATTCTCCTAAGGATATTCAGAGGAGTCAGTACTAATATTTGAAAGTTTCATACATTTTTCAATGCAAATTTCTGGCAAACTATTTGTAGCAGGATAATTATTTATATCTTAAATTAAAGGTAAAGAAGAAGTCTAGTAAATAACTTCGGAAAAAATTAAAAAAAAGCGTATTGGAATGGAGATAATTGCTCAGAAACTTGTAAAAAATGGTAAAAATTGAAGTTTCTTAAATCAAATTCCTGTGGGTAGGTATTCTCATTTACTTAAATTGTGACTGTTTTTGAAAGATAAGGCCTAGATATAGTAAATAACGTCGAGTTTTAATTTTTGGTGGCGCTTTTTATTATTATTTGACTCTAATAGTACATGTTTTTTCTCCCGAGATTTCACCGAGAAGAAATTGCAATAGTTATTTGGAAGTTGTTTAAATACAAAGCAAAATAGCATATTTAATAATTATGGGCAAAAAAATTTAGGAGAGTTAATTCTCGTTAAAAAATTTCAATTTATGTGAAGTGCAAATTTTCATTTTTCGTCTCAAATTGTATGGTTTTGTCGGATGTTGGGTTTCTGTTTTTTTGTGGTAGATGTCTCTAATGTGGTCTGTGCTCTAGGTCTAGGATAATTTTGTATGAATTTGCTCACTTTCAGGAGACAAACCTACGTATAGTAAATTTTATTACCTACAGGTTCGCTGGTATATAAATTGAAACTTTTGCTGAGTATTGACTCCTCTTAAGGGTCACACATATTTGTTTTGTTTATTTTCTTGCTTTTTCTAAATTCTAAGAAACCCCACTAAAAAGGAAACATAAGCCCAGTGCGATTGTCCACATAAGTCCACAAGAATAAAGCACTAGTACCGCGAAAGTGAATTGCTCTAGATCTCGTACAAGTCGGTGATAATATTTGCCAATATAGGATTTAATCATTTACAACACAGAATTGGCACCCGAGCTCGATTTCCGACTGACGTATTGCCAGTGAAAAATTTTCAGATATCATTAATCTACTGTGATCTTCTTGTAGTTGGAAAAGGTTGCAAATTATGTCTGCTATCCGTTCGGCCAGAGGATAATTCCGTAACAATATTTAATATTTTATACCCTAAAGATGTGTCGTAATCTTTGAAATTTTACATTAGAGACATTTCATTGTTGTCCCGTTAATATTAGAAGCAAAAGCAAAAATCTTAACAATATTTCGAAAATACATAACTTAATTAAAAAAAATAATGGAATTTGAGGTCTGTACTTTCAAATTAAAAAAGAAATCAGGGTTATGGAACATTTCTTAAGACAAAATTATTATTTAATTATGAATTCCTCTACTTATGTTTATTATTGTCAATACTCACTGTATATATATACATGATAGTTTTAGAAGTTATTGAATTGCTGTCTTTATGTAACGCAATTAGAACTCGTAAATATTTAAGTACATTTAGTGAAAAAATGTTTAGTTATATTCTCCAATTTAAAATATATATTACTCAAAGATTTGCTTCTTAATTTTCCAAACAATATATGTAATACCCTCGGCAGACGGGCAAAATCAATGATAATTCGTTCGTAATTGAATTTTTCAAAAATCACTTTACCTTTAATTATAAAAATGTGCTGTCAATTACATGTAAAAATTGACATGATTTTTGAAAAGATCAATTACGAATGAATGATCATTGTTTGTGTCCGTCTGCCTAGGATATTAGTCCTTAATGAAATAGTATAAAATGTTATTTTGTCTTTCCTTTTTCAAACGAATTTTAAGTCTTATGTCTTTGTCAAAAAAGTAAGATAACTTGAGCGTATTTTTGTATTTCAAAAGAATGTGTTCTGAGAGCACTACAAAAAATATCTATAAGGATGGGGACTATAATTAAGAACTCCGGTGAAGATTTTAAGTGAGTGGTTTATTACACACACACACACGTCACACTTAATAACAAGATTCCAACTAAATTTAATATATTTTAATTTCAATTATATTACTTAAAATGTATACTTAGATAATATCATCAATAAAGTCGCTTACGAAGTGGATTTCACTTATGTATGTCTCTAAGTTCAATTTATACACGACACTGTCACAATTTGTGATAACTTTTGAAAAAAGACACCAAATGTAATAAGAAATGAGATAAGTGATATGAAATATAATAAATGATCAATCGAAAAATATACTCACCAATTTACAATGTGGAGTCGACTTTATGGCGTTGGTAAATAAATAGCTAGTGGTTATCTTGTTCTAGTCATATTCCGGAAAGAGATACTTTGCTTCAGTTGAGACCCAAAACAAAGTTTATGTGTTAGCACTGATTTTGTTATAGTCGTTCCCCGGAACAAGATATTTTGTTTCAGTCGAAACCCAAAACAAAGTATATTAGTAGTATTTTTTCCAGTCGGTACCCAGAATAAATATCTTTTTCACAGTCTAGACCCAAGTTGTATACCTGAAAAGGGTTAAAAATTATAGTTATAATTAATAATTATCATTGGAATCATATATACAAAATAAAAGCTAATCATTCTTAAAACATGGTTAGCTTATCTCCTTCCAAAACGAAGAAATTGCCATCAGTAATTTCTTCAAATTTCTTAGAAAAAAATGAAACAAATATTTCCCACAAAACGACTTGGGAAAAATAAAAGTTTTAAATTTCAAAAAAGCCCCACGACAAGTCCTACCTTCAGTAAGATTTGTCAAAAATACGATATGTATGTACGTATGTACCACTGACATATATATAAAGGGCTGCTTGATCCCCTGTTTCATGTGGCACCAATTTTGATTTCAGAAAGTATGCTCTCACTGTCTATGCTACCAACTGTCGTAAATTGGCACCTATATTTAAATTATTTGCGAATTTACTTATATGCATGTCCGTGTGATTTACCGAATTTACCCCCAAAGTATTTGGGACGATTTGTATCGTTAAATTTTAATTATGAGTCGAATAAAGTGTTTTTATCAAGGATTTTTACAAGCAATTTCTTGTTCTTAATCGTTACAGTTCAGTGGGAAAGTATGCTCTCACGGAAAGACACAGTAATATGAAAGTGGTGCCATTTGCTTTCATGCATTTTTGGTTCAACAACCAGTCCATTTATATACATGTCAGTGGTATGTACATACATATCGGGCACTTAAATTTTACTCGGTGAAGATCGAAACGATCAAGTCTTCACCGAAAAAGCTCTTATCAGCAAATTGTCGCGAGCTGCATACATTGTGGGCGCAACAATGCACCAAAGGCAAGACGATGGCTTTAGATATTTATGAAAATATCAAATTACACTTCAAGCCATTGTCCGTCGCGATAATTCTGGGCATGTTAAAACATGTCCAATGAAAATAATTTTCTCATGATGGAAAAGTGTTAATTACGCATTTTTTCGATCCAGAACGACAAGACTTGAGAATTAAAATAATCAAGTCAAAGGGAGCTCATTTTAAAACTTTGGAGGAATCTCATCGCGACAAATAATTTGCTCAATCGAAATAATTTGTTCTTGCTCAGAAAACAACTTGTTCGGGCCAAACATATTTAGCCTTGCTAAAACTTTAACTGGTTGATTGGAAAAATTTGCTTAAGAGATAGCTGGTCGGTTGGTAGATAACGCGTCATAACGTAACATAATTAGTTTAGTGTAGAGATTAAGTGAACATCCCGATTTGTAAAACCACCGCTAGTGGATTCTTTTGTAATTAAAGCCCTATGTAGGATTAGTGAATAAAAGAATTACGATTTATCAGTGAGAAAAATTGAAAGGTGTTTTACTCAACAAAATCCTCACGTGTGGGAAAGGTTCAAGCCCACCCCTCTGCACAACAGTAGTTGGTGGTGTAAAGTGGTGTTATTAGTGAGAGACCCTATAATACATAACACCCAAGATAAAGTTATTATTTTAGTAAAAATTATTCCAGTCGAGACCCAGAATAAATATCTTTATCTCACTCGTTACCCAAGATAAAGTAAATTTGTTAATAATTCGATGTTGTTACCATATAGCCAAATTGATTCCAAATGATACACAATCTATGAGAGCTGGATGCGAAAAAAGAATGATTCAAGTTGGCTTGCGACTTATATTGCCTCTGAATTGCGCACGGCACCAACAAATTATTTTACATTGCGCATAGCAACCAAAGTACGTTGACCTTAGCAGCTGTGCTTAGGTAGCAACAGAAAACCTAGCAGCTGTGCAAAGTAACTGGAACTTTGAGTATTTTTGGTGCCATTCCTGATTTTGCTTACCTAAAGTTATTATGATTATAAATGATACAATAAGATACCTATTGCAATATTGCTAATTTGCATTTAACTGCACAGATGACTTAATCTAATTCCATTTGATTTGCGTAATGTTATCGAAGACAAGTTACTTTCCTCTCATTGGATTGCGTCCCGGATTTCTTTTTGTTTAATGTAGCCATAATGTGACGATCATTATCTCCACTAAAAACTGCCTTATTGACGTGCTTGTAGGTAGGTATACATAGTTTCGTTGCCAACCTATTTTCAATAATTAGAAATACTTGGAATTAGAATCGTTTAAACTATTTTACTTTCAGGTGGCTATTTAATGTTGGTTTAAACAGAATGAAAGACTTGAAAATGGTTCAGAAAAATTAACCATAATATTTATCACTATAAAAGTACAGTTTCGAGTAGAGGGGAGGAATCCTTAAGAATTTATAAATTTCTTTAATATGAGAAAATTAAAAGTGTCTCTGCATGTGGCGATCGGTGTTATTTAGTCAAAACAAGTCAAATATCTTGCACCTACTACTGGCCGAAGTATAGTAGACCCCTTGATAAGAAACTAATGCCTATTGTTTGGCTTGTGTTTTAACAGAATTATAGAAACGTTTTGGAAGGTATTTCGATTGTGTATATTTACTCCTGGCTCACGTGATAATGCATCGTGCAAATTTACGAGTCGCAAATGAACTACCTGTTTAATTTCGCTACATGCTAAGCTTTATGTCACAGTTGAATTTTATTACATGTTTGACTTTACATAAGTATTGAATTTTACACAACTGTTGATTTCTACACCACTGTTGAATTTTATATTACTGTTGAATTTTACATCAGTGTTGAATTTTACATCATTGTTAAATTTTAGATGAATGTTGAATTCTACCGAGTGTTCAATTTTACACCATTGTTGAATTTTCCTATATGTTGAAAATTACTACCCTCGATGTAGTAAATTTAGTTGTATGTTGAAAACCACTACAATCATTGTAGATAACTAATTACCTACATTTATTGTAGCGACTTTCATCAAAAATTTTTTAGAGTGTAGATATTGATATGGACCCTATAGGCCTTAGACGTTAGTCCTGAGTCCTCCTCTGTTAGTGAAAACCGTAAAGAGCGGACAGAGTACATCTTCTCAAGAACGCTTCACAAGTAAACATCAAAGGGATAAAGAATGGTTATTCTGTCGGAACTCTCAAATTTCTTGCATAGTAATCATCTTATGTTGAATTTTTTATTCTTTATTATTTAGTTTGACTTTAATTAAAAAAATTGTCATGACAATACCGAACAATTTCCATATTTCCCCCACAAAAGCGAAGTTGGATAGAATGTTTTTATTTCCACCTTAAGTTACCCAAGAGATTCAGTGATAATAATTATGATGAAAAAATAATAGTTGAAACTCATTAATTTATTTGATAGGTTCGATCTCAATGGCAATGGTTATCGTATGCAAGTAACTGATTCTGATATACAAAACTGCTGACGGTCTGCTATATCAAATCGCCCAATTTACGAGAGGAAACTTGAAATAATCAAAATTCTGAAATTCAAGAGGTTTAAGGATGTGAAAGATAAAATGATATCGACGTAATCGATAATCAATTTCCAGAACCACTTTAATCTACGAAATTTTGCGGTCTTTGGTTATTTGAAAAGAAAAGTGGAATCATATCGCAGATTCTCTCTAGTGTAGATTTGTGCATACCTATAAGTTATTAAACAAAATTAAAGGAACAAAAGATACTGACAAAGACAAAATATGTAAAGTGGGGTATCCAGAATCATTACCCAAAGCGAATTTTACAACAAACATTGTTTTCTTAAAGACGTAATTTCTGCCGTTTCATTCAAAATGAAAAAGTGTGATAAGCAGATTTCTTGCCAACAAAATTAATGGTCTGAGGTGTACAGGGTACTTTCTTCTTTTAATTAAATCAAAATTCCAGAGATAATCGTGAATTGATTTAAATAATTAATTGTCAGATTCGTAGAGAACAGTTCGATTTGTAAAGTAAAGTAATTAATCGTGAATAAATTCAGATAATGAAGATACTGAAGAAATGAATTCCTCAATATTCCGAGTACTTTGATTTATTTTTCTTTTACTAACTAAAGTAAAATGTATTTCATTCAGCCGTAACATAGCTGCTGGTTATATTTTTATGAATTAGCAAGATATGTATTATACAATATACAGGATAATTTATATCTTGAAGCCTATTTCTAAATTCTGCAATAAGGATTTAGAAAAATCTTCCTTGTGCACAGTTGTATTTACATATCATTGTGGAAGAGCTAGTTTTCAAATTACTTTTACATCAATTGAATTGCACTATTCAAACGGACTTATTTTGAGAAAATCAAGTTCATAATGTTGTGAAGTCAAATTCATACTCGATTAACGAACAGGATTTTTCCAGAGTACCAAATCGACCATTGATACTTAGGTATATTAAAATCTCCCAATAATTTTCATAAGATGACCGAATTTTTTTCGGTTGTCATATTTAAAGCAAATAAGAGACTCCGACTGATTGAGAACTTTTAGAATATCAAAAAAAAAAAAAATATATATATACTGTCTGAACCTGAAAACAAAATTTAGTTGAGTGATCTGAAGTTGATATAAAATTAAATCGTATTTTTTTTATCATTACCCATTGAGAAGAGCGCTCTAAGAAATTTTATGAGGCACTTCCTTGGAAGCTCGCAGTGCATATTTTCTTTATCCCGTATCATTTATTTTTTTATATAGGCATATCCGCAGAGGTAACGGCTTTACTACTATTCTTTAAAAGCGCTATAGGAGGTATGCTTATTAATTGGCGAAAAAATTGTTTGAAGATATCTTTTCAAAAGCTTCAAAGAGTTTTCTGAATTACCTCAGTGCTTCTTCCATAATCTTATAAGAGGGATTCAAAATTGCTTCCTGAGAGCAGTAGTAAGGCGCTTGCGCTTGCTTGTGATTACTTGCGATGATAAATTTTATGAAGTTGATTAAATAATCCAAGATTCTCCCTTTTATTAACCAAAATGTCAGATTATTTCTAGCTACTGCAAACTACACATTAAAAATGAGAAATATGTTAATCCGCAAAATAGTGACAAAATCCACAGATTCGTGGAAAATTAAATGAAATCAGCCGTTGTTGCACTTCTGCTGGAGCTCATCAAATAATCTTCAATAGATCTCCCAAGTGATGGCTATAGCAGCACTTAAGTTATTTATTTGAACCTTTACTTATTTTTCTGTATTGATCAGTGAATATTTTTCTTAAGAACTTCCAGAGTTTCTCAAGGAAGGCGTTCAAATTATGCATCATTCAGAAACACTGGTTTTTCGTTCTAATGTAAATTTTGCTCTGGAGAGCGATTTTGATTTTAACAATTGACAAAGAAAATGCTAGTATTGATTTAGGACCAAGTCTTACGATACCATCGATGAGTCCATATGTAACTTTATATGGTCACGTCTCTGTGCAAGTTTGACTGTTTAAGTGGCTTACGCAAATGTATATTTCTAGAACGATTCGACGGACTGTAAAAATGATTATATCCAATTTCATAGCATATTTTCTGAAGAACTTTTTAGTACAATAAAAACATCTAGGACTGATCGTTTTCACAGTATATGTAAAAATGTAAATTTTTATAGGACAACATCAAGCAAGGGTTACTAGATTTAGCCCATTTTAAAAATTGTATTTACTTTTTCTATGAAAACGCCATGTAAAAAATATCAGCTCTCTAGGTTGATGCGTTCTGATGTAGTTTCCAAATATTCTATACATAGAAAAACAGAATATTTGTATGGCAACCCCACGAAGGAGTTACCCAATTTGTTTTATTTTCGAACTTTTTTTTTATGATTTCATCATTTAGGCCTAGGAGGGTATAAAAATATAACTCAATTGCTAGTGACTTTCTCAAATATCTTTAGAGCCATTCATTTTAATATCTACATAGATCCTCTCTTGAGGAAATTATTGCCAACTAATAGTTTCGATTTAGTCAACAATCATCTAAAAAAATAGTTTTTCTAAAATAAGTATTAACTAGAGAATTAAATCATAAAACTTTTAATAACTTACTTTTACACAATTTCTTTACAAGTGTTATTTTCCAAAGTTACGTAGATTTGTCATCCACTTGTAAATCGCCTCCTATCTTTGGAATTTCCATGAATTCTTCGACTTTCGACGAATCTTCTGTCAATTCGAACACAACACTTCTGGGACATTTTGGCATGTATATTCCGCATTTGTTTGTGCCGCCTGGGTGCCCATCTTCTTGTTTTTTTCATGAGTCATAGCACATATCCTCTGAACAAGATAGGATCTATGTTGAATGTTTTTTGTAGTCGATTTGAAGGTAAAATTGATGAAATTCGGAACACTTTAAAATATCCTAAGCTTCACGCTATTCTTGTAAGCGAGACATGTCCCCAAGATGATATCCCATCCTCTCTTGTTTTACTCTCAAACTATGAAATCTTTCGGAACGATCGTTGTGGTAGAATTGGCGGTGGCGTTGCTATATATGTGCGACAAGATCTTGAGGCCAAGATAGTTTGCAAATTTAGTAACAGTTTGATTGAGTTTCTGTGGATTGAGGTTGATACGGGCACCGATATATGTACGTTGGGAGTAGTCTACGTACCTCCAGGTCAATTCAATCGTAATAATTGTTCTGAGTTTCTTAAGTCTATCTCATCTATTAGCCAGCGCTGTTTTAATCTGATAGTAGGGGATGACTTAAATGTCAACATCCTCAAGAAAAGCGTCAATTGTGACTATTTTTTATGCGATATGCTAACAGCCCACCTAAACTTATTTAATACTTACCCAACTTATCATAACTGTATTAATCCATCCCTTCTAGATTTATTTTTTGTTTTTGACTCTTCTCTAGTGTTTTTTTTTAATCAACTTTGGCTTAGTTCGCTGATCATGATATTATTTTCCTTTCTTGTGATGTTAGAGTTAATAGTAGAGATTTCAACAACCTTGACTTAAAATCCCTTCTCGCTCGTATAACTGGAACGATATTTACAGCCAACCGCATATAGAAGATCGGGCTTCTCTTCGCAATCGTTCCCTTCAGTATCTTTATGACAAATATGTACATCTGCGCACTAGGGAAAAAAAGTGGCTTCTGTCCCTGTCCCTGTAAAAATTCCCGAGGCTAAACGTTCGTATTATAAGCGCAAGTTTGATGTAAGTGTTCAACCGAAAATATAATGCCGTAACTTGCGTGATGCTGGCATTTATAGAGGAAGGTCCGCTAAGTGCAACCTGAGCCCACAGGAACTTAACGAATTTTTCATAGCTAATCATCAAGCTAAAGTCAATGATCAGTTGTTCTTGGCAGGCTTGGATTCTTTCCATAGCTGTAATGTTTTTAGTTTCCGGGTAGTGGATCGAACTGATGTCTTGAATGCGATTATCGCTATTAAATCTAATGCTATCGGCCCTGACAATATGTCACCCCGTTTTGTAAAGCTAATTCCGCTGCTCATTATGGGCCTACTTTTATATATCTTCAATACCTGCATTACGAAATTGGTGTTTCAAAATAATGGAAAACAGCGCACGTACTTCCTATCGCTAAGAGGACTGCGGCTACAACTCCTACTGATTATAGACCCATCAGCTTACTCTATTTTCTTTCGAAGGCTCTGGAGAAGCTACTATATTAGCAGGTTCAACAGTACACTCTGTAAAACAACCTCATAAGTAGCTGTCAATCTGGGTTTCGACTCAAGCATAGTTACGAAAGTGCTCTCATTAAAGTCACAACAGACATACGCGTTGCACTTGATAGAAGAGAAATTTGTCTTATGGCGCTTTTAGACTTCTCCAAAGCTTTCGACTGTGTTTACCATGTAAATTTGCTAGACAAATTGTTTATTAAATTCCATTTTTCGTGTCGAGCTGTTCATTTAATCAAAGAATTCTTAAGTAGGCGATTGCAAAGGGTTACCCTTGGGGACACTAATTACTCAAATTTTCTTCCTCTCTGTTGTGGAGTACCACAAGGTTTCATTCTTGTTCCTCTACTCTTCATCATTAATCATTAATGATCTGCCTGAAATAATATAAGATATAAACATTCATATTTATGCTGACGACGTTCAGGTCTATTTCAGTCGTCCTCCAGGTATCATCGAAGACTGTGTGGCTCGGATGAACTGCGACTTACATAACATATACACCTGGTCGATTGACAATAAACTTAAACTAAATCCAAGTAAGTTACAGTATATCGCTTTTTCTTTTGCTACTTTTGACTCTTCATCACTTCCTCCTATCCTTCTGAATGGTTTTTAAATTCCCTATGTCGATAAAGTCCGTAACCTCGAGTCACCTTAAACTGTAATATGAAGTGTTGTGATCAAGTCAACTCTAACCTATCAAAGATCTACGCCACCCTCCGCCGCCTATGGTTGTCTGCTAGAAGGTACGCTGTCATCTGGTTAAGTCAATAATATTACAGCGTTTGACACACTGCTCCAGAAAATTACATGTTGCATTTAACGATTGTGTAAGGTTTGTTTTCGGGGTACGACGATTCGATCATGTGTCTCACCTGAATCTTGCACTGCTAGGTTACTCAATTGAAGTATATCTAAAACGTAGAGCATTAGCCTTCCTATTCAACTTACTTGACAGAATTGACGATAGAAGAATTTGAGGCGTACTTGGGAATATGAATTACGGCCGGAGTTCATCATTCGAACAGTGAACACACAAGGAAGCTATGGAAGTCAAATGCGTATCCAATCTACAGAGCAGGCATGGGTATCAATCGGTTCAAAGCTATTACCATATTTATTCGCTTCGACAACCCGAACTCGAGGCCAGAACGAATAAAGAACGATAAAGCAGCCATAATGTCGGATTTGTTTATAATGTTGAACGCTAAGTTGACCTCTCGATACGTACCCACCGACTGCATAACAATTGATGAGCAGCTGTACGCATTCCAGGGTCGCACTAAGTTCAGCCAATATATGCCGTCCAAACCTTCAAAATATGGCATAAAGGTTTGGTGGGCTTGTGGTTCCAAAACTTTATTTCCATTTAAAGGCCAAATCTATACAGGAAAGACGGGTTCGACCCGTGAAATCAATCAAGGAGAACCTGTGGTGAGAGATTTGTGTTTGAGGTATAAGGGTACTGGTTGAAACATTGTTACTAACAATTTTTTCACATCTCTCCCACTCGCACGTTCTCTAATGGCATGGGAGTTATCTTTAGTGGAGACACTGAAGAAAAACAAATGTTATATTCCACTGCATATGCTGCTATCGAAAACACGTGAAGTACATTCCACAATTTTTGGATTTAATGACAATATGACTATATGTTCCTACGTTCCAAGAAAAAACAAAGCGGTAGTTATGTTGTCCACGCTGCACCACACTAATGAAATATCAGGTGCACTAAAAAAACCTGAGATAATTGAATATTATAATAGGACGAAAGGTGGAGTAAATACAATAGACAAGATGCTGGCCACCTATTCTACTAAGCGAAGAACCCTGCGGTGACCATTGGCTATCTTCTACAATATCCTAGATGTAGCAGCGCTGGCTGTATACATTGTTTTTATGGAAAATAACCCAGGAGGCAACCAATCAACTGATTCCCGATGACCTTTTTTAAAAGAATTGTGGTAGCAACTGGCATTGCCGGCTATCTACATGCGCTCAGAGATACCAAATCTGTATCGAAATTTCAGCACGAGAAATGGGATCGAGAGCGTTCTAGGCCATCCTATAAACATTCAAATTCCGACAACAACAGGAGCGGCAGTTCCTGCACATCTGGCTGTAGTTGGAAACTGCCATATATGCATGTCATCACTAAAAAAGGAGTATCGCATATGGTGAAAGTCATGCATAATATGCAACCGTCCCATTTGCAATGTCCATTCAGTAACACCACTGAGTAAATATAGCGGATACAACTGATGAGTAATTTTCACCAAATATTTTCGGAAAATAATCAATATACTAATTGATATTTTATAATTACAGATCTATCAACACCAATACCAGCCAATCGAATTCCAAATTAAACTTACATTCAAAAGTATGTGCAAAATATCAATAAATACATTATTTATAAAATAATTTATTTTGATTTTAGGAAATTTGGCCCTAGTTATGTACAATGTTCACTCAAAACGTTCTATTTGATACCAAATATTTATAAAGGTACCCGGGTACCATGGGTGTGCATTTGAGCAGAAAATTTATATCTACCATTTTTCGTCCACCTGACTTTACATTTTTATTAGGAAATTGTCATAAAATTACATGATTTAGGATTAACTGGAAGATCAACTTCGAGAAATTATTTTTTCATAATGAATTCGCAGAAGAAAGCTCAAATAGTTACCCAGGTACCTGGTTGTTCCCGCAAGGGTTAAAGAATATTGACAATTTTGTGCAAATTTATGAAATGGGTGAACAATAAGTTGGAGCTACTGATGCTACCAGTTCAAGTGATGGACCACAAATCTCACAACCGGGCAAACTGGGCACGGGCGAATGCCATCACGAAAAACCAAGTATTAATTGTGTTACATATGTAAATTATTGAAATCTTAATTTAAGAACAAACAAAAATAAATATAAAATTTACAGGACAGTGGAACTACTTGTATTCCGGTGAAGATTATAAGAAAGTAAGAACTTGAAAGAAAATAAATTAATAACTTAAAATTAGAGCTTAGTAGTGGAGACGAACACAACTCTATGCAGAGCTACGTTGGGTTCTTAAAGGGAAGAGCAAATTTAAGAATTTAAATTTGAAGGAAATTAATTTTGGTTTGTATATGGCAAACAATTTTAAAATATCCAACAAGGGAAGTGTACATTTTGCACGAAATACGACTCAAAGTAATTTTTGTGGTACATCAATTATCAAGCCAAACTTCTAGTAGGGTTTTCTGGGATATCACTTCTATTTTTAAAGAAAGTATCTCCAACCAATGTTGTGCAAGATAGTATTGTATACAACAAAAGACGTCGACAAAAAAAATAAATAATAATATTTAATATATGGTATATATCTTACGGAAAGGAATTTGTATAAGCCGTCAGAAAGACTGTTGATAAGAGTAATAATTATTCTGCAATCCTAGGATCCTGGAAAAAAATCGTGAAACTTTGTAAATAAACAAAATTTCAAAGCGATACAAAGACACGGAAATATATGTGTTGTATTAGAAATCCTTTGTCCTTTTATCTGCAGAGAACTGAAAGACTTACTAACCTGAAACCTAAAACCTGATATATATATGTAGCTCGATAAATAGATGTTTCGTGTATCGTATCGTATATCGAACTGTAGAGAGTATAATTGGTTGAATTATGTCGCTGTGAGTATTGGTCTAATGGCCGGTTTCACAGTCGAGTTTAAACCATCCTCTAAGTTTAAACGTAGTTTAAACCAAATCGGGTTTCACAGTGCATTCTTTTAGTAACGTTGGTAGTACTGATTAAATTGTGAACTAAATTAGTTATCGCCACCATTGTGAAGCAATTTTTCTATCAATCAATCTGCCAATCGGAAAAAGTAAACATCTGAAAGTAAAAAATAAAAAAAATATGTAGTTATATTTGCTAATTTTAAATATGCCAACATTAAAAGAGGATGCAAATTTTAGCATAACTGAAGTTGAGCTATTGCCTTCCTTAGTGCATAAAAAAATTTATATAATAGAGCGCAAGAAAACGGACAAGAATAGATTCGAAGACAAAGCGACAAATTTCTTTACTTAAACGGAACATAGCATTAAAATCAACATCGTCCCACTTATTAAAATGATTTGGCCAATTTCTAATTACCCTCAGTCGTCGACACAGTTTTAAATTTAACTCAAAAAGATCTTCTCCATCGCTAGAAATGTCTAAATCTAAATCCATGATAAAATTATTTTCTTGATACAAACAAAATAAAATGTCACACTTTTCAAATACTTTTATCTTGAGTTTAAACCGAGGGATGCCATAGTTTAAGCTCTAGTTTAAACCGGGGTTTAAACCAAACTGTGAGACTCTTCGTCGAGTTCAAACTAAATTTTTGATTAAAATTCAGACTGTGAAACTGGGCATAAGTGACTGACTGGTGGCCTAAGTCATCCAAATTAAGGTCTCAAGCTGGAAACACAATGCTACGGTCATCAGCGTTCATCAACTCAGATTTCATTCTATTCTATTATCAGATATAGGAACAAATTTAAATTTGAGCTGATGAACTCTGATGACCGTAGCATTGTGTTTCCCGCTTTACTGATCGATCGAGAGGAAATGGCCTTGAAGAAAAGCAAGTGAACTAGGATCAAGTGTCCAAATACTTCAGTCCAGACAGCCTACTGATTGAATGAATTTGTGAGTTATGTACACTAGCAACTCATCTGTCAGCGAGCGTTTACTTATATTTATTTTCATAATAATTTTGCATGACCTAATAATAAAATTATGCCATACCTTACCGTGACTATAGGTAAGGGACATTTAATTTAATCGGTATCTGATTTCATAATCCACTGTAATATTTCTCACAAAATTTCCGAAGTTTAGGTATTTTTAAAAGCTACATAAAATAAGATCTTATCGCGAATTGCTCGGTGGAGATATTATCTGCGTGTAACTCATCCCACAAAAATTAAATGACCAATAGATAATGACGAAATATCCAAAGTCCTAAATCAGAATCATTACCCAAAGTGAATTTCACAACAAATATTGTTATCTTTAAAATTGATAAGTGGAGACGTAAATTTAGCCAATTTTTTTATAATGAAAAAATATGATAAGAGGATTTGTTGCCAATCAAAGAAACAGTTGGATCCGTATGCCTCCAACGAGCTTTCTTGGTGTAATTAAATTAAAATTCCAGTGATAATCGTTTATCGTTAGTCTCACAGTCAACAGTTTGATTTATAAACTAAGGCACTTAGTCGTGAATTACATTCCTCTACATAAAATCAGCTGATATTAGTTAATAAAATGGATTCCTCAATATTTGGAGTAGTAATTTTATTGGTGTTGATTAATTTTTCTTCTGCTGAAGTAAAAGACGTTTCGTGGACATATACAGGCACTACAATACCAGAGAATTGTGGAGCTCGATATATTTGTGATGAAACAGCCGGGTATGGGAGTTGCAAAAAATATAGAGTAATTGAAATTTCGTGTCCAGAAGGCCAAGTGAAAATTGACGAAAATACATTTGTGGAAGTGCATCAGGAACCCAGTAAAGTTCCTATTGAAAGTGATATTTATGTGTTTACACTCATAGACTTTCCTTGCCAATCTGGATATAGACCTGATAGATCCGGAAAATGTCGAAAAATATGGTGATTAGTGTATTATTAAGTAAATTAGTTTAACTTTTAATATTGCGCTTTAGTTTTATTCAAAGAGTTATTATATGCTAAACTCAAATATAATTAAATGCTTTCTTTTGTTAAATATCGGTATTTTTTTTTTCTTGAGATAATTTGATAAGTAGACGTCGATTAAATAATTAGAGTAGAAATTATAACAGTTTATGATGTTCACTATAAATCTATGAATTTTTCTCTTGCAACGGATGATGAACGTTCTGAGAGCAGAAAAAATGCGGTCAACTTCTCGAACCCATAA
This sequence comes from Dioctria rufipes, assembly GCA_963924295.1. Classification (NCBI taxonomy): domain Eukaryota; kingdom Metazoa; phylum Arthropoda; class Insecta; order Diptera; family Asilidae; genus Dioctria; species Dioctria rufipes. The sequence goes on along the minus strand of OZ002741.1, from coordinate 289,043,468 downwards.
TTTTGGTGGCCGATGATATAAAAGCAGGAGTTTTATAATGAAATATTATGCTAATAAGAGGGCCTTGTCTGAGGTACCTCACGATAGACATTACGTGGTCACAGCATCACAATGGGCAATTTCCAGTGAAAAATCTACGATTACCTCTGTTTCAAAGCTGTTGCCGCAATGAATATAATAAGTACGTGCTCTGTTGTGTCTAGATTGGATACGGTATCTCAGCAGGTGTTGCTTCTTTGGTGAAAAATTCAAGTGATATTTCTCTCCGCACACTTCTACATTATACATAGGTGCATGGTTGAAAATTTTGGTATTAATTTAATAAATAAATAGTATGTATATAAATCCACTACAAATTCTTATAAATGTAATAAAGTGCTTACTTATAAGGATTTATAAACCCGAATATGATTTTTATCTCAATATATATATATATATAAAGCCAGTTTTATATATATTCGTATAAAATTTATTTCATATACAGGGTGATTCAGATCAAGATACCTTCCGGTTTACCACGCGATTCCTTGAGGTAAGCTGATAAAAAAAAAATTGTTCCACATACCCACCCCTAGAAACCTTCCGTTAGGAGTTGTGGCCAGTTGAAGATTTCACCACAATTCGTGAACCCTGATGGGAATAAATGAGTAGTATAACTTTTGAACCATCCCATAGATTTTGGTTATTGTTCGCTTATTGAATAACCAAGAATAGTAGCTCTCGAAAAATGTATTACTCTGTATTAAATTATATTCAAATATTTCCAAAAATTTTGATTTTTTTTACACACAAATTTTATAAATTCCGTCATTAATTTCAAAAACTTTCTTCCATGTAAGCCAAATTTATTGCTTATAATTTCTACAATATTAATTTAAACTAACAAAACCAATAAAATATGCTTGGATTTTTATGTTTTTTGGTAATAAATATTTTTATTTTTTCAAAATCTTGATGCTACTTTCCATTGACTGATAAAATATGTAATTATAAAACTCCTAAGATGCTGCTTAAATACTAAATGAGAGTACCACCACCTTCAGAAAATTATAACCAAAGCAATTATGGGTCCAATTATAAAAGATCCTACGTACATACCTGTGACTATTGCTTGTATGCAATTTTATGATCTAGTTTGAATGTGCCAATAAACCTCCACTGCTCTAACTGATACAGGTATTGGCATGCGTTTTTTTCCCCAGTGATAGAAGGTAGTGGGGGTATTAATAAGAAGCAATAAATTTGGGTTACATGGAAGAAAGTTTTTGAGATAAATAACGGTATTTATTAAATTTGTGTGTGAAAAAAATCAAAATTTTAAAAAAATTTGAGAATAATTTAAAGATGCTACATTAGAAAATACAGAGTAATACACTTTTCGACAGCTACTATTCTTGGCTGTTTAATAATACTCATTTATTCCCATCAGGATTCACGAATTTTTGCGAAATCTTGAACTGGCCACAACTGCTAAAGGAAGGTTTCTACGGGGGGTGGGGGTATGTGGAACAATTTTTTTTTATCAACTTACCTCAAGGAATCGCATGGTATACTGGCAGGTATCTTGATCTGAATCACGCTGTACATATTTATTCGATATAAAAGTAGTGTTTATTAAGTCTATACTAAAACATATGTAACTTATTAATAAAATTATGATGTTAATTGTATCCCGGAAATGGGATAAATTTAATAAATACAATTATTAAATAAATTAGGTTGATTGCATTAACCTGGAATTGTTCTAAACAGGTGAAAGGGATAGGAAGCATTTCGTGATTTTGGATTTGCTTAGATTTGCTTTTCTTAATACACCGCAATATTATTATTAATTATAAGGAAGTTCCAAAATCAAATCACGAAACACTTGCTATTTCCCAACCGACACATTTACCCCCCCCCCCCCCCAAGTCCCTCGCTTTTAATTGATCTGTTTTCAATTGCTTCCAAGGCTCTCCATTTCAAAGCATGCTTTCTGACTGCGCTTTTCGTTTCGGTGTGTGTGATATTTCAAAAGTAGGCACGCTGTATGAATTGTCCGTTGATGGATGAAGCATATGCGTGCATTGCTGACATTGTTCTGCAAAATAAATTTAATTGATTATAAGGGGAATTAATAAGATTTTTATTTATTGAGTACATATTTGTCGTCTAAAAAAGATAACAACCTGGCATATTGGTATGGTTTTGTGGTTGCGCCAGACCCACTTGGGACTCCTGTTTTGTTCCGCATATATCCGCTTTTAATGCTGTCCCTTTTTTTTTCTTATACTGGTTATTTTTAATTCGTTATAGTCTGTTAAGTGAAATATTAATTAGAATGAGAATTATATGTGCTATATGTTGTTTCGTACTTATCTAACATGCTACATCCATCCACAGATTGGACCTCATCATCCTATTTTTATAATCAGGATTGCTGAGGTCCCACAAAGCTTCCCGGTTTCACACAGCTTCAATCAGTTTTTCCGCTACAAGTAAAATAATAAGTAAAGCTAAATCAAAATTCAAATTAAAAGAAGGGAAAAGATTTTCTCTCCTCTTTAAATCAATTCCAATTCCAGTTTGTTAAATTTTGTTAATTAAATATCTATTTTCGATCTATGTACTTCTATGTAATCGTACTAAAAACAATTTATCACAATTGATAATTACAAATGAAGAGTTCTTACCATCAATATCGTTTTCAGGAGTTATGGGAGTTGTGCAAGAAGTCACAGATGAATAATCTGCTTCTATATCGTCTCCACTCAGCTCCGAAAAGCTCCACTGAAGTGAGTCTGTATCCGCACTGGTCCCTGATTTTCGTCGGAAAACAACCTCTGAAATAACTTCAATATTTTCTATAAAGAAATAATTAAAAACTTTCAATTTCTCAATATTTAATAATAAATTAAAAACTTACCTTTATTTCCTTCCATTTTTAATTTCTCTTGACAGGTAATGTTAACAGACATATGCCATAAAATTATAGTAACAAAACAGCAATATGGCACTCCAGTAGTCGAAATTGACAAACTAAGGTTGGCAATAATAATGTTTTAGTTTCAGTAAGTATAAAAACTTACTATGCTTGAGGTCTTTTTGTGGTTCCGGACACGCACACAGTGACAAATCGACGTCGGCACTCATAAATAAGTTTCTATATACGATGTACTATCTCCCTCACAATTTCTGTAAAACTTGCATGCCATCATAATGTAAATCCTCCTCTATATTACCGCGTTCTCAGGTAGTGTCCATGTATGTAGTGACAGACGCAATTTTTGTATGGCAACCCCACGAAGGAGTTGCCCGATTTGTTTCACATCCGAACTTAATTTTACTTTTTTTTAAAGACCGTCTGCAAAATTGCAGCTCTCTAGGTTCATGTGTTCTCGATTTATCGTGCGCACCGACGGAGATGCAAAAACCAAAATAACTACTAATATTATGCGTGGGTGTCTAATTCATTTTGCTCTAACAGAATTATTTCTATGCATTACAAACGGAATGACAAGCTGACTATACCCTATGATATCATCGAGGGTATATAAAAAGGACGTTTCTTTCCGATCCCCATTATTATGAGTATTATATGCACGTACACAAATAGTTTTTTCCAAATACAATGTCCAGTAAAATGGAATAAAAAAGAAACGATGTGGAATTTTTTTCTTTGTCTTTACAAATAAAAATATTATTGATATAATTATTAATGGAATATGATATCACATATATCGCCGCTATTTCTACGCCTAAGCGACATGTATTCTAGAAGTAAAATTTTGAATAGCATTTTCACATAAATGCAGCTACGCAACGACGCTGTCGGATCGGATGCTATCCTGTAGTTTTTGGATCGATCTTGTTTTATTCGCTTAGACGTTTGACTTGACATAAGCCCATTAGAAAAAGTCTGAAGGGTTGCGTAACGCCATCTTGCTGGAAAAATTTGTATATTATATCAAGCATGGCTCTTGGCAGTCAATGCCCGATCTTCATCATTCTGGAAAAAGTGAGATCCGCTGACACCACCAACCCATAATCCGTAGTAAACGGAAACTTTCTCTGAGTGCACAAAATAATGACAAATTTGCTTGTGTGCAAAGCAATTTAGCCAAAAATTTATCCTCTCACTAAAGATGATTTTTGCCGGAAATTTTTATCAACCTCGATCTCGTCAGCGAACCTACGGCCGGCGTAACAAATAGTCATTCAGATTGAGTTGTTGCTTTAGATGGATAATATATATTAGATGGAGGCCGTGAATACGCCAAGTGGAGGTCTATGAATGCTCAACTCGCCTTGTACGGTGGGAAATCGCCGAATTTGGATCATGGTTACCATAATTTTTACGTAACGACCGAAATATACGAACTGCCTACGGTGAACTTTCGTAATAGCCTTGACAAATTTCTGAACGTTGGTGAAAAGCATATTTTGTATAATGAAATATCCAACCCAACTGAGTAATTATGAGACAGAATTTTTAGAAAAAAAATACTACCTATTGTCAAATGAATGAATTATTAAATTCGGACATCCTAATTGGAAAACAAATAAACTAATAAAGTTTTTTATTTTGAAAATGTTTCAATTTCTACTCAGTTTTAATATTTCGGTTAGCGATCATCATGTCGTAACCAACTTTAACTCTACCTGAGCGAAGAACTGATTCCTAGATTTTCAACAACTATTTCTTGAATATGGAAAAATTATTGGTTTTTGCTAAAATTTGGAACAAGTTCTCATTAATTCTGAGTTGATACCACCAACCTCGGCCAAGCCATTCATAAATTTCTAGAAAACATCCCAATTTCCTCTATTGATAGTAGGAAAGTCCTGAATACTGTTCTCACCTTGGAAGGTATCAACCGCGTACCGAATGGTATAAGATGTCAATTATGACTACCTGACCCCAGAACACTTAATTTTTTCTGGAATTTATATTTTCCTAACCTTATGGAATTGTTCAATTCGACAGTTGAAAAACACATATTTTTTCCTTATAGCTCTTGCAGCTAGAGAAGACCTGTTATCCACTTGATAAAAAGAAAAAAAATCGATGAACAAAAGGTACGGAACTTACTGCAGTTTGGTATTTTTCCTAATAGTAGTTCCATCCAATGCAGTAACTTTTATAGCACCATATGCAATTATAGAAGAGGCATAATCTGTGATATTTTGATCCCAACAAATAAAATGAATCCAGTTAAATTTTATGCATATAGCTACCTTACAAACAGTCTTAGAAAATATCTATATGAACTTACAAAGTAATAGGTTGTAATAAAAATCCATAAATGCAAAAAAATCTATGATTTTCGTAGTTTGAATCCCATAAATTACATAGTAAAATCCATTAATTCGTATACATGCACTACAGGCTCACAACAACAATAACATTCGTTAACAATTTCTTGACCTACTTGTCCCTTCCACAAAATTTACTTCCTCAAACACAATATTTGTAGACTTCCGTTTCCAACAAGAAGTTTCATCAATCTGAAAGTTGTTCCCTTGAAATGGGCCGAATGCAGGATCCCAGGCCTCGCCCTGGTGTCGGTGGTTTTCTATTGTTTTCAATATCTATTTTAATAATGCTCCATACTGGTCTTTTATGTAGTAATTTGTGCGCTCTTTTGGCTTCTGTAATTACTTTAATGAGAAGTTTAAGGGCGTACAAGACGACATTTAATAGTCCTCGGACCTAGATGAATGATTCTGCCTTGATGGAAGTTTTAATGACTTACCATGGGGCGACTGGTTTTACAATCTGCTGTTCTCTCCCTATCGGGCTTCCTTCAATTCAATTAGATTCCAAAAGGGGCGAGAAAAAGTTTAATGGACTCAATTTATGATGATGCTAGTAAGGAAAACAGCTTTACGAGAGTTTTGTGAGAAATGAATTTTAATTGAAAGTTTATGGTGCGATTATCTTCTCAATATTTGTGCAGTGGATAAAAGTTGTATCATATAATTACTTTAGATATTGGATATAATGAAAATAGAAAATATTAATCATATTATTGATGTATTATATAAAATGTTGCTTGTTTTTCTGTTGTAATATCACTAAGCACTAAGCTTAGAAACTACCATTATTAGCACAGTATGAAAAGAAATTACAGAACAGACCAGTCTCTTAGAATATATACTTACTTACAGTCTTGGATTATATAAAACGTTAAGGAATCGGATAACCAGCAAAATTCGTTATTCTAAACGAATATTTTATGCTGATAAGTTCAGTCCTAACTTGCCGCCCAAAAAGTTGTGGCAGAACTTACGTCAGGCCGGAGTTTATAGTGATTCGGTGAAGAACTGTGTCATTGATCCCTCGGTTCTTAATGAGCACTTTGTGAATTGCCAATCATATAATCCTAGTCATACACACAGTAGCAGTGATTCTCTTACTCTAGCTGGTTGTAATTATGCCGCTCCCAGCTTTAGTTTCAAGTGTATTGAAGTGGACGAACCTATATGAGCAATTTGCTCTATCAAATCAAATGCCGTGGGTCCAGATCTAATCACTGCTAAGTTTCTAAAACTCATATTCTCTTTTATATTGAGTCCTCTTCAGATAACTTTTAATCACTGCCTCACTAGATCTTTATTCCCTGGATTATGGAAAACCGGTAACGTGCTTGCCATTCCATAGAAATCTTCTCCGGAGACTTCTGACTCATAAGTTTACTGTGTTTCGCAGCTAAGGTGCTTGAGAAGTGAAAGTACTGGCAAATGCAACATTATCTGAAGATTAACAACTTAATCTGTGAGTGGTAGTCTGGCTTTCCATCTGGTCATGGGTGTGACACAGCCTTACTCAAAGTTAGTACTGATATCCGAATGGCCTTGAACAGTGGTGAGATTTGCATCCTAACTTTACTTGATTTCTCTAAGGCGTCTGATAGTGTCAACCATAGCAAACTTTTGTGTAAGTAATTAGATAATTTCAATTTATCTTGATCTGCTCTCCGCTTGGTTTTAAATTTCCTCTCTCATAAGTCTCACATGGTTGTACTTGATAATGAAATATCATCTGATTTACTTCCACTAGCTTAGGGCGTACCACAGGGATCTGCCTTTGGCCCTCTCCTGTTTAATCTTTTTATAAATGATCTTCCGAAGATTTGACAAAATGTACGCGTACATATGTATGCAGATGATGTGCAGATATATCTGAGTTGACCAGTTGGGTTTATGGAAGATTGTTTGGAGCGTATTAACAGATATTTGGTTAGGATTTTGCAGTGGTCCTTATCGAACAAATTGAAGCTAAATGCTGGAAAGTAACAGTGCATGGCTTTGGGTTTCAAAGATCTACTGTCTCTTCGCTCTCTTTGGTTAGGTGGGAATATCTTGCCATTACGTTATCGTGAATTATTCTTAATGTTTATATGAAATGTTGTGACCACATTAATGCATGTTTGTCTAAAATTTACTTTGGTTTACGTGGCCTATGGTTATTTGCCAGCATTCTAACTATTAATATGCGTCTGATAAAAACTCTTCTCCTACAGTATTTCTCTAGTGGACGACTAGACTTCAATCGTGTGAACTCTGTCTGTCGCAGGAAACTAGATGTGGCATTTAATTAGTGTATAAGATTAATTTATGGCCAACGCAGATATGACCACATTACACCTTTCAGAAATAAATTAGTCGACTGTTCTCTCGAAGCTCATGTCAAACGAATTAATTTATTTGTTTTGTTTAAAATTATTCACAATGATGCACCTAGTTATCTAGCAGAACATTTTAATTTTCTAGAATCTCGTAGAGGTCGCAACCTTTTGATTCAACGCTACCTTACACCTATCTTGGAGGGTTCTTACTTTGTTCAGGCGATTCGATTGTGGAACGCTCTTCCATGTAGTGTTCAGCACGCAGGCACTCTCAGTGCGTTTAAGAGGCATTTTATGTCTTATGTTATTTAATTCATTTTTTTTTCTTCAATAGAGTACACATGAAGTCATGCTGAAGTAGATTTTAATTTCATATGTTTTGTAATTAGTGCTAAGTAATCTTCTGGATGTTGACTTGGCGTATACTCTGTCTGCTTTTTCATATTAAATCTGTATTAATTTTTCTTGTTGTACCTTTATATGAATATATGAATAATAATAATAATATAATAATAATAATTTAATAATAATTGTTATAGGGTGAAGGCGTTAGATATTTTTGGATGAAGAATATTACATAATATGACAACGAACCCAACTTTCGATGGCTCCAAAGGGTAAGTCGATTTATGTCGGCTCAGTAACTTAGTTGTAAAACACGCTGACTACCATCCATGGGGTCGTATGTCACTCCATGTTTCTGCATTTTTCCTCCTATCTACTTTTCTTTTGAATTTTATAGCCTATACTTTCTTCTACTTAACAAGTTATCACAATGGGCAACCTTTCGCACTTGGGATCCTTCGTCCTCCTGCCTCGAAAGAAAGAGTTTATTTACGACGATACTATCTACAACTATAAACAGCAGTAAGTTTTGCAGTTTTATTAGTAAAATTGAAATGAATATGTCTCAAAGTTTAAAAATATAAAAACGATACGGCACGTAACTTTGAGTGATTGACGCCAGTAAATAAAGACCGATTATTTGATTAGAGGTCCTTCAGGCGTGATCTAAATAGAAGCCATGACACATTTTGAAAGCGGAAGGCAACCATAGAGGCAGATGTAAAATATCTAAATTTCTGTTTTATCCAACACACTGAGAGAAGAAATATAGAACACAGTTTTTTTTACTTTCTATTGTTGTGCCTCTCGATTTATCATTTATATATCATTGCATTAATTTGTCATTAAATTAATGAATATTTCACTCCTAGTTTTACACAAATCTAAGCAGTATTGGTAGTAAGGAGCAGAAAAACAGTATTTTTTCCATCTAATTAACTTAAAAGTTCGGCTTATATTTCTGCTTCTGATTTTAACCTTTTCATGCTCATTTACTTAGTAGGATGGTTTTAGGAAAAAATTTACTTCCGCCACTACTTTCTTCTTTTAATTTTATTCAGGGTGCTTCCATTATTCGTTTACATTTTGCATGGTATGATAGGGGTGGTCAAGGTAAACAAATAACAAAAATTCTTCGAGAGTTAGAAGTTTCAGCCCTTCTAGCTGAATCCTTTCCAATGGAATATAACCTTTTCTCCTCTCTCACCATTTCGGAATAATGGCTTGACAAAATACAAATATTTTACTTCAATTTACTCTTACTCATTTAATTATTATTTTTGAAGAGAATTGGGTTATATGGGTCCTTTTGATGTATTAATTTGTAGATACATATGGGGTTAGTGACCCTTGGTTCGTAGAAAATGAAATTAAAAATTACAGCATTTGATTTCTGTAGTTCTACATTTTATTTTGCAGATATTTCGGTCTCCTATTTAGACAGAGATGAACAGAACTTGGACCGACAAATCCAAATACATCTACCTAGTACAACACATGACCTCTTTGCTCACACACAACAAAATAGACACAAAAACATCGCCCGCGCAATGAATAATAGACTACATGATAAATTTCTCAGAGACCAGACCATGCGCATAAATAGTAAAGCACTAACACTTAACATTGACAGATGCGTTAACCTTACGAACAAAATGATCCCACCTGATGTGCTCTATATTCTAGGATTAGGCCCTCAATTCTCCATTAACATAACACCAAACAAATTATTAACATTATCTCCGACATTGAGGACATTATCAGCTCCAACGATAATGAGAAGTGGAAGACAACTACAAGAAGTAACATTGCCCATACACTAGCACGAAAACTAAAAAAGCCACCTCATTTTAATACATAAGACCGCCGCATAAACAAAGCACTCAATTGCACCCGTAAATTTTTACATGGTAATAAAGATTTACTAGTTATTAACAGCGACAAAGGTAACAAGACAATCATCATCGATAAACAACAATATCACAGCAAAATGCAGGAGCACCTAAATGACACAGACACCTACGAGCGCATGCAAAATACAGACAAAAACTTTATAAAACAGCTGACTGATAAAAACAATGACATAGTAGGAGAGATGTGCCGTAAAAAATACATCTCTAAGGTAGAAATGATGAAACTCACACATCATCAGGCCATTCCAGCACGGATCTATGGCACGATCAAAGCGCATAAACAGAACCATCCAATCAGGCCGATAGTCACAACACGATCTACACCAGCTTATGCATTAGCTGCACACATTAATGGGATTCTCACCCAGGTTCGAGATACCACGAAATATAATGTGCCAAACTCACACTCTTTTAAGCGGCTTATCCAAAATGTGACCTTAAAGGCTAACGATCGTCTAGTCTCTTTTCTTGTCACACAATTATTTACCAATATTCCGCATGAGAACGCAATTGCTAGTGTATTAAAGAGATGGCCTAAAATAAAACAGCGCACTCGACTGTCCAAATGTATGCTCATTAAGGCCCTGAAGTTCTGCATTTTAGATAACAACTTGTTTCTTTATGAGGGCTCCATGTATAAACAAAAACATGGTCTGGCTATGGGTAGCAGTCTATCAGGTACGTTGGCTGAATTTGTACTGGATGATTTTTTTGATGACGTATATACGGACTTACCTTGTGAACCACTATTTATAAAGAAATACGTAGATGATATTATCATGGTATTGCCAGAACATTCAATTGATATTACGTTACACATCCTCAACAACAGGCACCCCCGTATTAAATTTACGATAGAAAAAGAGCATCAAGGTTTAAATAATATACCATTTCTCGACATGTTGTTACACAGAAAAAATAACAAAATTCAAACTGACTGGTATATGAAACCCATGGTGTCGGGGAGATTGCTGAATTACAACTCATCGCACCCTCGAAATATCAGATTTAATGTTGCCCTAGCGTTCGCAAGAAGGGTCATAAGTCTAAGTGACCAAAAGTTTCACTATGCCAATTATGAACGCATAAATAAAATATTAACATCAAATGACTACCCGGAAAAATGGATAAAAACGATACTAAAAAAAGTAAGATACATGTTAACATACTATGCCTCAGATACACAAAACAATAGTACAGCTACCACATATAACAATAATGCTCTCAATGCACAACCGACGCAATATAGAAAAATGACATACATACCAGACCTAACGAGCAAAATCATGCCAATCCTAAAATATAATAATAACACTAACTTAAAATTTGGACTAAAACCACAGAATAAATTAAAAAAACTTATCTTCTCTGACACAAAAACAAAAATAAACAAACCTAACCTGGGAGCAATATACAAGGTACAATGCAAAACCGACAATTATGACAAGGTGTACATTGGGGAAACGGGGAGAGACATAAAAACGCGAATGAAGGAACACACCAATGATTATAAAAGGGCAATGAAGGCTACAATAAATGATACACCAACAGAAAAAAACGAACGTAACTACAACACAGCGGCCTTAGCCCATGCAATTAAAATGGGCCATAGTTTTGATTATGAGGACCCGAAGATACTACACACAGAACAAAATTGGAGGAGAAGGAAAAATATAGAAGCACTCTATATACACCTTAATAAATCAAGATCAACCAACTTCAAAATAGACACGCAATATATTAACACACAATACAAACACACACTGGACACATTAAAAACATGCAATCGCAGCTGATGATCTCTTACTAATTCTGTTTTTAGCTAATTAGCCATATTACGTGTAACATTAAGATGTCCTAGACGAGGAGCTCATAAGTAAAATCTGGTTTAAACCAATTATTGTTTTTTATGTTAGTTATTTATTTATTTTATTTATTCAAACTAGTCTCAGTGTCTAAGTGATGTGTTTCAATTATTACGAATTATTAATATATATTATGTGTTCCTAAAATTAAGAATTTAAAATATTGACATAAGGAGATTTAAAATCCGGATATTTCAAGGTAATTGCGTAGGATTTCAAGTGTTCGTAACGTAGGCTCAAATATGGATGTATATTATATTTTAGGCATTGAAGATGGTCTAAATAGGAGACCGAAATATCTGCAAAATAAAATGTAGAACTACAGAAATCAAATGCTGTAATTTTTAATTTCATTTTCTACGAACCAAGGGTCACTAACCCCATATGTATCTACAAATTATTATTTTTATCAGAAAACATAGCAACAGATGTTATTCATTTCAAAACTCGAGAATGCAATTTTATTTGCGATTTTTTTACACAACCGAACCAATGGAAATTTAAAAGCGTCTAGCAAACGCTTATATCCCTGATGAGGTAGCTTAATGATATTAAAAGGTATACAGCGATAAGTTTCTGATTGATTGGGAATTATCTCAAATTAATAGAGAAACGCTATAGGTAGTAGGCTCAATGGTTATGTCCTTACAAGGCTGGTTATAATCTGTGATAAATGTAATTAACTTACATTGAACAGCAAAAAAAACAAAAATTCGAATTTATTTGTTGTTATATTACAGAAACCAGTATTTTATAGATGAAAAGCACATGCTAATGTCCACAATATCTAAAAAATAATAATAATAATCGAAGCCAATATCAACTTGATACGTGTAATAATAATAATGGTTTGTTGAATTCAGAACAAAATAATTCCTTACGCTATGGTGATCTAGCTAAAAAACTTACGACCGTGGAACCGAGGCCATCTGTCGGGGTTGACAAACAAAAACTAAGAAAAACTAAAAAAAAAAGACAATACTAGAAATTTAAAAATAGCAAAAAACAAAAACAAAACAATTATAATATTAATAGAAGAAAGTATATTATACTTAAATTACTTAACAAATAAAGTAAATACAAAGGGATGCGCATACGGTTAATTCCCAACCTATAGCAGTTAAATTCATTGATTAGAAAAGATCTAAATTTCGAGACTTTAGTAACAAAAAGAAAAGATTATTGACATTACTTCTGCTATTTAAAGATTCAGTACCTCAAGTACCTCACTTAACAAGCTTTTCTCATAAACTCGAATACGAAACTCGGCCAAAATTGGGCATCTAGTCAGAAATTGCAATAAGTCCTCCTACTCGTTCCAGCTGCACAAAGAGCATAAGCTCCCTCCCTCTCTGCTCTATGGGCTGGCATTTAACTCAACCAAGCGTCCTCTATATTTCATTATAGTATTTATTTTTTTAACAGAAAAGACGTCCTTAAGATAATTATTGGAGGAAAGATAGTGTAGCTGTCATATAGCTCATGCCGAACAGTAGTTCTTGCCTTATCCACAGCCTTACCTCTTATTCATGAGTCTATCTTTCTAATAAAATTTAAAAAAATTCCCTTTATTGCAGAATAAGTTTCTATTTCAACACTTAGAATAATGTTGATGTCTTGACAAGCTATAAACCAAAATACATTTTTTTCTATTACCTTATAAGCTAGCTGGCCAGGAAGTCTTTCACTCTTGTATGTATATAGCACCATGCTTAAATAGTCAAAGTGACACCTAAGCGTGTAGATACAGCTATGGACAAAAAAATAAATACAAGCCTTTCTGAAAGAAAAATCTTTATGTGTTTCGTTGAAATATTATTCTGACTGTAACGCCATCTGGTGACTAGTACCGCCCTTTGCTGAACTTGCAGTCATCTTCCATTTTGAATATAACTGACAACTGTTCGTAGTATTTCTTGACACGTTTGTAAAGTAAACAAATAGGCGGTGGTTGGCACAGTTGAGGGAAAAGTAGCAGCCACTGATAATTGGGTGCCTATCTCCGAGTTAATTTGGGTTCGGGCTCGAGATGTCAGCGGAAACAGCTGAGAACTTATCCACACGTACTCCGAAAAAATCTTTTGGGTCGAGTCCAATTGTGTAACGTGTTCTGGCCTCTGCTTACTACTCGCGTACGCAGCTTGTTTTTCGCTACTCAATGAAAGAGTGGTGAATGAGCGCTGAATGCCAGTCTCAATGTCGTGGACCGGGTAGTGCTGTCAGTTTACGCGATTAGTGGCGGGGTCATGTACTATACAAGACCACTTCGTTCGTGACAAATTTTAGTAAGCGCTTTTGCAGTGGTGTTTTCTTGTCGGTCGTGAGTGCGATATTCACTTAATAACAATTTCGGCAGTGGTCAATGGGGTAGTGAACAAATGAACCCTTGAAAAAGAATAACCACATTTTGCAAGTGCAGGTCAGCAAGAGGCAGCACAGTGTTTACTTTTTCAGGTGCAGCTGAGATTTTGTTTTGCAAATGGTGCTATAAAGGACCGGGTTAGGCAAGTTTTTCCTATATAATGAACTTCCTTCTTGGTACTTAATATGGCAAGCTGGCGATGCAACGAGGGATCTATTTCATCAGCGAAGACATCCAAAATGGCGTCGGTGAGTATTTATCAAATATTGTGTTTCGACTGTAGTGGTATCTGTCACCCAAGAGGGGGAAGCTTTGGGGTCTACCCAAGAAGGTAAACCAAACGTTTCTGGGTACTCCTCTGGGTTATTTTTCTCCTTTATTTCTTGTGCTATTAAAGTTTGTGATCTTGCCCACAAGTAATTTATTGGGACTTAATTGGATTTAATTTAATGTTATTTCCCATGGTGCCTTTCTAGGTGACAATTCTCACTGTATGATCAGATATGATATGGTACTCACCCCACAACCTTCTGAAATATGCTCTACTTGTGGTCTCCCCGATGAAAACCTAATGCGTATAGGATGGTAAAGAAACAAAATGAAAAACTCGAGTCCGATTTTACTTTTGACTAATTATATTCTTTATGTTCCATATTCACACTTGTTGCTCGATCGATTTCACTTTCTAGAAGGAAAAAAAGTCCGTTCTCCAGCTGTACTATATGTCGGGGCGATCGTGGAATTCGGCTAATTTTCCATGGTATCCCTCGTTGGTTTGATCTTCCTTCTATTACAATTTGTACAATTCAAATTCAAATATACGATTACAACAATTACTAATTAAAAATTAAATTTCGATTTCTTTCTACTTCATTATTAATTCATAAAATTTCTAACTAATTTATCCGTCATTTCTATTCTACATTTTTCTAAATTTAAGTATAGGACTTAACCGTTTTAGGGGCTCTATTATTTTCGAAGAGGGACTTGAAGAAACCGTGGCAGAAAACTACACTTGCCTTGCCTATAATTGAAGACAGATCCAAGCAGGCGCCTGCAAGCCCAGCTGTATCGGAGTTTAATTAATAGGTAAGAACTTTCATTGTTTTTTTTTCTTTATTCTTTCTCGTTGTGTCATTTCTAAAAACTATTTTAGGTGATTCTGAAACACGATTGGAAAAAATATAATTATTTTATCAATCAACAATTTACTTTTTGAAGAACATGGGCCGCAGTAACCATTTTTCAATTGAGATGCGGCAGTTGATCTAGAATTCAAAAACTGACAGGAAATCCTATCGAAATATTGCTGCAATGGTCGGATGCTCTTTAGGTATGGAGCAAAACGCGCTTAAACCGAAAAAATCAAGCGAAAATCAAGGGAGGACACGAAAAACTACAAAAAAAAAATGGATCCCAGAATCTTCTTGAAATCTAATAAAGATCCTTTTGCGTCGTCTTCTAAGATTTTGAGTGAAGTTAAGTCAAATGTGAGTACACGAACCATAAGAAGAAGATTGGTAGAAAACAAGCTCTCTTCAAGATCGCCCAAGAAACGCAGACTTCTTAGTAATAGATAGCTTTGCCATTGAACACCAAAATTGGTCCGACGATGAGGGTATAAAAAAATGGGCGAAATATCCTCTGAAGCGACGAGTGTAAATTTAATTTGTTCGGATCGGATGGGAAGCAGTATGTAAGACGTCCTCCTAACAAAGCATTTGATCCTCGGTATACGAAAAAAAAACAGTTAAACATGGCAGAGGCAGCACTATGGTTTGGGCATGTTTCTCTTGGTATGGTGTGGTCACATATACTTAATTGAAGGAATTATGACCAAGCAAACTTACGTCAAAATACTTGAAGATGTAATGCTGCTTCATTCTGATGTCAATATGCCTTTGTATTAGACGTTTCAGTAAAACAACGATCCAAAACATTCAGTAAAGGTAACAAAGGAATGGAGCGCTGCGAAAAAATTAGGATTTTGAATTGGCCAGTCCAATCTTCGGATCTAAAGCGCATTGAAAACTTGTGGAAAGAAGTTAAGCACATTGTTGCTAGCAAGAAATCAGCAAATAAAAAAAAATGTGGCGGTCGGTAAAAGCGGCATGGGAATCCATACCAGTATCAACATGCTAAAAATTAGTTGGGTCTATGCCGAAAAGGCGTAGTCACATTTAAAAACTAAAGGTCATGTAAATCAGTATTTAGCTGAGGTAACAAAAACAGAAGAAATAGTTTGAGCTACTGCACGTAGCCCTCCTAATAAAGAATAATTAGAATTAGATGACCAACCAGCAATTATAATTGTATAAACTCCTAAACTAGCACAACATAAAAAAAATAATAATCCTAAATTAAAAGAATAAATTTTTACAAATAAAGGAATACAAGATCATAATAAAAGAGATAAAAATAAAGAAAAAATTGGAGAAAAATAATAAGAAATATAATTAGACATTAAAGAATAAGTTTGCTCCTTAGTAAATAATTTAATTGCATCACAAAAAGGCTGTGGAATTCCAAAAATTCCTACTTTATTAGAGCCTTTCCGAACCTGAATATAACCTAAAACTTTACGTTCAAATAAAGTTAAAAAAGCAACTCTAACTAATACACAAATAATAATTATTAATATTCTAATAAATAATAATAATAATTCAGTTTTTATCAAGTACTATTTATAATAAAAATTATATAAATAAATTCTAAATTTATTGCACTAATCTGCCAAAATAGTTAAATAAATTAATTTTATTCTTAATAAAAAAATAATTTTTCAAATAAATGGCCCTTTCGTACTAAAATATTTTATATTTTTTAAGATAGAAACCAACCTGGCTCACGCCGGTTTGAACTCAGATCATGTAAGAAATTAAAAGTCGAACAGACTTATTAATTAAGCTACTGCACCCAATTATATCTCTTAATCCAACATCGAGGTCGCAATCTTTCTTATCAATAAGAACTTTCAAAGAAAATTACGCTGTTATCCCTAAGGTAACTTAATTTATTAATCTTTAATAACGGATCAAAATTAATTTATTTCATAAATTAATGTAATAATAATTTTAAGAGTTTTTTTAATCTTAATATCACCCCAATAAAATAATAATAATTAATTATAATTTAAATAATCTTAATAAATATAAATAATTTATTATAAAGATCTATAGGGTCTTCTCGTCTTTAAAATAAATTTTAGCTTTTTAACTAAAAAATAAAATTCTATATAAAATTTTATGAAACAGTTAATATTTCGTCCAACCATTCATTCCAGTTTTCAATTAAAAAACTAATGATTATGCTACCTTTGCACAGTTAAAATACTGCGGCCTTTTAATATTAATCAATGGGCAGGCTAGACCTTAAATTAAATTCAAAAGGACATGTTTTTGTTAAACAGGCGAATATTAATTTGCCGAATTATTTATAATAATTCTACCATATTTATAAATTAAACAACAAAATAAATATACTAATTCTATCATTATTACCTAATTTTTTTTATTAAAATAAAAATCTTAATAACCTAAACCTAAAATTTAAAATAAATAATAAACCATATAAATAAATTATAATAAACTTACAATTAATTGCTATTATTAAACATATAATTTAAATATTATTAAATAAAATTTTTAATTATCTATTTTATAGCTTATCCCATAAAATATTTCCCAAATATTCTATGTTTGATGAAATGGTTTTATAGTACTCATCTGTGTATTTCTTTTTTTGTTCACGTGGAACATGGTATTTTGATAATTTGTGAAGCCAAAATTCCTACATGGAACAGGTTTTTTTATTGTTGATATTTACACCATTTTCGGAACAAATAACAGTATCCGTTACCAAGTCTTGGGAGAACAGAAGTACTTTTTGAGATATAGGTTAATGAGCATATTAAATTCAGCTGTATTTATTTTCTTGTCCGCAACTGTATATACAGAGTGATGTCTCTAAGGTCATTATATAGTTTGCAGTTTGCTGCGGTAGCCGTAACAGTTTCTTTAAAAAGAATCTAAGGAACTTTTCTATGGTATCATACTGTTTGAAGCCCAATGCCTGAGCCCCATATAATAAAACTGATCGTTGCATAGCGTAAAATAATTTAAGCTTATTCGAGTGCTTTGCCTCATTATTTCTAAGAAAATGTTTCCAAATCAAGTTAATGCTTATTTTTTGCAGATTCGAGACGATGTTTAAAATTTCCTGTTATGGAAAGCTAAGAAGTCAGAATAATTCCCAAATAAGTATATTCTTTGATTACTTCTAACACTACATCGTCATAAGTCCAGTTTTCATGTATTGTTCTTGCATCTCCTCCACGCTGAAAAGCCATAATTTTAGATTTCTCCAAGTTCACAACTAGATTCCATAACTTGCAATATTCTTCAACCGTATTAATCATTCTTTGGAGATTAGCTAGGTTATCCGCAAGAACAACAATGTCACCTGCATACATAAGAGTTTTAATTTCAATATCGTCAATTACAGTTCCGGTTTCCAGAGAATCATTAAAATCGTTTATGAAAAGTGCAAACAAGAAAGGACTCAGAACACAACCTTTTTTGACGCTAGAATTTGTAGAGAAACTTGCAGAGAGGACATCACCATTCCAGACTTGAGATTCAGTACTCTTGTAAAAGTTTTATACTGTGCGTATAAATTTTCTAGACAGTCCAAGCTGAAATAGTATAAAGAAAAGACAATGTCGATCAATAGTATCACAGGCCGCCCGGAAATCAACGAAGAAAGCATACACTTTCCTTTAATTTATTGACTAACACAGCTTGACAATACTTAAAATAGAGAATATGTTGTCAATCGTTGAGTAACCAAGTCAGAAACCAGTCTGGCTTTCCAAAAGGATTTTTCGTGATCTTTCCCAAAACAAGGCTCTATTATATAACAAATTCGTAAAAATTTTGATAAGAGCATCTACAAAGGAAAGTCCTCTATAGTTCTCAACACGATTAATGTCCCCTTTTTTATATAGGTATAAGAAAGCTTACTGATTTTGAGAATGACTCTGGTATTTCAGCGGTACTATATTTTCGATTGTAGTAGTGTAAGAGTTCAATTAGGACATTATCTGTTGCAGTTTTATAAAGCACCTTAGGTCCCCTATCAATACCAGGTGCCTTGTTATCTTTTAATTTGCAAAAAACATCTCGAAACTCGTAAAGTTCGAAATCACGGTCCAAGTCAAGGTATTCTACAAAGGGAGCTGTATAAAGAATAGAGTTACGAGAAGTAGTAGGCGCATTTAAAAGCACATTAAAGTAATCCCTGAAGTATTTAATAGTTATCATGCCGCTTATGTTAAACCCTTTCCCACACATCTCCTTTGCCAGCCTCCACCAGGATTTACTATCACTAACCGAATTTAGCTCTAAGGTAATACTGTTAGAGTACTTTCTTTCTTAGGCTTACATACTTCTTCGTATTTTTTATTGTACCTAAGGTAACTTTTCCTAGCGAGCTCTGTCTTAACCATCTAAACGAGATGTCCCGGGCGCATAAACATGTGCTATGAAATCATTTTTGTTTATATTTACATCTCCCGGGGGTCACGCAAAGTGCCGAACGTTTAATAATTCTAACTAAATCCTGAATGGAGTGGGTAAAATTGCACGAGTCACATAAATCAGAAACTTTTTTCCTACACTTATCATAACGCTGAATACTCCAATTAAGCTTAGGCAACAACGTCATTGTTCTGGCGTCAGAAGCTGATGACGTATTCTTTAAAATCAAGGACAAGCGTAATCCGGAAAAATCTGTTCTTCAATACCGAAATCCGATACAGATGTGCATAGGTTATAAAATACCGCTACTATATCATTAATAGACGCACTGTCCCCCCCCCCCCCCCATATACATACATATATTCACCAGTTCTGTAATTTAGAACTGCCAGACCGGAATCCTTACAAAATTCTACGAATTGTCTGCCTCTACTATTGACAATTGAGTCATGCGAAATCCTCGTAACCTCAATCCTAGAGCCTATTACTGTTTCTGCAGTTAAACTTAGCAATTTTTCGATTCTAACTTGAAAATCTCCAATAATAACAACATTAACAATATCATCATTACAGAAAACTTCCATAAACTTACCAAAATCTGAGTTCCACATTGAGCAATTAATATATGCCGGGATAGAATTCACTACTTTGCAGCCTGAAAAAGCTGAAACACTGGCCAGTTGCACTTTCTTGAGAATCTCAATATACCCTTGGAAGATAGCGTAGCGTTTATTCCCAACACCCAACCTCCACTTGCTCTTCCATTATTAGAAGTCCGGATTACACTCTCCTAGCAGAGCTCAAAGCCGCCAAAATATTTAAAAAAGGAGTCAATATGTTCATCTATTAAGTGAGTTTCGTAAAGGCAGAAAACGTCAAAGAGCATACTTGACCCGGAAATAAAAGTTTGTTACGTAAACCTGAACTATTGTAATTTAATACGGTTAGAAATGCTTGGTCTTCCTTATGATTTTCTATCTTATTAACACTATCAATTTTCAACTTCTTATCAATATTCAAAATATTACTATTAACAAATCTAGAATTACCTACATGCAAAGGTTCCGACAAATTATAATACAGACAGACGGATGTATCCTATATACTAATTGCACTTGTTCTTGGCAGGTGATTAACCGCCTCAGCACAAAAACATCTCTTACAAACTTTCCTAACCTCATCCTTATTACTAAAAAGACTGCAAATGAGATCAAAAGCCGGCTTTCCATTATTCGTTAAGTAGTTGCCATCGAGTGCAAACCATGCTTCGCCCACAATTTGTTTACTTGGTACCTGTACATGAGTTTGATATCCGAGCTTACCACGTTAATCCATTATTTTATGTCTTTTAGAAGAAGACGAGAAAATTCAGGAAAAATAGACGGTCAAATCACGTCGAACTTTTGTATTCATACTATAGTTAATGACAGTGTGAAATTATTTTAAGCTGGAAGCACTAATTGTTCTTCTTTCTGAAATTCTTAGTTTACCTCTATTTGAAATGTCCTTTTGTTCACATACCTACCTGGTGTAATTGACACCAAAATCAATGACAACTTGGATTATTGAACACATGGATTATTCCAAAATTCCAATTTACTCTAAGTATATTAACTGCGCCATTTTTACTAGAAAATCACTTGGCAATTGCAAAAGCCCTATACAGAGCCCCGGTGTATCGAAAAATTAATATTAAATTTTTCATGCGACCTACGTAAACCTATCAAAAGGATCAACTTTGAATTAAGGATTGTAATCAAAATGTTGAAACACTAACGAGAAAAACAAAAATTTAACAGGAAACTCATGCAAAAATAAACTAAAGGTAATCGATCGATTTTCAATTAAGTGTTTTCCGTACAGGAAGTTCCCATAGTTATTTTGACTTGAAAAGATTCAACAAACTATCTAAGCAACTACACGTAAATTTAACGTCTCGGAGATGAGTAACTTAATTTTCTGGTAGATAACTAGTTTACTTGAAGTAATCGATTTACTAAGCCAAAAGTTTAGTGAGAGTTTAAAGCAGTTAAAGAAAGTTTCCTTGAATGTGAGCTTACTTCGGAACTACGTATAACGTAATATTGACTTATGCTTTTTTTTTGTCATTAAAAGCTGAAATGGGTGCACAGATCAAAGTATAACTTTATTTGGGATTATGTCTCAATTAATTGCCTTGGAATATATTAGCCTTAACTTAATATGCAAATTTTGTGATTTTGGTTACGTATGTCGGGAATTTCATAAATTATGTTCCTAGTTCACTATTCTTAAAATTCAATTGGTAAGTACATATATTGCATGATAAAAATTTTATTGTTGTTGGTAATAACGACACTTTTAGCAAAATCGCTGATAGCACATGAGACTTATACCGAATATGTTAGCATTTCAGCGGACCTTCCTTGAGACCATCAATTTAAAAAACCATTATATCCGCTAGAAGTTATTTTCAGTAAAATACGAGCAACTGATAGAACACTTAATTTTCACCTATAACTTTGATATTTTGTATCATAATTGAATGCAGGCTAAAGATCATACAAATTTGAACATTTTACGCACAGGTCCATTATTTTTCGAGTTATAGGTGAGTATAAAGTGGATGCAATGGATTTTGATCTGCACTTTCAGATTAAGGAATCCGTATATACCATTATTTGGAAAGTGTATCTCCTAACTTGTGAAATTTAACTAGAAATTAGCACATTACATTCAGATTGAATTAAAAAAGAACGTATATATAATATAATAAAATAGTTATACATATATATAGTTATAGTTGTATAGTTGACTATTGGAATGAGCTTTCTGAAATAAAATGAATTTTTGCATTAATACTCCTCAGAATGGAATGCATTTTGAGACATTTTCTATTAACTATCTACTTCAATCACATAACTAACTCGATTTTTTTAAATTTTTTAAAAAAATAAGCAAATAGAAAAGTCTCAGATCATTCACGATCTAAGACTTTAATTAAAACCAAAACTTACGCTAAACGCTACGTTATAATATTCCCACTATGTCTCAAGCATAATCCTAAGGGAGCAAAAATCTGAAAAAAAGAAAACAAATCATAAATATAAATATTCAATACAAAGTACAAATCTTACCTGTTTCTATTACGTGCTATCAAAGACTTTGACATTTTCAATATGGCAGCTCACAGCACAGAAAAGTCATTCTCACTAAGATACACGATGACGTAATTTCGTGCCTTAATTTATGACTTATTGTTAAAGCCACCGGAAGATACAATTCTCATTGTGTTTCTGCCTATAAGTAGCGAGCTGCTGGAAGTATCAAATCACTAGCGATTTGACCAAGCCACAAGACAGATCGGTAGTTCTGACACCATATTAAGTCCAGCTTAACAACAAAAATCAAGGATAGTATTTAGATCCCTGTACTAACCTCTTTTTCAAAAATCAATAAATATTTTCAGCATCCGATTCTGGGAGTCTTTTGAACCCAGCTGCAATACGTCTGAGCAGTTCTGTGACGCTCATTCTGTCACCCCAACCCTACTTGTCATTAAATGGATTAATAAATCATCCCTTTTTATTTTTACAGACTGAGGAGTAAACAACGCCAGGGGAAGCATAACGCCAGTAAAATATATAACATTTTTGAATTCTGAATAAAAAATTAGATTTGTAAGTACTTGAATTAGAAAAATTAATATTGTTCCGGAATAATCTACATAGTTGTATGTTTGTTGAAATACTGTGATAAATAAAACTTTGAAAGGAAAAACTCCTGTCTTGTCATTTCTTAAACCGGCACCATATGGGGACTTAACAGTGTGTGTGTGTGTGCGTGTGTGAACATCCATATGTGTGGGGGAGTGTAGCTTAATTCTACTGCGCGTTCTTAGGCAGTGCCCACATATATATTAAAACACGCAATTTTTGTATGACAACCCTACGAAGGAGTTGCCCGATGGGTCCCATTTTCGAATTGTATTTGCAATTTTTATGAAAACGCCGTGTAGAAAATATGAGCTCTCCATCTCGTCGCCCCTGTCCGCTGCCTGAGAAAGCTACCAAGTATAGAGTGAAAAACAAAAGTTTTGTATGGCAACACCAAAAAGGCGTAGCCGGAATTAGTCCGTTTTTGAAATTTTATTTACCATTGCTATGAAAACACCATGTCCCAATTTTTTTGTATAGCAACCCTATGAAGGAGTTGCTCGATTGGTCCCACTTTTGTGCTTAATTTACATTTTCTTTAAAAAAGGCCTTTGTCTACGTCGACGCGTGAGGCAGTGTCCAAATACATAGTGTATGGCAACACCAAAAAGCGGTCGCCCGATTTGGTCCATTTTTGTACTTGTAGTTGCAATTTCCATGAAAACGCCGTATACAAAATTTCAACTTTTCACGTCGACGCGTTTTCAGGCAGTTTTTTAGATCTCGACAACAGCATCATCTATCGTGTTGAAAACTATCTTTCAAACTTGAACTAATCAAACACATTCACAAAATTTCATTGAAATCGGTTGGGCGGTTTCGAAGATTAACGTCTACGTTATTTTTATATATTAAGATATATAAATATTACTCGCCCTTACTTGAATATGAGCTTATTTTTGGCAATCCATATATGTATAAGAATGTTCAGGTCTATAAGGCCTAGAGGATGGTTAAAAGTCGAAAGTTTCCGTTATTGATGATAAGTTTGAATATAAATTTGAGTCTCGATATTCATTTCTGCTTTTCTTTCTATATTGAGGTATTTCCTTCTAGGCAAAAAAGTCAATAACTTTATTTTTTGACATTCAGGCTTTAATAGACTTGGGACAGGACTAAGATACGTTGCCGTACACTTGACTAGGCTTGGGAGTTCTAGTCGTATTGATGTTGTCACTTGGCCGCATGCTTCAGAAATTGCTTTAGTTACAGTAAAATCCTAATCCTGTCCAACTGACTTTGCGCGTGTATTTTATATTTTAATTCTTAAGATACTGTCATACTTAATTTTATACAAAATTTATGTACAATTTTCTGAACTATTTGGACACATTTATGGTTATTCTGCATACAGTCCCAAAATTTTATTTACAAGCAAATTCGAATCAAGAAAATTCTGTTTACAAGCGAATTCGAATCAAGCGAAAATCCTGTAGTTGGCTAAAATAATGGATTCGTTCGAGTTCATTTTTGATCCAGTCGGAAGTAAGGAGCCGCACAGATAGCTTAATATCCTTAACAGATGTACGAGAAAACTTAAAATTCTTCATAAACCGCGTTCTGACCTACATACATAATTCAAGGTAAAATACTAAAAAAGTAGACCTAAGTATAAGCAATGCAAAGCAATATCTGTGGAAATGTTACTCATATCGGAAATTTCAAGAAAAATAAAATTGTAATTTTGGCTAATATTAAACCTAGATCACCTATCCTCCCAATATAATTCAATCACAATATTAGTTTCGACGGATTTTTTTTAGTTTCATTTAAAGCAGACAATCCTCAGCGCTTTATGAAATTCCTTAATGAAAATAAGGAAACAGCTGAGCTAAGATCGCTAGTAAGATCATAATGAGCCACCTTCGACGCAATGCATATAAAAATCACTATGCAAGTTTTCAGTAGTTATTTCTCTACAAAACTCAATTCGTGTGGTTTAATTCCTCCACTACTCACTATAAGATGTACATTTCTGAGTTTGGTTTAAGATAAAGACCGCAGGAATCTGATTTTTTTTTGCCCAAGTCTCACCACAAAATATTTGTCATAGTGTAGCTAGCAGAAATTTTATTTTTTATCTGAGTGCATATTTTGGAAGTCTAAGTTTGGCACTAACATCTTTTTTAATTGATGAATCGATGGTAAAGACCATTTCGTGCTTGACAAAACATGCCAAGATTTAATTTTTTGCCATAATATGTGACCACATATAGTAATATAAGGCTATCTGTTTTTCCAGTAGCTAAAGCGGGCAATGAGGAAAGAATGGGAAAAACTACGCTACTTTGAACGAATCGAAGTTTTTCAAATTAGTGTTGTAGGTATTCCAATTAAATAATCTTACTCAATCCAACAAAATTATGAGGGTGTACATGATGATATAGGTCAGGACAAGGTAGAAAACGGCAGGTATACAGTTCGCACATTTATAATATATGATATATATAAGGATGAAAGTTGATATAACAGATAAGATCAATTACCTTTGAGTCTATTAATGTGGACCTTACGACCGTAACCCGAATCCACCAGTGTATTACAACTCTTTGGAAGAATATTGTGTCCTCAACAACTTAAAGATCAACATTTAAAAATCAAAAAATAGAAAAGTGAGATAATCATCAAGTTCATATATCTTGGCATTAGTTTTGTCTCCTCTGTTCTATTCCTAAATGCAGCTATTGACCTGATATCAAAAGCTAATGTGGTATCAGTGTATATAAGTAATGCATAATATCACATAAGATAAAGCACGGGATAAAACTGGGACAGTATGTGTAAATTGTTCGAGTCAGTTGTCTTTCCAATATTCCTAAATTCCGCATAAATATGGTCCCTGCAATATCATCAAAAGTGAGAAGAAATACAATCGGTTTTATTAAGTTAATCTCTTTATTATTTTCATAGACACCAAGGTGCATTGGCTTATAAAGTTCAGTTAACACAAGAACTCAAGCCGGCCGATCATCAACAACGTCGAGTCTTTGCTGATTGGGTCCTTGAAATGCATGAAAATGATCCGGAATTCCATCGAAAACTCATCCTGAGTGATGAGGCCCATTTCCACCTCGATGGCTTCGTCAACAAGCAAAATTGTCGCATCTGGGGCTCGGAAAACCCAAGAGTTATTGTTGAAAAGCCTCTCTATCCTCAACTTGTTACTGTTTGGTGCGGTTTATGGTCCCGCGGGGTCATTGGACCTTACTTTTTCGAAAATGAGGCTGGAGCAACAGTTACGGTGAATGGATTGCGCTATCGACAGATGATTAATGATTTTTTATGGCCGGAATTGGATGGTATTGATCTGGACAACGGTTTACTTTCAACAAGACGGCGCAAAATCATATGATTTTAAAGCAGCGCATACTTGTAATTTTTAAAACTTATTACAAATTAATAATGCACGATGCCTTCTCCAAATTATACTCTTTAGATAATTATCATGGTGATTTAAATTTGCTTAATATCAGCTGGGTGCACTTTCTGGACGATGAGCGCTTGGTGCCCGTTGGCGACTCCTCAGCATGCAATAACTTTTATAGACAACATTATTTCTTCAGGCCTAATGCAGTCTAGCGGCGTGACTAATGATTATGGAAAATCTCTTGACCTGGTAGTTTCGGCCGATTCCAATGTTAGTCTCGGTAAGCGTTGGAGGAAATGAGTCCATCCGGTACTACATATAATAGTTTTGGTTTTTGATCCTGTAACGTCATCATCTAATGCTTCTAGTAACTATTACTATAACTTTAAAAAAGGGGTGAACGTGACATTGATAAAGCTGTGAACGTTTTACTCACGCGTTAGTTCGAACCGTACTTCGCATTGTCAACCCTGCTTCCATGGCTCTTTGAAACATATTAAAAAATTGAGGAATAAAGCTTGGAGGAGGTTCTATTCTGGAAGGAGCGATGCTGATTACGTAACTTATTCGAATTTGAGGCCTTGCGTATGGAACCTAAGCAATTGTGGAAGTTTGTGAACTCTAAGCGCAGTGTTGATCACTTGGAAAATGTCAAATTTTTTGTTGACTTCTTTAAAACTGCCTTCTGTGATAACCACTATGACATTATTTATAAAGATTTTATCCATTTGACAAAGCTT
Organism: Dioctria rufipes; assembly: GCA_963924295.1. NCBI lineage: Eukaryota > Metazoa > Arthropoda > Insecta > Diptera > Asilidae > Dioctria > Dioctria rufipes. The sequence goes on along the minus strand of OZ002741.1, from coordinate 289,016,034 downwards.
CCGACTACTTCTATTCAACTTGAAAACCTGTTGTTAGATGAAACGTCTGTCTTCAAGTACATCTAAAGCATAGCTGATGGTTTTTCTACTGGTCCGGATGACGTTCCTTCCACGCTCATAAAACATTGTGTTATGCCCATCGTTTCTGTTGTGTGTTATTTTATTTTATTTATCTTTAACCTATGGTGTTTTTCCTAAACAGTGGAAGCTTTCTTTGATTATTCCGTGCGACATTTCTAACTCCAGACCCGTCGCTAATTTATGTTGTATTGGTAAGATATTTGAAACCATCGTTTGCGATGTTTTGTACTTCCACTGCAAGCCTTTTTATGCGCTCTTTTTAGCATGGCATGCTTTTTCACAGATTTTAGTAAAGCTTTTAACCGAATCAGTCATAAAATCTTTATTCATAAGTTGATTCTTCTTGGTTTTCCTTCTGTCTTTGTCAATTGTCTTCGTTCTCAATTATCGCATCGTACGCAGCGAGCTATATTTCGCAAAGTTCTTTCTGACGCAATTGATAATACTTCTCGTGGTCCTCAAGGTAGCCATCTCGGACCACTCCCTTTTATTATTTTCATTAATAACGCATCTCTGATTTTGACTAATTCAAGAATACTTTGCTATGTTGACGATGCCAAAATCTTCTGTATTGTTTTTAATGAAAACGAGTCTGGAATTCTAAATTTGGACTTAGACACCTTTCATAAATGGAGTACTATTGACTGCCTTCCTCTCAATATCAACAAATGTACTACTATGTCCTCTTCTCGTAAAAGCAGACCATTGAACTTCAGTTATACTTTAGATGGTTGCTTGTTAACTAGACTTGACAAAACCATAGATTTTGGTGTCTTTTTTAATACTCATCTTTCCTTCGACGATCATATTAATACAATCATTGCCAAGTCTAATGCTACTCTGGGGTTTGTAAAGAGATAGTCAAAATAGTTTAATGATCCATTCATAACGGAAGACCCTTACTGCACATTAGTTAGACCTATTTTGGAGTATGCCAGTCCGGTGTGGTCTCCTTTTTATGCTGTATACATAAATCGTATTGAGGCTGTGCAGCGGAAATTCGTTTGTTTTGCCCTGCGTGGACTTCATTATTATTCTACTTCCATGTTGATAGACTTAAACTCGTTCCATTAGATTCTTTTGAAAATAGGTGAAAAGCTTCCAGAGCTGTTTTTGCATTTCAGTGTATACAAGGAGCGATAAATTTCCCTAGCTCTTAAATGCTTTCAATATATGTATTTCTGTGCGCTCCTTGATGTGCCACAACTTCTTCGTCGTTCCTCAGCATAGTACGAACTATGGTTTGCACGTCCCGATTTGATTGTATTGACTTTCATATTTCAAAAAGTCAAATAAGAGATCAGCTTAGTTAAGATATTTTTCTTTTTATTACCATTGCTCTGTATACTTTTTTTTTCTGCCCTCTTGAAAACTTAGTAATCAGATCCTTGATGAAGTTCTTAATAACGAAATAAATAAATCATCTATGTAAAAATCATCACCCTATTCTAGAAAGTGCCGGGTATATTCTGTTTACAACTCCAATTGGAAAGATTAGGGTCATTAGCGAAATACGTATTCACAAAACTTAAGAGTTAACTTACCTAGAAATAGGACATTTTTCATATTTTTTGAAATATCCATTGTACGATATTCATCAAGACTTATTGACTTGGATAAATACTTATATGAATGGTGCAACCGCCTTTAGGAGTCATGAACTTTTAATTTTCGGCTCAATACAAAAAGGGGAATGTCCACTTTTCATACAACTTGAGGTCCGACACCTCCAGACATGAGAGATGTCTTAAACGATGCATTATGACACCCTGAAAATATTTTATTAACAATTTTTATTTCTATCTAGCGGGGCAAAGCTTTCGCGATTGGATGTAGTTTGAGTTGTTTTTTTTTTTTGTGAAAAAGTGGACTTTTCTACTTCTCCTGATTGCGCGGAATTGGTAAGTTGTGGCAAATGAATTCCCATGAGAAAAATGTTCACAACAGAGCATTAATGGGCTTGGAAGAAATAACTGCAAACTATATGCGAAATGTAGTAGTGTATGTGACCCAAGTGAATGAAAATTGACTTTCCGGCGGCAAAAAACGTCCCAAGAATATTTTCTGAATCAGAACAAAAGTACACCATCCGAGAATACTCGGCGATACCTTTAATTTGATATGCAATATGCCGTATTGGAAGCCCCACCCCCACCATAAAAGTATGAAGAGAAAATTTTTCTTATACCAATTGAAGCTGGTGACGAGCTGACCCCCGTTTTCTGTTCGGGCATAACCCTACCTAGATTCAATCTAAAGTGTGACAAATCTAGTACATCAGTTCGAATAAAAAAGAGGTAAATACTAAAATAGTGAGTATTGGGAGGCTATAACTAGCTCTTTAAGCCTCTGAGTATAGGAGTGTGGGTACTCAAATTTCTTATCAGGACCTCAGAAATTAGGTTCTGTACTAGATTTTCCAAAATGTAGTCGTTTAACTCTGAGCCCAGCCTATCTTTCTCCATCCAGATAGAAATAAACTTTGCTATTAAAAAAAATCTTCAGAGTATGATAATGCATCGTTTTAGACATCTCTTATATCTGGAGGTGTCGGGCCTAAAATAGGCATTCCCCTTTAATTTTTATTTTTGTATTTATAAAAACCATTATACACGACAGGTTTTCCTTCCCGGATGAACTGTAAACTATTTTGGCTTTCTGAAAGTTCTTATCTGAAAAACATAGGCTTTAAGAGATCCCTAGATTGAAATATTTTTTTTGTGTACAATTGTTCTGATACTGTTCTCTCACACTTGAACAAAACTTTTTGTATGGAAATTGTAATGCTCCAAAAACAAATAATTGAAATTAATAACCGCGAGGATGGACTTATCTCACAAGATATTAATAAGACAAAATACTCTTATACTCTTATGTTCAACAATTCTCATACTTTGTGAGACCCAGCCCCCAGGTGGATTGATAAATTTTCTGGCAGTTCCAGAAAATTCTAGCTTCATTTCGGAAGCCTTGGTGATCATAATCGCATTGATGACAACAACAAAATTAGATGGTCGTATTTACTACATTCCATTTTACATACAGTTAAAAAAGTAATTAAAGTTCCACTCTATATATCCCACAAAGGTGGAGTTTTCGTATATAAATGATTCTTGAATCAAAAAATAGCTATTGAAATTATCATGGCTGCGTGTGTTACTTCCTTTATTAATTGTTCTAATTTTTTCCACTTATTATAGCTTAGCAATGCGAAGAGTCGATACATTGGTGGCATACAAATATGAACATGCAATTTAAATGTTTTTCAAGTGAAAATATTTATGTTGTAAGCATGAAAAGGAAACGTAGAATTTTTCTTTCGTGGCCTCATCAAAATTTTATAGCACGCAATGTGGCAAAGTCCGTGTAACCAACCCTTTTGTAATTAGTAATCATAAGAAATATTTTACTGCTATATAAAAAGTATTTGCTTCGGCTCGCAGGTATATGTTATGAGTTATAGCTTATGAAACGTATCCTAATGTATGTTATCAGCCCACAAAGCAAGATAAGATATAATTACAGACGTCAAAAGGAAATGTTCGCATCAATGAAAACAGAAAGTAGTTTGTCCTACTTAATTCGTGGTGTTTTATTGTTTGTATAAAATATCTGAGAATATTGAATTTCTTTAATTGTACTCTCTTTGTTCAGACCAATCATAACGAATCATAAATTTGTACTCTACTATTATGGAAATTATATAGATGGAATCACACCTAAGCAAACTAAAACAACCAATATGGCTTCACGTTGTATGCAGTCTGATTGTTCTAATTAATGACGATTTTCCTATTAGTAAAACGTGCAACTAAGGTTGACTAACATCCGACTAACCACTAGTATTATATATTGTAACATTTAGTCAGTCTCTCTCTTTCCCTCATCATCTCTCTCTCTCTCTCCTTCTATTTTTTTTTTTTCAATGGGAGACTGTTTTAAATGTTGGACGCAATTAAGGTCCCCTGCATTGGTTATATAGCGATGATATTAGTTTGATTAAACGCAAATAAATCTTCTTTAATTATATGCAAATTTGCACACATAGCCGTAGGAACAATAAAAACGGTTCATTTGTATGTACATTGAGGTAGAACTAATTGAACTTCATAATTATTTGCCAGTTTTGAATATTTATTGCATCCAGGTCTGTCCAGAAAATATGCACTGCAATTTGTTTTTATGATAGTATTCCAGATAGGAAAATTTATTGCATTATATCGCTAGCATTGTAGGATATTTGCTACTCGAATGGATGCAATTTATTTAATCCTAGTTTTTCCCTCTATTTGGACTTTCATTGTTTCAATCAATCAGGGCTACTCTAAAATATACAAACATACAATTTTTCCACAGTTTATAAAATATAAAATAATTCAGAATTCTACATTAGTTTGATACTTTCCATTCCATGGAAAATATTTTGTAAGCTTTACTAAATCCACATAGAATAATTTCAGTTGGGATTTGTTTTATTCTAAGCTACATATGTACATATAAATCTGAAAAGATTTAAACCAAACATATGTATTTATTCCAAATTTGGATTAAACTTAATATTAGTTTTCTCTATCAGATAAGTTATAAAGGGGCTTAACTGTTCTCACATACGTAGATTAATTTTTATATCAGTGTTAAAAGAAATTAGTTGGAATTTAGTTAAATTAATAAATGAGGAAAGTTGTTGGAATTTAGTTAAATTAATAAATGAGGAAAATAGTATGAATAACTGCCACTCAACTCACAAGATTTCCTGTACATAATTTCAGCAGTGTTTGGAATACAATCAAGTCTACATGTATGTATTTGCTTATTTTCCATAGTTTTAAACAATCGGCATTTTCTGATTTACCTGGATTACTCGAATATTTCAAATTGATAGCTCCAAATTTCTGTAGGTTTGTCATAAAATACGCTGGACACTTCATCCAAATATATTTTTTACCGGATCTTGAATACTGCATGCTGTCTGTTATGGTGAACATACTGGATTATTTTCTTTTTATATCAGTCAATTGCGCCAGTCAGGAAGACAAATTGGGTAATTTCCCTTGCCCTTTCATTGCCATCAAGCGTACTGAACCATTATACATGGTGTCCCATAAGTGCTGTGGAGCCCAAAGGCTTAGACGGCTAAAAAATTGTATGGGTTTCCGGGATAACGCGACTTAAAGATATTTGATATACAGTTCAATTAGTTCCAGGAACGAACTTTTTGAGCCATTTTCGCTGGTTATGTTTCAAAAAAATGCAAAACACGCAGAAACGGTTACATTTTGGGTAAGAAATATAATAGGTTATTTTAAAGCGAAGATTTTGGGCTTCTTTAGTACAGTATGAAAAATTGGTATTGATTACGAGTTTTTTGATAGAAATAGTAGTTACATAAAATAAATTAAGTTAAAATTCCGAAATTTTTATTTTGCTCAGACATAACTTCAAAACAGAAAGGAATAGGAGGCAAATTTATAGACCGTGAGAAAGGACCAAGGATTATCTATCTATATAAATACACATCACATGGTGTAACGAGGGGAAGTTACAGGGTGATCTACGATCTACAAAAATGTATCCAAATATCTTTGTTCCGTTATCTCGGAAGCCGTTAGGAACCCCCCCCCCCCCCTATAAAATATTTTGCGAATCTAAGCATGATCTATCCTTAGCCTTTGGGTTTTAGTTTCATACAACTTATGGGACACCCTGTATATACACTTAACAATACATCCGGGCGATTTTAGAAGATTTTTGTCAATATTACTTTAGCTTCATTTCAACCTAGCCTAACTACGATCATCATTTCTGTACAAGAGTTTTTGTGTTCAATAAGTAAACACTTAATACACACACCCAGGGGCAACACACTTTTTCCTGAAAACTGTATCTACTCACCTAAATTAGAAACAATTTGTTAATAAAGGTATTTTTAAAACTATATAAATAATGTAAATATCATTTTCTCATTTGAATACATAATATTGGATTTCGCAGATTTTGGTAAAAGGGATTTACTAATATGTTTGTTAAAAGTTCTCTCATACTTCCAAAAATGATAACCAAACAGTGGCGTCCCTTACAGGTCAATCTGTGGGAACTGGAATGAATCAAATAGGGTGCCTGAAAATACTTTCGATGGGAGGCTGTGAAATGTCTGAATATAGTAGTTGTTGTTAATCGCAGCTCAATTTCGAAAAGTCCTACTTGTTTGGTCAGATCCTTGAAAAAAAAACGCATTGTCCCTTCATGTCTGACCAGATGGATAAGACTGATGCAACAGAGCATTTCACGGTTGCAATTCACTTTACTTTTACCAACACCATAATATTTTATATTTTCCGCCCTAAACTTCACTTTGTCTTGAGAACCATCTTTAGTAGTGAGAGTGACGGCATGATTACTGCTGTAGGCATATATGAAATTATAGTCACTTTTTCGTTGTAAAGCTTTCTGTTGATTTCGAAGGTAGCATCTCTTCCGGTATGTGGTTCCTATTATTTTTCTGTGTTCTTATAAAGGAAAAATCCCAGCTTATCGGGAGACCACGGAGCTAGTGGTACCGAAGTAAAAAATTGTCAGTGATGATACACCATTCAGAGCCCCTAAGCCGTTCCCATAAATCTCGTACCACTATGTCGCCCTGATTCTTTTTGCGTACTGATCTGATCTGGTACTTTCTCAGTATAGCCATACCGGACCATTTAGCGGAAAGAAATTTCAGGCCTCACATTCTCATTCTTCTTTGCATAAAATTTATATATTTATATAAAATATTTGCGATACAATAAAAGACTCTCTTCAAAAGCCAGCAACTGCTCGTCAAACAGCTCAATTCCATCGCTGCCATTTAGATCCAGCTGTGATGAGAATTCTAGTATGTGCTTGAAGCTCTACAAGTGTCACTGGCTTTCGTTTCCTTTTGATGTGCGAATTAGTCTCATTTGTGGAAACATTATATAGATTTCGTATCCAACACAACATATGTAGTTATATAAAAAACACCATATATTGTCTGGATGCTCTTATGATTTTCTCAAAAAAAGAAATTCAATAATCGCTAAGCATAATTAATAAAATCACAAGAGGTTTTGGCACTGAATAGAAGATAAAGTTTAATAACAAATTTCTGGTAAGTAAGATGAATGGAATTTCAGATATACAGTTAGTCCAGTCAAATTAGACCAGTTTTTGAGAAATGAAAACATTAATCGATAAACATCTGAATTCCGGTATACATGCTTATTACGACTTTTCATTGATAATTCTAAAAGCCCCCATGAAAATCTGTTCCGCTTGAGCCGCCATCTTGGAAGAGAGGCACAGTCTTCCAGTTTTTTGCCTATAATTCGGCAACTATAACTGATACGAAACAATAGTTCAGTTAAAAATTAAACTTTATTAAATTTCCCATAAAAGAGCGTATCAACAATATTTTTTGTATCTCCAATACTTTAGTTGTAATCCAACGTAGAATAGCAAATTTTTTTTTTAAATTTTTTCCCTCGATTTGTCTTTTTGTTTTTGTACACTGTAAACTCGGTGAAATATATTTTTTTTTAATTAATTCCCTGAAACTACAAAGGGAAAGAGAGAGAGAGAAAGAGAGAGATAGAGAGAGAGAGAGAGAGATAGAGAGAGAGAGAGGGAGAGAGAGAGAGAGAGAAAGGAGAGATATTATATTAGAACGCGATTATGGCCCGCTTTTTAGGTAAGAATCCAAGCCCCAAATTCAAAACGATGCTGATACCCGTATCGTCAAGCCAACAATAGAATTATTTGTGTCCGCAAATGTCGTCTTTCTTGGCGACGACATTGATCTCGTCGTTCTACTAACTGTATTGACCTCACAGGAAAGAAATATTTACTTCCCGAACCAGAAAAGGGAAAAACTGAGCGAAAAAATTACGCTTCGCTTCTCTTGCAATCAGATGAAGAGATTCAGGATTATATTTTGTTTGAAGATGTCTTCATTGGGTGTGACATCACATCATGTCGGTATAAGAAAATGTTTGAAATTGCTGAAGCAACGAAATTATTTGCAAGATATCGTAAGAATTTGTAAGAATTTCCATTGACGCTAATGTCGTTCACGATGAAATTGCTCACGACGCTGAAAAACGTTTTTTTGTTTTTTTTGGTAAACAATTCGCCTGCTACTCAGAGATCTTTAAAAGGACATCGTTATCACACCTTCAGAAAATTTGCTTACAAGAGTAAGCCAAATCTAGCATTGTTATCCTCTACGGCTGCAGCCGCCCAGCAGCCCGCGCTTGATGTTTATCAACAAGTTCCCGAAATGTGGGGTTGCAGGAAATTCCACGATTTCCTTAACCCAGTTCGAACATTGAAGGTTCTTGCTCCAGATTTCGTGCTCTCATTACTCTCATGCAATTGTAAAAAGGGATGTACGACAACTTGTGGATGCCGGAAAGGCGGACTAATTGCGCAGCTATTTCTAATCATTGCCAAGCTATCACGTGTTTGAAGACGAGAGTTCTATTGAGAGGAAATTTTATGAGGAATCTTTCAACGCGCCTTAGAGCTAACTTGAGTACGACGACTTCGACGATGTCAACCACCGATGAACCACTTCCACCAGACGAATAGGCTACAGACAATGCGGTATGCAAAGAATAGACGAACTTTCACATATCTGACGAGGTATGTGTAAACGAGACGCATTACCAAATATTTGGCAAATGCACACATTGTGTGGGACCGGCTAGCGCAATTTAATGATTTGTCATCTATTCATAATCTTTATAGGTCATGAAGCTGCAAAAAACCAATTGCACAACAAGAACACAGGAGAGTTTATTCTATATTCGATGCCATATTACAGCTGGAAGTATTGAAGATACTCGTACAATATAATGTTGATATGCTTTTTTATAGGCAGATTAATAAAACATATTTTTTAACTAAACTTTTTTTTTCGTATCAGCTATAGTTGCCAAGCTATAGACATTTTTTCCATGATAGCGGCTAAAGCTCAACATATTTTCACGAGGACTTTTAGTATGTTTAATGCGAAATCGTAATAAGCATGTATACCTAAATTCACAGCTTTACCAATTAAGGTTTTTTTTTAACTTGACTGGACTAAATCCCACTACTATCGGGAAATAACAAATTAAAATAAGCAAATTTATTTCTAAATAAACTCTCTAACATAAGAAGTGCGACATAAAACATTTTTGCGTAATTAGAAGCGTATCTAGGCGATGAGGAGAGCAATCGCTTCCCTGAGTAAAATCATCAAAATATGGCGCTTTCCTACCAATGAAATTCAGATTATCCAAAAGTAAATACAATGATCTGCAACAATAGAAGATCAGTAATAGATCCATAATTAAATAAGTAAAAGTCTTCTAAATATAGTGCGGTAAGAATCGCACATTACGTAACAACGCGATGTGTCAAACAGTTAATTTATTACTAAATGATTAAAAGTGCAACGTAAAACTTAAAGTGGAATAAAAATGGAATGCACAAATCTTCAATTACATCAACTTCCATTTGATAATTTTTTCACTTTTACCACTTTTCAAAATTGAAAACATTAAATATCAAGATAATTACTCTTACGGAATGTGATATCTACTTAGGCTAAAAGTATCATTTTTTTGTAAGTATACCTCAGTCTCGTTTAATTTCGTAAAGTTATTTACTTCTATTGTAGTTCAACTAACTTCGGTGAACTTGACGAAGGAGGCTGGTGTAGTTGCCTTATTTATTTATAATTCATATGTAGGTACATACTTTTATTAACTTTATTTTGAAATAATAGATAATTGTTATGTTTTCCTTTAATATAAAAATTAATATAAAATGTGAATGTTAAGTAGGTATACAACTTATAGCTGGAGATCTATTTGTCATTTTATTAATTTATTTTTTTTTCTTCAAAATATGAAATAAAACTTATTTTTATGCAGTGACGCCTTTTTTAATTTGCTCGCTCCCCCAGATTTTCAAACCTAGATACGGCTCTGTACCTAATTCTATTTATTATTAAAATAACTTAATTGAAATGAACAAGTTACAAAATTTTTCTGAGGTTAAATTGCCAAAGCGGCAACCCGAAATTGAATTGAACTCATTTTTCTTGGCGCGGACTATAATTTCAATCTAGAGTCTGAAAAGCCCTCTACGAAATCATTATATATGTATATTTCAGCCAAATTGTTGGTAAATTAAGAGAACAAGTTCCAAATTTCTTTAATTGTTTGAATTATAGAAGAAAATGTATTAAAATAAAGAAAGACAACCCGACTTTAAGTATTAATGGGGTGACACATTTGCATTTAAATCTTAGCTCCGAAAATATTGAATGCACTCCTGAGTTTAGCATCGGATCCAATTAAGAATTTAAGTATGTATCCTTAATAAAAAATTATTTAATTTAATAGTGTAGTGGTGAAGTGGTTAATATATATATATAAATAAATCTATAGCTGTAGTAGTTTAAATGAAAGAGTTTAATCGTGCAAAATTAAATTTAAATAGCACTTAAGTAAGTCATACACATTGTAAGAATTACAAGGGTACTATTTATATCATATCATTAAATTACATTTTCCTTACTCTGGCTAAAGATTACGTGGCGCCCAATTCTTTCTTTTAATTTTAGTATACATAACTACATACGAGTATAAACCTACACGCGACTCCTGAGCTAGATGTTATGTGCCTTGCATAGGTTCAACAATATGCCGCGAAATTTTTTCTTCTGTAAAAGCAAAAATTTCTATATAAATATATCAAAAACCCTACATAAATGAAAACTGTTATTTTTATTCCTAAATACTTCACGTATTTTTAACAATGAACAGAAGAAGACTGATAAAATAGAGCACTTACAAAAGATATTTCAAAGTTTTTAGAAGATCTGTTAAAGATTTTATTAAAGATCGCGATAAAAGGTTATAGTTACTGTTTTAGATGATCACTTAAAGCCAGCCTTCAGTGACCAGGCTGAAAATGAAAATTGAAAACCGCTTAAAAGTAGCTTTTTCAGTTTTTAAATAAAGATATTAATATAAAACAAGCAAATACAACTAATTTTCCTGGATATATGCATCAGATATATTCCTCCATCCTCTTCACTTGAGGTTTACAAGGAGCACATACTCAATATTACTAGTTTATCTGATAATATCAAGGACCATCACATATGCTATATAGGTGACTTCAATCTAAGTAATTTACGTCGGACCTTGACGCGATGCTAATACCTATTAATGTATCTTCTGAAGCAGAAAGTTTTGTCATAGATAATTTATTAGGCTTAGATTAAATTCAATTAAAAAATATTTATAATATTTTTGGCAGAATTCTAGATTTTATATTCGTTATCCCTGATTTAGTAGTAGACATTAATGAGGTTAAAAGTCCGTTGACGCCAGTTGATTTACATCATAATGCCACTAGCTTTAAGATTTCTCTTTATGATTTTGCTCCTTTACAGAATTCTACCGATAAAATTGAATTTAATTTTAACAAAGTTAATTATTTAGATCTTAATACCTTTTTCTCTAACAAAAATTGGTCTTTTTTGGAACATTGTGATCTTCTGAGAGCATACAACAAATTACTTGACGTTGTCCATGAAGGTCTACATGAATTTGTCAGTAAAAAATCTAAATGTAGTAATAAACACCAAAAATGGTTTGTAAACGGTCTTTTAAGATTGAAAAATGCTAAGACAAAGGCACACAAGCAATATAGGGCTATTGGCAGCCGCGCTAATGAGGCGGTGTTTCATAAACGTAGAAAGGAATACGAGGTCCTGCATAGGTATCTGTATGGTCAATACATGTGTTCAATTGAAAGCAGCATTAGCTACTATTAGTAAGGCGTTTTGATTCTTTATTAAATTCAAGCGTACGACTTCTTCTTTTCCTAAGGTTTTAAATTACGGTTCTAATAAGTCGTTCGATTTGCACACCAGTTGCAATCTTTTTACCTATTACTTCAAATCTGTTTATAGTAACGAATCTTTTAGTGAATCGGAACATGAATATCCCACTAACACTGATACATCCCCCTTTAGATGTTGGTCATTTATCGATTAATGCTGATGATGTCTTGATGGGTCTCAATGATCTCGATTCCACCACAAGACCAGATTCTGATGGGTTATGTCATGTGCAGCTGAGAAATTACACTGTTTTTTTGGCCGATTCTTTATGAAAATTTTTTAACCTATCTTTAAGTACCGCTACTTTTCTTGATGAGTGGAAAATTTCATTAATCACTGATATATTTAAAGCAGGTTCTAAAAGCACTGTAGAGAATTACAGACCAGTCTCTGTTATGAAAATCGTACCAAAATTCCTAGATTATATAGTTAACTCTAAGCTTAGTTCTCTAGTTAAGGAATATATAGTCCCTGATTAACATAGCTTTATTACGGGGAGATCGTATGTAACTAATCTTACATTATTTTAGAACTATACTGTAAGTGCTTTTGAAGATCGCATTCAAGCGGATACTATTTTTACAGATTTTTCGAAGGCATTTGATATAAGATCATCATTCCTCGTCTCATTCATAAATTGAAAAATATAGGCTTCCGCCCCTCTTTTTTAAGCTGAATTGTTTCCTATTTATGTAACGGCAAACAATATGTAAGGATTGGCAATATTATATCTGATGTAATAACGGTCACTTCGGGAGTTCCTCAGGATAGTCACTTAGGTCCTCTATTGTTTCTGCTTTTCATTAATGATATAGCAACTTGCTTTGTTTTTGTCAAATGTCTTATATTTGTGGATGATTTAAAACTATTCGTTAGAATAAACTCTCTAAACGATTACTTACTACTGCAGAATGATCTCAATATACTTTTTGATTGGTGCTCTAAAAATAAGTTACATCTTAACATATCAAAATGTAAAATTGTTACTTTTCATCGCATCTCTTCTCCTTTCTTGTTTAATTATAAAATTAATCATGCTATAGTTTATCAAACAAATGATATTAAGGACTTAGATGTTATTTTTGACACTAAATTGGTGTTTAATCCGCACATTAACACTATTATCATTAAATCAAGACGTTGTTTAGGTTTCCTTAAGCGGAACTCGAAAGACTTTCATTACATTCAGACCTTCAAAACATTACACTTTTCGATCGTGAGATCCATTCTAGAATATGCATCCATTGTTTGGTGTCCCTATTATGACGTACATATTGATCGTATCGAATTCATTCAAAAAGTATTTACTAGATTTATTCTGCGGAAAATAAATTACCAAAATGGCGACTTACCATCATACACTGTGAGATGTAAATTGCTTGGTCTGTCTAGTCTGAAACCTCGTCTCGAAGTTTTCTGTGTTTTATTTGTCAAGGATATACTTTCGTTCAAAATAAAATCGTTCAAATTGCATTTTTTAATTGATATATATGTTCCTGAAAGGCCGATACGTTCAAGGGATTTCTTGTATGCTCCTCAGCATAGAACCAATTATGGCTATCAGGAACCAATATCTAATTATGTATTTAATTAAAATTCTTTCTCATCACTGGTAGTTATTTGTATGTCTAGAAAAAAATTTAAAAAGTATAATTTTCGAAAATGCTTTCTCTTTACAAAATTATTAGTTCTTCTATGATAATTAATCATATTTGATAAAAGTAGATTATTAAGGCAATAATGAACAATCTTTGTTTACATAAAATACTATGCAAGTCTGTAAAAGATTATTATATTCGGTAGACTGATTCAAATAAATAAATAAATAAATAAAACAAAAATAACGTGAAGAAACTATTGTTGGAGGTAGTGTGAATGCAATGGAAGCTCTACGATTTGTGTAATTCGACTGTAAAATTCAACGCTAGTATAATCTTGTCTATAAACTAATACTGATGTTCTTTGTATTTTTATATGTTCGTGAAAAAACTTATAAAAAAATGTTTTTGGTATTGTAATTTTATAGTCCAGTCAATAGGGACTAAATAAGGCCTTTGCCCTACAAAAGGTGGGGTAGATGTGATTTTTATATATGTTAGTTAGTTCCGGGCTACGATGAAAAATCTAAATTTTCACCCTTGGGGAGACTAAAACTACCAAAAATTGGGTTTATCAAAATAATACGTCAACGGTTGATCCTACGACAAAAATGTAAAATACAAATTTGAAGAAAACTAAATTCCCTAAATTTGTTATATAAATACTTTTTTTGACCATCATAACTCGAGAGGAAAGAGGAGTACGGAACTGGTCGAGCAGCCTTTGAAAGGCCAATTGGACTATTAGTTACAGTCAAGTCAACAATCATAATAATAATATTTTTTTTTATTTCCTTTTTTTCCATTTCAAACTATGTTCCAGTTTAATAAAAGACTTATAATTTTTGTAATTTTAACGGAAAGTTATTCATTCCAATTTACACACTTTTCGTCAAACTTTTGGAGCATTTCATTTATATATTTTCTTTTGAATATCACTTTACATTTTTTGTATTTCATGTTATCCTCAGCTTTTCAACTTAGAGCAATGAATCCTCTTCAACTTGAACTGGTCATCTTGGATCCGTACCCAAACTCACGTGGTCTTCCCAATTGTAAGTCGTGGAGATCTCAGAATTTACATATATTTCCAGCGGCACTTTATTCTCCCCCTCCATCCTTCAGTCCCTCTTTACCTACCAAGCACGTACAAAATAGTAAATTCCACCTTTAAATTTTGAGAATACCTACGCTACGCAGAATTCTGCTCAGCTTTCAGAAAAAAACATTATGCAACTCCAGCATCAATTGAAAGTCCAAATTAATTAATAATTTCGCTTTCTACCCAGAATCTTTTAATTACATAAGCTCATCCGAGTTGAATATTGCAATAGCCTGTCGTGAGCATGAAATATCCCATGCGGAAAATTCAGCTCATAATGGCTGAAAGAATTGCCCGCTAAAGGTGGGAGAGAAATTTATTTAAAATTTATTGGTTCCGAAATTTAAAATGAAATTTATGCTGAGGGTATTATTCAGTGCCATAGCCGAAATTTATGATACTATTACGTGGTTTTTATTATCCTTCGCACATGTCCTTACACCAAGAAAGTTCCTGTGCTCTCTATCTTCCTTCGAACACTCAAACTGCAATGAAAAATTCATCAGAGCGATTATTTATAGGGCAAAGTAATACATGTACGAGTACATGCATATTATGTAGGCATGTGTACGTATAGTGTGTTCTTGCATTTGCAATGGGTGTTTGCTGTTGGATTTTCCGCGATTCCTTACTCCCAAAAATCGTGAATAATCAATTTGTGAGAAACAATGAGGACCACATAATAGTTATGTACAGTATTACAATAAAACATCCCGTGTGAACTAAATATGAAGCTGTGGCCCACATTTGAATTTACATATAAACACTTCCTTGCATAAATCATAATGTCCTGGGAATGCAAACGATTTACAACAAACACCGTCACGTAAAAACCACGCTTACACTTGTAAAAGCAATAAGTCCAGCGACCAAACCTGCGAACAAACCATCAGCATAAACAGCACGAGCAAGAGGAAGTTAAGCAGAGGAAATAAAAAGATTTATAATTAAAATTCGTGTCGCACTTGTGTAATAGAGTGGAGTAAGCAGCCCCACCATAAAGTCCTTGCGAGCAGTTGTAGTGACTTTAATCCTTTCATGGCTATGCGGCTTACTAAGGAGAATTTACTCACGACACGAGTTTATGACTCGCTTCATGTTGCCGTATGCAAATTTTTGGGTTGGTCTTCTGTGGCAGGCTTCGGGTGTTTTTTTGATTTGTTGATTTTTAGTAATTCGCTTTTTAAAACTTTCATAATAAAAAAATGAAGAAGGAGAAGGCGTGGGTGTGGTAGTCGTGACAAATTTTATAATGCGTCTGTGTGTGTATGCTCTACACTTCTGAGATCACTTTAACGAAAAGAAATTTGAGCGAACTATTTTCATCAAAAATTACATCGACATTATTTAAACGAAGGATTTCAATAACGCTTAAGTAAATATATGAAGAAGAAAGAGGAAAGTTGACAGACGTTTTTCTGTATTATGGGTGCTGTCATCGGATTTGAAAATGAAAGCGACCCCAATTGGCATTTACTAAAAATTTCAGCTTTATAGATGAGATTAGATTAACTGATAAATTTTAAGATGTTTTGCGTCTCATCGGAAGGATATTTTGTTAATCGCCCTCTTTGTTTATCAGATCCTAGAATAAATCTATCATTCTATTTGTAATGCAATGCTGCTAAAGCAAAATGGATTGAAACAAATACATAACATTTAAAATTATTTATCCATCTCTCTGTCTGTCGCACTGTCTTTTCGATAACGAGCTTACTTAGAGAGCTGAAATTTTGCACACAACCGTTTAAAAAATAAATTCGAAAATGGGTCAAATCTCGTATAACTCATTCCATATACAAATTTCGTTTTTTACTATATATTTGCGCTCTACCTGAAAACCTATCGATGTAGAGAGTTGAAATTTAAAACATGACATTTTCATCGAAATAGTAAATAAAATTGCAAAAATGTACTAAATCGGACAACTCCTTCTTAGTGTTGCCATACAAAACTTTGGTGTTTCAATTTGTACACTGCCCGAGAACGCCTCGACGAACAGAACTAAAATTTTGTAAACTATGTTTTAATAAAAATTGTAAATATTATTTTAAAAATAAACTAAATCGGGCAAGTTGATCATGGTGTTGCCATACAAAAATTGAGATATTTTACGTGTAATGTGTCCTAGATGTTTTTATTGTACTGAGAAGTTCTACAGAATCTAAAATCCTATGAAATCGGTTATAATCACTTTTAATGAAGAATCATTTTATAAATAGTTGCGAAAAACTACTTTAAAAATCAAATATGCACAGACTATTGACCATATGAAATTACATATGGCATCTAGGGTATCGTCAGAATTCTAGCGTTTTTCTTTCTTCGCATTCCATGTTAAAAAATATTCATGGCCAAATTGAGACATAGGCCACCTAGATCCAGAGCTTGGGGGGGGGGGGGGTTTCGAGGGTGACAAACAAAAGGAGTACAGAGTAATAAAAGCAGGACTAAATAAAACGAAACAAGGACAGAATATTTTTTTTTTATTTACTCCAGGCACTAAATTCCGCACAAAGTATAGGTACTAAAATAAATACAGGCAGTTTATTCGCAGCCCCAATAACGAATGTAAAATAAAAGAATTGCTGAACTCTTTAGAGAAACGCTGTTTTCGTGCGCTAAACGTAAAATGCAAATAATGAACTGCGGAGCGGTACGAATATGAATATTAAATATGAAGTCATTCAAAACTTTGCACAAATTAAAATTCGGTGAAAATTATTGTACCTGTAAATATACTTATCCTTTCATAAATTATCTACTTTCAACTTATTTAAATTATTTTAATTAATTGTTATGAAAACAAACAGACGTCCTTCCTCTTAAGACTATGAGCATGCTGGAAAGTGATACGCAAGGTAAATGGCTTTCTGTACATAAATGTAAATATTTCTATAGCAATGATTTCTAAATAACAAAATGAAGTTTTAGTCACATGCAAATACATAACAGCATCATTTTATGCACAATTCGAAGGGCCCAGGGCGCTGAAAATCCTAAATACGGCAATGATACTATTAATAATGCTCTGGCCATTTGTACGATTTACGTTCCTAATATAGTTTGCCCACCTTGGGAAATACCAAATTCCACTTTTCTGCTTTAGCTGAATTATCCAAAATATTGACGCCGTTGGTGTAAATGCTCACTTTAATAAATTACTGATCATTAAAGTCAATATTGTTACGTGCAATAGAAAAACGACAAGCGACATCTACATACTTCGCGTGGAATGATTAATTAAGTACGGACATAAATAACTTTCGGAGAATCGTATCACAGAAATGGCAAGCGACATCTTTAGTTTCGGAGTATCGAAGTTTCGAACACAGAAATTCGAGAAGGATCTAGGATGATTTGTAGAGTATACATACGTATACATATATATACGTATACATTTCAGACAGTGAAGTAAACGAAGTGTATTTTGAAATTGCGAATATTAGAAGTACAGTACTGACGATAACTAAAATTTGATAATTAAACAGTATAGTTAAATAAAGGAAGAACTTATGAATGATATCTGAAATATTGTGTTTTTAATAACGAACTAAGGCCATGCTCGTAACAATATTTGTAAATATGGTACTTAAGAGCAAACGAAATGACACAATGGAGAACAATCTTACTACGAGATATTCAAATTTAATATATCAGATCAAAAGGAAAATACATTTCTGAGTATATTTCTTTCTGAATGACACAAATGCGTCAAAAAATTAAAAAGTTATTGAAGTTTAAAACAACGGAAAATTGAAAATGGCCGCGGCCCGCGAAGCTGGTGATGACGTCACGATACACAATATGCATGATGCCAGTCTCCACAATCCCGGGCGCTTTCTATGATGGCGGCGCAACGACTACACTCGCGCTGCGCTAAACCGCGAATTGTCTTGTGTATCGTGACATCTTCAGCCGATCGTTCATGTTAAACGCGCTTAAATGCGGCAATAAAATCGCTATAACTTCGACGTCTTTTATGCGGTTTCAATAATTCTCTCACTGAATTAATTGTTTTTTTTTGTGACTATGATTCTGAGCTCTGGGTGAAAAAAAAGACAGTAGTTCAAAGAATTTTAGAAAGCTCTTAATGGAATGATCCTTTTTTCAAAATTCTGACTTCGGCCATATGTACAGTTGGAATAATAATAGTAATATGTATATTTCCTGCCGAATGATCTTACAAGATTTTTATATAAGCGTCTATTGCACAGGCGGACAAATTAAAATTAAAAATTGCATTAAAATTAAAGTTAAAACTAAAACTAAAATTAATGTTGAAATTAGAATTAAAAAAAAAATTAAATTACAATTAATATTAATACTAGAGCACACGCCCAGGGAACATATGTCGCTCAGCTTTTTATTTTCTTTTATCTTGAACTCCTAAATAAACTTAATTTAATCAGTAGTCTACGGAATAAGTAACTTACTATCACTTGGAGCGCTTGTACGTAAAGTAAAGTTCAGTTTAGTGTTGGGGTACAGATAGCCCGCGCTTTTGATTATGGTAATTTTCTAAAGGTAATAAATATTGTTAGTATTTTTTTCTAAAGGCTTTTTTTTTGTTTAATATAAGTTTAGTTATATAAAATAATAATCAAAAAACGAAAGCCAGTTGCTTGCAGTGCGATGCCATTTTTTCTCCGCCGTAGGAAATTGAACGCAAGGACCTATGAGAAAATTGAATTCTTATTATTCCGGTACGAATGTACAAAAATGTTAAATAATTGCTCAAAGCAATAAACAGACCAAAATTGTACTTCGAGAGACATGCAAAATAGTGATATTTATAGGAGCTGACCATACTATAACCACAGGGTTTTTTATGGCTTACGGCTAGGCACCTCGTACAACATAAATAATTCATTTGGTGCCAGAATAAGAAGACTCGTTTTCTTATAGATCTCCGAACTTTATTACCCACAGCGGTTGATCATTATTTATGCCCCGATCGTCAAAAAATAACGAAAGTTATGAAATTAATGCCTAAGGACCAGTTTGTTTCCTTTTTAGTACGGCCGATTGAATTTCAAAGAGATTTATATTGATATTTTTTATTTAAATTCTAGTTAGTAATATAAGATAGTTTTAAAAACTTTTGTTTTTTTTTTTTAATGACTCTCTTTGAATTGTAACACTGCTCTAGTGTAAATATTAAAATTAATAATAAAATTAAAAACATAATTAATATTAAAAATTAAAGCTGCGATAATATAATGAAAACGGGGACGACGCCTAAGTATTACGGTAAGAACTCAAGGTATAATAATATAACCCCAAGAGAGACTAATTCGACCATCAACACATCAACTGATGAATTGATATCGGCTGTAAAAATATTTAATGCAAACTATACTCTTGGATATATAATACAGATGTGACAGTAGAGTTCAAACCCAAGGATGGATAGGGATCACCTGTCAAATTCAGGGCTTACCACTTCATTAGCTCAATTAAACAACGACATCAGTAGCGGGGTACTCAAAAGCAAGATTTTAGAACTGGAAAGGATACTCAAAGAAGTACACAAAGTTCCTTATGGTTTTACGTGAGCACCTGCCAAGTATGGCTTAATCTCACGGCATTCTTCATGCTCTAGTTCCAGTTTGGCAGTAGAGCATGACATGACATCAACTTAGCGGTAGAAGCGAGACCTATCCACTCTCTGCTGATCTAGGGTCACAGCATCCTTCACCACAGCCACCACGCTGCTCCCATGAAGGGGCCATCCGAAGTTGAGGTATATAAATCCTTGTTATCCAGGACTCCTCTAAGCCTGTGGTATCAACTTAGCCAATGCCGGGCCGCCCATTTGGTATAGCATTCATAAAGCGTGATCAATGGACCATGAATACTCCCAGTGTCAATCATGCAAGATATCTTTTTGTAACGGTACTGGTAACTCCCGGGCCTAGATATTATTAGCAACATCTGAAAGAATTGTACTCGGCCTATACAGGTAATACAGCATTTATGAGCGCTGTCAGAGGGGACCACGTGAAGGTTAAGATATGCCCAATTCAGTCTGGATAAGCTTCGAGATTCACCATTTGGATCTTATATCTGACCATGCATACTAACCATATAAGCACTTCTAACATACAACTTAGACATCCTTTCGCCCCTGCCCAAGAGGCTATGTCTGTCTTTCTCCTTTCTCCATTCTCCATCTATGTTTGAGATTTTATTATTCTGACCTATCATGAGCATTTAAATTCTCTGGATGACTTCCTGTCATTAAAGCCCTTCTACAGTACCCACAGAGCCAAAAAATCTTAATTTTAATTTCACTAAGGTATAGTTATCTCGTCGTGAGAAGTACCAATACGGGCATATGGTATCTTTCACCCGTACTACCTTACTGTACGTACTCTCGTGGGAGATGCCAAAGCGATCTACAGTACAACTTAAACAACTAAAACAACAAACCAACAAATTTCATCTATCAAGTATGCATGCTTTCCTCTTATACAGCTTTCATCTTGTTCAGCATTGTGCTTCACAGACTTCTGCCCCCCCCCCACACCACCACCGCCACTCAAATAAATACAAATGGTCTTCCTGCATATTGATAGATATGTTGACAATACACTCCGTGAGTCCCTATAGAGGGCAAAAAATAGTAAAATCTCCACCGCGTCGGTGACATGGATTAAAGTAATGCTTATTTGTAAACCCAGGAGGAGATTTGATTACAATACTGACTCAGAAGAATGTAGTGGCTGTATACCTTCTGCTATAGACTTAAGTCATCGAAGATCTCCTACAAAAGCTAACAGATTTCACATATAAGAATCAGGGATATGCGGATAATGTGGTCTATTAGTAAGGGTTAAGGGAAGCAAAGATGTTCAATATACATGTTTGGAATATGCCATTAGGAATAAAGACCGTAACCCGGGGGTTATATGAGTACAGCTTGCATGCAACTTCCATTGCTATACTTCTTGCACGTAAAATCCTTACCGCCATCCAGGTAGCTAAGCTTTCAGCGAACTTGCATGATGAAAGGTCATGTCAGCTGAAGTGATAGTAATTTGGCATTCTACAATTTTCAAGATGGCGGAAAAAAAATGCTTACAAGAAATTAATAAATTTATACCGGGAAAACGAAATTTCCTGGAATCATTGCATTACATCATTTACCAACACCTTCGTCTTCCATTTTTCTTCTATTTTTCCGATTCTTCTCCTTCCTTTATTGCTAAAATTTCCGATATACACAGAACTTTACGTCTCAATGCCATTCTTTAAATGAACTTGTGTGCAAGATGATAAGGCATCAAGCGAATTGCCTTCTGCTGACAAATTTAAAATCGCGTTGGAAGAAAGGCTTGCATGCAAGCTGTATACCATCTCGTGTAACCCCCGGATAAGAAAAAATAAAGAACTTGACCATTAAACAACCCAACTTTTCTGGATTATTCCTGGAGACTAAGATATATCATTTCTTTGGACGAGTTCTATTTGTATTTTCTTCCTTTTTTGCACTGATCGAAAGCCAATATCCTTGTTGAATAGTTAGATCTCCCCTTACAGCATTCTGGTATCACTTTTATAGACATATTAGGGGCTTTCGGCAAGCACTGCTTCAGTGAGACAACTGAGACAAAACTTTGAGCAATGGTCTCAGTTGTCTCAGTTCAAACCAATCAGCTGATTTGCAAATTTTTACATTTAAATAATTTTGAACACAGAATTGGATAGCAATAAATTGAGGAAAGTGTTGTTAGTCTATTCAAACAGCTCAATAAACTTTTATTTGTAATTAAAATCACAAAATAACGAAACTGAGTCAACTGAGACAAGAAAATTCAGTTTCACTTGTCTCAGTTGCTCAGTGGTTGCGTTCGAAATTGGTAGCTCAATATGGAACTGAGACAGTTCCCCGAAAGTGCAGTCTCAGTGAGCCAACTGAGAATATCTCACTTGTCTCACTGAGAATGTGCTTGCCGAAAGCGCCTATTGTTCCATGACTTAAAATATTCTAGTTACTTTGAGTTTTATACATTAAAATCGGTGCCAAAAAAATCATTGGAAAAGTCTCATCATTCCTCATATTTTCAACTTCCAGTCAAGGGTGGATTCAAACATTTTCTCTAGGGGGGCGATTAAAAAACGTTAATACTAGAATTGAAAATAAGAGAGAAATCAATTAATTATATTATATTACTTAGCGACAGCTTACATTTATGAACTCATGAGCAGATTGTTAATAATTTTATATTATACAGAGGATGGTGAAATATAAGAGTGATTGAATTTGGACATTACTAAATTTGATACACCTGTATATAAATTTAAATAATATTGAACTAAAAAAAAAAATCATATAATATCATAGTACCATAGCCAAAGCCGTGGGAAAATATCTATCTGAAAGTTTTGCAGAAAAGTAATCCTTTGAATTTATAACGAATTTTAACAAACATTGTAAAAATCCATAAAACTTTCCCTACCCTTGTGATTGGGGAAGCTTGCTTCGTAATTTTTACGAAATATGAGATTCTTTTGGTAATATAAAATGCAAAAATTACGAACATTTCGTACGTACGTATTCTATAAAGAGATTTTGTTCAGTTTTACACGCATTTTCGTAGACTCAACAAAAGTATCGTAAAATTTACAAAACACTTGGTAAGCCGAACAATGAAGTGAATTTACTCTCTTCATCAGTCAGTTTGCTAACAATTGCGTGTATTTCACAGTAGAACATGATTGTTCATTGCTGCCTTATTTAATACTGCAAAGTTAAAGAAATAATAGTGCATACCTGTACTGCACAATTAACGAAAAGCAAAATTTTGATATTTCATCAAGTCCCAACACTCCTTACGACATATGTCGGTATGGGAGAAGAATATTCTTTCTATTATAAGGTCTTTGATAATACATATAGTGAAGGTATTGGCAATCAGGAAAAAATTATGTGATAGCGATTTAAACTCTTTTATAGAGAATTTATGCAGCTCTTTAATTCTTAACACGATTTTCATCAAAATGATACCAAAAACATTTCCATATTTACATTTCACATCCTGCTCACTTCTTTTTTCTCTAAAATCAGAGATCTGGTAATGCTGCTCGTACAATATAAAGGCGTATTCCTACTTTTTACTTATAGGACGACAAGCTTAATATGAATTTCAAATTTTCACTATTTATGAAAATTTTAATACAATTTTTCCTCCACTAAATGGTTTCTTATATTTAAAACATTTCTTATGAAGGAAACAATATCTTTCAAGTTAGTTTTCTGTTAAAATATTGCGTAGTTATCAAATCTATGTAATACATAGAAGATTTCCTCAAATTCAAATGGGCGAATAGCGATAGCTGCTGCTATATATATGTACATATATGTATTCTGTAACCATGTCACTAAATTTCGCAAATTTTTAATCTTTCATCTTATCCAACTATCAAAAATAACGCAATTTGTTCTTTCATAACTTAAGCTCCTGAAGTTGAACCATCAGTTGTGGATCGCCCTTTTCTAATTCAGCGTGAATATTTATTTAACTTCCAGATATCGCAGGAACTCTTTTGTTAGTATAATAGATAAGTTTTTGATCCAGAAAGCATAGTAAAAGTTGGTGCCACAAAAAATACAAAATCGTTCAGTCGTAGCCTACGAACCCACACAATAAAAAATAATTCCCTAAAGTGAGTGGCAACAATTTGTGCCACACTTGTTAGGCATTTGTCGATAAGATTAGGGAAAGCCCACCTTGGAAAACTGAGATTAGGTTTTTATCCCTAAAATATAGGCAGATTTCTCTCCCACAAATGTAGGGAACTTTGGTTTTTTCACCCTAACATTTAGGGAATGTTCCCTAAAATGTAGGAAATTTTCATTTTTTTTATGTTTTTCCCTACATTTTAGGGAATATTCCCTAAAATATAAGGAATTTTAAATTGTTATTTTGTTTTTTTTTTCTTAAAATGTGGGGACTATTCCATAAAATTTAGAGAATTTTCCCTAAAATGTGGGGAATAGGTGATAGCACCGCACCACTCTCCACCATAAGTGAAGGTGATAGAAGACCAAAAACATAAGAAGGAGCTGAAGAGCTCATTTCTTATGGTCAATACTACTAAGTAGTATGGAATTTATATTGGTGCACTGGGCACCCTTAAACAAAATATTGGAAAACAATATATGACTTGTTTTCAAGAACAATGTGTGAATTATATAAACGAAAATATATTTCCATAAAAAATGTAGCATAATACCTAATTCGTTGAATGTTCTCTTCTTTATATCCAGGAGAGCTTAACATTTCGGGAATTTTACGTACTTTAGAGGTTTTCTAGCGCCAGATACCTAAATTCATTGAATGTTCTATTGATTTTCGGAAATTAAACTGATTTTCCCTTTCTATCAGAGAAAATTACATTTATTTTTAGGGAAAAACGTGTCTTAAATTTAAGGAATAGTACTAATATTTTTTACAGTGCAGCATATACAGACCATGTAACATTACTTGAATGCGGGGATACCGGACCGGTTAGTTGCTGGTGTTTTTCGAATAAAAGTAGTTTGGATTTCGTTCAAACACCAAAATTTCCATAACTTTGTTGTACACGCTATTTTTTAATGCTATGAGAAAGAAATTTTCGATGAGTGCTAATTTGGAATGGTTTATATATATCTTTATGTTCAGTCCCCATACATATTTATAAAATCCCTCTTTGAGGTCCCACCATTAAATCAAATCCCTCGATGAAACCAATTTTTATAAAAAATACAGAAAGAAACAACACAAATAATCAATGTACTATATGCAAAACTTATCTGCTATCCTCAGCTGCAACAACGTCCTGAACAAATATAGAACAAAGAAAGTCATCCCAATCCTGCCTACAGCCGTCCTACATATTATTTAAGCTGAAATTAAATCAAAAATATATTAATATTATCTAAATTAACTAAAAATATCCTGAACTCACCTAATCATATATCATTGCAACACATAATGGACCTGGGACTTACTTGTTCACAGCGGCTATAAAAGGGGTGCGAGCTGCAGTAAAATTACACATTCGGTTTTCAGAGTTCAATCTGAAAGCATCCTCTACTAGACTCTAATCTGAGTTTTCTATCCTTTGCACAAACGTACAATTTTGTTCTTTCCTTCTTATAGAAGCTTAATTCTACTAATATTCAAACTCCTAGAATATCTAATATTTGCTCCCCACTTGTGTAACAGAAGTATAATTCTGCGTACACCTTCTCACATTCGCTGTAACAGCTTACACACTTCAGCACGTTGCAGCCGAAGCATAATTCTGCTACATCGTCTCTTTCACCCTCAGAACATTTTATTCTTTATTTAATTTATGGAATGAATTAAAAGCATTCTCCTTTTCGTTTTATTCCAGAAATAAGGAGACCCCTGTGGGAACAACGCTTATCAACAGCTCCCCCTCTGGAATTTTTGTCTTTCGGTTTTATTATTGAATTCCTTTTATTGGAACTTTTAACTTGTTATTGCTGTTGAATTTTATGGATTTTATTGAATTGTTATTATTAGTAGGTTTAGTAGATTTAAGGTTTTAAATTGAATTGTAATATTAGGTTAAGATATATAAATAAAAATTTGTATTTGAATTGAAAATAAAGCTCAGTTAACCCGGCACCCTCCCTTCAGCTCGAGACTAGATCTCCCACCTTATTTTCTTTAAATTAAATATTTGCAGGAAAACTGAATCTGATATTAATTACCCCGTCTATGATGACTTCCCAACATGCTACTTACTTTTCATCAAACACCCCGGTTTTTGTAAGCTTTCGATAAAAAAAAATGCAAACATTTTTCTTCTACTGAAAATACGTTTATGATATAATCTTAAGTATTTTGAGAATAATTAAAGGCTAAAAATATACTTGATAAATATAAAAAAGAAACCTTGCTTCAAAATTCTCGCTAAAAATAGCAAATAATTTTCACTTCACTATGATCATAAAAGTTCTCCAGAATTTTCCTACATTTTGTATTTAATTAAATTTTTTAATTATATTAAATTTATATATAAATTTTAAAATTTTCAAGGTACGCAAAGAAAGGAAAGTCTGGGCATTAAACTGTAATTTTGTAAGTATTTTGATAAACGTTAGGAGCTCAAAACTTCAATTTCAGGAAATTGTTACTTACTATAGTGTTAAAATTTGAACTGCCTAGATCTCGATTTCTTTGTATACCGTGAAAATTTTTAAATTTATCACAACGGTAATATAATTTCAAAATTAATTAAATGCAAATTATAAGGAAACTCTGTAGAACTTTTGTGATGTACTCATTAAGTGAAGGTATAAATTATCTTTTATTTTTAATTGCTGATTTAGAAGCAGTCTGTTTTAAAAGATTTTCTTTTTTATATTTTTGACTTAATTTAATTAGAGCGGAAATTTTTAGAGTATAAATTTTGATTTTATTAGAGTGATCGCCCCCTGCTGTATCCGCCAGGATAGGAAAATTGATTTTTACAAAAAGAAACTTAGGTTCAGTTCAAAGAAAATAATATTGAGCTGTATATAAATAAATAAATTAAAAATATTTGCATTATTGAAAGTTGCAGCTGGTATGGCAGACACATTACTCGTGTTACGTAACTAAATCCCAGACTGAAATTATAGGTTAGATTTCATATTGTAAAGTTTGAATTCATTATTAGTTTTTGATACTGTGCTGTTATTTTGATTGTTAAAATATTTACCAAAAACCATTAAAAGTGCATTAAAAATGTATTCCGAAAACAGCAATCAGCAAAATTCGCGATTTGCAAACGTTTCAAATTCCTTTTAATCACATAAAGGAAAGTTAGAATATTGAAAATTCCTGCACATTCCCGCACCTTGATTAATTTTCAATTTAACCGGAAAAAATATTGTCATACTTGATGGTTAATTAAAATCTTTTATCTGCGATAATAAATTATGTGCAGGTTTATACGGAACTACTATGTGCCAGTGCATGAAGCATCCACATGGCGTGTACTTAATTAAATAAATCAATTCCATAAATGCAAATTGAATTCACGACGGTGTGGTGGACACGGATGGCAACAGACAAAAGTACGGAACATAACTTAAAAACATCGAGGTCCTCATTTAAATTACAAATTTTATTATATTTGTGTGTTTGTTAAACGAATTTTGGTAACGGCTGTATTCGGTTCGGGGGAAGAGGATGTGTTGTGTAAGTAAAGTCGAAATAGTAAAAAAAAAAAAAGCGGGTGAGGAAAAAAAATAACAGGATAGAGCCAGCCACAAGAACGACAAAGTCACAAGAAAAAGTTGGACCATTAATAAAAATCCGATAAAGCTGAAAACAGAACAACGGCGGCGAGTTCTGTAAAAGTCAATAAAGCTCTTTGCATGAGAAATGTCCAAAGTTTGTGAAAAGTTAGTGAACAAGCTGTGGATAAAGCACAAGGACATTTGAGAGCCAATAGGAACTTGGCACTTTAATGTCCTCCAGGCTCCTTCCTTTGTGTTTAGTTGCTTCCTGCTTGATTGCTGGGTATAAAAAATGACTTAGGCAAGGATATAAAATCCTACGGAAAAATCTTATGACTAACTACATACATACATATACATATTTTATATACATATACACGAGTTTTATTTACCGTGCAACTTCTACGTTCCGCCGAATAAGATGTTGGCTGATCCAAAGTATCAAAAAATTTCAGATGAAACTGATGATTAATTGAGCGGATATTGCTTAATTGATTGGAAATGTTCATTTCACTTTTATGAGTGTATTTAATAGAATTCCTAATAATGTTTCAAGATAAAGAGTATCTTTCTAATTATTCACTCAGGTGAATAACCATTAATCGGAGTTAGCCTTAGCATAAAAATATTTAGATATTTCGACACATGAAATATAATTTACAAATATTTTTTAAATTCATTTAAATTTAAGTCTATACACTAAAATATTACTTCTATAATCAATTAAAGTGAATGCTTCTTCTTCCATAAAAAAATTAAGCAAAATATTTAAGAGCCGTGTTAATTCGAAGATTCAATAACATTAGTACAGAGTAGATGATATCATTAGGTATTTTATGTCAAATTTAAAGTTCCATGGCCGTCGATACATGCTGCCAATACTTAATACAACGATATTGTCAAACCAGTGCTGGGGGACATTTTTTGTGGGAGTTCCTTTAAAACCAACTAAATTCTTATTAGAAACAAACGCGCAAATTAGCCATCTGTCATAATTATAAATAATTCAACCACAAAATTGAAAGAAAGGTAGATATATGCGTAAAATTTATATTACAGACAAAAAATACCCAGATATCGACGGTTGTACTAACAAAGATGTATGAGAAGAGCTCTTACCAAATCTTAATAACTCACTGATCTCGGCTAAATGGGTACGAACCAAAATGTACATAATTGCGATTCATTCGTGTGCTCAACACAGTTAAAAATGATTTTATTTTAGGCAAGAACTTTATTCGACCATATTTCTTTAGAATTCGTGTGCATTATTGGTGGATTACGTCTAGGATTATGAATTTTTTTCTTGAGAATTTCATGCACTTTAGATACCCGAGATTGATTTTAGACCATGGACCGAACCAGTGAGGAGTTTTTACGAAAACAGCTTAATTTACTTGTTACTCCTGACCGATAATGGCTTTGAAGATAGAAAAGAAAGCGCGAGTGGTTGATACTGTTTTTCGATGATAATATAAACTTAGCTCGACTTTTTAATTTTTTTAGTCGAAAATAGCAGGTTTCAAGACAACTTTTTTCTAGCAAATATGAGAAGTCAATTTTGATTTTTACTTTATGAACTGGTTAGTAACTGGTTGAAAGAAATCATTCAAACTTTTTAGCCAACTGAGGACTGTCGTAAAAAATTGTTGGAAAAATAATGTTTTTTTTTTGTTTTTATAAGAATTTAGTCGAACAAATAATATATTTCGCAAACCTTCTTCCGACAAACTGCAATAGAGATTACTTAAAATGATTTTTAGGGCAGCAACTTATTGTCATCTTAGTTCACTGTAGTGTAGGGTTCAGGGTTCAATGCTATCCTGATGAGATCGCCTGTTACTACTGATCGAAACACTTTACACACAGTACCTATACACTCAAAAATTACTTTATGGAATTTTTGTTCTTCGGCTTTTAGACCAGAAACTGACAGTACTTCGGTACTTGTTTTTTAATTTTCTCTGCTCATTTGCAGTTGGTTGAGAATTGCCTGTAGACTGGCATTTGTACGGATCTCGAAAGAGTAAAAAACTCATTACCACTTCCCACTTAATAGTTAGAAATGGCATGTCCTAAAATCATTTTAATTGTGAAGGTAACCAATTTTCCTTAAAATCATTCACATATAGATTTTCAGGAAATGAATATTTCTCGGATTTCCAGCACTTATGAAAATGGGCATCGATATGGGCACACATGTCAACTCACAACTAAAGTGAAACAGTGCACATCTGATAACTTACCTTATGCTGTTGCGCGTGTGTATTGCCAACAAAATGTGTAAAAACGAATAAGGTTTCCATATCCGAATTATTTTTAATCGAAAAGAAATTTATTTTTTTTAGCCAAAAAATGCAATTCGGCTTGAAAAAATAAGAAGACAGCTTGATTTTACATAGTTCCTTAATAAATAACCAGATTCAAAACTTGTTACTTCTGCCTCTAAAAAATTAAAAGCCTTTTAGGTTAGTTTTTTTTTTAATTTTAAATTATATTTTATAATAGAAATAACAGTTTGAGAAAACTTTTTCTTAAAAAACAAGTTTTCAAAAGCTTTACAGGAATAGAAACCGGTCTCATGAGAAATATTTTGGTATATTCAACTAAATTGCAGGATCATAATTTATCCTACCTTTTTTTGTTTAAAATTTTAAAAATACCAGTTATTTCCGGTCTCTGTTTTGGACTGCAATCGATCTGCAGAATCTTTTCTGTATAATCATAGGCAAAATAAAGACTAGATAAGTAGAATAAAAATCTGTAACACCTCTCTGGAATATAAAATCGACGACGCCTCGACAATGCCATGACTTGCTGACGTAGCTAAAGAGTAATTCCCTACACAATGTTTCTAATAAATAATTAACTAATGACTAAATAGACCATTATGATACATTAGGCAACGGCAGATATAGGCCATTTCTTATATTAAGTTGTACTGTCAAACTGGTTTGCACATACTTATGACGGTGAAGAAGCGAAATGGATCGAATCGACACTATAAACTTAGTTTTTATATATGTTATTTTTCAATTTAACGATTTGGAAGTGAAACACGATTAATTAAAAAATATTTTGATAATATAGTTTATGTTTTGGATTTCTTCTTATTGTTTTTCAAATGAGTAGATGCACAGCGGAGCTTCAAATTTATATTATATACCAAAATATATTCAGTTCTAGCACATTTTTCCTCATTACATCTCCAATGAAGAAAAAACACACTTAATTTTGATTTGAATTTTGAGGCAGAATTATGAATACTAGGTGACATACGGTATTTTAATGAATAATTAGTACTAATAATTCATTAGATCATCGATATAAGACAGCAATGCCTTACTCCAGTATAAAATCAACGATACCTCGACCATGATATTTGGGCAGGTCTAAATTTTTTTCTACATATTTGTCCTTAGAAATTTATTAAAAATGTTGTTCCTTATAAATTTTATTCATTATTTCGGTATTTCCTGTCTGAGCTTATATCTACCAACGCTGTACATTCAAATTTGAATTTTAGTAAAAATCTTCCTAATTATTATAAAAACATAGAAACATAAAATTGAAAATTGTAATTGGATTTATTTATAAAGATCATGCCCTGACTGATTCCTCATCGCCCAGCCGAAACCAGGAATGGAAAAAAGCTAAAATTTTGACTCAACTCATCGTGCAACTCAATCAATGGGTTCCCTCAATTATTGAGTTCGCCTAATACTTGAACGATTGTTCAACGTTCGAAATTTGAGCGGATTCATTATTTGAAATGAGCGGAATCAAATAATATTTTAATTAACATCAGTTAAATTTTATGTTTAGCCTGAATTTTCAATCAAACAAAGATGTCATTTAAAATGTTAATTTTGCTTTAAATAATTTGTTAGCCAGCAAAATTTCAATTAACCCGTAATGGTATTGGTAATTTTAATTGTTACACATTTACATGTATGCTAATCCTACCTAGAATTGGTTTGAGGGAAATTTTATTTAGCATACGAAAACTAATATTAACTCCAAATAGATGTCGCCTAAATGAAGTAAATTGAGAAAAAGTGGTGCTACTTATGAATGACAAAAATGTACGGAAAGGACGTAGTAAAGCTGAATTAACATAATAAATAACATTTTTGTGAGCTTCTTCTTATATGAAATTTCAGACTAAACATCAGATTCCAATTATGTTAGTTGACTTTAGTTCACTCAACTCAAAAAATGAATCGGCTCAAGCAGTGAGTCCACTAAAGAGTAGACTCCGCTCAAATGTCGAGCGTTAAGCAATCACCCAAATGTTGAGTGAACTCGACAATTGAGCGAATTCACTGCTAGAGTCGAACAATGAGTTGATAGCTGATATTGACAAATGCGTCTGCTCTTTCACAACTCTGGCAGAAATTACTAAAGATAGACATATGAAATTTTGAATACAATTCTCCTTTATAATAATAATAATCGCTAATAATGGATGTTTAGAAATTATATATAATAAATAGTGCACGTATCAATTTGAGCCGTTGCACAAGTAATCGACTAAGCACATGATTAGACGAGTATTGTACCGATTTTCTTAATGAACCCCAGAGGGGTGAAAACACGATCAAAGTTTGTCTCTAAGCATTGAACAAATAAACCAAATTAGCAAAATATTAAAACCAGATTTCTTAATATTTGAAATTCAATATCTAAAGGAGTGACAGCGAGTCTCACAGTTTGTATGGAAAATGAAGTCTAACCAAAAACGTTGCTAAAATGAACCTATAGTCAACACATATCGGTATCCATTGTAGAAATTCAACGTTCGAAGGAAATGAAGTACCATATAAGTCTGTAGGCTCAGCGATACAATCTATTGATTCTGAAAGTTATCCTGTAGAATTCCTGAACATTCTCAACCATACTGGTCTCCCCAGTATAATGTCATTCTAAAAATTGGTGCATTAGTTATTTCATTAATAAATCTGAAAACTCAGAAATTATGCAAAAACTCCACACTGTAGACAAAGGTTCCCCATCGAAATATTTGCAAGTATTTAGAGGATGTGTTTCCATTGAGACTTTAATCATATCAAAAATTCCGTTGCCCTCAGAGTGCCTATTTGAGTTTAAAAACTGCAGTTGCTCCTAAAATTTTTACGCCGCAATGACGACTCATAAATTCTATAAGGACAGTCATTGAAATTGGCCAGAAAAAACCGGAGAGAGAAGGTTTTAACACACAGACAATACCTATGTGGTCGTCTGCTCCTGGATGAGTTTCGTTAGTGGTCTGATGATCCTTGCATCAAATGACATTACAGAGAATGTCGTTTATAGGGATGTCCTTCACTCAGATATGTGAAAACTGAACCTACCTTTTTTATTTCTACCTCTATTACCTAACACTTTTATGTCAATTTTTCGCAGCCTATCTTGAAAACGACTCAGTTTGCGGGAAATACAGAGTGTTTCCTCCATGGTGGTCTATAGAGCGGCAAGGAGAGGACCATATCAACCGTTTCGGAGTTATAGTTTGATTAAAAAATTATGCTAGGTTTTCCACAAACACCCTGTATCTTAAAACGTACAAAGCGGACGGTCACCGTATAAAGCTGAACTTCATGGGATTTCCAGCAAACTACTCAATTAACCCAGTACTCATCCCCCCTTAGGAGTTATTGTGGTCTAAACTCAAAGTTCCGGTTTTTTAACCATTTTTCTCAACTTGTAACCTGACAAACTGATTTTAATCCTTTTTCTGCGAGAGCCTGACATAAATGAAAGCGATTTACAAATCTAGTTGACTTAATTCCCGAAGTCCTCCTACCAATACCTTGTGTAAATTTTGTGGTTTTAAACTGTTGTAGTTGCAGTTTCATCCAGGTTGAAAATACTTATTCCATCCTCAAAACAGTTCAGTCATGGAAGCATGTTCTGCAAATTATTTTTTAAAAAACGGTGCGCACATTCTGTCTGTTGAAAGAAGTCGTCCTAGACAGACTACAGGCTTCGTGGTAACGAAGATACAAAATCACGACGCCTTCGGAAGTTTAGCATCCATTTTTTTACCAGCCATTTTCTTTTCGTGCAATTTATTGTCGATCGGAATTTTGTATTTTATGGCCATTTTGTAAGCTACTTTACAGCACTGAACTAATTGACAGGCCATAAAACATTTTTGATTATCTGACTATATGCGGCTCTTAGGCGTCTTCCTGATCGTCTGTAAAAATTCGTCTGTTTTGCCTGTAATTGGGTGCATGCTTCGTTAGGCTACCAGTCTTTTCTTTTTTTTTACATATCGCGATAGAGTGCAAAAAGATAGATCGGACTCACCGGCGGCTTTCCTAATACTTTTGTCATTTCGAACTATTTCCAGGGCTTTTTTTATTACTTACGGGGAAAACAATCTACTATTTGTTTTTCTTTTGTAAATTCTAAGCATTATAACTAGGACACTGGGAGAAAACAATAATTCGTGGTAGATGAAATTAAAAGGATAGCGTGGATAGAAATTAAACAGAATCATTTCTACCTACCCCAGACTGTTTCACTAATTTAACTTTTTTTAAATAAATTAATAAAGATATTCAAATTCGTGTATTCTCAACTGAAATTTTATTCCTTAGTTTAAGCTGAATAGATGTTCAATTTTTAACTTACCAATCGACTGACAACAGTTGTTCAAATCCCTTAAAAAAACTTATATTCAGAAAATAGGATATTTCGAAGCTTTCATGAAAAGATTCCTTGTTTATATCAATTTGCATAACATAAATCAAATTTCGTTAGATAATCTAAAGTGTGTCACAAAATCAAAAACGTTATATATGTATGAGGGAATTAACTTTAAAGTTGATAATAAACGTTGATAGTTTAAATTTTGAACTTCTGCAATGGTATACGGAAAGTATATTAGTGTTTTCGTATTATAAAATGATTCTGGTAAAGATTTCCATGGAGGTAAAATATTTTTGCAACAATTTACAAATTTCTGGTAATAATTTTTCAACGCACTGCCAATACCGGTAAGAATACAAAATTTAGTAGGTTGGTATAAAGAACTTGGGTTTTTCCGATATCGGGGCATGTAAGTTGAAGCATGAAGGTATTTCCTTATAGTAAATTAGTTTTATATCGTAAACTTGAAACGTGTATGTCTAACATGTAACGAAGTTACATGTATTCTAGCTAGATACCTGCGAAATCGTCTAGCACCAATTAGGTAAGCCAGTCACCGAAAGAAGAGCACACTACTGATCGGCAGCTCAGTAGTGTCCCGTGCTGGTGGCGCGATAGTAAAAGCGAATATTCTACACCTGACACCATCAGCTAGTCTGCCCATAAATATCCGGCTGTCAGTAATGAAATCACTTAGTCGATCACCGGGCGTTCAAGTAGACACAAGTCGAAACCATAGTCACCGATCAAGCAAATATCCGACCGCGAGAAGAAAAGTCTAAAGTACGAAGAGTTGACCCCCCCCCGTGGACTACCACAAAACTGGCTATAAAAGTCAGTCAGCACCGACAGATTGGTCAGTTGCCTCCCAGTAGCTCGACCAGACGCATCTCCCGCCCAGGTATATCCGCAAGTCTTGTTGGCTAGTTCAACGGCAAGCGCACGTTAATTGTGTTGGCCCGAGAATTAGTAAGTGAACGCATACCGTCCCGTACCCCCGTGTACTCTACCGATAAGCGCACGTTAATCGTGCTGATCAGAAGAGTGGTGAGCGAAGGAATATATATTCCGTCCCCGCACTCTGTTGGCTGGCGACTACGCGCACGTTAATTGTGTTGGTCAGACGAGTAATAAGTGCAGACATATATTTCGTCCCTGTACCGTCTTGGCTACTCTGACGACGAAACGCACGTTAGTCGTGCTCGTCAGAAGAGTAGTGAGCGCACGCATACAATTCGTCCCCGTACCCCCGAGTTGGCTATTCTTACGACAAGCATACGTAATCATGTTGGTTATAAGAATAGTGAGCGCACGCTCCATTCCGCATCCCCCGTGTTGGCTACTCCAAAGGACAAGCACACGTTAATCGTGGTCTAATGAATAGTAAGCGTACGCTCCTACCCTGCACCTACGCCGCGTAGTTAAAAGTTAATGTAAGTGAGTGAGTGTAGGCTAAATATTGTTTATTAGATAGAACTAGAGACCACCCGAACCGCAGAGCTAGAACAGCGCTCTGAACTTAGCAACGTCGGGAAAACTGCCATGGACAATCTCATGACTACCCGCACACCAACAACTGACGTTACAAAATTCTTCTGCAGATTTTTTGGTCACATCTCGCAAGTAATTTTAAAGTATGTGATGGTGACATAAAACTATAAGTTTTTTTTTTTCAAATTAAGCCCCATTGTTTCTATTGACTTTTACATTTTTGTAAAATTGACATTGTTTCTGACATATAGTTGTGCTTTTAATTTATCATTTCCCATGCGACCTAAAAATCAATATTTTTGTCTCATTCAACTTTAATATTATCGTCTGTTGTCTGGTTTTCATGGAATACGTGGTTAATTGACAGCAGTTTTAATTCAGTTATTTACTTTCATTGAATAACATACTCGCGTACTATGTATAACAAAAGTCTATGAAAAATGTCCACCAACTTGGGTGATTAAATGCCTTTTAATGACAACGTCACCAGATTTTCAATATCTGATTAAATCCAAATGGATGCAATGTCATATAAACGAAATTTATTTTCCTTTACTTGCAGATGTTGATGTTAAATGATTAGCTAGTTGGACATCAATCAGTTCGATAGCAAGAAATCAAGTGGAATTGAAAAGGATATTAAGTTAAGAGTTATCAAAAGACAACCGGATAATGGACAAATACAATTACATTCCTCTTTTGAAATCTTCTGTTTACCTTACTTATTCGAAAGGGGAGAAGCTTCAATCACTAAATCAAACCATCTCCAATCAGAAAAAGTAAACTTAAGACTTCGAATGTAAGCATTTTGCCAACGAACATAAAACGCTTCCAATATAGGGGAATCCTTCCTGGATTGTATCGTTCCTTAATACACTTGACTTTCTGTTCGATATTTGCTGACACTGTGTAGCTGTGTTGATGAATGTTTCTAAAAGAAATTAAATATGTACATAAAGCAGAAATCTGAAAATTACCCGGCTTTTGATTCGTTTAAAGTTTTCGATAACAAAAAATCAAATCAGCCGACCTGCAGGGGACTCCATGGCTTCCTAACAAAAATATGATAAACAAGAAGCAAACTTCACATTAAAAGACTTGATGACTTCTAAAATTAAGAGATACATTTTAGACAGAGTTGTAATGAACTGATGTAGTTTTTTGGTAGTCAATTTTCAGGAATTGAAGAAATATATGTATACTGACATCCTCAAATAGTTTTACAATTATTTTGGAGATTAGAATTCAGAAGGAAAATTATATATATTATTAACTTAGATGAAATCCGTACTATAGAAACATAGTTAGATGTGTGAACTTCCATCTGATGGGATAGGTAGTAAACTGTGCTTTCATGCTTATTCTAACTTCATCCTAGTTGTCAAAGACCATAGAAAAAAAAAATGATTAGCAATTAAGTAGTATACACATTATCTCCATAATAAAATCGATTTATAGACAAACTTTCATTCCCACGGAAAATATTTCTTATTCTCACATAGTTTTAGAAAAACAAATATGTAACATGAGTCCTTCATGCAAGGCCGTACATATAGATTAGGAGTGGGAGGGGCTTAGCCTAGTAAACTATACTCTCTGGAGACTAAAGGATAACTAAGAATTAATCTGAACTCAATAAGAGGAATTTTATTTATTAAACATATAATTTATGATCATATTCGTATTGAATCGAAACATTCTATTCATGTATTGGTGCTATAAATAAGTAGATAATTGAGTTTACGGTAATTCTCAATTAATGCTCCGTGGGTCTGCAGAAATTGAAAAAGTTATGTTTGAAAACATGCAGTTAAACCATATTTTTATTTCATTTATTTACATTTCATTGAAAAAATTTATAAAGGTCCACTTTTTATAAATAAAGAAGAAAAAAATAATACACTCTTTAAATTTTTGATTATTGTATTTATCTTATTTATATAAAGAA
This sequence comes from Dioctria rufipes, assembly GCA_963924295.1. Taxonomy (NCBI): domain Eukaryota; kingdom Metazoa; phylum Arthropoda; class Insecta; order Diptera; family Asilidae; genus Dioctria; species Dioctria rufipes. Next base: position 288,977,985 of record OZ002741.1, on the reverse strand, counting down.
TAAAAGGGAAAAGACAAACAAAATAAGAACGAAGTAACTAAACACTATTGGATCGCTAAATATTTCGGTGAAAATCTGTCCTCTATATAAGCTCAAGGATGTCCTCCTGGGCGTGACTCAGTACTTCTCTGCAAAGAATGAAAAAGTTTTTGGGGTGTGAGTAAAATCAAAATTTCACTCAGTGAGTACTTAACTCTAGCCACTCCGAATCACTCATGCAATACCTTCGCGAATCCGCTGTCGATTTACCGTACATACCGGGGTATATTCCTACATGTTCCTTACCAATGTAGGACACGGACATACCTGTGCTATTTTTGATGCATGTACGAACCTGTGCTGATGTTCGACAATAGTTCCACGGATATTGCTCACGATCATAAATTAATCAACTTTATTCATTTAACACACTAAAAGAACAAAGATTCACGATATAAATCCAATCTTAAAAATCTCATACATGCACACACACTGAACTCATGCTGCGCCCACCTTATTATTTTATTCAACTCAAGTAACGTCAATTAATTTTGTTCAACAACTAATTATATATATTTTTTTACTTTATAAATCTTTATCCTTTCACTGGCACTACTCGAATGACGAATTCTGTACCACCTTGCCATCCTTGGACCATTGCTCTCAGATAATTTTCTGTTTATTTTTCATTCCTTTAATCTTTCTAAAAAGGTATTTCCATGAACCCTATAATAAACTATATTACCTTTTCTGGGAGTTCAATAGAAAACGAATAAGACAGGTATGTTCGTGTACTGCAGTCCTGCTAGTAACATGCTTACCCTCAATAAAGCCCTCATGAAATTCATATGAATTTCATGATCAATGGATGTAGCAAGGTCAGCGTGCGCAGTAATTACATTTTATTTTTCTTAAGACATTTCTAGTTTTTTTTTTAAGAAATTCTTACCTTCCTCTTATTGAATGGTGACAAAAATTACAAAATTAAATTTAGTTTTTTTTTCTTTGCCGTGAATTGGGAAAAATGTACAGGGTGTCTCAAAACGGTCCCCAATCAAAGCTGGCGGGTGGAGAGGGTGAGAGTGGCGTCGCTTACAAGATCTTTTGTTATATATTTTTTTTTTGCCACAATTCATTACGCGGGAGAGGAACGCTTGTTTTGCGTGCACGCGTAATTCGAGAATGATCGGTCGCTCATTCGAGTTCGTCGGCCATTTCAAATATATTATGGATTGCGCAATATTAGCCAAACTCCAAGTAATACCACTGTTCACGCCTGGTTACAGGTATTCGACGACACTGGAAACACAGTAGGCGAGATTCATCATCGAAGAAAAGCAAACACCCCTGGAAACATCGAGCTGGTTGCAAATTGTGTAAGTCGACAGATCCGTGTTAGCATTAGGAAGAGAGAATCGAAATTGAGGTTATCTAGAGTGACGATTTACCGCATAATGCGTTGCGATTTGAAATTTAAACCTAACAAAATTCAGATTGTGCCTGCTTTGAACGAAAATGATTATACCCTAGACACACAGCACGACCTAATGAATCATTTGTACTAACTATTCATTAAAATTCAGTGCGTCACATAGTATACATTATTACAGCTCGAAAATCAGATGATAATGACGTACACTAACGAAGTATTTTTTTCTTCTTTATTATAGATATAATGAGAAAAAATCACAAATTATATTATCCATATTTTTTATAATATAATATTTTTCTCATTTGATGTCATAAGTATATTAAAACCTGTTTGACAGTAGAACTTGATCAAAGAAATGGCTGTGTGTTTGCAGTTTATAATAAAGCATTATAGACTAATGAGTCGTTAATTATTTCTTCATTAAGAGTGATTACTTTGGCAACAGTTTCTTCAGAGACTAGAACCATTTTAATTTTAATGGTTATGTGAATCATAAAAATTGCTGATTTTGGACAGAGATATTACATCAACGCCCTTTGCACAGCCCAACATTTTTTTTTTTTGAAGATCATAGAGGTAGCGCGATTGCGGTAAATTCGCCGCGCTATATCGAGACGATACGGAACTTTTTTCGGTCCAAAAATTTAAAAGAATGTGATTATCACAATCACCTCTCATGGCTCCAGCAAGATGGAGCCACGCCGCATACCATTAACAACTCGTTGGCAGCACTGCTCAAATTATTCCCCGAAAAGATGATTTTGTGAAGATGTGACATTGAGAGGCCTCCAAGGAGCCCTGATTTAAGCCCACTTGATTTTTTCATGTGGGGTTATTTTAAAAATAGGTACGGATTATAGCAGTAATCCACGAAGTGTGGCAGATATAAGAAGAAATATTGAAGAAAAGGTAAGGTTGATTCCTCAATAACTTCTTCCAAAAATCTTTGATAATGTCTGCAAAAGGTTTGAAGATTGTCGCACAAAAAAGGCCGTTATTTAACAAATGTAATGCTTAAAATGTAAAATTTCGTTCACTGTGTAAATCTTGGTATCGATAAATAAACATTTAAAAGAAACTTGCTCTTTTTTATAATCGTTTGAAATTGTTGGATCATTCTGAGACACCCTATACTTCATTCATTTCAATTTTGACATTTCGATGAACGCTTAGCAGAGCGATTATTTTGACGGGATCAAAAAAGCAATTTAAACAAAAAAACACAATTTTTTTTTAAGGAGTTTTAGATATACTTATGTAATTATTTAAATTGTTTTAAAAAGTAAACAAATAATTGTTTAAGCTATTTAAATAAAATCATAGGGTGAATATGGAAAATATTATTTACAATATTATAATTAGTTACAACAAAAATTGTTGTTTTAATGAATAAAAACAAATTATATTTAGATTTAATATTCCTTTTAAAATGTGAACGAAATTTAAAAAACCACCGCGATTAAGCTACGGTGTATCAAAGTAAGCTACCATCTACTGATGTATATACAAATTGGACTGATTATTTTCTTTCTTTATTTTGCACACGCTTTTCCTTAAGTTGCTTTGCCTGAAAGGACCACAGAGGAAATATATAAAATGACAAAACCAATTCTTGTGACCTGCTACATATAAAGAATTGTGGGTAAAAATTTGGCTTATCAGATTAATAAAAGTATTGGCTACAACGATGAAGGATAGGGGGAAGCCCCTCAAGCATGGATATACGGCCTTTCATGTGTATGCTTTCTTGTGAAAAATTTGTGGAGATTATTCTTTTAAGAGTATAGGCATGAATTTTAAAATAAAATTAAGGTCTAATGAGGAAACTTTCTTATATAAGCCATAGCCATTTGCGAAGTTATCATCAAATTAAATAAACACCTCCAACCCAAAATTTTTACTTGTTGACTTGCTACTGTGAATTACTATCCCACCATAAGTGGCAAAGTTGTAATAGCAGGCAAAAGTGGTTTGGAAAAGGCTCCAAATCACTCTAAATCAACATAGTCTAGAGAGATGACGGATCATAAATTTCTAGCTGCATGCAGTTTGGATATAGACTTTACGCCGCCTCAATCTCATATTAACGGTGTCTATTTTTCTTGCTCACTTCCCAGACTACATACCTAAATCAAGTCTCGTAAATCAACGACTGGTGGAAATATTCAATTAAAGTACATCAACATAATGCTTCAAGTCTTAAGCACTAGAATCTAGAGCAATCAGTCAATGTGCTATATACTATGCATGTTATAAACTGAAAGAAAGACTGCTCCATCTTAATCTGACAGGGATTTTTATCTTTTTTTTTTATTACATCTTTAATGGTAAGTTTTATCATAAGAAAAACTTTAAGTTTAATATTAAAGTGCATTTTGTAATAGAAATTAAGTGAGGGTAATGTTTTAAAAATGATTAATTGATCAGCACAAATGTTTAACTACAGCTAAAAAGAGAGCTAAAAGACGATAAAAATCGGCGTCCAACCTGATGAACAATGCATACTTTTACCTGTACCTATAAACTGTAACATGCAGATGCATTCTTCAACACAGAAACCTACAAATAAAATAAAATTGATTTAATGAAGTCTTGTAACTTTAATGCAATCAAACAAATTTGCCATGTAAGGCCAACACAAAAATAAGCCTTAACAAAACAACAACATGGAAAAACTCGAAATTAAAATAAATGGACAAATATAAAAATTCTCTCTTTCGAACTGGTAGCCAGATAGATTACCGAAATCAGTTTTGGCAAAATTAATAATAATTTTTTTCCTGCTGACAGTTTCCTCGGGTTTATCTTCTGTCTTCTTTAATTTGTTGAGAGTGCAATTAGTAGATACTCCATCAGACCTGATTTCCTAAGATAGCCTTCATCCAACCCCAGAATATCTCTGTTGATGCTGTCTCTACCAAGATTGGTTTCTTGCAGGGAGTGTTGTGACTTCCAATCGTTTTTTTTTTTTTTTTGTGATAATGCCAAATTTCACGGGATACCCTATGATGCTGTACCACACAACATTTGCAAGGAAGGAAGAAGGGGTAGGGAATTGGCGATTATTGGTGACGGTGTACGCTTGAATTTTTGCGACTCACAGTTGAAACAGATGATGGCAAACTGTTCCACACTCGTACTGTCCTGCTAATGAAGAATTCGCGGAATTTCACGGTACGGCCGAATTTGACTTCAATGGTGTGAATACGAGCTCGGGTTACAGTTCGTGCAATGCGCATAGGAAGAATTCTATAAGGGATAAGGCTAGAGATTTCGGCAGAGCAATAGCTTTAGAAGTAGCGATAAAAGAGAGATAGACAACCGACATTACGCCGGTGCTCTAGCGAATAAATAGTTGCTATTGATATGTCACCGCCAATAAGCAGGAAGGCCTTCTTTTGGATTTTGTCTAACGCGAGCAATGCAGTACGTGCAGCCACTGCCCAAATATGGGAATTATATTCTAATCTAGGCCTAATATGAGACTTTGTAAATATGGAGTAAAATATTTCTTACATCTTTGCAAGAAGCCCAGACATTTCATTGCGTTTTTGGCAATACCAAAAATGTGATCAGACCAACTAAGTTTCTTGGATATTTCAATCTCGATCATGTTAAGGTATGGCGAGTTCGAGATAACTTCTCCATCGACGGAAATGTGTTGAGCATGTTTGCAGTACGTTTGAGTGATAATAGACAGCATTGCGCTTTGGAAACATTAAACAACAAGACCCGATGAGCTCTACTTCAAGCGAGTATTTTTGTGAGGTCATGGTTTAGTAAACTGAACATGTGTCTTCACTTGTCAACTGCAGCATTCCCACGGGAATCAGCTATAGAATCGAAGGACTACACGAAATCAAGGATGGTGTCGTCTACGAAACTATGAATAGGATTGAAAATGAGAGCTGGCGAATCATTAATAAAAATTAGGAAGAGAGTAGGAGAAAGCACAAAACCTTGCGGTACAATGGCATGGATGATATACAAAACGGTCCGAAGTAACTCCGTCCAATATAACGTGAATTGTATGGTGGGAGAGAAAACTTTTAATCAATTTTAAGAAAAGATGATCTGGACCTAATGCCTGAAGTTTAGCTAAAAGAGCAGGATGCCAGGCTCTATCGAAGGCCTTCCAGATAACTAATGCGATGGTATCAGATTTACAAAAATTATGGAGACATTGACTCCAATGCTCGGTAAGCAATTTTTGTAAATTTCCAGTAGAGCGGCCAGTACGAAAGCCGTATTACCGATAGCTAATAAGGTGATTAGTTTCTAGATGATGATGATTATTTCGAAAACCTTTGAAGTAAGGGAAATTGGTTTATAATTTGTGGGATAGCTTGCCTCTCTTTTTTTGGGTATTGGCTGAGCATGTGCAAGTTTCCATGAGGAAGGAAAGACTCCTGTCGAATAGGACGGGTGAACTAGTTTCCACAGAGGTTTAGCTAAGGAAGAGGTGCAGCACTTGAGTACCATGGGCGAAATACCATCAGGCTCAGCAGCCTTAGACACATTGAGACCTGCGAGCACTTTGAAAATCTCACTTGTACGGAAATGCAGCGGTCTTTGACAATAGTTGCATGTCGGTGGAGAAGCAGGAGCTTGCGAAGAAGGTGGTAAGAAAGAATTCGCAGAAAACAAATTGGCTTTATCCAATGATTGCGTGAACACATTCCCGTTGTGAATAGGGGCGGTACCGAAGAACTGTTCAAGTTGTTCTTAACTGTTTTACCAAGAGACCCTTTCGGCTAGCAAAGATTTTCTGTCTAATGCTTTGCTCAAATTGGAGTTTCGGTCGCTGAATAACAGACTTACAGGTGTTACGTGCCTCTCTATAGTTCTGACTCAATTCCGCTAAATGGTACAATTTATAGGCCTGAAATGCAGCTTCCTTTTCTTTTATGGCTGTATAACAATCACTGTTAAACCGCGATGTATGATTAGGTTTAATATTTTTGAATTTATGGAAATGAAGCTGCGTATCCCGAACCATAAGATGTTGATAATAGTTTCAGAACAGCGCTCAGCATCTTTCGAGGAAAAACACTCAGACTGGTCTAACTCTCTGATGAATTTATGGAATGAAGCCCAATCAGCTTGGTCATAATACTATGTTTTAGATCCGATCTTTACAACGAATTTGCAAACTACGACTGAGGTATCTATTTACAAGAGTTTACTTCCCCTTCTCGTAACTATAGCTAGAGCATCACTGATTTCACATTTTAATGAAACAGGCGAAATTTTGTTCTACTAAGATTTGTCCAGATTTCTATATCACGAATATCTGGAAAAGTTAATTCCGGAATCAAGTTTCTCTTTTGTATACCGCCTTATTCAATAATTATACTTGCGCGATAACGAAAAGTGTCCACCTTGTATAATCCGTATTTCTTTCGCTTTTGCTAGATTAAGTTCTGCTGTGATAGTTTTAAATAATCATGTTCAGGTGTGCTAGTTTCGCGCTCGTGGGCCAACAAGCATATTTCACCAGGATAATTCAAATCGTTGAGATGATTTACCAATTTCTATTGTATGTATATCTTGCGAGTTTTTGTTGAGTGTATTCGCAAGGATATTTTTATTTGTAATTCAGAATAATAGCAGCGAAAGTATATGTAAATATTTTTCAAACTCAAGAATTTATGGTAGAACTGTCCGAGGCGTTTCTATAGTTCACAAAATCTAGGTAAAGTATAGAACTTTCGTTCCGTACATTGCTCTACGAATATTTGTGAAGTTTTGATATGATTAACGTTGGAGCATTCTTTTCTGAACTCAACTTATTGCTTTGTTATTGTTCCGTCTCTCCAGGATAACACAAGTTTCTTTCACAATGAACAATAAAGTTTTTCTCAGTTCTCGCAGTTTCTTAAAAAAGAATTTCTTGGTTCCTCCGGGAAGGTACCATGTAAATGTAGACATTAGTTCTGTTCTCGATGGTGTTCGAGTATTAGTTTAAACAGCTTACACGGTCAACTTGTGTATTTCCTTTAAACTGTATGCTCTATTTGGATCAATGCAGAAGAGTTCCTTCCACCAAATGAGCTATTACTTTTTTCATCTCAGATTCACAAACATCATTTCAGACTTAGCAAACTAAATCAACTTCAACCATTTTTATACCACATTTTTTAATGTCAAGCTCAAACAGTTCTTTATCAAAGTCACCCAAAAAATCCTTTAGAACCCGTCAGAATATTTCTTGCATTTGACATATGTTACTACAAAGTTTCGATAATATGTAATGGGTATAAAAGCATCATGGTTAGTAAGTAGGTAGGTACTAGACAGCAGGTCATAAAACATAGGAAATGCGTGAAATGCGTCGTTTTACAAATTGTATTATTTGTCACCGGATGCTAATTAAAAATGCCTTTTCAAAAATTAAATTCCATACAATAAATCTCCTCGCTGATCGTGATGGTAATATAAGTCTAGTCGATGTAATTCAAGTTACTTTGCAGACAATTACGACAAATGATTCCAACAAATTTGTCCATAATTTGGACTGAGCTCTTTGAAGTAAGGCCTTACAATGAATTGATGTAGGCTTTGTTACATTCTTTGTAAACAGATTTAGTTTTAAACCAATGAATATATTGCTATTATATGAAGAAAATCAAATTTTACAGTGGTTTATGAATGTTTCGTTTTAGTAATTTTGATACATAACAGACTGAATTTGTTTAAGTAAATTGTTAGAATTGGTCTAAAACGAATTTTGGCGAAATTCTATGTCAATAGCCGAAAATATTGCTGTTGTTTTTAAAATGTGCTTGATCGCGTCTAGAACTGACACTTTTCTCAGTATATCTGAAAACCCATCATTTTGATATGGTATCCCTACCCATCCCCTTAGTAGGAGATTTATTGAATTTTCGAAATTTCGTCTACAATAATTACAGCACCCAAGAGTGGCTGTGTGTTAGGTAATTCTAACCCAGTAATCAAATATTCGTGAAATATTAAATTTTTATATGGCAATACTATAAAGGAGTTGTTCGGTTTTCGACATTTTTGAATTTGTAAAAGCTCTGCACCTTCATATCATTTTATATCATTTTATTTTAATTCACTTCTTGCAGAAGACAACGATATGAACCTCAAAGAGTTAAGGCCTTAAGAAGGGTTAAATATGCCTTCATCCGGCCATTCATGCTAACTAGAACTGTCGGCATCTGTCCAGCCCAAATACAACAATGGGTAAAAGAATGGCTGCCAAGTCTAGTCAAAACATTAAGAATCAGCTATAATCTACGCTCATATATCAAGCATGTGGGAAGGTGTGAAGGTAGCATTAATATCCAAAAGGAGGGTAGTCATCTATAAAACACAGATTTCTCCGATCACTTTGGAGAAAGTATTATACTATTACATCTTGAGGGGAGTACTCTAGAGGCCACTGCTACACCTATGTTAATATGCTTAACAGTCAGGCAGGTCTACTACAAACACTCTTTATAGTCTGATGTTATAACTAGGAAAGGCATTGTGGAAGAAAGATATAGTCCTTGAATATCTAAAGAGCGTATGGAACGACTGTCTTGAATTCATAGGGTACGCAGCTACAAAAACAGTACTCGAATCTCAACTAGTCAAATGGATAAAGACAATGCTCAGCAGTAATGGTTCCAGTTATCGATAATTTCCTAAAAGAGCTAACTTACTCCGAGTATACCAACAGTGATATGCATATGGTCTAGAAATAATTATCAGGGGAAATCTGTGATCTATAAGGAAGAATGACCCAAACATAGTAAGAAGAAGGATCTCTATGTGAGTCCTAATAAAATATCAATAGTTCTATTCAAAAGGCAGACTAATTTCAAGTATAATTTTTTATAGGAGCAGTAGTTGAAAAAATTGCAAAGGATAAGTCTCTTCATGCTAGGAAATCTTTGTGTACACTTGGAAAGCCTTGGGGATGGTTAACTTCATCCGGAAGTTATGCCGAGATGTTGCTAGCTTGAAACACCATTTTTAGAGTATTGTCAACAGTGATACAATTTGAAAATGTGTCCATTAAATGGTATAGAGATATATTTAGAATGGAAGGCAAAATATCTGGAAGCGTATCTGGATAGAAATAATAAACAAATATTAACGCCAGGCAGCAAGGCGGACATACGAAACGTTATACTTTTATATGTACCTTTCACTCTAAGGATGTTTGGAATAGTTTTACTGTTTTAACTTGCTATTAAAACAATAAAGTTCATACGTTGAAGGAAATAAGAGAAATGAGATTATGGATCACCTTGCAAAGTATGGAACAAAATCGGAGTTTATCGGCACTGAGCGTACCTCAGAAATGTCAAACAATGGAATTAAAAAGTTAACTGCTTCCAATGGGGAAATATCACAAGCCTTTGAAAAGCGAATAAATTTATTGCATATTCTCAACAGAAAGCTCCGCTGGACAGAGCTAAGATGCATAACGGGTCTATTTATTGAGCATTGCTAAGCACTTAGATACTATCTTAAGATGCTATAAAGTTGGACCCCAAAGTGCTATAGATTTTATCAAAAACCATAAGTTCGAATGGACACCGTACCTCACTTAGTGATTAATTCATAAAAATATTAGTGGTAGCAGGGAATAGGCGAGTTTCCTACATCGAATTTGAAATTCAATATTGCCCTTATTCATACTTGTTCATATTATCTACATGAAGTGCAAAAACTCCAGGAAGTATAGTTAAATATAATTTTTAAGTTATGCTCCAATCAACGTAGCCCATATGGTTGTTACGATAACAACTTTATTAAATGTATAAAGTACTTATGAAAATCCATACATTAGCGGATAGCTGGGTATAATCATTCAACTTTCAACTAAAATTTTAAATCATAGCTTAAGCAATCTCAAGAGGCAGAAACCTCTTCTGGAAAAATACTGCTATAATACACCATTTAAATCCTGACGCCATTGTGAACAGGTAAAATTCAGACTGGGTGCAGCAAAATCTCGTTGGAAATGAACTCAAGTGTTCTCTTCTGTGAAGTAAGTACACGCGAATGTGGTATCAAAAGTTTCTCTATCCCCATTTTCCTGCGACTTATTTTATTTAATTGTTATCGCTCGCTGGTGTATAGGGAAGGTGTGGAAAATACAGACTCGAATAAAGAAATGCAAATAATAGTAGCTGCTAAAATTATTCCCACCTGAGAGAATTTCTAAGGAAAACGAATTTTTCTCACTTTTTACTTTAATTTTGTCAATTGACTTCCTACACGAATGTCGATGAAAAGCTTCATATCATTTTATCAAGGGATTGATTATATTAAAATTAAGTTGAGTAGGATTATAGAAGTAGCAAAAAATAAAAAGTTCGGTAACCATTTACGTATAAAGCCAGTGTAAATTCACCTGCAGTTGAAGAGAGAGAAAAATTTATTTCCCAGCAAAATCGAAAATTCGAAAACTGAAAACAATGTTTTTTTCTTGTCTCGTTAAAATTAGAGATTACTCTTCAAGATGTTTTACCGGGGCAAACTTATATTTGTTCAAGAAGGCTTTTTATTGGATTCTCCGGTATATAGCAAAAGCAAAAAAATCTTTTATTTGTTATTTCATCACACAACCCATTTGATTTTCGGTGACAAGTTTCAAGTCTTGGTTTGGACTCATCATTAGATCCCAAATAGTGAAATTGAGTGACTTGAAAAACAAATGAAAAAATAGAACAAAGAAAAGAAATGAAAAAAAAACAAAAAATTAAGACAAATAGAAAAAAAAATGTATAAAAAAAAAACAATTTAAAAAACCAGATTCATTCGCAACGAATCGAACCTGAGTATGCCCAAAGTGAGCTGGAAAAAAAAGGAAGAAGAAGAAGCGTTTCGTGTTGGTAGAAAACCTTATACTCATCGGTACAGCTTGGTTTTCTACCTGCTGTAGACGCTTGAAACAGATAAAATGGATCTCCTCTCATATAAACTCAGAATAAATTCTAGGTGTAAATTATATGAGGCAAAAACTCCTATATTCCATCAAGGAGTGCAAAGTTTTCTTTTTCAGCCAACTGTGGGCATACACAGGTTCGATTAATTCCGAATGAATCTGGTTTTTTAATTTTTTTTCTATTTTTCTCAATATTCTCGTTTTTTTTAATTTCTTTTCGTTGTTCTATTTTTTTATTTTTATTTTTTTGTTTTTCAAGTCACTAAATTTCGCTATTTGGAACCTGTTGATGAGTCAAAACCAAGACTTGAAACTTGTCACCCAAAATTAAATGGGTTTGTGTAAATCCAAAAAAAAACTTCTTGAACTTGACTGTTTGTGAGATACTAATTGTGTAGAAAATATCGACACGAATATTATTATTTCATGCAAAATCGAACGCGCATCCGATTTACAGCAGGTTGAGAATTGGCGCCTCAAAAACGGCAAAACTTTCAAGCCCACCACAGATTGCTGCACAGTGCCACATTGGGCAAGTGTCTGTAGATTTGAAGTGGCTGTATGAAATATGAACGGCATACTTCGTTTTAAAACCAGTTGATGGCCCCCTGACAGAAAGCTCTTAAGAGTATTGTTGTCAGTACCTTGGTATGAATATTTCAGATTCATTTGTAGCGAATAAATTACTTGGGCTAGCTAGTAGCTATGCTTCTTATGTTATTGTTATACCCTAGATGAAATCTATAGGGTATACTAAGTTTACCATTCCGTTTATAACACAGAGAAATAATGATGGTAGGCTTGGACACCCACGTATAATATTAAAAGTTATTTTGATTTTTGTATGTCCATCCGTCCGTCCACTTATAGGTCTGAAATTTAGCACAGGGGTTTTAAAAAAAAAAAAAAAAAGCAAATTTAGGTTCGAAAATGGGCCGAATCGGGCAAATCCTTCGTAGGCTTTCCATACAAAAATTTCGTTCTTTTCTATATATTTGGACAGTACCTGACAACGCGTCAACGTGGAGAGCTGAAATTTTGGATGCAGATCTTTTTAACATGATGCAAATTTAAGTTCGAAAATGGGATGAATCCGGCCACTCCTTCTTAGGGGTGCCATACAAAAATTTAGTTTTTCCCTAGAGCACAACCCGATCACCAGACCACCTAATGGTTGCTTAAAGTCTATATCTAACTACATTGTTTTGTCATAGAAAACCCAAAAGTTTATCTTAACGGACCCCATCAAAGAATAAATTTTGCGAATCGGTACAAGCAAAGTATTCGCCATACCTTTAGAGGAACATCACAAACCTAATATAAAGAGGTTGAATCCGAGATAAATGCCACTTTCAAGCCCCACACAAGTAGATGTCACCATGTGTTAAAACGCAATTAATAGGGGGATAAACTACTCCAACAGATATCAGCATAAAATATTTAATAAAAATAGCTCTCTACATATAAATATGCTGAAAACTTTAATTATAACTGCCGAAATACATAGAAAAACGGAATTAATAGAATACAAATAATAAAATCAAATTAACAGACAAAATCGTCCCATTATTGGCAACTTTTTAACGGAATACATCCTATAAAAAGCCAAGCTCACTGCAAAAAATGCTATCCCCTGTTAATTATTCTGGTTTCAATCAAAATTCAACAAAAATATACTAGAAGAAGTGCACAAAATGCCTATCTGTATGTGAATGCATGATTTAAAAAATATCTTCTAATTTAGTAAAGAACAAAATAAATATGTGAATTAAGCACACTTATGTTTACAATCGATCTCAACGAAACCGTTTAATACTATACTAAATAATAATAAAGTTTGTGCGTTAGTGTGACGCCCAATACTCCTTACAAATTTCTATCCGGTCATGGTTGTATATCGATCACTATCCTAAATTTATTCAGGCTACCAATTTAGAATACGTTACAGTTTGCGCGGATCATCATTTAATATCTATGACAATTTTATCAGCAGATTTCAGTAGGTACCTAAGTAAGTTTTGTAAATTCTTTGTAATATTCGAGTTAGAACTCAAAAGTGCAAAAACTGAAAATTTCTAGGGCTTTTCAAAATCTTTGAAGCACCTTGCACATTTTAAGAAGAACAATATTTTACAAAATTGCAAAGTAGTTGATTGATAATATTCGTACCTCACAAAATCTTACAGATTGATATATGATAACTGTTAACTTGTCCTGAAAGTAGAGTTATTAGAAAACTCCGGTCATCTGCTAAAACGAGGTACCCATATACGACGTGTTCTGTTCTCAATTCTCAGAACCCTTTTGCCCTCCACTCCTTTGATAAGACTGTTGGATAACTTAGTAATGATGTTATGATATTCAAAAATGGTTTTCTACCTTCACACATAAATAATATAGCAAGTGAACAGAGAGCCTCTTCTTACAGCATAGATATTATTACATTGATACTGCACGCACGTAATAAAAATCAACACAAATTTTTCTCTCTAGAAAAACATTTTTTCTCTCGCCGCAATATGCGAGTACAATAAGCATTTTTCCCAAAAATATCCAATGTGGCAGGTGCTGATAAAATCGACTGTCTTGCTGCTGTAAAGCTACAAGCCCACGAATAATTCAATAACAGAAGTCGTAATAAAATTGTTGAAGAAGTTAACATCTGATACCGTGTAGCTGTTGTTCCATATAACACCTAAATCGTCTATCAGTGATGACATTTCAACTCCTGATGCTTGCGGTCTCAACGTGACCAAAATAGCAAACACAGCCTTACGTTGCTTAGCCAACTAGGAAGTGATTGTCATAAATTCCTTACGTCTGTCCGACATTCGATTCAGCATAAATCAAAACATTTCCAGAGGGCAACTGTCTTACAAGCATTGGTGGTGGTGCCGTACGTTTTCTGTTTATCATCGCGAACTCAGTGGAAGTATTCCGTCTCATGAATGTTGGAAGCAGCTATGTATGGATGTAGGACGGGAATTTATTCCCATTTAACAGAAATTGCTTGTCCTCCCGACCCAAACATTACAACTTCACCAGGATATTTTCAACGTCAAATTTCTAGTTCGGTACATTTCCGCTCTAATACCTCTTGGCAGGACAAAGGAGCCATCGCAATGGGTTTCAATCTTCCCTGAAATGAACTGTCCGATTAAGGAACTTCAGATTTTCATGTTTTAGTCTCCTGACGATTATGACTCGATTAACTGAAAACTCGAGCAAGAGATTTGCTGTGCACGTCAGTGGAAATCCCAGTGCAATATATAAACGCGAAAATATTGCAACTTCCATTGATTTTATGTTCACATGGTTTTTCCTCATGCAATCGACGAGAACACCTGCTAGTAACATGTTCTTCCTCGCCAAACAATTTATATTTACAATTTCCACTTTCAGTGAAACTCCTGCAGTCTGCAATGGGCCTTAGAGTGGAAAGTGGAGAGATGAACGGAGTTGGTAGTTATTACTTTTGTTAATTGAGCTCTGAGGCTGGGGGAATTGATACGTTTAAGTCGGAAAGCTTTTTGTATACAAGGCTGGATGTTCATATGGCTGTTGAATACACTCTTTTGGAATAGTGTTTGCGGATGGGATAATTTCCCATCTCAAATACGATTTTATGAAACAAGGAAAACAGTTGCATTATAAAAATTGAAGACTATTGATTGGAGTTTTTCTTATAAGCAGATATTCTTGATATAGATGAAGAGAAATCCTTATTTCAGCTGAGTTTCCACTAAGATTGGAAATTGCTAGATCTTGTACTTGCTATAATTACACTAGTCGAAACCTCCACGATATGCCAATGCCATTTCTTTAATATATTTCCCGAAAAATTCTTATTGAACTGATAATTTATGGGAAGGAGAAAAAATGTATAAAAACGTAAGAAAATTAAATTGTGCGTTCACGAGTAGATAAAGAGATGCTCGTAGTGCCTGAAATTTGTTACATAAATTGCTTTTAGGTGATCTATCAAATTGCAAGAATTACCTAAGAATAACAGAATCTATTTACGAATTGATATAAATGTAAAATCATACAAACTTGTTAGGTTTTTCGGTTCCGCTATCACGAAGCTATGCGAATTCAAAGTTGTGTCAAAAGTTGTTGCAGAGTTACGTTCAAATTTTTATAGCTCCGGAAGTAAATAACCGAATTCAATGAATTTGAAATGAACTGCAGTATCATAAAATCGAAGAAAAAAAGTGTTTCACCCGAATTTTTATTAATTATTATTATTAAGTTTTTATCCTTGAAAATTCTGGAAAATATAACCTCCATTGTTTTTTTTATTTATTTTGTATAATTGCATGTCTCTACTTATCGTTTCCACAGTCTAAAAGTGGTATCCTGATCAATGCACAAGGGGGATAATTTTGAGTGAGAGTGTGTATGCACCCCTATTCGACACAAAAACTGTCTTTCTTCGGTTGTATGATGATACTGGAGTTTATTCCCATTAAAAAGATTCCAAAATCATTAAATTTGGTTAGTTACTTTCAGATATATAGCTAGGCTTTTAAAGGTTATTCTCCAGTGACTTTTCACTAAAGTTTCAATTCTTATATTTCGCGACGTGCGCTGAGGGGCTGCTGAAAATTAGGAAATTATAAATTCTATATAAAACCTTCAAACAAAAAAATCCGTGATGGTCGTACCAAAAGTGCTGGACGATTTTGCGTGGAATGGCCCTAAATGTTTAAATAGCATGTACAAAAAGCTGATAGTTATTTTAAGAAGGTCTATGTCCTAAACCCTATGCCCTAACCAATAGCATGAGACACTTTATACTATTTCCTATATAAAAACCTCACACAGGTACATCGACTTTTATAAAGACGGTCGACTTTTCAGTCTTTCTCCAATGGCAGGTTTTATAAGCTCGTTTTCGAGATTGAGCAACGCCTTTATTTGATCACCATTTTTGTTTTTGTTTTTAGCAGTTTTTCTCGAAATTATTTTATAGTTCATAGAACGAAGCTGTTCAGCGAAGCACTCCTACTACTTACTAAAATCGAATGTTTCTTGGCCTTGGTACAAACGAAATCGTCGTTATGTGTTTTCATTTTCACTGAATGCAAAAATTGAAAATCCTTCTAGTCTATTTTTGGTGGATAATAACGCCTTTGGGATATCATGTTTATTTTTTCGAATAGTGCCATAAAGTGTTAATCCGAGGCCATACAAACTTCTCGCCAAAGTTATACATGTAAAAAGTTATCTGTTGTAATACCGTAACCGCAGCCAAGACACTTAACAAATCCAGAACGATGCATTTACTTTGCTCCTCCTCAGGTTTATATCCCTCTTTGGCTGGAGATGCTTTGCATACGTAGCATCTATATCAACAAGGGCCCATATTTTTATGCCGTATCTCGCTGGCTTTGATTTCATGCACACTCTAAACGGACACCTCCCTCTGAAGCGTACAAGTTTTTCATCAATTGTAAGGTATCATCTAGGGTATAGTTTCCAACAAATATCTAAAATAATTTCCTGATTGCTGCTATTTTTTACTTCGGTGGAGTTTTCCTGAGGTTTATATCACGTCATTTTTTTATATTATATTTTATTACTTTGTTGCGATGTTATCCTTGAGGCGACATTTCTCTGCACCTTTCTCGGTAAGATCCGTTGATTGCCAGACTGCTTTAATACTAATTACCTGTCTTGAATTGGTGATATTGATTTAGGACAGTGGTATTCACATCTTTCATTTCAGCCAATAAATGAGAAATTTTACCTGATAAAAGGTTATACATCCTACACTATAGTGGCTAAACTACAAAAAAAAACATTGCAGTGCAGGATAGTTCGAAAGTGATTCCAGATTCCAGACTCGTCCTACGTTGTACTTTTGCATAAGTATGCAGATATCTACGCTAATTACTATATGGGGTACAAAGTGTACCCCCGATACTTACTTTGCTTATAAAAGCAAATTTTTACATAAAAATAAGTGGGTAAATTTCTTAAAATATTTGAAGTTTTCCAAGAAAAGTTTTAGAGAAGTTTCATTTCATAATTATAAATTGTTTTAGGAATATAACAAAAATTGTGCGAAAAAAGTTAATGTGAAAATTTCTCTCATGCATCGTTTAGACAGAAATTAATTGGACATAATGTAAGAAATCATATGTTATTGAAATAAGTCATATCACATTCATATTAAAAGGTGCATGTTTTCTAACTGCATGCCGCCCAAAGCCAAAACAATTAATAGTTTTGCACTTTAAATATTTTGAACGTAATTGCGATCAATTGAAGTTATAAAGGGTTTTCCAATAAGAGGTGTTATTTTAATTAGCCCGCTATTTCGGTAGATGTCACTTTTGGAGCTGTCATTTTTTGATATTTGACAAGTAGAAACTACGCCATTAATGAAAATGGAACGATACACGATTCAACAACGCATTGAAGTTATTAAAATTCACTATAAAAATGGTGAAAATGTGGCAGAGACGGTTCGTAAAACTCGAACATTTTTGGGTCAACGTGAAGCAACTTATCGGACCGCAATACAGAAATTGGTAGAAAAATTCGAGCTGTCGGGACAAGTTAGTGATGTGAAGAATAAAACCCGTGCACGTCGCTCAAGAACAGCCGAGAATATTGCTGCTGTAGCCGAAAGTGTTGAAGAAAACCCAGGTTTGTCCATTCCTCGTCGTACTTTGGAATTAGGCATTCCACAAACGTCGTTACACCGTATTTTGCATAAAGATTTGGGTCTTAAGGCTTATAAAGTTCAGTTAACACAAGAACTCAAGCCGGCCGATCATCAACAATGTCGAGTCTTTGCTGATTGGGTCCTTGAAATGCATGGAAATGATCCGGAATTCCATCGAAAACTCATCTTGAGTGATGAGGCCCATTTCCACCTCGATGGCTTCGTCAACAAGCAAAATTGTCGCATCTGGGGCTCGGAAAACCCAAGAGTTATTGTTGAAAAGCCGCTCTATCCTCAACGTGTGACTGTTTGGTGCGGTTTATGGTCCCTCGGGGTCGTTGGACCTTACTTTTTCGAAAATGAGGCTGGAGCAACAGTTACAGTGAATGGATTGCGCTATCGACAGATGATTAATGATTTTTTATGGCCGGAATTGCATGGTATTGATCTGGACAACGTTTACTTTCAATAAGACGGCGCTACGTGCCATACAAGCAACGAAACCATTGATCTTTTACGGGAAAAGTTTCCGGACCGTGTTATCTCTCGAAGAGGTGATCACAATTGGCCACCGAGATCTTGTGACTTAACACCTTGCGACTTCTTCCTTTGTAGCCACGTGAAAGAGAAGGTCTACGCCAACAGCCCAGCGTCGATTCAAGACCTCAAAGGAATTCGTGAGGCTATCGAGGACATAGGGCAAGCACTTTGCGATTTGGTTATGGAAAATTTCATGAAAAGGATATGGTCCTGTAGGCGTGGTCGTGGTGGTCATTTGGCTGATGTTATTTTCCATTATTAACGGCATACCTTCCTCTTTATAATGAAATAAAGATCCGACTCGCTTAGAATTATCAACAAAATTTACATCTAATCTGGTATGGTTAATAGAGAGGAGAGTGAAAAGGGACCGATAATTGAAACATGATGACGATCCCAAAAATTATTGATTTGCAGTTTCCGGAATTGCAGCTAAGTTGATAAGGAATACATGTAAGTATGGTGGCGAAACGTCTGTCCCGGGTCGAACATACCCCATCTCTTGACCAACCACATCATAAACCAAACAGAATTAATCTATAAATTATCGTCTGGTAACACTTTGCTAAACGCAGATTGGACGGCTTACTTATTTTCATGCCTAACAAATTGCCATTTTCTTCCATAGACTACATCAATTTAGATCTCCTGCAACCGGACTAACAATCGGAACCAATAAGCAAGCATCTGTGCTATGGTGCTTCCAGAGTAATTGTAGATAACTGGGTCACAGAAAATCTGACAACCGTCAAATATTCACTGCATTTTTCTAATGAAGGGTCGGTTTCGTGGCTGTACTACATCATTAATTTTTGATCCAATTATTTTAATGTTGTTCTAATGATAAATAGAAGAAGAAAATATTGATCAGATTTTTATTGCATGGCTTTATTCTCAAAATGTCTATACTTTTCGATTTATATTTTCGATCTTATTCCTGCAAAATATTAATTTTCGACTTCACCATTTGGGTTTTCATTTTTGAGTTTCCACTATGCTCATAGTAGACGGAAAGCGGACGACCAAAATTTCATTTCATAAATCATACTCTGTGGTATGGGAAGGACGTGAAGCTTAAAAAAAAATCAAGTGAAAAACGTGATGTCATAAGGCTGCTTTTTGGTATGGCAGCAGAGAATGATATTTCATGTTCAATGGTAAAAATAACAGACAATCTGACTGTTTCAAAAGACACGCGAAAATGTGTATAGCTTACATCATACTATAAAGATTTGAACAACAATAAATATTTATAGAAAGTCGTTAATATTATATACGAAAGAGCAAAGAAAAATCTTAAGCCAAACAGGCCGTTAGACAACGACAAAGAAGGATAAATCTGCGCATCATACACATCGCCAATTTATTTTTCTCGCTTAACCAACTACAACTAGGTATGATGGCTGGTTAAATATCAAGATTAAGGCTGAAGATACCCTCTCAGGATTGCGAGCAAGCATGATTTGAAGTAGAGCGGACCGACAACCTGTGCTGGAGACAACCTTGAGACTTATTGCTGGATCAAATTATAAACGCCGTTTGCTACCGTAAATAGTACTCTTCATGCATGGATTGTGCTAGTTGAAAATTATTGAACATTCATAACGGCGACTTAAAGCGAGAAATGTAAAAGTGTGTCCTGTAGAAGAAAAAAATCCAACATCTATTGTTAAAATAGTTTTGAGACATAAGTAAAACCCGTAATAAACGGGATTGAATTTATTTATTTTAGTTATTTATTTATGTATTCGAGAAGTAAAAAAATATTACGCAGAAATCCTATAATATAATACCTTAGAATTAATACAGTAAATCATAATAAAGAAATATAAAACGAAGAGAAGTAGAAATATAAACAAAATCAACAAAATGAGAGCCAAAACAAACAAAAAATAATAATAATATAAAATTCAAAATATATATCAAATGTGGAAAAAGATACATTAAATTTCTAAAAACTAAAAAAGATACAATATAGTAAGCTAAAATGCAACAAAAAAATAAATAAAAGAAATCAAAATATAAATAAACACTAAGTATAACTATAACTACAAAAATTATAACAAAATCCAAAAAAATAAAAACAAAAATATAAAAAATGTGAAAAAAAAGTACCTAAACAAGAATTGTAAAACTACAAGAAGTACAAAATTAATAAAACTAATTAATAATGAAAAGAAAAGTGAAATTGAACAAGTGCAAACATTGAAAATTAAGGAAAGAAAGCCAAAGGAAACACTGCAAAAAGATTACAGCGATTAATTTTTATGGAAATTTTACTATCGCTGCTAAAACTGATTTTTTGAATGTCAGGAGGTCAGAACTAAAAACATCAATATTGTGAAACTTATTATTATTTAGTTGATATTTCTATTTCATTACTAACTACTTACTAAAGTTGAACAGAAAAGTAAAGAAATATTGGAAAAATATGTTTTAAATTGCACTACATACATTCAAAAACATTTGTTATAAATAAGTATTCAAACTTTGGGGTATCAGTTGGCCGTTTAAAACCTGGCCAGCTGTCGTTAGTCTAAACTTTAAATTGTTAAGTTGATGGAGTCACTTGCATAACTGAAAAGCTCCAGTAAATAATAAAATTAATTCAAAACACAAACATTTTAAAAAAGAAATTTATAATAAAATAATTAATAGAAAAAAATAACAGTAAGAAAATGTTGAAGAACAAAGAATAATAATAACACAAAAACATAAATTTATGGAAAATTAACTAAGACGTAAACCCAATCGTTTCTAAATCTTGTTTGACCAACAAAATACTTAAAAATGTAAATTAATTGAATTGCTATGAAAGTGAGAATGTAATAATATTTTAAAACGCCAAACTAAATCAAAAATATGAATTGTTTGTGCAAGAATAATGCACACAAAACAGAAAAAACAGAAGACTACTGTTATGAAAACGTGAAAAGAAAAAAAATATCAAATGAAATCTTAAGTTGTATTTCTGCCAATTGTCACAACAATTGTATAATGCTGCGTTCCTTTTCTCGTTCAGAATGAAGTTTTTCAATCCATGTCGTTCTTTTTTTCGGGCCGAACGATTTAGTTTCAATCTGTCATTGGTATTTTCGGATTTCGAATCGTTCTGAATGCACTTGAGTTTTTTCCGGATTCAAGCAGAACGGTTTTATTTTGTATTCGAGGTGGTAATAGTTGAATCTAAATTACCTTTGTTGGAAAATAGCTTTATTTTTCATAAACAACAATTTTTACAAATTTATACTTGCCTTTATCAAATGGAAGAAATGTCAAACACTTGAAATGGTTCTGTTTCGTTCCTTTTCTATGAGCAAAGAATTAAATTATGACATCGTTCTGTCGATTCATACAGATTCATTCAGAAGGAGAAAAGGAATGCAGCATAATATTTTAGAAGTTTGTTAAAACTCAAGGTAGTTTCGTTCCGTATGTAGAATGTGTCGTTGGTTTCCGTTGTTATTAAGTTTCGGTGCTATTTTTTTTTTTTTGCGAATCTCAGTTAAAGTTTGCTTGTAGGCATATTTCTAGTTGGCATAGTCTATTGAAGTACATCCTACGAAGTTTTTGAAAAGTCCTGAACTGTAAGACCTACATGTAGTGCATGAATCTGCACTTATCTGACTGGTTTCATCATCAGGATTCAGAATAAAAGAGTATACAAAAAACAGCTCGTCCGTTACATATATCCTCTATTGACAAATCCCATTTCGTCCTTTAGATAAAAGTCAGCACCATAAGCGACACTAGAAAATATCTGCCTCATAAGATAGCAACGAGTTGCTTGCCATCAGACGAAGGACAATCCTCAATACTGTTGAAGGACGAAAAGTAAACTGTGAAGTATTAACCATACTGCACAAAACCTTTGGTGGGTAAAGAGGGCAGTCTTCTAAGATCAGTTGATAGCTGGTCAAATCAGTAAGTCAAATTAAATTAAAGTGGAAAAAAAAATCCAAGAGGTAAAACGGCAAATGTCGAAAAAGAGATGAACTTAAGATGAAGGAGTCGAAAAACAGAAGTAAAGAGAGTCGACAGGAATGAATAAGATTACTTTCATCAGTTCCTTTGTGACATTTGTATGTAATTGTTTGTGCCTCAATTCAAGATTTTAAGTTTTCACGATACTCAAGATATTTAGCTTACCTTACAAAGCTTTCCGATAAAAAGCCTTTTTTATATAATACGTATGTTATTATCTTAAAGAAATATGATTGTGCAATTTATAACGTTTTGTAAAAAAAGGGGTTGCGTTCGCCGACACGATTGAAAAAAAAAATTCCTGTATCCAGCCATAGGACACTTTATGCCAACAGAAAACTGTGTAAGAAATCTGCACAAACAACTGCTCTAAGGCAATTGAGTTAACAACTTTTCTCTTCTGTATTTTACCCTAAAAAGCCAATTTTCCTTCCAGGAGATATTTTTTCACTAGCAATGAAAGGCTAAAAAAACTTTTCTTTATTATTATTTATATGAATAATCATTAACAAAACGTTCTTAACAGATTTTTTCAGAACCCCACCTTACGATGGAAATAAGTTAACGCTTTTAAGTTACAACCACACGTCATCCGATATTCGAGTGCAGTACCTTTCGTTTAACCTTTTTGTTAGGGCAGTCATGCGGTAAATGAAACTAACAGAATCTTGATATGATAGCCATAACGCGAGTGCTAAGAAAGGTTCCTTTAGGGATCATTTAATTTTTATAATTTTAGATTATGGCATCCCGTAAATTAACATTTTTACTAAATTATGATAATCTCAAATCTCATTGAGCATATTGCGAATGGAGTGCTTTAGGATCCTCAGAGTGTTAGTTTAACGAGAGCTAAGCGATTATTATTAGTTTATGGATTTAGCTAGCTAATTTCCATATAACCATTTATTACATTGCTTTAGTGGAAGCCAAAGCGTATTTATCTTCATTGGTATGTAGGAAACAGTTCCCTCTGTTAATAGTAATAATTTCTTTTCAAAACTGAAGTTTCCATAGTAAATTATTCAAACCAAAACTACTTTATATCCAAAAATTCCAAGCATTCTCTTTTTGCAAATATTTATATCCCACCAATATCCTTTAAGATATACAAAAATGATTATGGAGCACAGAAAAAAGTATTAAAGTCATCCCTTTAAATGCCTACATAGATGTCCTTTAGGCTATCATCGGTATTCTATGGGCAACGAAATTGGGAAGCTCAAAAAATGTGCCTGCAAAGGAATAAAAGGCGAAAAGAATGAAATCCTCCAATAATGTGGGTTCGACATCTGTGCCATTTCCAATATAAATCCAACTTTTTGTGGTTATTTTGACCTGTCTCCGACCGAGTCGATGAAAGTCAAATCTGAATAAAAATTTTCATCTCAACTGAATGTTATGGCTATAAACCTCACACTGATATCAGTCAAAAAATTCTCATGCCAATCTATAATTTTTCTGTATGATTTTTGTAGGAAGGTGGTGTTTTTTTTTTCTTCTTCATTTTTTTAGGTATTTACCTAGATGGTTTTGCCCATGTTACTCCAAGTTGTAAGGTAAAAACAAATAGTGACGGGAAGTTTTAGGTGAATATGCAAGCTGCAAATAATATCGGATTTTTTATTTCGGGGTTAAGTTGTTACCAGTAAAACTCTACCCAGATTTGTCTGGTAAAAAATAATAATAGATGTAATATTTAAAATCAGCTGCTCAATAATACAAGTACAGGGTAGAGCCAAATATTCAAGGAAGAATCATAATTTAAGCAAAATATACACTTTTAGGTAATTTAATAAAAACACTGCTAATCAAGAAAAAATTGAAAAATCTGAAATCTGATTAATTTCAGAGGCTAGTTTTTTTTTCTCATGAAAACATAGATAATCGTCCTAACTAGCTTTTACACATATTGGTCGTGGTTACGCAGTTTTGTCTAGCAGTGTGCTATAAAGAATCGCAATATTCAGTTAAGAATTTCTTAGGAAAAATATCAGTAAGTAATTAATTTCAAAATTTTTATAGATTAAAGTGGCATGTGTTTGTGTGTTTTTTTTTTAAATAATTTCAAAATCTCATGTCGCCATTTTATTGCACTTCAATAGATCAAATTTTCCCAAGAAAGCAATTTTAATAATTTGTGTTCATTAAAGCTAACACATAGGAATTACTGCCAGTTATCGTACAATTTTTCAAAATTCTTTTTGTGTTCGATCGCTTGTTCTTCATTTACTTTAAATATTTCTTTATATTTTGTATTGAAGCTATCTTTTATGTCTTCAACTTCTGTAGTGTTTTTTTTTTGTTTTTTATCTGAGTGGACGAATATTGTCTACTTGGAATTTTCTTGAAATTCTCCAATATATCTTTTAATTTTGTCGTTAAATCCTTTACGCTCATCTTTTTATTCTAGATGGCTGCGACGGCTACTTGCTTCTTTACTTGTTTTATGAGCATTTTCTTTATTTTCCAAAATGCTAGTAGGCACAAAGCAATGATTGCTAGTATTAGCAGAATTAGTACGATGTCTGATAAGCTTCGGGTACTTTGAGTGATATTATTCGTTGAAGAACCTGTATTATTATTTATGAGTATTTCCTCTGTATGTAACTTGGAGGCTTTCTTACCCATATTGATATATATATTTTTCGTTGACTGACCTGGGAATTGAATTGCAAGAATGCTGTCCTGAAGACAATGCTTAAAAAACGAAAAGAAGAATTCTTAAAACTAGCTGAAAATTTGGAAGACACAACAGTAGAAAAAAAAATGGAATTCTTTCAGAGATAATAGAAAAGACGAAACTTTTTAGAGAAGCCAGTTTTATTGCTATTTATTTATTCTATTTATATTTTTATTTTCCTTATACTCATTTTTAATATTTTTTATTCTTTTATTTTTCTTAAAAATAAATCGCGCTGTTCTCCTGTAGCTATTACCAGGAGACGATGGTATTCTTTGATCTCCGCCCTTATTTTGACCTCGAAACCAACTCTTTTCTTCTTTGTTGCTTCTTGATTTTCCACTTGCTGCACGGTGTGTTTTGCTCTCTTTCTATATTCCTCCAAAGTAATCGGACGCGGTCCCGCTGTCGGAGTTTTTAGCGCCTCCTCTAATGATTTCTTTAGTGCTTTCCATGTGTTTAGTATCTGCTCATAAGTTTGCTATGATCCCACGTTTGGTTGGACAGGGTCGCCATGTAAAGTTTGTTTTATTTTATTCATCTTTTTTCCGTTGACCAATGGTTGCGGAATATCTTATGAAAAGAAGAAAAAACTTTTATTAAAACAGAGATATAAGCGATAGAACTATATAGAGCTTCTAGGTACTTGTATCTCGACCATGTAAGAGCTGGAAAGCTCAAAGTTTGGTCTTAATATAAGTGATGTAGAAATCACCAGAGCTGCGGATAGCTCCATTTGCGGTGCCTTGATTAGCTTAGAGCTAAAGAGCTCTATTAATATCAGCCAATAATACGAGAGCTAGAGAGCTCTATTTACCGGGAAGGGTATCCATTATCAGGAGCTAAGGGAGCTTCGCTATAGTGAAAGACACCTTGAGAGTTCTGATAATACTTTGATTTTATTTACCAAATCACAGGTCTTTTATACGTTAACAAAATCGCTTACTTCATCATTATGCATGTAAAAATTAATTTTGCACGATTGATCACCTGAAATCGGTGATTGCATACAACAAGCCGAGTAATCTCTATACCGCTACACAAACTTCATTGCACATGCATAGTGATTATTTACATGATGAGTTTACTTGTTTACCTATGACGCTTGGTCATACGGATAAGCTTTAATGAAAGAATTGTTTTTCTTTAATTTTCTTTGCTTGTTTACGATTACTCAACTGAAATTTCATTCATGCAGTGCATGATTCATTCATGTAGTAAAGCAATTTTTTTTTGTTTCAATATTCTTCATTTGATATTTGTTATGTGCATTTGTGTGTAGATCAGTGTGCTTCTCTTTGCGTATTATGTTGTGTGCATTAGAACAATGCACTTATGCTCTATACCATCAAGTTATACCCGCCAGGTAAGGTTTTTATTTAGTGCCTATTTAGTTTTTCTACATTTATAAGCTCTTTTACAAATATATGTCGTCAGATATGCCTACAAAGGAAAAGTTCTTATTTTGTGTCTCTAAGTTTTTGATTTAGGGAATGTTTCTAATTTGTGTCGTCAGATAACTATAAATTTATCTCTCATTACGTGCTCCAATGGATAAATTGTAATTATGGTCTTCATCAAGTCTTGAAGTCTTAACATCTTCCTTTAATCCCCTTAAGGCGTTAGGGGTGGATGGACTGAGAATCATTATGATTCAGAAGGCCCTGCGGTACATAACACCATGGCTAGTGTTGCTTGAGGCTTGGTTTCTTGCCCAGGGCCTAGCAGGAGGAGAGTGCAATCTTCATTGCTAAGACAATCAGAATAGGATACATTGAGGCAAATGAATTCAGACCAAATAGCACCTCCTCTTTCATGCTGAGAGAGAGACTAATTTATGTGCATATAATAAGTGTATGGTAGGGCAGCAGTGATAGCTAAAATGCCTACACAAAAGCATAAGACCAGCAACTGACAAATGCCGGTCTGCTTTCTAGCCACCGTTAGTGACCGACAATGAAATTTCCGTTTCATGCCAGTGCCTGTTGATGTGTAACTTGTTTTCATAGAAAAATATTTTGCCTGGCTGGTCCGGTTCGTGATGTGCCGGTAGGTATGCATCGATCTTACCTTATTAGAATATGACCAACACCACTCTTTATATATTATTGTTTCTTATTATAATTTTTTATTCCCATAATAGTTATAAATTAACAAAAACACTATGAACTAATTTAAGTCTCTAACAGCAAATAATTACGTAATTGCCAGTATAGTGTCAGTCCACTAGTTTGATTTTTATATTTTAGTTAACTAGCGCTGTGACAGAGGACATGCTCAGTAGTTTCTTCGTCGTCTATACGGAAGGGACAGGTCTAGCTGTCGATCCTACCCCTATTCTTAAGATGGTCCTTAAGTGGGCAATACGCAGTAAGTAGGCCCGTTATGAGCTTCAATTCTTTTTTGCTTAGAATGAGGATTTGTTTCTGTAGGCCCGTTATGAGCTTCAATTCTTTTTTGCTTAGAATGAGGATTTGTTTCTGTCCTCTGTTGAGAATTTGATTGTCCTAACACTACGGTAATTTTTCAGTGCACCATTTCTATTACATCTTCACAAACCCTGACTTGTACCGAAAGATGGCTCCTTGAGAGACCAAAAGCAGGCTCAGGGCCGATAAACAAAGATCTGACTACTTCTTTTGCAAGGCGTTCTGAGATATAATTGTCATCAATTGCTTCATGTCCTGGCATTAAATCAACATGACGCGTGTGTATGTATGGCTGTCTCGCAGGTCTGGGCGCGACCTGCACCTTCACCACTCATTTACTTTTCAACATTCGGTTATGACGGTTAGTATTACACTATCGGCGTAAAGGCTTGTAGCATTTTATGAAGTGAAAGACTTTTCGTGAAGTGCAGATTTACATCAAGTGTCTACGACATATACATATTTGCATGTTCTCATGGATAAGTTTGCGGGCGCACATTTCTATAGCGTAACTGAAACCATAGTTTCCTATAATATCTTTTAATGAAGATGAATTTTTCAAACAACTACGCATGGAAAGTGAAAGGGGTGGGGGGTATAAAAGTTATTTAAAATAATTTATTATATATATTGTAGAAATTAGTATTCTCCTGGACTATTCTACATGTCGAACAGGGAGAGAAAAACCAAAATCATTGTAAATTCTTCAAAAAAGTGCCTTGATTTTCAGCCAAAAATTAATTTGTTAAAATCACAATAAATAATAATTGTTGGATTAACAAAAATATTTTCTCCCTCACATTTTCAAATATTGTTACATCAAAAATTATCGATTGTCGAAACAACAATTTTATTGTTAAAATAAAAATACTTTTATTAATTCTATAACATATATATCTGATAAAAGTGAATATTAAATTGTTGAAATTACAAGTAAAATGTTAAATCAATAAATAACGATGGTAAAACTGAACGTTTTGGATACTGGATTTGGGGTAGCGAAAAAAATTAAAAGTCAAAATAGATGGAATTCAAGAATCTTAGATTTATTAGTTGTGTATAAACGCAAATAAAAATATTTCTCTTAATGAAAAAGCAGAACATATTACATAGATCTCAATTTGGTACACAAAATATTAGTTGCATAATTATTGCAAAGTAGTTAAGTTTTAAATTTCCATCATTATATACCATATTTCGAATAATAGATAATTTATTTTGTATTCTGTAAAAAATATTATTAAGAAAACCATATTTGTCTATTTTAAAACTTACCTGTAAGGCGTATATAAAATTCCACATCTGTATAGCATCTATTGCCACACAAAGATTGTTAATATTGAGGGGCCAGTGTGTTTGATGATTATCCAAATTAGAAAAATATTAAGAAAATTCTCGAACTTCAAATAGTCATTAGAGTTCTTAACATTTTTCCATTTCTTGGATGATTTATGTTGCAAAAGTCGAACGCAGTAGTGAGTAGGTGACATGATGTTCAGAATTTGTGCTTTTAAAGCTAATTATCATTTTACATGAAAAGCAATACATTTTCATGAGGTAAATAGATACTTACTGTATATTCAGTGGTATATTGTCTGTGGCAATTAACGTAACTGTAACTGTAATCTGGGTGAATGAAAATACTCGTATTGAATCAAAAGATACATTTCATTTGAGTTTTTTTTTATTGTTATAAAGGTTTTAACAGGAACTAGGGACATTATAAAATTTTGCACAAAATAAACTTCAAAGACAAATAGTTTTAAAAAACAAACTGGCTCTGTACTATTGTTAAATATCGCAAAAGAATAATTTTAAATTGAGTAAACCTGTTCACAAAACATAAGCACATTTGACAATCTGGGTGCAGTTTTCACAACGCGTTCGCCCGGAAAATTTTGCTACCTCCGAGTTGGTTGAAGTTACATCTAGAACTGAAACTGAGCGAGCAAAGCGATAGCAATAAAATAATGTCATACACTTACACTTATGCCTTTTGCATTATGGTAATACGACTGAGACAACGATCATATGGGAGAGAAATATTTTTCCACTATTCAGAAAGCAATTTTCTTAAGTTGGATTTTCTAACTTAACACTAGATTTACCAACAATTTTACTATACCTATTTATACCAAAACCAGTCGTTTTGACTGGATATGAAAAATTAATATTTTAAATGCAAAAAAATGGTCCGCACAATATAAAGTATTTTACAAAACTAATAAATAGTATTGATAAAATATAAAATTAATAAAAATTGATGGTTATTTTGGATATTAGGTTAGATTTTATTCAAAATAATTATAGCTTGCCACAATTTTTACAAATACAAACTTTTTTTTTGTGCAGACGAAGCAGTTTGTTGTGGTCTTGTTGTTATTGCAAAGTGCTATTTGGCACAATTTACGTGTTGGGCGGGGTATCGTTGGAAAATGAGTTGATGGACGTTGAATTTCACCTTGCTGATAGCCAGATGTAAGTTCTTCAGCCAAACGAAACAAAATCCAGGAATTTCTGCCGGCTAGATCTAAAATATTAAAAAATACCTGAAGTGGGCACCTTCTGGATCCTGAATTAACACTTTATTTGCGTGCCATTTGATCAGTCACATCGACACCAAATTTGGTCTTATTATAGTAAGACATAGTTTCAGGCAGCTTCTTGTAGTTCTTTTCAATTTTGACGCCTTTATGCTTGGTACTCAATAAAGCTACTTTTTTGCGAGGCTTCCTTTTATAAACTGTAAGTGTACAGTCATTTGTTTCATATAGTAATGTTGAAAAACGAGCCATACCATCTATCTTTTCTTTGCAAATTTTCGGAAGCTCCCGTCTGTTGGAACGTACTGTTCTAACCAATGTACTGTTTTTGGCCAATAAATAAGAAGCCAAAGGAAGACTGGTAAAAAAGTTGTCGGTTGTTACAGTCCTACCTTTCATTGTATAAGGCTCCAATAGTCTGATTACTACAAATTCACTGAGAGGTGTTGACAAATTTCGTGTCTCATCTTTTCCTAGGTACGGAAAGCCATTTGAAACATACTTCGTTTCAACATCAGACGCCAGCCAGAAATGTATCCCAAATTTATCTGGTTTGTTTGGCATATATTGTGTAAACCTACATCTAGCCTTCGTTGGAAACAATTGCTCATCTACTGTAATATATGCTCCTGGTTTGAAACGGTCTTGGCTATTGACAATAAATTTATTCCAAACAGTAGATACTAACGCAAATTTATCCATTTGCAAGCGTTGACTTCTTTCATTTCGTTAATCCATTCATTATCCGGACCTCACTTTATGTTCCATAAATATGATAATTTCAATCCTTTCGCTTCGTATGCACCACGTCCATACAGTATTCTAATGAAAGTCTTCAATTTTTCTTCTGAAAGTCTCCACTTCTTCCCCAAAACATGTGAGGCTTCTATAATTTAGTGCAAACTCTGATATGCTCTAATATATGGTGATCAATCAATAGTAAGAAGGCACTGCTTACTTCCCCCTTCCATAATATTCCTTCTCACATGTACTGTAGGCCCAGTTGAATCTTTGAATATGCAATAACTTGGTAACCTTCCAACAGCCCCTCCTTCTTTTAGGGGTTTCCAAATAGTTCCATTTGAAGAAAGTTCAATTTGTGCATTTTGGCTTCTATCATTTTCCTCCTCAGAACTGGAAGGAATCCGTATATATCTTCGTTTTTGTATATTATGCAAAATAATTGCTTCCTTCGTCGCTCGATTCATCTTTGTTATTTTCACCAACATTTTTGTCATCACTGCTTTCGATATGGACACTTTTATCGCTTTGATTTTCGAAAAATTCGTCCTCAATATGAGAAATATCATCATCTTCAATATCTGAACATTCCAAAAGTATGTCTTGTATATCTTGTAATCTCAAAGCAGTTGGTTTTCTCGCCATTCTGTAAAAAGGGTATATCCCTGAAATGTTGTATTATATAAAATGTATGACACAAATAAAAAAAAAAAACAAACTGATCAAAACTCTATCACTGACATTAAAAAACACACCAGTCAAAATGACTGGTTCTGGTATAAGTACCACAAACAAAAATTATCTCTTTTATGTTAGACACAGAAATAAAATAAATCATCAAAAATGTTTTATTTAATTGTTATCTTAAAAGTCATAACATAGTTTCAGAAAAAAATATTAATACTAAGTAGATATTTGCAAAAGAAAATGCAAAAACAGTCAAAATGACTGATTCGGTAGTTCTAGTGTTAAAGCAAACAATACTTATTTCCGAAAACTAATACTCAATTTAAACTTCAAGTTATCGATTGGAGAAACTCGAAATTTACTTATGTTTAGAATTTTTTTCTTATTTTAAACATAAGTAAACGTAAATAAATATTTCTTTAAGTAGGCAATTTATTGATTAAATTAAATCAATTATGATTAAAATGAGAATAGTGATTCGTACTTTGCAGTTTTATAAAATTATTGCTAATAATGAACAGCTTTTTCTTCAATTATTCCTTTTGTATGCTTTCTTTTATCGGATATTTACTGAAGAACTTCTGATTAAAAATTTCTAATAAAACCCAGTATCAAAACGATAAAATAACGATATGATTAAATCAATTCAAACTGGTAACCCTTTTCTAGCTTCGTGCCAAATTTACTTACCTCAGTAAATTTTTCTTGAATCGAGTAAGAGATAAAAATTATAAAGAAGGATGAGTATACTTTAAGTGTATTATTATGGAAAATAGCTCTTTTTGAATGTAAACCATGTCAAAATCATTTGATACCAGATGGTTGGAAGTGCTCTAAAATTCAAAACTTTAAAAATATTTCCAGCTTTCTTTAAGCACGATATATATTTAAACCTCCGTAATACGAAGTGTTTAAAATTCTTTTAATAAAATAAATATGTGAATACTATTCAGTTGAATGAGATAATTACCGCATGTCACATTAATTATAAAGGATCGGAGTGCAAATTAAATTTCTATTATGAAAACTTTTTCAAAATAGTAGGTACGTATTTTTAAAAATGTCCAAATGTATTTGTTTTTGATTTAAATTAAAATTATAGAGGATGAACACGTAAAGTGTATTATTATTAGAAATGAGACAAACAACTTCCAGATGAAAAGAAGCTTTTCTTTTTTAATGTAAACCATGTCAAATTTATTTGTTACCAGATGGTAGGAAGTGCTGTAAAATTTCAAAACAATAATCCATAATATATAATCTTTAATACTTACCAGAATA
Organism: Dioctria rufipes; assembly: GCA_963924295.1. Lineage (NCBI taxonomy): Eukaryota > Metazoa > Arthropoda > Insecta > Diptera > Asilidae > Dioctria > Dioctria rufipes. The sequence continues at coordinate 288,945,097 of OZ002741.1, read as the reverse complement.
TACCGGGTGTCCGCCGGGAAGGTATACTACTTTGTTTGTTTATAATTTTTGATTAAATGAAAGAGAATGGATCTTATATTGATAAATGTTTTATTTAATGTCGGCAATTATGTATGGAATACAATATCAGATAAATATCCGCCTCTGTTAGCCTCACAAATGTGAGCCCTTTTGAGCACATTTTTCATTACATTCTCACACATTTCACGCGGTATTTCATTAATTTCATCACGAATATTTTGTTTGAGTTGCTCAAGCGTTTCTGGTTTGTTTGCATAAACCTTGCTTTTCAGATATCCCCACAAAAAGAAGTCCGGAGCAGTCAAATCAGGCGACCGTGGAGGCCAATCAACATCACCATTTCTTGAAATAACTTGTTGTGGAAAGAGGTCTCGCAGTAATTCCATTGTAATCCTGGCTGTATGCGATGTGGCACCGTCTTGTTGATACCACATGTTAATCAAGCCCAAAGCATGCACTTGTGGCGTTAAAAAGTTTTCAATCATATCACGATATCGCTCCCCATTCACAGTTACCGTTACGCCGTTTTCATTTTCATAGAAGTAAGGTCCAATGATACCTCCTGACCAAATTGCACACCAGACTGTCACTTTTAATGGATGCAAAGGTGACTGATGAATAATTTGAGGGTTTTCCACTGCCCAGAACCAACTATTCTGTTAATTCACATATCCATTCAAATGAAAATGTGCCTCGTCACTCATTATGATTTTTTCATGAAAATCGCGGTTGTCATGGGCGAGCTGTAACATCCTATTGGCATATGTACGGCGGTGTAGGAGGTTGATGGATTGTTTTAAACACTTTCTTGAGCAGCAGTAATGTTTTCAGCCGATCTTGCAGGACGTTGTGGTCCATGCTTGGGCCTATCACCTACAGACCCTCTTTCTTCGAAATCATTCACTACACGATAAATAGTGCGTTTAGTTGGCACGTTGTTTCTCCCAAAAATTTCACGTAAGTTTCTCATCGTCACAGTAATCGATGATTGATTTTGATAAAATGTTTTAACGATTAAAACACGTTGTGTTATCGAATATTTTTCCATAATAAATTTGCCACGTGCCTACTTGACAAATATGAACTGTCAAGACTAATGTTTACCAAAATGGCGGCAAAACAAAGTAGTATACCTTCCCGGCGGACACCCAGTATAAGATTTTTCAAACAATATTTAGTTTTCTTTAGAAAAAAAACCCAAAAACGTAAAAATATTGTAATTACGAGATTTTCACCTTCGTTTCCATTTAATTTGATTAACTGCGCTCGGTTATATATTACCATGTACTGGGCAAGAGCGCCTAAAACTATGTGTTTCAAAATGCTTCTCTTTCTTGTTAGGAGCAGGAACGATGATAGCATTCAAAAGGGTTTCGTACTTGCTTTTCTGTTATGTTTATTTTAAGAAGAGCAAGTAAATATCTTCATATGAAAAACTTTATTTGATAGCATGAATTTTTATCTGTCTTTGTTGGGTCCTGATCAGAAAAATTCCAAACAATTCAGATACAATTAAATTTCTGGTATCCTAAGTAAAGTGTTAAGGACAATATGGTTAAACCTCTGTGATTTAAATTCTAAAGTGGTCCAATGACAGAGCAGGCAAGAATATAAAGTTTCAACTCATTTTAAACAAAGAGTGAAAAGAAACGAAAACTCTATATCGAAGACCGTTACAAATGCTACTCTGTGTCAGTACCCGGAATTCTCAATGCGGATCTTCTTTTCCTAGTTTAAGGAAATTGACGTATCTTGTTTCGATAAACAAATTTCTGGATTCAAGCAGATAAATCTACAATTGATAAAATATCCCGTATGATTATGTCAATAATTGAAAAACATTTAGCTAAGACTTCTTATTATAAGAAATTCTTGCCCCTTATTAAATCATTTCTATAATGGTGAAACTAATCAAGCAAGCGTACTAGATTCAAGAAATTAATTTCTGTTATTGATGTTGAATGGACCAAAGAAATCCATAAAAACTTAACACGTCTTAACATGTCTCTTTTACAAAAAACTACAATTCATCAAATCTATCCAATTTTACTTAACTTAAGTTTAGAACACATTTAATAAAACTGAGTACAAATCTGGCAATACGTAAATAACATTTTCTTGACTGAAAACCAATAGTCCATTTTCTTAGTTTATGGCGATTTTTTCTTGATTAAAGCTAAATTTTCGTTCCGTGAAGCTAAAAAAAAGCAAATGCAAACAAATTTTCGCAATAATTCTTATACACATACAAGTACATATATACTACTATAGTTCATTTTTTTCTTTAACATTTCAGCTTCAGGGAGATAGTTAAAATTAAGTTTTCAAATGTACAATTTTACTTCTCTCGCATTTTGAGTAGATGCAACAATTTTATTGATTTATTTTACCGAAAAGTAATAGTTTTAACAATTTTACTTATTAAATGGGTTTCCTGGTCAGAATTTCGAGATAATTTACGTTTAACAATTTGAAATTGTCAAATCTACCATCATTTTTCTCTACGTGAAGAAATGTACCAAAAAATTAATATATGTAAATTTTGGATGCCCACTCCATACCACCGCGCCTTCACGTTAGATCGACTACTTCCTAAAAAATAATCACGATCTAAGCCACAGCAATTTTTTACGGTATTCTTTGTTACACACTAGGGGTTTCTACTTAGGAATTGAATGTTAAAGTTAGATTATGTATAGCTCGTAGAAAATTGAGCTGTATAATTAAAAAGTGTGTCTTCTTATTACTTAGAATAAGGGTAATTTTAAACCGCATCCATAAGGTCCAATTTCCCACTCATATTTAAGAACACAAAATGAAACTTATCCAAATTTTTACCCAAAATATTTAGTTTCTACAGTACAAACAACATACAGAAAAGAATACTAAAAACTTATTAAAAATTTATGAAATAAACTTATTCTTCCACTTCGGAAGTTTTAAAATTTCAATCAACTATGGAACTGAAATTTTACGTGTGCACACTTACCGATGCCATTGTTCTTAGTGTACTGTTAAAAGATTATTGCTTTGCAAATTGACTTGAATAAATTATATCAAGCGAAATAAAATTTTGGGAAGGTAATAATTTTCAAAAATTTTATCTTCTTATTAGTAAAATTTTATATTTATAGTTATCACATAAAAACTGTTGGGTGTCACATATCAATAAGATTGTAAAAGATTACATTACTTATCCCTTGTAAACAGAGGATTAATGAAAGCGATTTAAATTAGTTTTATGTAGGTAAAAGATTTTCCTTTAAAATACCAATTCCATGAAGCACGCTAGAGGACACCATCTATCTGTCTCCCTGTCATTCTTAATAGGAAACTTAGTCTTAAATAGAAGAAAACTTCCAAAGTTCCCTTATCCATTCCATTAAAGTTGCTAAGTGTTACGCTGTACTCGACCTTATGTATGTTGCACAAGAAGAAGCAAAATGTGCCTTTTCCCATCCAACCCTGAGGGATTATATGCCACCCACACCTACCCTCTAGAAATAGTTCTTGGAAAACTTTAAAGCTTCAATGTAGGAATATTCTCGGAAAAAGTTCGAACCAAATGTTATGCAAAGAGTATATGTACCAACATACCCTCATCGATTTGAACTATACGTACATAATGATCTTATTTATATAACAGGAAAGTTTTGCAGTTCATTCAATACACTTATTCAAATGAAACTTTATGTTTAGGGAAATTCAAAACAGGAAAAAGTCTCAGTGCCTTCAGTGCCCGAATTATGGACTACACGGTAATTCACTTGATAAGTTTTTAAAAAGATTTGTCCTTATAGCAGGGCTTTCTGTTGCAGCAGAGAGTGAATAGTCAGGTAAATATATATTTAAAGATTTTTCTTTTATACATACAGACATACAGAAGTAGTTTTGTGTAGTTTTTAATCATTCTCATTTTACAATTAATTATAAAGGATCCAAAAGTCATCTGTCTGATTGTTCTAGTTAATTTCAAAGTAACTGCAAGTATGGCATTAAAAAGTTAATTTATGATTTGATATTTCTTAAATACTTAACAAAATTTGAATCTCATCGTAAATTTTAGTTTGTATTCAACTTGGTATGTAATTAATTGGGGAGTCCTCCAGAAACACTAACATTATTTTACGTCTTATAAAGTCTTACAGTACCTATTAGTCATTATATACACATACATGTATACATATTACGATTATTAATCTAGTTATACTCTGTAAAAGTTTGTTAATTCTAGTATCTTGCACGCTGGTACATAACCCTTTGAAAAAGTGAAAAGAATATTGACACAATGAATACGACGAATATTCTGTTTTCTGTGCTGTGCTTAAAGGGATGCAACTATTCAAATTCCGAGTTAGTTCAAAATCAGGACAGCAACTAATGCCATTCCTTTTTATCGCGATGGGCATAAATAGCACTTCAGCCTGCATTAAATAGAACCTTTCCCACCTTATAAGATATGCAGCAACAAGCAATACTTGCATGTATGTCACCGAGCTTTACTAAACTAACCTTGCTTATTCATGAACTTTTTAATGAAATATTCTGGATTAGTTGGCATGTCACGTTTTCTCTTAATCATCTTGTCATTACACAAACTTGCAATTAGATATATAAGTAACTGATATTTGTTTTAAAATTAATTATTAATTTCTTTCTTCCAAATTTTATACTATAGTAATTAAGTGTTCCAGTTTAGTCATTTTTAGAGCTTGCCCATATTATACCTCTATAGTTTATTTCTATTTTTGTTCTCCTGAGTCACCTAAGTCACCGTATCAAATATATAATTCGCATTGCAAATTGCAAGCTATTTATTACAGTATATTAAACTTTTCTACAATGGGTTTAATTAATGTACGTCTAATGTAGTACGCAGAGAATATAATCCAAATCAATAAATAAACTACAAATATCACGTGTCAAACAATGAAAAGCTAAGCCACAAAGAAATATTATTATAAAATTTAACGAAAAGAAAAGACTATAGTTTGCCAGATTCCAGAACAATTTAGTTAAAGTTACCCTCGTTCTAGAATACTTCCTCTTTTTTATTTATGAATAAATTTTGTCCTCAGCACTCAATTAATTAAATTAGTTAAGTACAATGCGTTTATTTTCGAATAGTTTAAGTACAAAAAATATCATTTGTATTAATTTATTTATTTATTTATTTATGATTTAATTGCGTTAGCTTACAGACTAAAGTCTCGATTAAAAGCTACCGGTTAATATCGAAATCCAAATATTTGATTATTTCACATTTCATTGAGAAGAAGATTAAAATATTAATAATAAGAATTCGTTTATAATACTAATTACTAACTATGACTATAGACAGTATAAGAATTACTTAAAAATAAAGCAACAGAAGTGTTAAACAAGATAGGAATTAAAAAATGAAATATATTAAAAAGTAAAAAGGATACGAGTAGAATGGTGGAAAAAAATACATTTGATGGGTAGTGCAGTGACTAATCAGAGCGGGCAGTCTGAATATCATTTCTAATGAGTTTTCTAAAGGTGCAGAGACTAATACCGAGGATGTCTATTTCATTAAATAGGTCGTTATGATTTTTTTGGATTCTGCAACAAGGGGAGCAAGAAAGCTAATGTAACAGGATAATGCAGAGCAATTTATAAGGTTGTGTATTATTTTAAATAAAAATATTTCATCTAAGAAAAGACGACATTTTTCCAGAGAAAGAATACCACATTTGTCTGTTTTTTACAAAAGAAATGGTGGCGAATTTTATCTGAACTGGCTTCAATTTCTGCACATATACAGAGTGTCCCGTCGAGATGGTAAAAAATTTTAAGAGTCGAAAGTACAGTCTATTTGCGATCGAAAATATTATATAACATATTTTCGAGTTCGCACTATTTTCGAAGTTATAGACGATTTTCGATTTTTTCGAAATTTTGAACCCTAAGTCACATTTGCCTGCTGCTTCAAGCGTTTATATTCACGATGATATTTTTATTTTCCTTTTAAAGCTTGGATTAATTCGCAACTATATCAGTGTGGATACTTTCCATGTTTTGGCTTTATTACAGGGACAAAGGTTCATATGCAATCATTTAGAATAGGGGAAAAAGAATTTGGATGAGCTCTACACAACAGTAGAAAATTTGGATGAAAAGTGAATTGAAGCCAGATGCTCGTTGATAGTAGATATTATAATTCGCTGTACCAAAGATAGTTTTCGTGTTGCACCTCATTGGTAAAAAATCATGTCGATTTATTGATACATCAATGTCAAAACGTGGTGAAGGTCAATACAAGAAAGTACGCTTTGAGATAAAGCTATACTTATCTCTTTTTCCGTCAGATTGGACTACTAGATCAAGTAATCTGTTGTTGCGGTTCTGAATGGAGTTCCATTATTTCAGATTACACATATTAGCGAAGATGATGCTGAATTAATATTTCCAGTCATCTGCATGCACATCTTTATATTACTATAAATCCAGTTCACATTTGGTAAATTCAAATCACCGGTGAAGATAATTTTAGACATCTCAGGAAATGCAAGCATTTGTCACTAATATTTGAGAGAATTGAGTCATATGTCGAAAGAGGTGGGAGGAATATAAATACAAGAAATGTACAATCGAAGATGGTTATGTTTAACTACTATCCAAATATCTTCGTTCTCATATTCCATTTCCTGCATCCGGTGTGAGGAAAATGTTTTATTAATAGCTATTAGACCACCTCCGCCATCTTTATTAGAGGTCTCATTACAATTTATGATGATTAAAAGGTTCACCGCTATATACGAAATCCTGCAAAAATGTTTCACTGAAACATATAATGTCATAGTTATTTGATAGAATAGAAAGCTTCACATCCTCCGTCTTATTTTTGAGACCTCTGACATTTTGATAATAGATTTTAATTAACATAGATAAGGCGATGAATGGCAGAAAAGATTACTTGGAATTACTCTTCGAAATGAGATCGAAACTACCCTCATTTTTCACCAAAAAACGTTTACTTTCATCGTTTTGTTTTAACTAAATTTTTCCTCCCGTGATCCATAAATATTTAAAATTATTTTCGGTCTTAAACAATTTGCCTTTATGAAAAAGTTGCCTTTTAGATTTAGATAGGTATTAATTTACGAATATTCTATGGTCCTCTACGAATCCTAAATTTACAGCATTGTTTACTTTTTTTTTAATTTTATAAGCACCAATTACTCTACATCTAATAAATTCGGAACCATATTTTACAATTATAGGTTTGTTAGAATTATCGTTAGTATATTTTCTGGATCTACAAGCCTAAGTGATTTCTTCATTGGGCTATTTGAGTTGTGAATTTTCTTTACAATTGCAAGGACGTTCTCCGATTCAACGAAGGAAACATTGCGGATCTCGAGGAAATTGGTAACAGCGTTGTCTTCCAAGACTTCAAGACATTTCGAAACGATAGACAGTTCACGTCGAACTTCAGCTGTTTGCGTAGTTTTTCAGCCATGAGCTTAATATCGTTGAAACTGCCAATTAGGGAGTGAATCGATTTATTGAATTCAACCTACATCAGTTTGATCATTTCAAATTTTTTGTGTCATTTTTGTAATAAGACTTTTGAAAGTCACTGATCTGTTATCGTTGTCAAAGTCAGAAACATCAGTAGATATAGGACACGGTTCCTTTCACAATACTTTTTCTTTCATGATTTGAAAATTTCATACATGTCATATGACTGAATTTATTGCAGTCGACTCATTCTTGTCCCATATTGGATCTTTTAACAAATCCGTTACATTGCATACATTTAGGCGGCATTTATAATGCAGAGTTAAATTGGTGCAGTTATCGAATAGCATTTGGAAATTTTATCCACAAAGTTTGAGGTAGTACAAAGGTTAGAATCTTTGATTGCGTGTAAAGCTCGTAAAGCTCGAGATGTAGTAGAGATAGATGTCTTCTGCCAGACGGCTTCGGGGCAATAGTCGTTGTTTATTTATTTTAATTTTTTTTTAGATGTCTTCGATTTTCAGACAAATTTGAAGTATATCTATAATTCAAGGTTTAAAGTAAAAGAAAAAAACAAGATAGGTTATGTGGACTGTGATTCAATTATCATTCCAAGCAAGGCAAAGTTGTTGTATTCATATTATAAGTAGCAAATTTTAAAAGAATAAATGGAGATTCATTGAAGATTGCATTATTTTGTAAAGTGAAATTAAAATGCAGACATTTGTATCATAATATCTCTTTTGTCACAGCTCCGGAATACAGAAGGTGTTTCCTGAATAGAGGACAACCTCGTATGAGAGTTATTTCGGAGCTTCAGCTTAACACAAACTCGCTGCAGTGACACGTTCAATAGATATAAACGGCCAACAATACATGCTTTTCATAATTTAGTCGGTGTTAGTATTAGTATGTTAAAATAAACATAAATCGAACGTCGGATGAAATGGCATGCAACATAGAACAAGAAAATTTAAAAATGTTAAATATAACAACAAATTTAAAACATGCTTACAAACATCAATAGCAAAATGTTCGGCCTTAATATTAACAGTAATGCACATACGATTACTAGGTTCATACATGCTAGACCTTGAGGAGTTACCATGCAACAGAGGTAGTCTAATAATTTCGTTCAGTAACAACGGAGAATCAATATTCGCGATTAAGAGTTGATGCACAAAAGTTACATCGGCAACATTTGTGACGTTTCTCAAGCGATATTTAAAAGGTGCCTGAGAGCAAATCTAACGAAGTTTCGCTGAACAGACTTGATACGGTCGAAGTGTGTACGGTAAAATAGAGAACAGACCTGACTAACGTATTCAAGAAGTGGTCTTACAAAGTAAGAGTACAATATTATACTGGGATTCGAGAGCTCTCGGGACTAACGTTATATAAACCCCAGCTTAGAACTGCGCTTTAATACCATGTAGTTTATGTGGGAGATAAAAATCAATTTTTGGTAACATTTGACACCCAAGTTAGGAACAGAACTACCACGGCGAATCGAGGAATACGAACACCAAATTATTGCTTTTGCACCAAACGTAAAATTTGTGGTGGAGATCACCTTGTACCTGTTCACAATCGTTAAAAGATCTAATCTGAGCGAAAAGTTAAATATCATTAGCATAAATCAAGACTTTGCAGTGACTCACAACTGAGACAATGTCGTCAATAGACAGAACAAAAAGCAACGGGCCCAAGTGACTCCCTTGTGGTATGCCAGATGACGTCTTCAAGACTGTAGATATAGAATGGCGGATACACATACTTTTCCATTTTAAGGAGTACCTCGGATTGAAATAACTTGTCGAACGCTTTACTAAAGTCTGTATAAATACAATCTGTCTGGTAGCCCTTTGCATATCCGCCAATGGTATCCGAGACAAATTCCAGCAAGTTTGTGGTTGCAGACCTGCCCTAAATAAACTCGTGTTGAAGAGTCATCAATAGGAGAATCTTTGTACTGCATGGTATTGGGATAGTTGTCTGGTTTTTCTTCATATTAATAAACTTAAAAAAGCTGCGAGAGTCACTAAATAATTTTGCACACATGCTTTGAATATACTCATCATAGAGTGTGAGGAGGAAAACTCTTTAAACTCATTATAGGATGTGAGGAAGTGTAGTTATGTCTTCTAATGTCTTTGTCCTACATATAACTTTTTCACAGTTCATTCTTTCTATTACTACTAATATTCGGGCTGGTCCAGGACGTTAACTTATTACCACGGACTTTAACAACTGCAGCCTAATACGACATTTTAAAGGATTATCTGTCTTTAATATTTTAAGTTGCCGAAACGGGATTTTGCTCTAGAAGGATAGTGCACCTAGTAATTATGGCACTAAAGTAAGAGAGAATAAGCTGGTAGCCACTTTCTATGTTTGGATTGGACAAGCCAATTAAATTAATTTTCCTCAAGATTATTCGATCCGACGGAAATAGATTTTTATGTCAGGTATGACATGAATGAAATTAGAGTTGAGTATATTGACCGTTTTTCATTTAATTTTCGTGGATTTGAATATTGTTTTGGACTAAGCGGTCAGGAGGAAAACACCTCTTCTATTTTTCGAGAATTTTATTATTTCTCCGATGTTTCGGCCGATGTCTCGAACCGTACTCAAGGACGCAGTCTATTACAAAGATTAGTGTATTATTTGAAATAAAAATTATAATTAAAAAAACCAAAATCTGCCTACGAATTGAAAATATTAGAAAACCATTAACAAGATAATTAATAAATAAAAACTATAGGAAACCGTTGATTACAAAAAACAATATAAATAAATAAATAGATAAATAATATAACATTAATTAAACCATAGTTGTTTAGACAAGAACAAAGATACTATTTAGTGCTCTGGGAGGCTATCCAACCACTCGTCAGATTCAACTAATATTGGGTTGTTTTAATGTTTTCCAAAGCTCTCCAAGTTAGCGCAATAATCGTATCGATATTATCTCTAACCGTTTTTTGTTAATTCTGTGGAGTTTTTTTGATGTATAGTTCTTCTATCAATAGTCTCTTCTTATAATGTTTTCATGATGTAGAATAAAAAATATTTTCAAAATCTGGAGCATGGATTGATAATGCACAGTGAGTCGTTAGAGCAATTTTATTATGGTTTCCGCCTTATAAGTCGGATCTATGACTCGAAATCCTATTGTTTGCCCTTGTTCCAACATAGCTCATCGGGCAGTTCGTATTATTATTGCCTTTACAAGGAATTTTGTACACAACATCAGAACGTAGTTCATTAGGAGTAGCATCTTTTAACTTGGTGAAAAATTCTTTCAATGTTTTTAGTTTTGTTTGGTGATGCTGTGGTTTAAGGATTTTTTGAAACCTCTCAGAAAACCCCGGAATATATGTTGCACCTTTGAATTTCAACAAACCTCCCGATTCATTTCTATTCCTACCCCAAACATTGTACATGCGATGTTGAAACAACAACCTTCATATTACTGATTTCGGAAAACCATTCTCGCCCAATATAATCTGAATCTTTTCTATGTTCACTCTATGGAATTTCTTATGACTACGCTTTAAAACTCTAGCGATAAAATTGTTGGCTGTGTTTATTTTCTGGTGCTCAGCATGGCTAGATTTGTAGTGCAAACTCCTACCTGAGGCCGTCGGATTTTGGTACCAGTCAGTTATTATTGAACTATTTTCTCTTATGATTTTAACGTCTAAGTACGGTAGAGATCCCATACTCTCTTCTTCTACAGTGAACTGTAGTTTAGGGTGGTAACCATTAAGAGTCTTAAGTATAACAGGCAGATGTTGATGTGGCAATATGGGGAAAAGGTCGTCAACTTATTTGATTAAAATACGTGGCTCTCCTTCCATTTTATAGATTGAGATCATTAATAATTGCTCCATTATAATGTCTGCTAATACTGGGGATAGGGGACTTCCAATTGGTACACCGAAAGTTTGTTTGTGAAATTTCTTATTGAAAACGAAATAGTTTGCTTCTGTTGTGCAGAAACTAACCATATCCAAAAACTTTTTCGCGGTATGTCTGTGTGAGGACTAACTGAACTCCATTTATTTTCAATGATTTTAAGAACTAAGTTGACGGAAATGTTACTAAATAAAGAAATAACGTCAAAGGAAACCATTTTTTCCGTATGGTCAATCTTTATATTGTCTACTTTCTCTTTAAATGCGGTGGAATCATCTACATTAAATGCGGAGCTACCAGTTAAATTTTTCAAAATAGATGCTAGATATTTAGATAGTTGGTATACTGGGGAATCGATGGAGGATACGATTAGTCAGATTGGACAAACTTCTTTGTGTATTTTTGTTAATCCGTAGATCTTGGGAGGAACTGCTTGTACTTATCTTAATCAGAAATTATTTCGTGTGATTTAAGATGCGTAATGGCAATGTCACGACTATTTTCGTCTTCATTTGATTGTAAGCAAAGTTCACCATCGGCGATGGCTTGAAATAGCGGAAAATCTTTATCGTCATTTGGAAGCGAGACTTTCTTTCCGAGCGATAACATCATTTGTGTATCAGCTGGTAATTCTATTGATGTGCGATTATCGAACCATGCTCCATTCGTAGTTAAACCTAAATTGTGTATAGCCTTTTGTTTGAGGTTATAGAACTTTTCATCATGCTAGACTGAGAACTTCTGCTTGAATCGGCTGAGGACTTATACTTGGCCATCAAAGAGTGTTTTAGTGAGATGCATTGGAAGGCTTTGGAGCATATCATTCAGTACGGATCAATGTGGGAGAAGAACTTTGCATTATGCAAACAACAGCCAAAAACAAGGACGATTTGGAAAGCACAGAGACTCCTAGAAGTTTTGATTGTTGATATGCAACATGCACAATGTCAATGGAAAATAATATTTTTGGAAATAAACGCGTTTTAATTGTAACGAAAAAAGTGAATCGGGCTAGTGCAGTAAGGGTCCCGTACCAAAACATTATCAACGAATAGTCGATCAACCGAATTTAACCTTTATGTTGTGACTATACTCTGTCCTTTAGGGAAGAGAGTGGGGATGGAATAGCAAAACAGATTTCAGAATTGTATTTCTTGTAATAATACACATCAAATGGAAAAAAATGGAGGAGGAGTTTCAGATGTGGTGATACTTCCATTCCACATTCATTGAAATCGGATGGGCGGCTTCGGAGATTAGCATGTACAAATACAGTAATATTTTTATATATTAAGAAAATGTGCTGACGTAAAAAATGCGTTTCCCATTAATAAACTATTATACTGCCACAGAATTCTCCTTAATAGCTCTAACGATAAAATCATTTTAATCATCGTTATCTTTCTAGATGTTTTTGTTTCACCTGTTGGCTGAGTTCATTATCAGCAATATTCTTATTTAGTGTGTGAGTATCTAGCCTTCAGGCAACAACGCGATGACATTTGCAATTTCTGTAAAGAAAGGACCTGGTCATCTCCATCTTCCACAATCTAAACAATAAAAAAATATCAAGAAGTAGCTTGGAGTCAGTTCACGGAGAAGGAAAAAATATCAATTCCTACGGGTTACTGTTATTTATAAATAAATAAAACCTTTGCAACATCACTCGAATAAGAAACAGGTTCAAAGGGACAACATGTAACAAGCATGTAAGTAGAGAACCTTTTTTCGTCTTCCTCTTGTCAATTTTTAGTTTGGAGACTCGTAGCTTTTCGCATTTTCGCATGTAACAGGGTAAGCAATTTGGGTGTGGTATAGGATCTATGGAAAATTTTTACTGCAAAAATTGCAAGAATTCGGAAATGAATTGTGAACATGTTAACGTGTCAAATATCCTTGCGCAGAAAGAGTTCAGACTATTTTTAGAAAACAAATACTACCTTAAGCTAGATATAATTCTATAGAGTTTCGGTTTTTCGCTCTCTTGAAAAGTAGCATTTTTTGAGTTGGGTCAGTTTTCTATGTGACGTGCGATATATGTGAAAATAAGAAATAAAATAAGAAATAAATAAAAAAAATTAATCAAGAAAATAAGTAAGTTAGACAGCGGGCAAGGGTTTTTACTCTTTTGAAACCCGTACAATACCTAAAATAAGTAAAAAAGTACGAAAAGAAATTCAATATATTAGGTAGATTTAACAATACTTAAGTCTTCCTTCCTTAACGTTTTCAGGGTAAAAAGGTTATAATATACGCTTGAAGAGTTTAAGCTTCATTATTGGCTCAGTGTTATAAGCAGGTAAGAATCAATTGAATTAACCATAGAATTTAAATCAAAAAATTGTATTATTTAGTAGAATGGATGAGAGATCATATGTTTCTTCTACATTACATTCAGCATTAGAAATTTTTTCATGCTCATACTAGGTCAAAATTCCATCCACAATAGAAATATTTTGCGTGATAGATACTTGAACATCGTCTGCATATACATATAATGATATTAAAATAGTAAAAACATAAAAAATGTCATTAATGTATCAAAATAAAGTAGATGATACAGAACCGAGCTATAAAGAATTCCACGTAAGATCATGCTAGATAAAAAAACAAACACCTTATTTCGCTTTCACCCGGCGCCAATTAGTGATGAGCAAAATTGGTCTTGGTCTTGCAGTCTTGGTCTTGGTCTTGCAGAATATGCAAGACCGATACCAAGACCAAGATTGTAACCATGCTCACAAGACCAACACCAAGACCATGTGTACGTTAACAAGACCAAGCCCAAGACCACATTATGCAAGACCATGACTCATTATGAATTTGAGAGCAAAACTGCCTAAATACAAATAAGCAACGCTTTTATACAGGTTAAGTCTTGATTTGTAGACCAGCGTCAAAGTGGCCGAGTAGGAAGCGTACTTAGTTTCTACTCTAGGGATCTAGGTTCGAATCCCACTGAACGTCTTTTTTTTCGAATCTATTATTTCAAAAGTTTTTACAGATGTATAAATTCAATTGAATATTTTTTTAGCACAAAACGGCAATAATGAAGTCGTTTTAAGAACAAATTTGTCATCTATTAAATATTGTAGATATATTTTTGATACTATTCTGTAAGTTCAAATTTATGATGTAGCTATTATTTTTGATAATGGATGTTTGAATCAATTTTATTCCCAACAGAATATTATTACTGTGTGAAAAATGAATCCATACTTTTAATTATTAATTTTTTCATCATATTAGCGTTAAATTCCATCAAAAGTCTGCACTAAAATGAATAATAAATAAACAACAAGAGAAACGATAATTAATCAATTTGAAAAACAAATGATACTGGGGCTCGAACCTCTAAACTCGAAGTATAGTAACTTACGTAACTAACTTATACTCCGGAAAATATAAGAAAGAATAGTGTTATGGTTGTGAATGTATAGGTGTAATTGGAAACAATACGGAAAATTCAAAAACTTATAAATTGATATAGGAAACACAAAGTCGCAGAAAAAATTGTTATTTTTTTAATCCTACGAAAAGATATCGGAGATGTATTATAAGCATAAACACACTCATATAAACGTAGCAAGAGCAAACAGACAAGACAAACTGCTGAGAAGATTTATTTAGACGGGGACAAGGTAGTTTTTAACTATTTATAGATTTATGGCATGATACATCAATTCTAGAATTGCGCAAAAAAAAACGAAATCCTAGATTAAAACTAAAACCAAAAGTTGACTGTGCAGCCCAAAGCTAAAACCTACTACAAGAATCAAGATCACAGACAATACCAAGACTGAATTGTAAGACGAAGAGCTAGAGCAAGACCAAGACCAAGACCAAGACCAACACAAAGACTTGACTATGCAAGACCAAGACCAAGACCAATATTATACCAATCTTACCAAGAGCAAAACCAAGACTAAGTGTGCAAGACCAAGACCAACACCAAGACCATTATAGTCTTGGTCTTCTAGCGCCAATGACGCTGGGTCACATAGACCCGAGGCGATTTAATACGGTGATATTTTTTGCTCACGCTGACCATAAAATTTGAACGTTTGTGTAGCTGGAGATATAGCCACTTACTACTCGTACCCCTATTGTCTGAAGTGCGACTCCATCTGCGCAGCAAGAGATCCGTGCTTCAAGTCAAATCACGTAAATATGAGCAAATGTCGAAAAGTTAAAAAAGAAAAATATCGAAGTTATCTTTTCAAAGTTCATTTTGCATGTGTTTTGAGGAAGCTAATAAAATTTGATTTATAGAATACATGTGGAAAGAACCATAAAAATAACTCTTTTAATCTTGTGATAATTTGTCGATATAATCCGGGTCATAATGATCCGGTGTAATCGTCCGCGATATTATTTTCATGTCATTTGTGCCAGGTTAATGGATTGTAAGTAGCAGCTCAGGTAATTTTATGTTAAAGTTATAAATGGGAAAATTGGCAATTCCCAAAAAGTATTATTTAATCAGGAATGGTCTACGGAAATAAAAACGAGTTCCAATTCTTATAAAATCAGGGCCCATATTCCAGATCTTGATTCGGTACTATATTCGATTCAATAAAACTTGTTGATTTGATTTGACTTTATTGTTCTTGAGTTTCCTTGAGTGTACAAAAAAAAAACGTTCGTTGGCTATTGAATTTCGGAAAATTTAATTTCGAGCACAACGGCCTAGGTTATTCTGAAGATTGGCAAAAATATTTGGAAATCATTGTATGCCATGATATATGGTCGAGGATTGAGTGGATGAATTTGTTATGTTCGTTTCTATATTTGGAGAAGACTAAACTATTAAATGCTTTTTGTTCCCTGTACTACAGAATGCAGCCCTACAAGCTCAAATACATTTTTTCCTAGAGTGAAAATACCAACTACTTATTTATACCGGCATCTGGTCCTAAACGTCAAAGCCGCTCACAAATAAAGTTGTTGTAACTAAACTGTACTAAGCATACTATAACACTCCAATATAATATCCATAAGAATGAAATTTTGAATTTTGAAATAAAATTTCGCAGCTAGAGAAAACCATTTTCACTTCCGTTTACAAAAAGTTGGCATAATAGTTCACCTTTTACACAATAAGTTAGCATTTAAAACAAATTTCAAAAAACACCATAATACCACAAAAATTATTTTTTTTCCATTTTATTTTTTTTTTTGTTTTTTTGTTTCTGTTACAAAAAAATATAGATATTTAAAGTTTCATAAGCGAGATTTTGAAAAACTTGAGTTTTCATATAACTGCGTTATTTTTATTTGCGAGATTGAAAAGAAAGGATAAGTTACTCTGCGGGTAATTATCTTCAACCAACCATATGATTTCATCTAAAGCACAAAAATTTCAAAGCAAAGCAAATTATCTTCTCTTATCGAAAAGATACATCGAAATCTACGTTTTACCTCTGTAAATATTTAATTAGTGAATTGAATCAGTTCAAACGTTCCTAATGCGATACGTAAACATTCCATTTATAAACGTGGACTCACTGATAAAATATCCTTTTGTGTAGAAAAGTCTGCACATTAGAGAGTCGCTTTTGTTCTTCGTTCTATCCGTAAATACGACATTTTCAATAATTCTCAAAATAAGCTGTCATAGAACTACATCCATTGAGTGACATGTGAGTAGAGCTACATTTATATTTGTACTTAGGTATATACCTATACTTCTAAGCATTTATATGCTAGGTATGTATATTCACAACTCGTCACTATGAATGAATCAAGATTGTAGACTTTACAAACTTTCGTATGCTGAGTTAAGTTTACTTACGTAGCTTTGTGCGAATAAAAGTTTTTATTTGTGCACCACTCTCAGCAGGTATAAGTTCTCACAGATTTTTCTCCTTTTGCGCATCTTCAACTAGAAACAAATATACAGTCTGGCAATAATACCGTAAAGTACCGGAAGTATTATTCCTTAGGGTATAATACAATCTCATTCACTTTATCTTAGGGTTTCAACTTTTTTTTTTTAGCACACACACTTGTAAGTAAAAACAACTTGGAAGTTTTTTTCCCACCTGTGAATTGAAAATTCTGTATGAGAATAAACTCACAACTTTATTGGGTTGGGCAAAGTCTGCATATCATTTTCCACTACAAATAAGCCTAGTATTGTGCAACAGAGTGATTTTTGTTGTTGTATTTCAAAGTAAAATGGATTTAGTTAGGATAAAGTCGGTAGATTGTTTAACGAATGTCTAAGTATGAAACTAAAATAATCTTTAAAATACCTCAAATTTCTGTAGAAATTTTGATGTCTATTTTGGATTATTTGGGATCTTTTTTTCATATACTTTATTGTAACTGGATTTTAGTGAACTAGTATAAGAAATGTATTGCGATAAGGAATGGGTTATTTAAGTTTCGGGCGAATTTACAGGCTTAAAGAAAAAAGAAAAAACTTGAGTTAATTCATAATATTACAACAAAAAAGCTATGATTGGCATAAGACCCCATTCTAATAATACCCTAGATGAATGCTGGCATGCATGCGCAATTCTGATTTTAAAGTGACTTTTCGCATCTATTTCTACAAAGGATTGTCGGACAGTAGAAACTGTTATAACCAATTTCATGGAATTTTATATTCTAAAGAACTTCTTAATACAATAAAAACGGTTAGGACAAATCATTTTTACAGTATACATAAAAATATTGTATGGCAACACGAAGAATAGAGTGCCCGATTTGATCCATTTGTATGAAACCGCCCTGTATAAAATTTCAGGTCTGTAAGTAAACGCGTTTTAGAGATATCATGAAGAAAAACAGACAGACAGACGGGCGGACGGAAATGCAAAAATCAAAATAATATTTAATATCATGCGTGAGTGTCAAATCAATTTTGCTCTACCATCTTTATTACTATGCGTTACAAATGGAATGACAAACTTGACAGCATCTAGGGCAGTGATGGCGACCTATGAAATGCATGTCAAAAGTACCACGCCTTGATTTTTTGAGTGATACACATAGTTTACGTACCGTCTTCTTCCGAATATAGTCAACAAGTGGTGCGCTTACTTGAATCCAGTCATTTTTCACTTGCAGTTGCCACACTGTGCCTTCCGTTTCTGTCAATTCTCGACGAGACATTATGCGAATCAGAACTTTGTTTTACATAACCGCAAACTCTATGTATGTAGCATTTGTTGTTTGCACGTAGTGTAATGTTCTAAATTATATAATAAATTATAAATGAATTGGGTTACCCCTTAGTAGTGTTGCCATACGAAACTTTTGTTTTTCACTATGTACTTGGTAGCTGCCAGAAAAGGTTTCGAGGTGGAGAACTCATATTTTGTACGCGGCTTTTTCATAAAAATTGCAAATATAGTTTCTATATATTTGGGCACTGCATGGGAACGCGTCGACTTAGAGAGCTATACTCTCCCACACATATGATTGTATGTACGTACGCTCATACACGCGCAAACACACACACACACACACACACACACACAGACACAGAGTGAGGCCTAAGAGTATGGAAGCGCGTGGTGGAGTCACATAATAGATTAGATATTATTTGTCGCTAACCAACCCACCCAACCCACACCCATCTATAGGTATCTATTTTATCGCCGGGCAACGCCGACGGGCTCCCCCTAGTATATACATATATTTGATACTTATGGCATATATATTTACAACTGAAATTCTGCATAAAAATAGGGGGCAAAGACTTTTCTTGCTTTGTAAGAAGCTGCTTAAAAAGTGTCTTTGGGGATTCTACATCCTAATCTTTTTTCTGGACACACAATGATACACAAATTAGGTACTTCCATTTCATACAAATTTTAAAAGGCGAGCAAATAGCCTGATTAAAAAATTTACATGGGTCACATTACCAATTAAATGGAAGAGGTTCAAACTTATTGTTTTCCTAGAGGAATATAAAACCTTACGCAATGGTACTGTTTCAGCTATTCGCAAAGCTAAAAAGCATTTTTATGAATCTAAACTTAATGCTAAACTTCCTTCAAAAATCCTTTGGAAAAACTTGCGGATGACTGGCATTAGTTCATCTCGTAAAAATAATTATGCTATTGATCCCAATTCAGCTAACAATGAATTTCTTCTGTCTTGTGTAGATGATGCTGTTGACGAATCATTATTTCAATCTCATGAAGCTGAGAACTATTCTTCTTCAGCTCCAATTTTTAATTTTTCTCGGGTCACAAATGAAGACATTTTTGCTGTAATTAATAGCATCAAATCCTGTGCGATTGGGGCTGATAACCTCAACCCTCGATTCATTAAGATGTGTTTGCCCTATATTCTTCCAGCACTCACACATATTTGCAACTCGTGCTTTACTACTAGCAGCTTTCCTCTGTCATGGAAGGCCGCTAAAGTAATTCCCGTACCTAAAAACACCAGCTCGCATTGTAGTGAGTTTCGGCCTATAAGTATATTACCATTTCTCTCTAAGGTAATTGAGAAAATTATGCACTTACAAATCTCTCATTATTTAATTTTGAATGGTTTTTTGCACAAGTATCAATCTGGTTTCCGTCCTGGGCATAGCTGTACATCTGCTCTCCTTAAAGTGAGCAATGATATCGCGCGTGCGGTCGATAAAGATGAACTAACGGTACTAGTTCTTTTAGATTACTACAAGGCCTTCGATACCGTTAATCATAGACTTCTTCACATGAAACTTATAAGGAATTTTAACTTCTCTTCTCATTCTGCAAAGTTAATTTATGACTACTTGAGCAACAGGTCACAAGCAGTTTTTTTAAATGGTTCTCAATCATCTTTTTTACCAGTGGTATCTGGTGTACCTCAGGGATCCATTCTTGGGCCCCTGTTATTTTCCATGTTTATAAATGATATATTTTCTCACGTCAAGTATTCTAATCTGCACTTATATGCTGATGATGTTCAATTGTATAGATCTAGTGTACTTGGCCTGATTGAGGATTGTATCTCTAGGGTAAATGAGGATTTGGAGGCTATATACTTGTGGTCCTGTAATAATAAACTAACGCTTAATACCTCAAAATCTAAGTGTTTGCTGATACATAGGCGTGTACTAAATATGGATGGTTTTCCGTCAGTTTCCGTTAACAACACTGCTATTCCTATTGTTGATTCAGCTAAAATTCTTGGGGTGATCTTTAATAAAACATTTACATGGGATCTGCATATCAATTCTGTTGTGAGTAGAGTTTATGCAGGACTTCGTTCTCTATGGGTGTCTAGCGATTTCACACCCATGCCTACACGAGTATTTTTAGTGCGTACATTATTAATACCTATTATGGCTTATGGAAGTGAAATATTTGGAAATCTTGATTACAATAATAGAAGAAAAGTTGAGATTGCCTTTAATTCTATCATCCGATACGTTCATAGTCTCAGGAGATTTGATCATGTTTCTCAATTTAAGAATTCAATTTTGGGGTGCCATATTTCTGTTTATCTTGATTACTGCTCAGTAATTTATTTGATCAAAATTATTAAGTTTAAATGTCCTCGGTATCTTTACGAGCTCTTGGTATTCTCTAGATTCAACAGAACACATCATTTGTTAATACCGCGGAATAATTTCCTTATCACCCAACGCTTGTTTTTTTGCCATGCTATTAGAATATGGAATGACTTACCACAATCGATAAAAGACATGGTCCAGTCCAACACTTTAACTACAATTAGAAGTAGTGTTTTTAATTTTTTTAATCTTATTAGTTAGCATTGATATTTTTTTGCGTTATATTGTAATTTTTTATATTTTTAGTTTAATTATTCTTCAATTGTTTGAGCTTTTTTTCTCTTCCATTGGTAGTTATATACTACTTAGTCATATTGTTTTTATTTTGGATTTTTCTTGTACAAATAAAAAAGATTTATGTCTTAATTGTACAATAGTTATGTAAATAATAAATTTGAATTTGAATTATATTTATTCCACATATTTCTCAAAGGATTGTTTTACGGTATTCGCAACCACAGACACCGATATGCACCATACTATTAAGCTATACTTCGATTGGGCAAATGATAGCATTAAGAAAGCCAACAAAAACAGTAATTCTGTATCTAGCCTTGAATCATCATGCTAAGCTAACACCTATTTGTACTTAATTAACGTTAGGTTTTTCTAATATTTAAACAAACAAAGAATTCCAGATTTTTATTAATTTAACGAAGAAAATAAGTTTCTGTTATGGTTTACTAATTATTACTTATGTGTAAAGTTATTACCAGTTGTTTTCCTGCTGATTCCGATGTCTTAATTTTTACTTCGGTAAAAGTGAAAAGTCTTCATTTTGAAAATGGTTTGCACTTAAAGTTTTTATTCGTTCCTCAACAAAAGGGACTTGCCTTGCAATTCCTGTTTTACGTTTCATTTTTCATTTTTCAATAGATCCAAAAGTATTATGTTTGCGGATAATATGAGAAATTGAAGGAAGGTCCGGCGATTTTGCTCTAGACTTGATGCGCATATAATCAATTCCACAGTTTTCATATACATTGCTTTGCAAAAATATAATGACACTTTCGATATAATTCATTCTGCAATGGTCAAATTACATATAATTGGGAATTTATCCATTCGTCTGAGGTACACAACATTGTCAAAAATGTCTTGACCTAATGTCAATTTTTCTTTAAGAAATATGTCGAAAAATTACTTTACCTAATTCGATGATGAAAATTTCAAAACGTATTTTCGTCTGCAAATTTTAATTTTAATTCCCTTGTCGAGGATCATATAAGTGGCTATTCAGCTATCAAGCACAGAGATATTTTTGTATAATTTGACATTTTATTATATTATTATTAACAACTTGATGGCGCTGCGCAACATAAGAATTGCGTATAATCAGACTATACCCAGAAAGTATAGAGAGTATTTTATGACAACCATGGTATATACGGAGTATTCCGAATATGTAGATATCGATACCCCATGTCTGTCATTCACTAAATGTGACTAGATTTCTTCCTTAAATTTCTTTATACCTTTGGTTTTGCCTCGACACGTGCCCTTGGTTATGTCGCCACAATTATTTGTCTGTTCTATACCATTGTATTCATTTTATGCGAATTTTTTCCAAAAACGGTTTTTGCTCAATATTATCCCGAGTTTATTATGTCCGGTCGGTGCCTAAACATACCCGTGGGCTCTTTACTTTCTACTCATTTCTTAAATATGTTTTTGAAATAGGTATCGAATATTTATATGTTTTTCATAGTTATTAGAATTTAGAAAGTAAAGGATGCGAATGAATTAATAAAATAATTTTATTGTAGAGCTCGAAATTCCTTGTTTATATTTGCCTGCTGAATTCCTGTGTTAATCAGTACCCTTTTTTGTTTTACTAATTTCTATTATTATTTAGCCTGCCCTGAAATCTTGCAATTAACAATTCCTTAATAACTCTTCTAGTCATTTTGTCGCTTTGCTTAACAAGTGATAGCTGGCAACTTAATGTCCGCAACATTTATCGCCGACGTCACCCAGAATTAAACTGATTTACAGTTCAAATAAGCGGGCGTTTGCTGGAAAATATTCGCACCATCATCGCTCTTTGTATGGCCATATAATGCGAAAACATGTATGAATGTATGAGGACTTTGGCATTGTGTGTGAGAATCTTGTTGGAGCTTTTCAATGAAATTTTATGGGCGTTTAGTCTTTCGATTTTCTGCGGCTATCAATTAGCATTTAACTCACACTGGTAATTAAGACCAGTATTCTTTTTATATACATGGGAGAGTATATTTAAGTCTAAAGGTTTACGTTAAGTTGGAGTGGTACTCACCGATT